>JAPSGF010000002.1:23758709-24367723 GCA_035772895.1 Perdix hodgsoniae
GGGAGAAGCATAGCAACAATAAGCACACATTGTTACTTGCGGAAGAGAACAGCACATTTTGGAGCAATTTGTGCATATTAACACAAAAATACCATGAAGCAAAAAATAGCTTCCATTTCTTAAAAAGTGAGGGGAGGTTGTTATTGTCTGTGAGATGTTTATAGGTGAGAAAGAGCAATTCAAAGTAATTTTAAAATATTGAACATATAGAGAACAACAAGGTGCCTAGGTAATTATGGAATTGTTCGAGTTGGAAGGGACCCTTAGAGGTCATCTAGTCCCACTCCCTGCAATTAACAGGGACACCTACAGCTAGATCAGATTGCTCAGAGCCCCATCCAGCATGACCTTGTGGTTCTCTAAGGGTGGGGCATCTACCACTCTGGGCTATCTGCCAGTTCTTCCCTACCCTTATCATAAAAAAACATTTCCATTCTATCCATCTTAAATGTTCTCTCTTTTAGTTTCATTTCTCCTTGTCCTGTCACTACAGAGCCTGCCAAAGAGTCTGTCCCCTTCTTTCTTATAGCCACTGTTAGATACTGAAAGGCTGCTATCAGGTCTTCCTGGAGCCTTCTCTTCTCCAGGCTGAACAGCCCCAGTTCTCTCATCCTGTCCTCTTAGTGGATAGGAGAGGGATATTGCACCTGCCCTATGAAAAAGAGCCCACACAGCCCTTGCCTGCAGCCCACCTACTCCACCTCAGTGGGGACCAGGGCTTGCATTTGTTTTCCACCCGTATCCAAGAATTCAATTTTGAAATCTTTCTTGCATCTTACAACACTCAATCCTTCAGATGTTAATAGGAAAAGAACAAAACCAGCTTGTTTTTACCAAAAGAAAATAAAACCCAAACAGGATGCACATTCTTTAATTCCAGTTCAAAGTAAAATCTCTCTGAAGACAGCCCTTTGTAATTTCTGTGGAAGTGAGTAAGTCAGTTAAAAAACAGCGCGGGAATGAGGATTTTAGCTCAACCTACTGCTGTTAATTGGTAATTAGATACCCTAGATAATGTGCAGACTAGTGCAAACCTGATGTAGATTTTAATGCAGAATTTTCATTAGGCCGTTCATCTGTACTAATTTGAGTCAAAGATGTATTTCTTTCCTAGGGAGAAAGTTATGAAGAGACCACAAATAGCTGGAAGCCTTTAATTTAAATATTTGAGCTAATATTTGTGGAAAATTGTAATCTGCCTTCAGTTGCTTTCTATCATCAGCCAGCCACCAGTTAAGGAAAAGCAGCATCAAAGCAAAAACAGGTGCATGCAGTCACGAAGGAGGATTGCTGAGTATTAAAGCTGTTTGCTTTTTTAAAATATCTCTAGATATCTATGTGCCTATTTATCTTTTGTTGAGATTGCCACTGCTTTATGTAGAAAATAAGATGTAGGCAAAGTGTGCCGTTATGCAATCATCTCTGTCCCATTAGGATGCACAGAGTACATTTTTCTCAGCAAGAACTTTAATATTTGAAGCTGTTCTTCTTGTACATAGCCTATTTATTCATTTTAAAGGCACCACATTCTACAGCATAAGTACTCTGATGTTTTGGAGCAGAATTACTCTGTGACTGTGAGAGATGCCTCTCTGCAAGGGGGTAAATAAATTCCATTCTGTGCTGATTTTATGGTTACCTTTGTAAAAAGGTTATTTCACAAAGATAAGTGATCAGCCTTCTACTGCAGAGGCAGGTTTCTGGTAGCACCTGTGATAAGCAATTACATAAATCAGACAGATTGTTCCAGACTATCACTAACTACAAAGATCACCACTCTTGGCTTTGGTCATGTGAATTGTACCATAAGAGAACAATATAATGACAAAGGACTGTGTAATGAGAAACAAATCTGTTAACTTCCATTAAGTCTGTTTATGGTCATACCACTTTGGTGTATGGGCTTGGCCACTTTCACAAAGTCAAAAATATGAGGCTGTTTTAAGGAATTTTGGATGAAGCTTTTTGTATGAAACGTAAGACAGATGGGGCCTATGAGAACTAAAAATGCTTTAATCCATTTTTGCCAAATTCTGCAGAGATGATGCAGTCTCCTCTGAAATAATAGCAAAACTCCCATTTTAATTTTTGGTACCAGGATTCTCCTTCCATCTTTTGTCTTGGTTTAAAGAGCACATACAGGCGTGTTGTTAAAATACAGGGGCTGCTCTGAAAGTAAGGTCTCCTATTTTATTATATTGGCCTACAATATCAGATGTGGATGTTCTTTGTATGGCAGTAGAGGCTGAACCTTCTCACCAATATTCCATGACATTTTGTTGCCACATGGCTTATAGCAGCAGAGGAGCAGTTTGACAAAATAGTGTCTGACACAGGAGTGCATATGAAACAAAGGTGTGGCACTGAACTTCTCCATGTGGAAAAAAAATGACATTCATTGACGTTTGATGAACATTTATGGAGACTAAATAGTAGATGTGAGCACAGTGATGGATGGTGCATTTCAGCAGTGGTGACAGTGACAGTGGGTCTCTTCTGCTGGTGCAGATTTTTAGGGGCATGGCATTCGGGCTCTTGTTCAAGAAAATGCAAAGCTAACACTGGTGGCTATGTTGAAAAAGAGTGTTTTGTAGCTGAGAATTTTCTCTATCAACTAGAGTTATTGTGCTCTTTGTATCTGTTGTAGTTTCCATAGAAATAAATAGGAGGCATTACTTTCAGGATGACCTATGTACTGCCTGTAAGATGTGACTGTAGCAGCATTTGGCATTCCCTACACCATACTTGTTTTGCTGCTGACTCCCCAGAGCCTCATCTCTATCCTCAAGAAATATGGTCCCTGACCTCTATTTCCCTCCTGTGCAGCACAGAGGGAAATTTTGTGGAATTTAGGGGAACCTCTGACTGTCTAAGGAAAGAGAGCCAACAGTACCAGCAGCCAGCTTTGGCAGACTGCTCTTAATACTGACTTCAAGACATTAAACTTGTAAAGGGTTGCAAGTTGCTTGCATGCAAATAAGCTATATTTCCATACTTGCAGTGCCTGTGAGACACCTGCAATCTATATGCATGTATCACAACAGTGTCTTTCTCCAGACCAGCAGCTCATAAAGTTCAGTCTCCTTAAGAAATGTGTTCTATGGCATACGTGATTGCTAATTAATGAAATACCTTTCAGGCAAATGAAAGCACAAAAGCACAAAAATTATCTGAATTTCCACTTATAGAGAAAATAAATTATGCATCCTATTTCTTGGAGCTCGCAAGCACAGTTTAGTGTTGTAACTAAATAGCTTCTGGTTAGTACTGTGCCAGAGGGTCAAACACATGCCAATATAATGCTTCCACAAAAATTGCTCTGTCGAAGTCCTGAGGAGTAGTTTCACACACACAGGGTATTAATATCAAACGCCTAACATTTATGGCAGCCAAAATACATTGAAATAATTTCTTGGCGGAGCCATTCCCAGTGAGGTGTGGATACTGACTTTGAAGCCTTAACTGACTCCGGACTCTTGCATTTGATTAATTGCTAATATTCTGATGTTTTCAGATGTTTACAGTGATCATTTTGCACCATAAGCAGTCATATACAGTTGCAGAATCTTATAAGATATTTTTGTTTCCCTGTGGAAAGAAATGGCACTGACTGGCATATCTGCTCCAATTAAAATCATTGGGAAATTTGCCAACTTCTTCAATAGGTGCAAAATAGAACGCATGAGTTATTATTGCAGTTACTAATAATGTACCACAATATCATACAATTACATTACATTTGCATACATTTAAAATGATAACATTTTTTGCCTCTGAAGACCAGATTATGTACCTCACAGTTTGTAGAGCCTGCTAATAACTTAAGCACTTGGGGACTGTGTGAATGGAGTGTGTCTGGGCTTGATTGTGTTTCTAGGATATGGCTTATAATAAGATAGTATGTATATAAACCACAATCTCCTCCCCACTCTTTCTTTTTCTCCAGGAGGGGTAGTAATTTTATTTTGATGGGTACCCCAAGCCTGTGCCTCTCCCCCACGTTCATGCAGCTGTGCTCCCTAGCAGCAGGCATGCTGAGCACAGCTCCCGTTGCTCTCTGCCTTGCTCTACCCATTCATTTCCCGTTAACATGCAAATAAAAAAATATGTGAATTTCTGTTTCCTGCTGCTCCATTTCAGAGCCCAACTTGTGTCAGTCTCAGAAATACATTTAGTTTATTAACATTAATAATTGTGTAAATTGTGCTCCTAAATATGCAGAACTTTTCATTCTTGGAGAACCTATTTAATTTGTGGAATGCCGTCACAAACTGAATATTGTGAGTCTCTGAGCCGACTTGTAAGCCGGCCTCTGTCCTAACTAAATAATTAGTTTCCTAAAGGGTTTTGGACTTCTTTTTATGAAAAACGTAACAATGTAACATCTTTATCTGATGTCATATTTAAGTGCTTTAAAGGTTTAATCGATGTATTTAAGTAGCCTGGCCTTGAGCAGGCGCTCTAACATTTTTGTAGCCCAACTGATCCAGAACCATATACTCAGGACTGGGAGAAGACAACAGATTTTTATAATTTTGTTGTGTTGCTGTTTGCCTGTTTGTTTTTTTCCCATAAGATTTTCATCCTTCCTTGTACTCAGGTTCTAAAACTTCTTACATTGCTACTCTCTTGGGATCTCTGCTGAATCTTTCTCGTTCACACAGATCAGAAGAGAAACACTTATGCAGAAAGAACCCAGCAACCCAAGAATGTGCTTTTAAGGAATTGTATTTTTTCAGTGTGCAATCACCATTTATTTTGGAGAATTGCTTTAAATTACATTGATTCTCTGTATTTTTGTTTTAAAGCTTCTTTCTTCACTATCTTCTTGTTGCCAGAAATAAGGTGGTCATAATTAGACCCAATATCTTCACATACTTGTGATAGATATTCAAGATTCAAGTGGGCTGCAAATGGATATGGAAACAGTTCTCAGTTTGCTGAATGTAAATCAAGTTTGGATAGAGCAAGCAAATACCTTTCTATTTCCCATTTGAATTAATTGTCACCGAGTGGGTGATAGAAGTCCTGTGTTGATGCTCTTTGTGGATTTGTACATAACGTTATGAAGGACCTGTCAAGCTCTTTAGTTGACTACATTCCTGTTGTTTCCCTTGAGTTGTGTTTATTATTGCTTTGCTTTAAAATTGGAAAATCATAACTTCTTTCAGATTGTGGCACAATCTAAGGAACTGTATTAATTTTGGATTTTTGCAGCCTGCTCAGGTGTTGTAAGAAAATAGGGTAAAAGTATGCTGCATAACTTCACTTGCTGTATAGTTAGCCATGTGAAGAACTAGACTGAGAATATCAATGTACTTCCAGTAAAGAAGGTAAAATAGAAGAGATATTGTGTGAGAGGGGGTGACATTTTGCTACTTATCACTATGGCAAAGTAGATTGAAAGGAATAAAATGAAGATGACTGTTTGAAGTCATCATCCTAAAGCTGTCTTGTGCTAGCTCTACATGTGAAGTGTACAAGCGATATACTGCTGAATGAAAGCAGACATACTGAACCACCTTCTCTATGAAATCTGATGTACAGCAATCTGTCAGCTGGTAATGAGGCTGTTGCTATCTGAAGTACCTTGGTAAATTCCTTCTTTGTAACCTAGCCTCAAAAGGCATTTCCTATTCAGGTTATGGTGAGGCGTATTAGCAGAAGGATTGTGTTTTGATGCAGCAAGAAAAGGATATCCCTCTGTGCCTAACCCAGAGTCTGAAGCTGGTGAGATATTCCTCCTAAATCATTGTGGCTCTTTGTGCAAAGTGATGCCCATAAGCAGTACTGGGAAAGAGTGATTGCATCACCCTTCCTGTGTGCCAAGGCAGAGGGAAAAGCAGCACATATGCCTCAGATGTTTGCTCTGCAACACAGGGAACAAATCAATATAGTGGAGATATCACTGTGGGGGATTTCTATGTTTTTGTCACCCTAAGTTCTGGTCATTGATCCTTATATCCCAGGTGATAACAAAAAGTCACCATCTGCTTTGATAGATTCTGAATTTATGAATTTCTGAAAAAACAGTTCACCTCAGAGAAAAAGACACATATTTTTTTGCTTGTAAGCAGAAGGAGGCAGCAGCTGAGGGCATGCTCCTGTTTGGCCATGACATAACTCGTAGTATTATTTGATGTCCAAAAGCCAAATCAATTTGAATAACCTGTTACCTATCAGTACTTTATGGCTCTCCCTAAACATACTAAGTGGGATAGTTTATAATTCTGAATTAGAAAACATCTTGGAAATTCAAAGAAAAACGTCCTGCTGGTATTGCTCAATGGGAGCTGTTTTTGTGTGGCTTTGTATCTTCAACAGGCTATCAGAGAAATGTGTTTGTGTCACAGATGTTAAAAATATTTCATAATCACTATTATCCAGGACTGTCATTATAAGCCTGCTTGCCTCAGCCTCCGGGTAACATAGTCCACTGTTCCGTCAAATCCTGTCATAATCAGCCATATTACGAAAACATAATATTGTAACCTTCCAAGGCTCCCTGGGCTAGTGCTATAAAAACTGGGAATGAACTGAAGTAATCTTTAGGCAAACTGCAGTTGCACAGGGAAAATATAACGATTTTATGCATGTAATGTACATGTTCCTTCCTTCCTCTCTTCATGCTCTTCTCGACAGGACAAAAGCTCAGACCCCTTCTGCAGCCAAATTAGCTCATCAAAGCAGAACAAGTTTATAACATAGTGTTTGCTGCATATCAGGTGTCCACACACCACTTTGATTTTCATTCTTTGAGCTCAGTTGCTATGTATTTCATTTCAAGAGGGAAAGCTATTAAGTGTTTTCCCCAAAGTATCTGATTATTCAGTGGCTGAAGATGTCAAGGATAATGAAATAAAAAAAGGGCTAGGCTGCGATGGTCTCTAGCAGGAAAATGCATCTCATTAGAACGCATTCCCAGCAGAGAGGCCTGTGATATTACATGCATGAATTCCTTTCTGCTGGTGTTAGCTGAGTTTTGGAAGCAAACAGCGTGGAGCCCCGGTGACAGTGCATGGGTGTGTACAAACAGTAATTAATCCTTAGCTCCCTGAGTGGAGCCTCTGTGAGGCTGGAGGCAAAATCAAAGGGCTCACTTGAAGAACATGCAAGCCATCCAGGCAGGAGGATGCTCAGCATGAATATCACCTTGTAGTCTGTGTAGGGGACTTAAAGAGCTCATAACTGTGCTCAGCAGAAGGGCTCATAGCCCAGCCTTTGGTGTATGGTGATGGGAGATCACTGAGTAGGCTGTGAGCCAAGGACCTTGCCATTCAGTTTCCTGGCAGTTCTAGAAAGAAAAAGAAAGTCCTGCTACACAAAATATTTGCCTGTGGAAATTTTGTATTCAGGGCTGTTTGCAAGAGCACGGTTCTGAAAAGGTGATGGTGTTTTGTGCAGGCAGACACGTTAATGGTTTGTTGGTACTTTGGCATTGACAGCAAAGACCAAATACATTGACAAGGAGTGCATGCACCTCCTTTCTGTCCTTCCTTCTGATATCTTGTCAGGGATTAAGAGTATTTTGGACATGCTAAGCCTTTTTAAGTGGAGAAAGAGGGTGTGTTGGTATGACGTTCAGTGGTGGCTGTTAGATGATTACTATTACCAACAATTCCTGCGGTGGTATCTGAGAAACCACAACACTTCCTTGCACTTAGAAGTAAAAGACCTTCCAACAGAGAGTACTCTGTGGGATATGTGGCCAAATCTGGTGGTCTGCTGGTAAGGGCAGATGTGTTTAGGGACAGCACTGAGACAAACTGCAGCCAGGCTGTCAGACACTAAAGTATTTTGTAAATGTCTTACAAAAAAAAATTGTAAATGTCTTACAAAATCATCTAAAAAATCCTGCAGTATTTCCAGAATATGTGGCAGTAACAGTAACAGCCCCCAAACTGACATCTTGCTATAACTGTGCTGCAACACTTGTGCCCATCATTACAGAGCACCAGGACATTTTCTAAAATAGCAAAATCTATTTTCCTGTGCAGTTCAGTGTCAGAGTGAGCAGGACATCTCCCCATGGTGTATCTGTCTAGCCAAAGGAGGTAAAATGCAGGAGGGCTAAGGGAGTTATATAAGCTGAATGATTCAATAATTTTCTGATATTTGTATGAAAATAAAACCAGGTTGGATCATCATTTGATGTAAATCATCCTGTGGACATGATACAGTTTATGTCAGCTGAGGTGCTTATCCTTTTATTTGTCAAACAGGCACACGATATGTGATAAAAGTCATGATCAGAGTGATTTTTCAGTTATTGTTTCTTCTACTTTGCAAACAAATTGTTTTTTTCTGCTTTCATATCCTTATTGCTGCAAGATGGACAGAGCATCAGAAGGTCTCAACCTTGCAAGCAGACTTCTGATCCTTCCTTTCTTCCTTCCTGTATACATAACTCTGACTAGTGCTCCTTGTACCCTCCCAGGTCTGATTGTCCGTGAGGTGAGCATCGAGATTTCCCGCCAGCAGGTGGAGGAGCTCTTTGGGCCTGAGGACTACTGGTGCCAGTGCGTCGCCTGGAGCTCAGCTGGCACCACCAAGAGCCGCAAGGCCTACGTCCGCATTGCATGTGAGTGCTGTGCCGGTGTGGGAGAAGTGAGGGAAAGAGGAGTCTCTGCCATTTGGGAGAGAAATTTTGTGTCTCACATGATGAACTTTGTGTTTTCTGACGTTATGTATGTGTACTAAAGTTCAGTCCTGCAGACGCATAAAAAAATTTCTGTTTATCCTGTTTTTAAGAGCAAGGAGATGTTCAAGGTTAGGTTGGATGGAACTTTAGGCAGCATGATCTAGTGGAAAGCATCCCTGCCCATGGTTCTGGGGAGGGCTGGACCACGTGATTTCTCAGGGCCCTTTCCACTCCAAACATTTCCATGGTTCTGTGATTCTGAGGTCTCATTCTTCTCCCTCGTGTGGGAGGAAAGCAGCAAAAGCAATATTTCCTGTGTACAGCAATTACGTGTCTCAAGTGTCTGAAGCTAATGAGTAGCAACATTGTCAAAGCAAGCTCTGGAACAAAGTGACAAGCATTCTTTTATGTCTAAAGCTACTTTTGCTACACAAAGGAAAAAAAGTATATCATGTAACAAGATAGGTAATATAAGAATGCAAGGGGTTGTCTCGGCCCTAATACTTTATCACTGTTATTCACGGTTACTAACCTCCATGTTTATTATGGACAACTCCCAGCTTAGTCCCCAAGAACTCAGAGCAGGCAGCTTCCTGAAAACAGATCTTCATTTGACTGTACAAATATTTAATGTTCATTAATTTTCAAAGAGGTGCTTTTCTTTGTAACAGAGGAGCCACACTTGAGACTCCTGCTTCATACAATCAAATCCTGTTTTATATGATGGGAACAAAACATTTCACCCAGAATTGTATCTCTTCCACAGTTTTCATCTCAACAACACATTTTGTGAGAAAAGGTCATTAAGAGCTGAGTTTCTAGCATTTCCTGTACCAACCTTAACAATTTATAATGAAAAAAGAGAAATCTTCCAGCCAAATAAAGCTTTTCACAGACACTGATAGGACGACTCTTCTGTTTTAAGCTCCTTAGAGCTTTATTCTTATTTTGTTTTTGTGAAAGTTCTCAAATACACATTTTCAAATGCTTTTACTCCAAGTAACTTGCTGGAAATAGAGGACTTCCACCTTTGAGCACAAGACTAGCCTCAGAGAAGAATTTCTCCAGAGTTAAGGTAATTAAAAATATTGCACATGGCCACCCTAAAAGATTAGAAATGCTATTAAATATCTATATAGTGTTTCCATATGCTAGAAAACTTTTCAAGACTTCAGTTATTTTCTTACTTTGTACTGAAACAAAAAAGGCATTCCATACTTTTTTTTCTTCCAAGCAGTCAGCACTTCAGGGAGGCTTAGCAATGTTTGAACAGGTTTTTTAGATTAAGAGTTCAGTGTTAACTCATTAAGTCAATTTTCATGTCCTGCCAATTAGCCTGTGACAGATGACCACTGTATTAATGCAGTTAGAAAGTCCAAATACATATCACTTGATGGTTAAAGAACTTCTGTGCATTGTCACATCTATGCACTAAGTTTTTATATATAAAATAATCTTTGTACTCATACACAAGTTTGTTTTGTTTTTTATTCTATCAGTTGACATTTCTTCCCAGGTGTCCAAATTCCTATTGAAAACACTCGTAATACAGATTTTGCTTCCTATATTGTGGAGAGGGAAGAACAGTTTAGTGATTTTTGTAGTGTCTTGGGGTTTCTTTTAGAACAGTCTAATTAAAGAAATTCCAGGGAGTATTACGTGCTTGTCACTCAAACATGGCTTTGGTATTTTAGTGTAGATTTTATCATTTGTTCCTGAGCTTGGGATTCTTCAACAGTTTTGACTTAGCAGAAGTCAAAACCTTCACTCCTTGGGACTAGGAGTTGAAGTGTTATGCTGTCAGACTGCAGGTTTTCAAACAACTGTAGAGACACCTTTGCAGAATTATCTGTTTCCAATTTCACAGATTTCTATAAATTTCTCAGGGAACTCAGGACCACTCTTTTAGGAATTCAAATATCTGATGAAGGCTATATGCCTCCCACTGTGATGTGATTTTGTTTGCAAGATTACTATTTTAAACAGTGAACTATGCTGCATCTTTGTTTATCAGTACTCACAGTATTTATTTCAGATGATCAAATCTGTACTATTGGTATAGTGGTTGTGTCCTACCTAAACTTTAAATACATCTGAAAAGTCTTCTGATGTCTACACAATGTGCCATGAGACTGGGATATTAGGGAGGGTCTGTGCAGTATTTATGAATCTGGAAGACCGAGGACGTCCAAGATTTAGGAGAGGCAGAAGTGTCCAGTTCACAAATGCCCACATTTGTAGTTGCATGCTTATGGCACCAATGCAGTTTTCATTTTTAATTGATACAAAAGGGATTGCTGATACCTCCATGTATCAGTGAAGTGAATGGAGCATTCAGAGTGTTCTGCTTAAGCTAAATTATGGCATACTTTAATACCCAAACCTGGTGGTGTCATCTCAATAGCTGCAACTGTAGCATAACTTGCCATTCCAATTACATTAAGAAAAAAAATATTCTGCCATTCTCCCTCTCTTCCTTCTCCTTCACTTTCTCTCTTTTCTCCCTTATGATCACTGGTCTTATTCTGGAATTACAGTGTCATCTCAAGGACTGGAGCCACATTCTGTTAAAACAAACAAACAAAAAAATAGCATTCAACATCTCTGTTCACTGAGCGTGTAATAGAATTAACTGAAAAGTAATTTGAAAGTGTGAAAAATGTGCATCCTGGAAAAGTGGCTTGTATTTGTTTAATGCAGGGTCAGGCATGTGTCAGAAAGTACATAACAACCCAGTCAATGAAAGTTCTCTATGAAAATCAATTGCAACATTGTCCTGGCCAAGTAAGAGTTTCAGTTATTCAGGAAGGGAGTAATCTATAAATATGGAGGGAAGATGCTGCTACATTTTAAAGGCTGCACATGCTAGCAATATAAACAGGAAGAGTCTCAGTCTAAAGCCAACATCCTGGCTCCTCTAACTGTTTATGTAGGGTAGGAAGCCACTCCCTTCTGGGCTGTCTTTTTCTGAAAATGAGGAGAAACAGTAGGTGATAGAAACATCATTATTTTCTGCTTCTTTTGTATGCCATGGAATTGATCTTCCTGAGGCATTAGACTTCCCATGAGAGCAGAGCTGAGCCTTTTGTCCTCTTGAACCAGCAGATATGCTGGGATTCATTTTCACTCTCTCATTCTTGTTAGCAAAGTAAACTGTAGAGTGGGTCCTCTCAATGTACATCTTTGTGGAGCTGGAAAAATATAATATCGTTGTCTGGGTTAGTGGCCTGTGAAAGTGCTAAAATGCATTTCCTACTTGTTCACACATTTCTTATTTACTTCAGGCACATCCTGCCAGGTGATTTGGAGTTGCTAATAGGTTTTGATACAGTTTTTCTGATCATGGTGTTGGTTTTTTTTTTTGTTTGTTTGTTTTTTATAGTTACTTTCATGGACAGAGGAAGGGAGGATTTGAGGTGCCTTTTTCTTTGGCTGAAAAACATTAAGAACCAGTATAAAGTTTTAATGTGAATTTTATGTAACAAGGCAGATGTCACTGAACAGCTAAGACCTAACAGAGACAATTCCTATTAAAAGGATGAATGAGGCCTGAGTGAGGAAGACTAGAATTAAACCCATCAGGAAATGCATCTGATAAAAACTAAACAATAGCCACAGGATTTGACCTAATTTTTAGATCAGATAATAACGGAGTGGATAAGACAAATTGCTTTGAGCCCATGTGCAGAAAGCAGCCTCACTTTTCATTTCCTCCAGTTCTGTGGTGTAGCCTCACTGATTTCATGATGTTAACCCAGCCTGTCCTTGAGAAAATATAATGAGAATGTGAGCTGTGTGAGCTGCTGTCAAGTTTTCAGTTTTGCAAACTATTAAGAAAATATCAGCTTTCACTGTAATTTCAGTTGAATAATCTTTTTTAGTCTAATGAAACTGATTAGTCTCTCCTTTCTTGTTACTTTCTACCTTAAATCAGAAAGGAAGAGAAAGGAAAGAAAGAGTCTTATTTTTCATTTTAAAAAGCCCCGGTATAGTAAGGAACTGCACTTGTTAATCTTTTGTATAATTTCATATTCGTTTCTTATGTACTAATCTAAAAGCCTTTTTCTCCCCAGATGTTTTTTCAAAGGAATGTAACTAATAGATGCATGTCAGATGCTGTATACTGATAAGATAAATGTGGTATCGAAAAGTAGACTGGTTTACCTGTCGGTTTATCTCCACTTACAAGGGTATGCAGTCATAAAAGTAGCAGATATGAAAGAAATCACGGATTCATTACTGACACTCCGTTATCTCATCTCTTAGTATTGGGACTTCAGTGCCTTTCTTCTTCCTGCCTGCACACACATAATCCAGGCAGTGCTGTGAGGACACATGCCCATAGCCATCAAAGCATTTGTGCCACCAAAGCACCTTGCAGTAGGTATAAAGTTCTGTGGAGAGAGAGGTGGGAAGGATAACACTTGACAGTTTTAGTAGGAAGGCATGTCCAGGATGTATGCTATTAAAAGCAAGAAAAAAGAACATTTTTTGCACTTTGGTAAGTGTATATAAGAATTAGCAGAGGTAGGACTTTAATTTCTTCCTTGTGCACCATTTCAGTTGCTCCTAATCAATATCTGCTGCTTACAGTTAATAAGGGGATTACTGCATGGCATGATCTGGAGCTGAGATTGCTGAAGAGACAACAGCAGATCACAGGAAGGGCAGCATGGAGTTAACCGAGCATTTAACACACTTGATACTCGTCTTTCTCTCCTCATAGGCATGTTTGTGTGCTGCTTCCCAAATTAATAGGCACAACCAGCTCTCAAACTTCAGCATGCAATTGCAGTAGTAATAAATACACATAAATAAGCGGTACCAAATGCAATAAATACAAATCACATTGTTTTATGATAAGGACTTACAGCTTTATAGATTAATATGGACATTGACTTCATTGTAAACACTGCTTTAAATGAAAAAGAAATACCTTTAATGAATCTATATGGATTTAATTCCCTGATAGAAACCTTGAGAATATCCTGCCTATATTGACATGCTCAAGAAATAATCATCTTTCAGTGGAGTCTGTTTAGTGCCTGATGGTGAGACAGAGATGCAATCAGAAGTTAAAATTTTGTGTGTTTTGCTAGTGAGAAGATAGCTCTGTGAGTCAGAGTAGTGCATCAGGAGGGCAACAACAAAAAAAATGCCATGTCTATATAAATTGTTTGCTGTTTTAATGTTTCAGTGTGCTATAAATTCTATTCTATGTATAAATTGCAATGTGCACCTGGTGTTTCTAATGCCTATCTTCAATGCATTTAGTTAATCTGCCATCTAGAGCCTGTTGAGGCTAAGTCATTTCAATTTTACATTTAGATGTATTTGAAAAATGATATTTAGGTCCCATCTTTAATCAACAAATAAAATAATGAAAAGAATTAAGTGTGTAAGTTAGTTTGCAGGTTAAGCTTACAAAGAAAAACAAGAAATATCTAGCTATCAAGTAAAAATATAAGAGGAGGGGAATGGTGTGATCGATGCGTGCTGGAAACCCATCTGCTCAGTGAATTCTTTATGAAGTGGGCTTGCTTCTGTTTTTTACAGTTGTACCAATACCAAATGTCTTGTATGGACCCTTTACTACCGACAGCCCACATGGAAGCTGTGGGCTTCCACGTGGAAGCTGTTATTGCAAAAGGGAGCTCTATCCCACCAGCACCTGGCTAAGCTAGCTTAGAGCAGAATATGGAGGAGTGGGACAAATGGTTCTTTGGAGCCACACAGAGGGTGAGTTTCCAAGGAATTGCCAAGGGTAAGCTTTATCCTCATCTGTCTCAAAATGCTATCAGCAGAATGAGGCTAGGACAAATGTTTGTGTTTCATTTGCTCAGGCTATAAACACACAATAAATACAAGAAAAACGCAGACCTTGGGCTCAAGCAAAGCATCTTCCAGGTGGTAGACAAGGCAAGGGGTACTCATCACTTTGTTCAGTATCTTGAGTCAGGCTGTACCCTCAAAAGATACTGTGCTCTTGAAAGAAGTCTTCTCTGTCCCCATCAGCTGCTGGACCATGAGAGCTGAGATGGCTTTTTGGTCACAAGGGATGATTGCTTGAAGACTCACTCCCTGGGCTTCTCCTGGCCAGCTCAGGTCTAACCATGTCTTGGTACTGGGAAATGGAATTGGGAAAGCTTCAGCGTCCTGCTTTGATCTAATCAACAACAGAGAGCTGGAACCACACAGGATAAAGTGAAAGAAGAGAACTGTGAACTGAGAGGCCAAACTATGTCTGATAGTACATAATTTCTTATATTTGGAACTTCAGCTTAGTCTCTAACACCTTTTCTTTTCAAAGAAAAAGGTGTTTCACAGTTCCACCAGCGCAGTGAAAAGTCATGAAAGAGGAACCAGCCAGTTTTACAGTATTACTCAGGTTGCTCCAACTCAGGATAAGTTATCTAAGTTTGGAAAATAAATGCAGTGAGATGTGTCTTCATACGCATGTGGATCCTCTTTCATTTCTTAGGACATCATTGACATTTTCCCACTCTTTCTCCAAAGTTATTTTTCTGATGAAATATTTCATACTGAGCTAACTAAAAAACAGCAACAAATCTAGCCACTTGAGAATACTCTCATCAATAGGAGATAGACTTGATTAAGAGAGCTTGCTTAACATTTAGTATACTAATAATGGTTTAAAAGTGTCATGACATTCTCTCTTTTCTAGTGTTTTAATGGCATGTTTGCATAAATGTATGCCTGCATGTGCTACCCATATAAAGCAAACTGCCATATATATGTACTTCTCATGAAGGTTTTTTCGCATTCTTAAGAACTTATTTCTCTGAAGGCATACATCAAATATACTTCCCTCAGTGGCTATAGCTAATGTGAAATTGGATAAAAAATAATGTGGCTTTTCAATTTGTTTTCTTAAAGCTTGCTTTTTTTTTTTTTCCATTTAATTTTGAAATATTCACATATCTACATAGAAGGAAAGCTGAAGTTGGAGTTACTCTAAGGAGCACAGGATAAAGTGTCTTTAAGGTCTACCAAGGGCAGAAATCCATCTTTCCTTGACAGTAATGCTGCATTGTTCAGTTCATTTATGGTTTACATCTAATTCCTGGCTGACAAGTGTCCGTTTTTCATTCTCATTCATTAGTTACCCTTACATTAGTACCGCCTTTAAGGCATCTGGTCTGCCTCTTCTCACGTTTCTCAGAAATGATAAAAGATATCTTTAAAGTTTTACCCACCCACCTGTCACAGCAAAAAGCAGAGCAACACTAAGGATATAAAATAGATTTGATTAAAAAGAAGACTAGGGCCATTCTTTGCTCTTAGAAGATGACAGCTACTAAAGGAAGTGAGGAAATACTGAGAGTTTATATAGAAGCTATTACATTTAGTCGGTGAAAATGCAACTTTTGAGTGTTCTCTAAGCTAAAAATGCATTGAAATTAAGGGGAATTTAACAGTGCATAGAAATTAAGCTCTAATGCTCACCTCCCCAAAAAGCATAGAAATTCAGGAATAAAGTTAACAATATGGTGTACACTGGGTTTTGATTCCCCATTACACTATTTCAGTTTTATGCTTGTGGAAATTCTCTCATTTCAATGCAGTTCTGAATGCAGCCATCTGTCCTTAACAGATAGGCTTGTGGAGAAGTGTTTCAGGAGTCTTGGAGCAAAGTCTCATCTTAAGTATGCTGTAAATGTGCTGCAATATATGCCACAAGAGTCCCCTCTGAATTTACTAAGACTCTATATTAGTAAAGAAAATAGCTTGGCTCAAGGTGGTGGGCCAGAATCTTAATTCTCCTCTGTGGTTTCATTTTATGAAGACATCCTTGAAGGGCTGTGAGAGGCAGGGGAAATGCCTGCTGGTGTTGTGTTGACTCCTAAACCTGGTGTCAGAGTGACACACATGAAGAAGCCACTGGCAGATTGAGGGGGACCTCTCAGCATCACTTCCTAGCAAGGCTTGATCTGCTCTGAAGAGATGAGTTGTGGCAGCAGTACTACCTGTATAATGGGGAGAGTATTGCTAATTCAGTCAGGGATTATTCAACATTACTAAAATAATAATGGAGAGAAAGTGCAGCTGCTTTCCTTGTGTGTCTCTCCATGTTGAGTGTGGGGATACAGAAAGCTCTCTCAGCATCACGTTTACAGGGCTGCTGCCGACCAAATGCTTTAATAATTCACACTGTCTCTCACAAAGAGGTCCTGACTTAGAATAGATCAAGTGTTTTATTGTTTTGCTTTTTTTTTTCAGGCATATTTTCTGAAGATTTTGAAAACTTGTTTTAAAAAATTGGATGTATTTATTTGTCTTTTACCATTCTATGAGAAAATTTATTCCTTCTGCTTGCAAGCAGTTGTAACATACATGACACTTCAGAAAAACAACAAATGTCTTTGAGAAAGCTTTGTTTGGAAATGATCCAAAGTCCCTTAGTACATTAGCACACTCACCCACTCCTGGTCAGCAGTGTAGTGTGAAGTTGTCATGAGGACTGTAAACATGAAATGGAAAAGGAAGCTGCAGATTGAAGAATTAGAAGGAAATCTTTGTTATCTACCAAAAAAAAAAAAAAGTCATACTGCAAGGGTCATGAAAAATAGGAGTCAGTGCAAAATGCAGTGCTAATCCAGTAGAGTGTTTCACGATAGCACAGCAGGTGAAGAAATTGTTCTCCTAAGCCTTCCGCTTCTTTGTAATTTAGAGCTCACCTTATTACCATGATTGTCTTTCGCAATCAGTGAACCATATGCCTGGTGAGGTAGAAGCTGCCCTTCACTACCGCTACCTGTAGCCGTTTGTAGGTGGCACAGCTGCAGCAAGAGGTGGTAGGTAGTTCTGCATGGGTTAAGCTGTAAACACGTGGGAGGGAGCCAAAAGAATAGGGTATAACAGCTTCCAGTCTTGTAAATACACAAATGTGTACTCTTTTCTTATTTATTTATTTACTTCCAAATGACTATCATTTACTCAACAGTACCTAATGGCTCCTTTGAGAACATTACTGTCTATTATGTCAAGGCACCTACTTAGTGTACTTTTAGCTTGTGACTCATTGACCCGCTGCAATCCAGTGGCACCAACAAGTGGGGTGGGAAGGGAGCTGAAAGGGGCCTTTCCACAGGATTCACTGCACCTCCCATATCCACGCTGGAAAGCTTCACAGAGAAAACAAGCCCTGCATACCCAGCACTTCCCACTGTTGATAATAAAGAAGGTAAAGTGGGTGGGTTTTTTTACTGTTATTACACATTTCTAGACTTAATGCTGTTTACTTTTGTATACACTAAGACTGAGGATTTTTAGAGGGGAGCGTTTTGTGAGTGAGGTTACTGCTGTGCAAGCATAAGGCTGCTGAGAACTTCTGAGCTCTACAAATGTTTTGGGAAGGCAGGGATGACAATAAATCAGCGTTCCAAGGAAAAGCCTCAGATTCTTTTCTGTCTAACCTGGCTCCACTGTATCAATCCCTCCATATTGGAACACCTGAATGCTATTATTCATGCACAATTTATTAGTATTATATGCTTCTCTTACCAGCACTGTAACTTTCTTATTTATCCTCAGCTGTGATATTTGAGCACATCTGTTATAATTTTCCTACCAGGCACATATGCATACACGCATATGTACATTAAGTGCACTAGGGCACTTCTTTCTTCCTCTTTGAAGAAGAGAGAATTCCTTTGGATATATCTGTGGAATTAACGGTGATACGATTTTAAAGGTGACCCAGACGGGTCTTGAATATCTCCATAGGAGGAGACTCTACAACCTTTTTGGGCAACTTGTTCCAGTTCTCCATCACCCTTATTGTAAAGAAGTTCTACCATATGTTCATACGGAACTTTCTGTATTCAAGTTTTAGGCCATTACTCCTAGTTCTATCAGTACACATCACCAAGAAGAGCCTGGCCTCATCTGTTTACCTCCCATGTCCCTTCAGATAAACTTTTATCAGATCCCCTCTCAGTCTTCTTTCCCCACAAAAAAAAAAAGATTACTCAAATTTAGCTGTACAGCCAGTATGCCTCCTGGGTAGCCTGTCAGAGGGTGGGCTGGAGCTGATGTTGCTGGGGCTGGAAGCACAGTGGGAGCTCCACAGGCATCATGGACAGCACTGCTCTTGCTGGTTGTCTTGCTTTGTCACTCTCACATGAGGTAGCCTTGCTGGGCTGGAGTACCTCCAGTGTAAGCATGACAACACACACAACTGTGTGAAGGTTCACATGTTGTCTGACAAAATTACTGATTCTAGATGAAAAATAGAAATTTGGATGGTCTATTTGTAAGGTGGTTCACTTCAGTGATAAGTTTTCCAGAACAGCTGCAGGTTATGGCTTCAAAATATTTGGCTTTCAAATTTATCCCATACGGTTTATTTCTAGTATGACACAACTATTTGCACAACCTTGCCATGAACTGGCATAGGGAACTCACCTGACTTCAGAACAAAAATTTTAAAATCCCTTTTTTTGAAAGGTGTTTATTCAAAGATAGATCAACTCTCTGACATGGCTTCCAGCATGGCCCTGTGTCTACCTGCAGCAGGAGCCAGAAGCAGGGAGAAATGTCCCCAGCTGCCACTGGAGCTGAATGCTCACTTCTCCAAAACCCCATCCTCTGAAACAACACAGAGGATGCCAATGCGTGAGGGAAATACAGACGTAGTAGTAAGAAGGGAAATTCTCAAGTCCTTTCTAACACCAGTGCAACTATGTTACAGAAGTGTACAAAAGCCAAAGTGTGCGTCTGCCCAGTACAATGAACAGTTCCATGGTTTGGAGACACATTTGATGCCCCTCTGCCTTTGAGGTTTCTGTTGTGCTGTGCACAGATCCATATGTCATTTGACTCCACATTATGACTGTTGTTATCTAGTACTACAGGAATAGTGAGATAGTAAAGACAGATGAGCTAAACTGGTAAAATTAATGTTTAAAAATGGCAGTACAAACATTTTAAAGCAGGAGTTTAGGAAACTCAGCTTATGTGTTTTAGTTTTACAGGCTTATATAATTTCCTTTAACTTTCTTTAGTATTTCCCAGAATCTCTTTGCAAACATAAATTATCCAAAGAAGGAATTTCTTTCTCCTTGAGTTCCATGTCTGGGCGTGACCTTTCACAGTGAGGCCTTGGTTCCTGGCTGGGTTCATGTGTACTACCACAATATAAATAATACATCTGCTATGAAACCTTTGACCACTTCATGCTTGAATGAAGTGAAAACATGCCTCAGTTTTTATTAAGTGCTCTACTTTCTAGGGAGCAGATATTCTATTTTCTCTGTTTAAAAAGACTTTTATCGGGTCATATAGCAATGAAACATGAAATAAGCGAGCAGTTATTAATACTACTAATTTATTAATACTATTAATTCTTCTCTCTCTCCAGATCTCAGGAAGACTTTTGAGCAGGAGCCCCTGGGGAAAGAAGTGTCCCTGGAGCAAGAGGTCCTGCTCCAGTGTCGTCCTCCTGAAGGCATTCCGGTAGCTGAGGTGAGCAGCAGTGGTGTTTTGCCCCCAGCATCTGGTACTTCGTAGTCCTAACTCAGGCCTGATCTGTGGCTAATGGAGCAGGGAATAAGGGCTTAGCATGATGAATGGGTGGCAATGGAGAGCTGGCTGCCTGCTGCTGGTAGATAAGATTGATCTGGAGCTGATTAATGACTTTGGAGGCAATTACGATGTCTTGCTGGGCAGAGCTACAGGTGGTGTGGTTTCAAGGTTTTTTTTTTCCCTTTCAAATATCCTAGTTATTTCTGACATCCAAGCAACATATAAGTGGTGGGGTATACTGATACCAGCCTATTATCCTTCCCTTCCCTTTTAAAGAAAATGCCATTTCAGTTTTTGAGAGAAGCACCTTCTCAGATCACCAAGACATTTTAATTCTATCACGCATTTGTGCACACACTGGAGTATGCACCAGGGTAGCTAGCTGGGTGCACAAGGATGTACTGTGGTTTCAGGTGAAGCAGCATGTATTGGCAAGTAGGGGATGCATCTGCATAAGAATTCATCTTCATGGGCTTATCTGTTTTTATGGGTTTTTATGGTGTTTTTTTTTTTTTTTTTTTTTTTTTTTTTTCCCCCTGACATTTAAGTATTAGAGAGTGGGTAGCCTTACACCCACTTGGCAGGAGGAAGAAAAAGTAACTTTTTCTTCACCAAAATCTGTGCCCACCAGCCGCAGCAGGTATCCCTGCCTACATGCAGCTGTGGCTTCAGCCAAAAATGGCTCCAGACTCTTTGCTCACAGCAGGGGGGTCCCTGAGTCACAGGGTGGCTCTGAAGTCCTAAGTCTGCTGTTGATGTTCAGTGAAAAATTCATATTGTTAATGAGGGTAATTCCCCTATCAGAATTCTCTTCAGTCTCCCTCTGCCATACAGAGAGGAAACTGCTGCCGATTTGCATTAAGATAAGCTACACTGTCATGGCTAAGTAGCAAAGCTGTTGTTCCTCAGCACTGATGACTGATTTCTCAGGAGACCAAGCTTAAAATGTTGCCTCCCTATTTTACACAAGGTTTAATCAGGTTTAATTATTTTTGTAGAAAAGTATCCACAAAGATCTGAGGGAACAATTAGCATAAGTTTCTCCTGTTTCCTTTTTTCCTAGGTTGTTTTCTTTCTCCTTTACAAAACCTAAAACTGTACAGAGCACTTAGGTGTCCTGAACCTGCTTAGTCAGTTGGCTTTCCCCAAGAACATTTTAGTGAATTTTTAATATATTTTTTCCATTTCTGATGCATCTTTACATCAAATCAATACACTGTCACGCCTCGATGAGTATTTGAAATGGAATAGGTTGTTCTGGAGGTGCAGATACTACCAGAGAACTTCATTAACTGAAACTGAGATTGGTCATGACGAGTGGTTTATTTGAGCATGATGTTATAGGCACCTTTGAAATTTCAGCAGTTAGCCCAGCTATTTCCATGGAAAGGTCTGTAAAGCCCTAGTCAGGTGGCCAGGCCTGGATTTAACATGACATGTGGAAGAGGAGCTCTCTCTGCTCTTATAAACATTCTGCATCAACGATTAGCACTTGTAATTGCTGTTCTTAAGTCAAATTATACCTGTCCTCCTTCCACTGAGCTCCTTCCACTTTACACTTGCTGTAAAGGAAAAAAAAAAAAAGATGCCTCAGTAGCCTTGTCTGCTACCTAATACAAGGAGCTGAGCTCTGAAAAGATCCTCTGCAAGTTGTTCTCATAATAATTACACTTATTTCTGCCTACTTGTATCCTGACTCGCTCCGTCAGTAGCAGAGACTCATGACTCTACATTGGCTCTAAGTCTTATTTGTACCATGGTCAGGGCAGACACCAATTAACACTTGGCAGCCTCAGAAATCATATACTCCTCATCTGACATTGAAAAAAACTGTTCTCGATGTTGTATTTTTTTTTCTCTTTTCTGACTCTTGAAGTCAGGAGAAGATCAAACACCCAGATTGGACAGCCGCCTAATACAGACTCTTTGTAGATTCTTTCCAACACTATTAAAAGTACAAAGGCCTGAACACTAATTAATATGAATACCTTAATGTGACAGTTTATTACAGCCACTTGGTGAAGGTGGTAAGATAAATTTTAAAAAATACCAAGATGAAAGGTAACTTGGTAGGTTGAAGGATTACATGATTATTTTAATTTAGAGATGAATTAATTCTATGTTTATGACTTCCTTTATTTGTTCAGAGGATTTTCTGATAGGATGGTACAGGTAACTATGAAAGGACTTGGGAAAAGGCAGGCAGCAAAGCAAGGTTTTTTGCATACTGAGTGGTTTAATTTCAAGTACAGTAGGTAACACTGTTGCTGTAGTTAGCAGTATTTCCAAATGCTTTGGTGAGCATGTACCTTGGACTCTCCCCACTCTGGGTACCATGTTGTGTTGTGTTTTTTTTTGTTTATTTTTCAACTTCCTCCCTTTTGAAGTGGTCACTGGATTCAGCAACAAAATGGGAAGAAACACTTATACTGTGAAACTGTGTGAATACTTATTCAGTGAGACATCATGCTGGAATCCGGAGTCCACAAGTCTTCCACTTGATTTTTCTCTGTTTTCTTTTAATTCTGTCCCTTAATTTTGTTTTTCTCTTAATATTTCTAAGTTGCGGGAATAAGCATGCTTAGGGATAAATACTTTTCTCTTTCTTGTAGCTAGGGTATTTAGTCTTGTAATTCTTGGCATATTCAATTGCAATTAACTGCATTGATCTCTTGCAGATCAATGCAGAAGCAGATATTATTATTATTATTGAAAAGCTGAACTACATAGCAGCATTTAGCTGTTCCACAGGGCAAAAAGGACAAAGGTCAAGATGGGCAGCAAAGCTTTTAAAACAGCACTTACCAGCCCCTCAGCCCCTGCTAGGACATGACGAGCATTAGAGTAGACTCAGATCACAGCTACTGAAATGAAATCTCAAGATCCACTTAGAAGAAATATAGAAGAAGGAGTGTTAAAATACACCAGTCTCATGGCCTGAGGTCAAATCAAAGAAAAGATTGAATCAGAACACATCTTACTTGTTCACTTGGGATGAAGTAAGAATCAGAGGGTTTGCTTGGTCACTAGGAAAATCAGATCAGCTGCTCTGTGTCCATACACCTCTGTCCAGCATCTGTGCCATTGTTCCATAGCATGTAACTCCCATCCTAGCATTATAGCCAGTACCAAGCTGAACCAACCTATGGGCTCTGAAACACCTGAGGAAATGTTTTGCCTTTTCCTATATGTGGTTCATCTAAGCAGGATTACTATTGGATATATGGATACTATTATTATTATTATTATTAAAAAAAAAAAAAAAAAAGAATGAATGAAAATGAAAGAAAAGCCTGCCCTACCTCTATGCTTCCTTGACCTGGGCTTTGCCTTGCTAGGAAGGAATGGGACAAGATAGTGAGATAGTGAGATAAACAGTCTGACCTGCTTATCATCAGAAGCTGCTGCTGCTGCTCAGCACTGCTGGACTTCAGGCAACTCCAGTTTCCTGGTCTCATCCCAAATAACCATTTCTGCTTCACTCTGTTTCGTGCATGCATTTTTTTAAAACTTAATCTGAAAAGTCGATAAGGATCCCATTCTGCTGCATTTTAACACTAATGGCAGAACTACTAGCAATTAATTCCCTAGGTCATTTAATATGTTCATTTGAAAAATGCCAGCATTATATTGCACATGATAAAATATAGTCCAAGACAGAGTCACATCAAATTAGGTCAGTGAAACAGGATATAGATCAAAGCATCAATGAGATGTAAGATTGGTTAATATGCCATAAGCTGCTAGATGAACTTTTGCATAGAAATGTGTGATTTGCTGCACCTTCAACAGGGGGATAATTGCTTCTTTAATTATAATTGAAGTGTTTCACAGAGGAGTTTAACTGGAGACCAGGGTGCAGTGTATAGTTTAATGACTCAGCTGAGTTTAAAACATGACGTGGTATTCATGTCTTCAATTAGGAATTAGGGCAGGGAGCAAATGTCCCTCTGTAAAAAGGCAGAAAAAGGTCTTTTACCAAGTCAAGATGACTATGGCACATAATTCGTTCCACTCCTGTTGCACAGGCAGAAGCAGCTGGAAGCTAGGGATTTCTCCAAGTAGGCAGCATCAGGTAGCTGCTCTGTCTAACAGATTATTGATACAACTGCTGTTTATTTTGTTTCATGAGAACTGCTCATGCTTTGCTGCAGTTATCCCTTAATTTGTAGTTCATGTGTATGCATTTCCATGGAGGTGAGCATTATGGGGACAGTGTTTTATATTCCCAGAGAGAAAGTGAGCGTTAAGAGAAGGGAAAGAAGCAGTTTGTGGGCACAAATACTGATCAACTGGGAAATGGAACTATCCTTTGCAATGCCTTGCATCACACAGCAGACTTATTTAATGTGTGCAAGAGATTCATGTCCATGTGTCAGTGTCGAAGATACAGCATCCTGATACCCAGTTCTCACCTTGCCTGCAGGGAGGAGCAGGGAAATGAATAAAGCCCTTTGGTACAAAGGAACCCTACTTTTTCACTGCTGCTCCAAGGACTGACGATTCATTTTGCCCCGGAGAGCCATTGAATAAGGCCTAGCAGTGCAGGACTGTCCTTAAAATGTACAAGATAAACCTTCCCATAATAGTCACTGTGTGGTCCTGTACATTTCTACTCCTTCTTTACCCAAATCTGTTGGTGGATATCACTCTTCTAAGAAGCAAGAATTAACTTACAGCCTCTTCCTTGAGAATAGGCTTCATTGTGGTCTTGTGCTAGCCTAGGAAATACACTGACTATGAGGTTGTGTATTTGTTTGTTTATATTTACCTTAGATACATATTTGGAAGATATACAGTGTAGGACACAGTTTTTAGCAACATTTATTGTGAGGCAGGTGAGCATCACAAAATTTCTGAATTCTCCCCTTAGAGAAGATAGCTCATATACTGGAGAGACTATTCTGCACACCTACAAGATGCACAAGTCCTACTTTGACATCCACAGATTTTAGCTCCTTACAGACTTCATAGTGCCAGATGTACAAGCGTTACCTCTGACAGGAGTTTGTGGAACTTGAGCTTTCCTCAGCATTCACAGTCACCCAGCAATAACATTTGCCTAGGGCAGTTCTTGTGGCAGTACCTTCTTTGAACTTAGTGTTCACAGTAAGTGTGAAGAATGTTAATGCCTCCATATTTTATAGAGCTGTTTCCAAAATTCTCTTTGTTATCACTCAAGAGTCATTTGATCAAGTTCTGCTGGGTTTTGCTCAGGAGTTTCTAGTGCTTCTAGAGCTGATGGTCTTCTATCATTAACATGTCCAACATAGACAGAAGCCTAAATACCTTTAAATTCAATTGGGGAAGTTGTACATATGTCAACTTCAGGGAGGACAGAAAGAGAGCTGTTCTCAAGGAGTGCTCTCATCCCCAACATCCTTTTTCCTTGATGAATTTAATGATCCAGAAAAGCCTATAATTCCATCTATTTGTCCATCTGCCCATCTCTGGTGTATTCAAAGAACCACAGACTACACATAAGCGACCTGTTTAAAGCTGTTTCCAAACTTTGGGAATTGTGGACCCAGGCTGTGCATGTGGTGTTAGAAATTCCAATCAACATGTATGAGCTGTGAGTCTTTGAAGCAGGAAACAGAGCACAGCATCTCCTGGGTGTCACAGGGTGGCCGCCACCACCATTTCCAGTTAATGATGCCATGGTCTTTATTTAAATTTGCAGGTCTGTGAAAGAAAGTTTTCCATCTGCAATTAATTGAACCATACAGTCCACTACAGCCTTGGAAGTTTCCTTGTTGAGGTTTCGCTTCCCCATTGTGCACAAAGTGAAGCTGTAATAGGGCCAGAGACATCCAGCAGCTGTACATACACTCTGTATATATTTTAGTGTTCAAGCAGCAAACTAGATATATGTGCAATTAAGGAAGCGTTTCCACAGCAGGAACACAAATTCCCCTTATTGGCAGCAGAAGCAAAGAATAACTGAATAAAATGTCACTGCAGTTTGCATTTGCTGTCTCATTCTCGATATGTGTTCTGCAGTCTCTCATGGCTGTAATCTCAGCCTCTTTGGAAAGAAATTTTTTTAACCTTAAACCAACTAGCATGCAAAGGACAGCATCCTCCTGTTGCTGGGATGAAAGCATACATCTGAGAGCAAGTCCAAAAATCAAGTAACTTCTTCAAAGAGGCACTCAGATCTCAATATATCTGAAATAACTATTGGCTCAATAGCCTGTATGAAAACTGCTTGTTTCCTGTGTCTCACTTGGGTACCTTGCATTGTGTCCAAATCAGCGGTTAGCTTCACAGATGTTTTATTGGTCCTGTGACATATAAAGAACATAACCTGGAACACTGTTGTGGCTGGGAGATGAGATTGAATGTGATCCTGCTGTTTTGCAAGCCATGGGGAAGGCAGGTTCACGATCATCTTTCGTTCTGGGTTCCTCACTCATCTTTTATTGAGGCAACTCTCTTACTACTCCCAGCTGCTTGCAGCTTGTTTGTTCTGTCAGTCTGTGCCTAGAGATCTTACCTATGCCTAGAGGGGCAGAAGATGTATTGCTGGTGTTGGCAGGTGCTCTGTATTCTGAAGATGGGCCTGGGGCAGGCTGTTGCAGGGTAGTGAAGGATCTAGGGCCTGCACCCTGCTGGGTTTTCTTGATATCGCTAGAGGAACAACCAGAGGAGTCCACATCCCTTTTGCATTCTCTATTTCTTTTAGAGCAGCTGTGCCTCTGCTCTACCAGCTTCTAAAACAGTCACGCATACAAAAGCGTGCCAAGTGATTTAAGTATCTGATAATGTTAGTAACTTGGCATGGCTAAATTTGTGTCAGCAATTAGCTTCTGTAATAGGTTATCCAGCATATGTAATCACTTGTGTGATTTACGTCTTCTGTGCTCATTTAGCTCGCACAGGAGCCTGGCCAGGCTTTGCTTGCTGTTGGATCTGCCTAAACTGTGTTATTTCAGGCTGCTGAAGCGTCTTGCAGTGGGACAGGGCAACCCTTAGCCCCCAGGTACCACCATCCTGGTGGCTGTAAGCTTCCCGCTCTCACCGATGGTCTCGCTTCTTATGTCGAATGGCATGTGGCAGGTTCCCTCTGTTAATTAGAACAAATGTGCCAATTATGTTAATGTATCTCCCGATACCAATCAGTGAATAATTAGAGTCAACACATCTGTCTCTCACCAGGGAGCAGGATGGCAGCACAGACACTACAAAGTACACTGCTCTGAATTACAGCCACATTGGGTAGTGCATCCTCGGCTGCTCACAGGGACAGTTGGGTCTTTTGAAAGGCTGGGATGTACCTTCTGAGCAACTGCAGGGACTGTGAGCTCATCTGCTACGCTCACTTCTCCGCTTACAGACATCTAAAGATCAACTAGTTCCAGCCCCCCTGATAGAGACAGGGACACCACCCACTAGACCAAGTTGCCCAAAGTCTCATCCAGCCTTGAAAGTTTCCAGGGAAGGGGCATCCACAATCTCACTGGGCAATCTGCTCCACTGTCTTACCACCCTCACGGTAAAAAATTTCTTCCTAATATCTAGTCTAAATCTACCCTTTTCCATTTTAAAACCATTTCCCCTCATCCTGCTGCTACATGCCCTTATGAAAGTCCCTTCCCAGCTTTCCTGTAGGCCCCCTCCAGGTACTGGAGATATCTGTTGAAGAATCTTTGTGACTATAGTCAGCAAATGCATACTCTCAAGCTTCTCTTCCAGAGAAGACATTGAAAAACAAATTTATAAGGGCTTGGTTTAGCCTGACCCTGAAGATGAATATCTTGTGGATCTCAGAATGCCCACGGGCATCTCACTTCACCTCTGCCTGCTCACTTGGTAGAGCGCAGGTCTGTGGCACAAGCGAGAGGGCTACACCCTGGGGAATAACATGGCGTCACAAGAGTGTTGCTTTTAATTTCAGTAATAACAGTTTGCATGCTTGTCATTCACAAGTCGCACTGTGTCACTCCACTTTGCTCTCTTTTGTGTTTGACACCTGATCAGTTTATATGTACATGAAAACAGCCCTGTTCTCTTTAGACCTGCTTACCTTGCAACTCAAAACTGCCTCTTGGCAGGAGTGCTGAGCGCTGCATCCAGTGCGTGAGTAGCTAAAAAAAAAATAAAAAAATAGGCCACTAACAACTGAAAATATATACTAACAGAATTCTTATTTACATGTTGTAATGTGCTTTAATTAGTTAACATTTGTACAAGAACTGAAGGAGAAAACACAAGAGCTAATTACTGCAGGAGCAACGTGCTCTTTTCTGCGTTGCTTTTTATACTAATGGCTAAAATGTGGAAGGAAGAAACATCCCTTCTCTTGTCTCAGATGTTTTATCTCCAGTTCCTCCCTTCAGATTTTGTGATACTTTGCTGCGTGAACAAACTCATTACATCATTAAAACCCAGATATCAACACAAGAATGAGTTGGATTATGTTCAAGAAGTACCTAGTAAAAGAGATGAGATTTAGACATGTACACACAGTACCAATGTACTGGCAAAGCAGATTTTTCAGAAGAAAAAATAAATCCTGTGGTTCTGCAAGCTTAATGTTTTATTGTTAGCAAATTCTGTAAGCCATTAGGTGAAGAGGATCTTTTTCCCAGCTGATTTGACAAAGAGCTAGAGGCAGTATACTGAATTATGTAGAGCCTCTTTTTTTTTCTGATATTGGCAACTCTTATTTTCATATCCTCTTCAGTTTTCTTGCAGGGATGAAAGGGAATTTAATGCTCATAGCTTTAATTTTGTCTAATCAGCTGAGACTCAAGCTGAATATGCATGTGTGTGCTTTTGTGGAGAGAGAGAGTGTTGCAGAGTGCTGGTATTTATCGAGTACAGAGCTCTTAGCGAGGAGAGCTGGTGCACGTACTTACATGGCTGTACCAGGAAAATTGTTGACCAAGCCTCAGACCATGATATAAGTGTAGTCCTGTGCTCACTGATGTCCCGATTTTCTCAATGTGCAGATCACAGAAAAAGTAGTGGTGGGTCTGAAGGTGGTGGGGTACACAGCTCTGGCACTGCGTGTTGCATTTTTTAGAGTCAAAACACTCCATCCCAGAAATAGGGTAGGGCTGAAAAAACAGAAAGATGCTTGATTTGTGTGAGAGATGGGGATTAAGTAGCAACCTTCTGCAGGAGGAGAGGTGAGCTGCTGGCTGTTTTTTCAGTCTGGGTTGCATGCAGACTTGACCTGCATGTGGGGAAGGAGCCAGAGATTGCCACTGACTGAACAAGAGTCTGTCCATCTTGATTATACTTGATGGCCATTGGGATTCAGGAAAAGAACAATTTCAATCATCCTGGCAAGCAAAACCAGGTTATGACCAAGAGTTTATGTCTTCCATGGCAGATAAAACATGAACGCTGCAATGATAGAAGCACAGCTTCCAGAGATTTATGTCTTTTTATTTCTCACCCATTCCTATCAATTTCTGCAGGACTTTTAGCATCACTTGTTTTGGGATGATTTCAGAATATGTGGCTGTTGAGCAGTGCATCAAAGTGGAGTTTGAGAGAGCAGGCCTTGGCAGATAGCACCTCTTGGGCCCAGCAGGCTGATTGTGTTTATGTTTTTCTTCCTTTCATTAACTCTGGGCACAAGCTGAAATGATCCAGAGACACGAATGCCCTGCTTTGATCCATCCAGGTCCCCAGTCCCTTCCTTCAGAGCACACTCAGTTCAAAGGAAAACAAGCTACTAGTTTTTCAGCCAAATTACATAAGGGTGGCTCACAGCAGTCAGCTGGGATATAATAGGGTGTTTCTTTGGGAAGGCAATAAAAAGAACATTGTCTGGATTAAAAATCACATATAAAAATATTTTTCTGTGTAACCAAGGAAATTACACTTTATTAAAATGAAATACAGCTTACATAAAGAAAAGGGAGAAATCTAAGCACCAATGTAGTCTTTTTGCGCTCCTATTTCCTTGGTAACTGTCTCTGTTTCGTTTAACCCTGACTACAGCAGAGCGATAGCAGACATATATGCATGAGTGCATGTATACTAAATAATTTTGGCCTTTTTGCAATCTATCTGTTATGTGGTCTCACTGTGTTACAACTTGCTCAGATACATACAAGGTTACTGCACTATTAGATGAGATGTACAAAGAATGGGTGAGAGACTTGGGCCTTTTTAGGTTTCTGGTGTAAGGGAATGTTCTGCATGTAGATAGAAACCTTAGTTATCCTATTCCATATCCCATGCCTCATGCTCTGAAAGCACACACAGCAGCTGGCCAACTCTGCAAATGCATTAATATTTTGAAGGCAAGCCATTCATTGAGAGTAATGGTGGAAGATAGTGAGCCTGAAAGGTAGATGTAAACATTACTCTTCCATACTCCTGCCATGGTGCTGCCTTCCAGTAGGCAATGTGCACCAGATGAGTCCTTTGTAGTGTGCTTCATAACTCTCTCAGAGATGGGCAAGACCATGGCAGATTTTGTGCCCACTGTGGTGTGACCAATGCTGATTCAGCTTTTCCCCTCCTGCCCTTTGAACCCCTCAGGTGGAGTGGCTGAAGAATGAAGAGGTGATTGATCCCGTGGAAGACCGAAATTTTTACATCACCATTGATCATAATCTGATCATCAAGCAAGCCCGGCTTTCTGACACAGCCAATTACACTTGTGTTGCCAAAAACATTGTGGCCAAAAGGAAAAGCACTACAGCAACTGTGATCGTCTATGGTAAGTGATGCCTTTTCCTGCTGCACCTGGGTGAACAATCAGGAGGGAGGTTTCTGGAAATGTAACATGCCTGTATGCAATTCTTAATGCTGCTAGCAACCAAATTGCTACATGAAGGCTTCCTCCAGCATAACACCTTGCTTTCTACCCATACATTTCATTCTCTCACTGATGCTTTTCAGAAATAAGAGTGAAACTAAACTGAAATCTGTGCTTCCATGTACTGATAAGAGTGTCTATTCAACAGAATCACCCATCTTCTTATCCCTTTTCTAATCAACCTATTTTTGATGCTTATTACCAAAGCATACTCTGATATCAAATTTGCAAAGCACTCTATGGCTTCAATTCATAGGAACACAACCTGGCTTAGAAATAAATATAAGGGGAGTAGGAAGTATTGAATAGCATTATTCTACACAACAGTCCTGATCTGATATTGAGGTTGGCCCTCCTTTGGCCAGCCCAGTTTTTCTACTGGGGTCTCTTCTAGCCTGTCCTGTTCTTCCCCACAGCCTGAGTCGCTACCCCAGTAAGCCATTGATACAATGCTTCCCAAGCTGCGGTATCCTGCAGAACAAAACCTGATCTGACAGCATGCCAGCTGACTATCCTGGTGTTCCTTACAATCAGCTTAATTATAGGATAGACAAGTGGGAAGAAATCCCTATGATTATCCCTAATATTCATTTCATATTCAGTTGAGCAGATAGATTTAATTGTAAGCAGTTGCTTTCCTGAAGTTACAATGACGGCCTTTTAGTTCAGATTTTATAGAAAAACAGCTGAATTGAGTTGATTAGCAGTGTTTGTGATATTGAGAGATGGACCTTGCGAAAGCACCGTGTTTTGTAACTGTGGTGAATGCAAAAGCATAGACATATAGGCATGCTTGAACTCCTCCTCATTTATATACAGTATTTTTTTGAACAGTGAAGTCAAGAACGTATGTAGAGGAGCAGCCACTTGTGTGGGTTTTTATATTAGATCCCCTTAAGGGTTGTGTTATACCACAGATTTTTGGGAGCTGGGGAATTTAAACAGTTGGTATGTTATCCATACCCCGATGATGCCATTAATACCCAGAGTGGCACAGTTCTCTCTCCATCCACACCATTCTTCTATCTAAACCAGAAGCTGAGGCAGGTGAAAAAGAGTAGGCATAAGCATCTTCCCAAGGATAAATATCTTCGCAAAGTCCAAAATAAAAAATAGTGTAAGCTCACTCTGAACAGCTTAAATATTTGTCATAGAGGTGCTAGGGCATTCATACGCACCAGCTGTTTCTACACTGGGGTGATTGGAATTGCCCTGACACCCCAAAATCAGCTTCTGGAAAAGAAAGAGAAATCATCACATCCAACTCTTCCTGTTTAAAGCATGAGAGTGTCTCAGTGTTCATAGATGATGGATAAATCCAAGAAAGAGGCACAGTGCAAGTTATCTCCAGGATAGCTTTTGTGCAGTGTCATGCTCTTCCTCTTGCTTTTCAGTGAATGGAGGCTGGTCTACCTGGACTGAGTGGTCAGTGTGCAACAGCCGCTGTGGGAGAGGCTTCCAGAAGCGCACAAGAACTTGCACTAACCCTGCCCCACTCAATGGGGGGGCCTTCTGTGAGGGGCAAAATGTTCAGAAAATAGCTTGCACCACCCTGTGTCCAGGTAAGGTATGAACAGCATATAGCTCTCAATGCATGCTTTTTTCCTGGCACCAGTCATTCCAGGAGAAGGCCACTAGTCACAGAAACTTCCTTCTCTTTATTAATAAATACAGCATTTCAGTGAATGAATAGGAAATTGCGTTATGTAAGTAGATAAAATAGTGCACACATTACATCAAGCAGCAAGGGATTTGGTCCCACTTTTGCACACAGCTTGCGACCTTGTCTCAGGCTTAGTAATTCAGGGGATTTGGAGAACGCTCAGAGCTTCAGACAGTGGGAGATAAAGCCTGAAAGCTCTGGAAGAGGACAGGAATTTGAGTCCGCAAAGTGACTGTGATGCAAATAAATTTGTAATGTTTGTTCAGTCCAGCTGTCACAGCAAGTGCGTCATTTGAGACAGGTGGAGAGCGGATGCCAAATTTCAGGCACATTTACCTGACTTCAAATACAATACTTTAAAAGGTATTTAAATGCAAACTTACGAAAATTACAAAATTGTTTTAGGAGACACAGGGTAGTTTGTGGCCTTTCCATGACAACATTCTGCCATCTGTCCTACTGCCTAGTACTCTCCTGTTAGCTGCACCACTGAAATTAGTGTCACTATGGTGTCATCTTCAACTTAGGAAGCTTAGCCATCCAAGACTGAGTCAAAGGAGTGGGTCAGAGGAGTTCAAATGAGCAAAAATCTCACCTCTTCTCATTATTCCAAGTAGCAGACTACTGTCTCAAGCTCTGTAACTGGAATAATTTAGTTATTAGTTCATTGACTGTTTCACATTTTGCTTTTGAAAATCATTTGTGGGATTTTGAAAGGTGCTAAATGCATTCCTGATCCTATTCGTGTGAAATATATCAGTGCCTTTAAATAATTCTTTTAATATCAAATATTTAAAATTAAATATCTTCATTCTAGAGAAGAGCTTCTGGCCAAGTTTAATTTTAACCTCTATGTTAAAAAAAAAAAAAGGAAAAAAAAATCACAGATTGCCAACTTGCACACTTTGAGCATAGATAAACTGCTGACATGTTTCTAAAAAGGGAGAGGAAGAGCAGAAATGATGCTGGGACAGAAATAGGACTTTTAAAAATACAGGCTGGTTCATTTCCTTGATTCATGTGTTGGCATGGCTTAGAGTCCTTCTTCCTTGTTAGGATAACTGAAAATTCCAGGTACAGTTATCCCAAGAAGGGCTTGGTGCCGCACATCCCTTTGTGTACCTGTTCCCCTAACATCTTGTGTCTTCTCCTTGTCTCAGTGGATGGCAAATGGACATCCTGGAGCAAGTGGTCCACTTGTGGCACAGAGTGTACCCACTGGCGCCGGAGGGAGTGCACAGCCCCGGCCCCAAAGAATGGAGGCAAGGACTGCGAGGGACTGGTGCTACAGTCCAAGAACTGCACCGACGGGCTCTGCATGCAGGGTGAGTGCTACTGCATCAGCTCTGGGTTCCAGGAAAGATGTAGCCATAGAAAAACCTGCTAAAGATTTTGTCATCATATACCTCCTGACAGCTGTTACCTATACAACCTTCATATAAGTTATGCAGTAGCGTCATGAAGGTCTGCTCTAGTACTGAGATCTGTTCAGTCTGTGTCTGTCCACGCTGTGGTCCTGTCTTAGGGAATAGTAAGACTGAGGTGAAAGCGAGAGTAGGGTTGTACTGTGATTCTGACTTTTTTGCAAGCAATGTCTTCTATGTCTTTCTCATCCATTCTTAAAAATGAAGTCTTCTCCATTCTGCTGGTATGTTGAAACTTCTCTTTGCACTTTGTTAGAATAACCTGAGTACAATAACCTCTCTCCTGAAGAGGACAAGACACTTCTTCCTTCTTCTCTGTTGAGCCTCAGATCTTCATTGCCGCAAAAGCTGTGGTAGTGACCATCCAGTATCAATGTGTCCAAATCATAATATGTTTAGAGTTTTCTAATGAAAAAAGAATCAGGAATTTTTATTCTCTCTGACAGATGACTAGTGACTGAAATAGTCCCAATGCCACATAAGTAACACCACTAAACTAATAGGTCTACTTCCTGAGTAGGTGGCTACTGTCCTGGCAGCAACCTCTTGTGATACTCTATGTTAGTATTTTGCCCCAAGGTTCCCAGATTTACCAAAAACACTTCTTCAGTGTGACTTGCACCACCACTTTCATCATGTGAAAAGCTATTAGTCAGTGTCAACAGCATAAAAAGTGTAGCTCTCCAGTATTTGTTTTTAACAGGAATATAGAAAGGTAAGATTCAGAGCTTTAGGCTTTTTATTTTCCAAAGACATGGCTGGATTTTTTTCCCTCTGTCTTATTGTAAAACATCTTTTTGACTATCATAGTGGGAAAGTTAACGCACCTCTAGCTTCAATGGTATGAATAAGTCATTATGGTAAATTAGGAAGAAAAGATACATCCTCTCTACAGAATAGCTCTTTACTATCAGTTTATATTTAGACAGGTGTATGTCATCTTTGTGTATGTGCATAAAGAGAGCCATTTAAGCAGAAATCTGGTAGAAGAATAGATATAATAGTACAGCAGAATAAAAGCCCTATAGGGATCTCATTTATCTGTTGATGGTATATTGCATTTTATTTGTGAAAGTGGATGCTGAGTATAAAGCAGAAGCCTTCAGTGGGAGAGAATGTGAGGTTATTGTGAATCTTACTCTGCTTCATATATATGTATATAAAAATGGTAATGAAAAATATTCATTCACATATTGACCCACTTGGCTCCAGGGGCCATGATCATCCCTCAGTGCTGGAATTTAATGGCAGTGTTTTAGTGGTGTCTTTATACTCCTGGGGCTTCATACACCTGTAAAACCTACAGTGCTGCTTCCAGATCCATCACCTCTGGGAAGATTGATTTGCTGCACTTTATGGCAGCATGCCTACTGTTCTCTCTCTCTCTCTCTCTCTTTTTTTCTTTCCTTGCAGTTTATGCAAAACCATTCTGCCTCTTTTATATTTTCAGTGATGTGAGTCTAGATCCATAGCAGATCTGCCCATAAGCAAGGAAGGAACATGGACCTCTTCATTCCTAAAATACTGCACATGAGACTGGTGAGGGCAGGCTTGAAGCGGGCATTTCCCCTGCCTGGGAACATCTGGACCTACCAGAGACCTCAAAGCTGTCATGCTGGTGGCAGCCACTTAGTGCCACAACCACTTGCCCTCTGTGTTCTGCCTTTCAGGAGGCTGTGTTGGCTGGCTGCTTGCCTGCTCTATGGCCAGATCCTGTCTCTGGGTGCTCTGGTGCTTCCCGCAGGCAGACCTCAGTGACTGCACTGTGTGAGCAGCTGGGATCAGAGTTACTGGATGGGCCCAACTTACAATGAGGCTGTTGCTTTGACAAAAACTCAGTTGTAAACATATATCTGTATATGTTTATGTGTATAAAAGGTATCCTGGAAAACGGTGAGTTGAATGAGTCTGATTTGCAAGCTCTTTCTCTTTCAGTCTATTATTCACTACAGTAGCATCAGCTGGATAAATCAATAGGCTCTTTCATCAGACTGCCCCTGCTCCAGTAAAGAGCAGCAGTCTGCACTGATATTGATTTCTGTGGGGATAAAAACTGTGGAACTCTCTCCATCCCTTGTAATTACAGTATTTTGCACCCAAAGCTGCAGTTTGTGCTTATCGCTAACTGTGGCATTTCTTGTGCAACTCAGCTGTCACATTTATTCAGATTAATGATCTTGCTAGTACACACATACACTCTCTTATTCAGTAGTTAGTATTTTTCTGTTAACATGAAAGGATGAACAATCATTAAACTAGAAAGCCTGCAGAGAGACAGAAGGCTTAACTGAAGAAGAAGAGTAGCTGTAGTGACAATTCAGGGTGGTCATTACTATTTTAAGTTTCCCCATACACAATATTGCCTAGCAGATGCTGTTAAAACATTTTGGTAATTCCCATAACAGCATTAATATGATCTTCTGGAACAAAATATAGTGTAGGTGTAAGAAGAATTGGCTGGCTGCAACCCACACTAGTTGTGTTACTGCCTTTAGAGTTGCATTATTTCCTATTTGAAGTACAAGAACTGCAGTAAATTGCACTTCACTTTGGTGCAATGAAGAACGCTTTCAAAGGCACACACTGCATCTCACAGGGGATCGCTATAAGCTGAAATGCTGCAATTAGCCCTCCCCTCATGCCACTTAATGACTTTTGTGGGTGTTCTGTGCAGACACCAAGGAAGCACAACACTGCGCCATCGCCTCACACTTCAGCACAAATAAGATGATGGGATCACAAGCGTCTTTAGAGCAAAGTACCGTGTAAAGTGTTTTGCTGTGCCCAGTGGTGGCAAGGTACTTGTGTGATACTGAAAAGTGTCTGGTGGCCCACACTTGGCTCTGCATTCTGCATAAGCTGTTGCTGGTGGCCAGGGAGAGTTGGACACCCTATAAAGTGAGTTAACTGTGTTGTTTGGAGGCTCACTGCATGAGTGGTGATGTGCAGTTGTCTTCTTGCTTTTTCACACCTGAGGTCAAAAATATTAGCTTCTGTATCATAGTATCATAGAATGATCCAAGCTGGAAAGAACCCAGAAGGATCATTGAGTCCAGCTTCTGTCTCCACACAGCACCACCCAAAAATCAGACCATATGTCTGAGAGTGTTGTCCAGATGCTCCTTGATCTCTGGCTATTATTTGATGCCATGTTCCATACTCAACCACCCTCTCTTGGTGAAGAATCTTGAAGGTGTCCATGCTCAAAGAGTTTCATCTGTGTCCTGTCTGCTGATGATCTCAGATGGCAATGTTCAGGTCTCTTTTATCCCTAACTTCAATAAATAAGCTCAGAAAGTCTGTAGACATGAGTGTGGGTGCCTATCCATGCTGGTAAAGCATGTCTTTTCTGAAATCTGAAATTCTGAGATCGTGCTTGTGATGAGCAAGTTGGCACCAGCATACTCAGGAGAAGATAATCAGTGTCCCTTCCTCAGCTCACTCTCATCTTAAACAGGCTGCTATGGCTTTTCATAAAGGCTTGCTAAGCTGTGCTTTTAATTTTTCTTCAAATCATAGGTTTAGCTGTCTTACAGCAGCAAGGTAATACTGAAGTACATGTCACTTGAGGACTGTAGATTATCTAGTTCTATAAATAGTAGAATTGCTCTGTTTAGTAAAAACCATTCACTTTATACTTCATGTCACAGTATGGATTACAAACCCATCATTTCATAGAGCCAAAAGGAAATTTGCTTGGGTCAAGCATAATCAGATTCATTGTGGACTTTTCCTTTATTCCTTTAAATAAATTAGCATGAAAAGACCGAGGCAGGCTGCTATCACTTAAAGAATGGTAGAGAAGATTTAAAAAATCCTCACTTGCCACTAAAGGCATCAGTGGACCAGCTCCCTGCTCACTCTTACACTATAAGAGAGCCATATAACTTATGTGCACAAAAACCTAGTTGGATTCACAAGTAGAGAAATAGGAAGTTTTGCAATGGAGATGTTACAACCAGAACTGTAATTGCATTTCTTGTTAAAAAAAAGGCCTCCTGATAGTTGAGAGTGAATCGATGTGTTGCTTCTGTAGTTGCCAAATTCTTTGAAATCCTTGTATGAAAGTCAGAGTTAAGTTCATAAAGTTGTCTCTTATAGCCACAGTGACCTAAGGATGTGAAGATGCAGTTTGTCCTGCTGGTTCACTAAGCGGTTAACTACTGCCCTTTTCCAGCCCCGTGCTATTTGTATACAGATCTGAAGTAGAAAGCAAGGTTAATCTGATACTAAGAACACTTTCTTCCTAGAATATATATGTACTGCACATGCCCTGTTTGTTTAATATAGTATGCCAAAACTTTCTGATAGGATAAGCATTTGTTTCCCTTTTTGGCTTGTTTTGAAAGCCAGCATTCAGCAAGGAATTACAGAGCAGAGAAGTTTGATGAGGACTTCTGGTCTTCCAGAGCAGATTAGTGTGCATAAAGCAGGGGAACATTTTTCAGGCTCCAGGAGGTAAGCAAAGCTCTCTCAAGGGAGATTGCAACAGAAGCCTATGTGTGCAGAGGAATGAAATAAAACCTTTTATTAAGAGCATGTGGGTCAAGAGGGAACTTATAATATGTTCAGTCTGTCAGGGTAATGATATATCCACATGGCCAGTTGCACTGAGCCTTTGAGGGGGAGTTTTATTCATTTTAAGAGCGCATCTCATCTGTTCCTAGAGGAAGTTTTCTACACTATTGTTATTTGATATGAATAAAGAGTTGTGATATTTTATTTTTAACCCCAATACTATGTAATGATGTAGCAGCTAAGGGAGTTTATGTACACATCTCAGAATTATGACTCTTATTTATTTTTATTGTAGTAACATGAGAAATCCCCAGCTGAAGACCGACCCACTCTGGTGGGTACTCTGCAACTGCTTAGTGAGAGTCCGTGCCTAACAAAACTCCTACTCAAAGCAGATGAAAGCTCTGAGTATAAAACAGAAGTGCAGATCCACAAACAGGGCCTGGGACACTGAAACTGCTTTTTCCCACCCCAGTCACTTCAGAAAAAGTCCTCTCCCCATTAGTTTTAATGAAAGATGAGCACGCTAAGATCTCTAGACTGTTTTGAAAAATAAGCCAGAGAATACATTACCTTACTTGTGAGCTTGTAGACCTGCCAAGGATTTTGGTACATCGCTGAACATCCATTCAGGTAACTCCTTCTTTCCACAAGCCTTTTTTTCCAATAGTTTCTGCTTCCTCTTCTGGATGCATTCTAACCGTGTTTTCTTTCACCAAGCTGCTTGCCATACATTCCCTCTTCAGTGCCATCCTGTCCTTGTTTCAACTCTCCCTGTAACTCATTTTCTCTAGGCCAGCTACAAAACAAAACAAAGCAAACCCCAGGAAATCTATTCAGGCACTGCAAATGAGGAATTTGCAAATATACAAACTAGCAAATTGCAGTGCTAGACATGTGTTTACTTTTGCTGTCAAACATCCGTAAGAAACCCAGCATTAAGGTTCTGTGCTTCTAAGATATTAAAGACAGGCATAAGATTTAGCTAAAAGGTCAAAGTCCTTAACTTTAAAAGATTGCATAATATCAAAATTGCCTCTTCTTTTCCCCTCCACATTGTAGCAACAGGTTATCCTACTCCTCCATCTTCTTCCATCCCATGTAGATGATATGCATGTTTAAACTAAGGCAAGACCTTTCTAACAGTGTTAGCAAAAGTCAGGAATCTAATTTAAAATGAAAACACAGTTTCAATCTTAATTATAGAATATCATACACTCATGTTCAAGGACAGAAATGAGAAAGGCTCCCCATTTAACCTATACACTCAGGGAAGATCTGAGATAATACCCAAGTAAATAATCAGTCACAAAACCTTGAGCTTCTTGTTTATTAGCCCACCATGAACTTGCCAATAATTAGTTCTTTAGCGGGAAAATAAATTACTGTGCATTATCTCCAGGATGCCTGATATCATATCTGACCTTCAGCATACTTACTGCCGACTTGAAGGTCTTTCTCTATAAGAGCAAATATAAGAAGCTGGACACATTCTGCCTGAAGTATTTTTGCAGTTCTGGGGATGTTATTATGTGCTTTCTGCCCCCCCCCCCCCCCCCCCCCTCCCCCTTTATCCACCGTAAATTAGAGATTACATTTCCTTGTTTATGTGCTGGAATTTCTGCAAAATAGTAGGGCAGAGAAACAATTAACAGCAGCTGCAATACAAGGATTAATGTTGCCATTTCTTCTCTATTAAATCTGTATAGAAACATGTTAAGTGAACATGGAGGTTTAGTCCTAAACAGTAGGAATATGGGATTTACTTCAAGGTTATATTTGTACCTTTAACTTTGCTCCCACACAAAGAAAGAACTGCCTACAGCTTGTGCAGCCATGACCTATGGACACTGGAGGGAGAAATTCAAAACTCCTATAAGTCATTTTGTCTCCTAATTTCCTTCTCCTTGTGAAAGTGACTGCTTTTCCATGCCAGGCAGTATATGAAGACCTATGTAGTTGCGTCTGAGTTAACATTATCACTTGAAAGCTTTGAGCATTTTCACATTCTGCTTGTCATAAAGAATTTGCTCTAAAAACAGCAAAGAAACTCAGCAAGCAATTCTGAACATCTGAAGCCAGAGAAAGAGGAAGATACTGAATTACCACTGAAAGATCTCATCTTCAGAATTAAGAACAGAACTAATCAGATGCCTGTTGTTTGGGACTGGCATGGGAAAAAATGACTAGCTTGCTGGCCTTGATTTATTAAATATTAGAACTCATCTAGAATATGTATATACATACATACAGTTGGAAGCAAAGAGCTGTTCCTGTAAACTCTCGTGTCACTATGCATCACCTACCTACTTTAAATTGTCTAAGAAATGCTTCCTTCAAATTTTAGGCCTCTACATTTGAGAATTAATCTCTATTCATCTTTCACAGCTCTGTAGTTCAGAGCCTGTTGCCACCAAGAGGTTACTACAACTTCACTAGCACTACACTGGATAAAACCATCAAAGTAGAGAAAGAAAGATAGCAGTTGAATGAGTGCCCTCTTCTTTTCTTACATGCAATTTAAAGGGCATTGACTTTGGAACCAAAAGGGGAAAATGGGCTATTACTGTATATTATGCTCAACCTGTCATGTTCATTGCAACAGGATGATATGGGAACACATCATGTGGCTAGGCTTTCAAAAGGACCACATAATTACATGACCCTAGCTCCTTTTAAAAGCACTGTGCAGAGGAAAAAGTAAAGAGCATTTATAGATTAGAAGCAAGTGATGCCAGATTAAAATATTATGCATTAAAGAAACCAGCAGTTTTGATGTACTTTATGCAATCTTCACTTTATTAAATGCGTGTGCATATCTCAAGATCTCACTAACCTTGATACAGTCTCAAAATATGTACCATTAGCTGTGACCTCAGCAGCTAATGGCATAAAGCAGTTTATTTGTAGGTTAATTATAAATGTTTTTGTAAATATGACCCAAACTGGATAAGTATCAGTGTGCCCAGAAATATCGCCTTCAGCTGCTCCACCATCTTATGTAGTTACCTGCAGGGAAGAGAAAATAGTGACGCAGGCAGCTGGAGAAAATACGAATGGAAAAGTCTTTTTCTTCCCCATTTCTTTCTTATGTTGATATTTTATTTTCTGCAAGTAACAGAATAAAACATTTTCATTATCTGCTAAAAAATGAAACAATAATACAATTTCATTATGACTAGAAAGCTGGTAAAATCTATTAGGGACCAAAAAGGGGAGGGAGTTACAAAATTCTCCCTGTGAGAAGCTGTAACTTACTGCACACCACAAGGAGCAAAGTTGTCTTAAAAATAAGCTTGTTCCCTGGCCAAGGCCTTTCCAGGTAAAATCAGACAGGATTTCAGGATGCCTGTGGTCATGATACTGAATTCCCATTTTGTATAGTATGCATGTGTATATATGCTTATAAATATTTTGAGAGGTATATTCATTCCTGGGGAGAAGAGTTGGAAATAGTTTAGAAAAGTTGTTTTGGTGGCTTTTTGATGATAATCTGTTTCAATTTGTGACTCAGAGGAGTCAGCACCATAATCTCTACACAGTTATTATCTGTCATAGGTCTGAGGTTCTTCATTCCTACCCCATCCCTTGGCAGACAGGTTTTTCCTGAGGCAAATTGCAGCAGCTGAATTCTTGCTGTAAAAAGAGATGTTCTGCTATGTCACAGCTAAGCAACTAAGCCAGGTGATCCCACACATTCAGATATTCTGAAGACTATTCAATCCCAATGACGTGCCTTTGAGTCTCCTGTGGTTATTGGAACAAATGGATTTCCAGAAGGTTGGAGCAACACATTTGGGACCAGAATGCTCCGTCTGGGCTCCCAATGGTTAGGGATCATTTCTGTTTGCAAACAGCACCAGACTAATTAAATGAGCTTCAAAATCTATTTAGTTAAATGGACTCAATTTCCCAAAGCAGTGTAAGTGTGGCTGGTACAGAAATTGAGTTAAGCTAAATTGATAAAAAGCCTGCTGAAGTCTTTTCTGTGTACCAGTTAGACTGGTTTTTCTTTCCAGTTCTCTGACCCTTGACATATTCATCCTTTCAGTGTATTACATTGGTATAAAAGTGCTTAAATTGCTGTAGGTATTCTTTAAGGAAAGCAAATAGCCAATGCCTAGGGAATGCATCTTCATAACGATATAGCCGCATTTGTACAAAGCATTTGTGCCTATGTAATTACTTGAGTTAAAAAAGCCTACCTTTAACACTTAATAGAAGCACTTTTACAGGGGAAAAAAGAAAGTATTTACAAGCTTAAAGTGGAATGTAAAGTAGAATGCATTCGAGAAACATCAAATTAATTAAAGACTTTTTCATAAATATGTTTAATGTGCAGTTACATTGGTGCAATTTCTGTGCATAGCCCAGGCCTCCCACTGATTCTCCAGGTATGACATAAGTGCAGTACTTGTAAAATGAGGGAAAGAAATTGGTAAGTCACTGAGACCCTCAAACAGAAGGGACTATGCAAGTGTAAAGTATGTTTATTACTATTTGACTCGTCCAGCAGTAAGTTACACAACAAAAAATCAAAAGGTGCTTTGAAAATGTGCATTTCCCAACAAGCTGTAGGAAGAAGCTTAAATTATTTTTCTCAAAGCAAGTAGCTCACTGTGAAGCCAGCTGCTCCGTGTGTGAGTCAGCAGCCTCGGCAGCCTTCCTAGAGTCAAAGCCAACAGCACCTTTCTACATTTACCCTTGTTAAAAAATGTGATAATCCTGGTAGAAGTCCCTGAGGTTTTTGCCAGGCAATGCTGTTGATACAGGGGAGAAAAAAAAAAAAATTTTTAATGAAAAAGATGTCTATTCACTGCAGTTACTTTGAAGACAAGAGGGGAGTCATTCTTCATTATTACAGGTACTAATCCCAGCAGGTTTGCATCATTATTTGACGAAAACATTCTTTCTTATTGTTCAAAGGTGTAGTCAAAGGGACTGGTATGAAAGCCTATTTTCTAAAGCAGCGCCTGTGCTGTGGTGCTGGGAGCATGGCCATGGACCAGCCTTCTGTGCAGCTAGCACTGCTGTGTGCAGCTTCAAGCCTTCCATTGCCATAGCAAGGCCCTCTCCCTTTTGGAACGCTCTTTCATTACAAAGGAGCACCTAAAAATTGTTCTATTCTAGAAGCTCCCACCCAAATGGCAAAGGGTGCCTATAGTAGCCGTGTTTGAGTCATCTCCTACAATTGTGCTTAATTTGCAAGCACAAATGGAGCTGGCATTTGATGTGCTGTTCAGTGGACTGATGGCATGGCCCAGCTTGGCTGGGATGCTTAATAACCAGCCTGAGGTGAGGAGTCTTCTTGCTTCAGCCAGTGGAGGTCTTATGGCCACCACAGCCCAGCTTATGCAGTGCTGTCTTCCTGACCAGGACTTTGCACTTTGCAATCTCCAGCATGGATGGCTATTTATACTATCCATGGCAAGCATGCTCAGACATGACTCTGCCCTTGGCAAAATTTGATATGCCCACAACTGAAAGCTCAGCATTGTGTCTTATGTCCTTGGCCCTTCCACTTCATCCCCTTCTTTCTTCTATTCAGAACACAATTTTCCATCTGCAGAGGTTTGCTCAGAAAGTTGCCACTCAGTGGCACACACAGGAGGGTAAAATCAAATGCCATTTGTAAAATATGTCAGTTTGTAAGAGTGATGGAAGCAAATATTTTCCTCATCTTTTCCTCCTCTTTGTAATAGGTGTGCTTTGAATACAGACACAAAACGTTTCTGGTAAAGGAGTTGGTATCAATCTTTGGCAGCTGCAGGGCTGTTCTTTGCAGTTATCAGTATGAGAATCTATGCAAAATTGTCAGAGGCAGATAAGTATTTGCAACAAATAGGGTCTATGAAGAGATTGCTGCTTCTTTTAGTATATTTTGAGACCACAGTTGGTTACTTTACTGAGAATACTTGAACTTGAATTTCTACTTTGTAGGGAATAGAAAAGGCTGTCAGTAAACTCACAGCTAATCCAAGCGGTGCCATTTTTTGTGCCCTGAGTGGCAGATATTGAATCACTTCCTGTGTGGCAGGAATGACATGCAGTTTCAAATGCCAAACCTGCCAGCTGAAAAGCAACTGAAAGAAAGGGGAATGACCGTTCTGGCTCTGCATGAAGGAGTGCAAGCTCTGCACAAGTTTAGGTGATGCAGACCTGATTCAGGTATATTACCCTATGCCAGCTCCCCCAGAAATACACAATAGGGCACAGGAAATGCAGGGATCTCCCAGCAGATTTGAGTATGAGGCTGAAGAGTATTTGGAGAAGCAACCAGCCTAAATTCAGCCTTGTTTTTGTACCTTGCATTTCTTCTGGCTGCCCCCTGCTCTTCAGGGACATCTTGCCATAGGAAATATTGACCATAAGGTTATAGCTGAAACAGCTGGAATTTAGGTGGACTAAATATGCACCTCAGTATTCACCTGGGGAATAATTGGAGAGTAACCAGCTCACAGTAAATTCATGTTCCAATTTGCTGAGCACTCACTCAAGGCCTCAGAAGTTGCCTGGCTTATTATGGCTGATGCCACAAGCACACTGGTGGAAGTGGAAAGCGGTTGTTACAAAAGATTTAGTGTGCATGCTGAGAGTACACGTAAGTGAGCTTGCCTCAACAGACAAAATAAATGAGTGTGAGAACATAATATTTCTGAAAGCAATTGTAAGGCTAGAATCATTGCAGTGAGATAAAGTTTTAAGTAGATATTACAGGGAGTACAGTCTATCCCATAATGCCTCAGAAAAAAAACATCATCAGAAATCAGCTCTTCTTGCTCTGGCATTTCTGTCAAGGTAGCATTTATGTGATAGTTAATGTCTGGAAACTTTGTGGGGAGGTATGCCTATATCTGCAATTGGGACAGACTGTGTCTTCGTTAGCAAGAAGTGCAGCCAAGCAGGATGAGATACGCAAAGCTTAACAGATGCTGAGCACCGATCTCAGCATTTCTGGGATCTGGAGATTATTACTCTGGTCTGCCTATAATGTGGTCCTGTGCATTAGGCACACACCAGGAGGCCAGTTTTGTTTCATCTGCAGGAGCCCAGTGCTGTGCGAGCTCCTCACAGTATGCCCCAAGGCATGGGGGAGATGGAGAGAACTGTGGGCTTCCCTTTAAAAGGAGGAAGAGGGGAACCTTTTCCCTGGCACCAACCCTAATTCCATCCATGGCAATGTCTTACCCTTGTTTTGTCATTTCCCTCTCCAACAGGATGCGGCTCAGAGCTTTTTCCTTGCTCCCCATGTAAATGGAGGGGGGCTGAGAGATACTCAGCAACTCCATTGATCTCCTGTAAAGCCAAACATCCTCAGTGTGCTTCGCTGTACAGGCTGCAGAAAGAAGAGACTAAAGAAACGATCTCTCTTATTTAGCCGTTCTGAAATATAACTGTAAATCGTGTTATCATTTTGTCGATATACAGGGCTTGCAAAGATTTCAAATAAATAATGCTGTGACCCCAGGGGCCTTATTGATTTTTTAATAATTTTGAAGATAAGCCACTCATTTTCCTGTTTGCTGACAAATTCTTTGCTCCCTGAGGAGTTCCTATTGAACGTATTAAAGAGAGGATAAAATAATTCCATGGAAATCCAGAAAGAGGACTTTCTGCATGGACGCTGCTCAGCAAATGGGTATTTAACCTCTGACTGGTGACGACAGGTCTCCTTTAGCTCTATTAGATCAACAGCAAGCTACTATAATTAAATAAAAAAACTGTTTAGAGCCTCACCGAACATGTCCTGGGAATTAAAGCATATGGCAGGGATAGGAAAAAAAGACTTTCCATATGCTAATGACCCTTGATGTCTGAAATAAATTAGATCCATTAGAGTTTATGCTCTATAAAAGAAAGACTTTAAGCACTCCAAAGTTAGTGACTCGAGACCGATTTTGGCTTAGAAATTCAATCTGCCTACTTAGTAATTCTTAGTAAGGCTCTGGAGGAGACAGAGGATGCAAAATCATAATTCTGTGCTGTATCGAAATTCTAAAGTGCCATCAATTTCTTTTCCTTTTTTTTTTTTTTTAATTAAACCATTTTTCATGCTTCCCTTTTTTGTTCTCCTCATTAATTTGATTTTGTTCCCATTTTTGTTTAATTTCTTTCTTTTTAAGGTTTCATTTATCCTATTTCAACTGAACAGAGAACCCAGAATGAATATGGATTTTCTTGTAAGTTTAATGTTTCATTTTACATTCCTGGACACTAATGCAATGCTGTTCGTGGGGTCAAGCTTTAGTGTTGTGCCAGCTCTGTGTGCCCAGGCAAAGATGGATTGGGCAAATGAAGCTGCCTGCTTGATAGCATCTTCCCTATCAGTGGGCTGACATAGGCTGATCACAGTCCTTCTACCTAGGGAAAATGGGAAAAGAAGCTGCATCAAAGGTAGAAAATGGAGAGAGTGAACCCTCTCTCTCGTTAGTGTTTCCCTGGCAATTGGAAGAAATGTGGTGGAGGGATAACTTTGCATTGAGCTGTAACTCAGAGATCTGCTTCCTGAGCAGCTTGGGATGTAAGTCCTGCTGTTTTGAGGCTGGCGTGTTGAAAGTTTCATAGCCAAAGGCTGATGGACTTTGATCAGTCCTTTTCAACATCTGCCAACTCTCACCTCTGTGCTGGAGGGCAGCTTAGCTTAAATGACTAAAAGGTGGGGAGCAAAACATGAAATAACAATGATTTCACATGTTTTAAATTAACAAAAATGGGCTGCTAAAAAGGTCTGATTTGATTTTTCATTTTCTTTTTTGCATTGTCTGTGCTACTGGGATTTTTCACTGTGTAAAAACACATCAAATTTTGATCATGTATTCAGGCCCTTTGGAAAAAAGTCCAGTTGATAATGATGCTGGAGATTACCCTGGAATTAGTGCTGAAGATACGGTATAAGCAGCTAGTAGAAATATCAGAGCCATTTTCTCACAAGACAGCTGTAATAAATCTGGGTTCCTTTTAGTAAATTACCACATTATTTCTCATGCCTGCTTTAGCTTTTATCCAAATACGTATGTGTTAGTGCCAGTAATGAGAATTCAGTGGTTGATTCTTTTCTTTCCTGGACATTTTTAAAAGGCAAAAGAAAATGGCTCAACACCTTATCAGTCAGAAATCACAAAATACATTCTATAGGCATTCTGTAGAAATTGGACTTTTTTGTGTCAGGGTTTTTGTTTGTTTGTTTTGTTTTTTTTTCCTTAATTAAAAAATAAGGCTTCTGAAGTTTAAAAATACACAATATGATCTTCACTAATAGATAAGCAATTAAATACCAATATTATGATGCTATATCTTGAAGACATGCTGTTTTAGTTCATAGGGTGAATTTATTTCATGAGACTAACTGTGTTATGAGTGTTCTGTTCAGTGCTTCACTGGTGCTAGATAGATGAACGAGTAGATAGGTAAAGAAATAGAACACGAGTTAAAGAGAAAACAGAGATCATTTCCAATAAAAAGGGCACAGACCTGTTATATAGCTTTAGAAATGGATTTTAAATTAACCTATAAAAAGGTAGTAAATATCTGCAGGAAACGGGAATAGTAAGAATGTATTTTCTCAAAAGACCCTGTGAGAAGCACGTTTCTTCAAGGTTCTTGCCTCTCTTCCTCTAGCTGCACCCGACTCGGATGATGTTGCTCTCTACGTGGGGATTGTCATTGCTGTGATCGTGTGCCTGGCTATTTCTGTGGTTGTGGCCCTGTTTGTCTATCGCAAGAACCACCGTGACTTTGAGTCAGATATTATCGACTCGTCGGCGCTAAATGGGGGATTTCAGCCTGTTAACATCAAGGCTGCAAGGCAAGGTTAGTTGTCACTTCATTCCATGTTGACCAATTCAGGGGGATACTATAAGGATATGGTCTCTAGGGCTGTATGAATGATATCTGCAGATGCCTGTTGGCACTTCATAAATGAGAGAAAGATTATATCCATTTGTTTCTGATGGTCAAGCATTAAAACCCGCAGTAGCTTTTTTCAGATGTGCTCGGAAACATACAGCAGAGGAATTTAGCTTCTAAAGGGAGAATGTGAATGTGAGAGTGAAACAGACGTTTATAAAAATACAGCTCCTGCTCAAATTTACATCAAAGGCAAAGCTAAGACAGAAACAAGGGAGGCAGGATTCATCACAGGAGCAATATTACAGTACGATAATTCTATCACATCTACTTCCCTTTTACTTCACTAATAGCCTCTTTTACTGTGCCGTATCTTACATGCATAAATAGTGCATAGTTAAAAAAGTACTGTACCTTCAACGGACAGCGTAGAAGAGGTTGTGGTGTAATATCATTTAATAATTAACATTTTTATCACTAGTGCATAATAGATAATTTCCATGCTTCAATGTCCAGAAAACAGTCATATGCTAAGGCTGGCTCTTTCAAGACCCACGTTTAAGCTGAAGAGTTCTGTTCTTCCAATACATGTTTACAAAAAGTAAATCAAAATAAAGAGTTGAGATTACAAGAGAGCTGTTATAAGGAAGGTTAACAGAAGTGTCATTTTCCTTGTGATGCAGGTACTAGTTCTACACTGTCTGGGAGTTGTGGGCACGAGGACTTCATAGCTTTGTTCTTTCTGCTAATTCAGAAATTCTATTTTTATGCCAGTTTGAGAAATTCCTTAATGAATCTCTTAGCATTTAAGGTAGGAGTATTAATTAATACTATTATATCTATTGAGCATGGGAAACACCTTGCCATGAGGCTAGGCATATCACACTTGAAATCTGAGCACAGCCTGAAAATTAATGTCAGTGAAAAATCCTTAGAGCAGGAATGTGCTGTAATTTTGTATAACTATTAGATTCCAGAGCAGTTCAGGCAGCACAAGGCCTGGGCTGTTACTAGATACAGGTACCTGGAAAAGGTATGAAGGTCAGTTTACAAGTACCTTGTATATCTTACCCTTTGGTATGAGCAGAACAGAATGCAAAACCAAATCATTAAGCAGCAGAAAGATTAGAAAGGTAATCATAAGCAATGTGGTTCTTCTTTCTCATTTCCAATGCAGACCTCTTGGCAGTGCCACCAGACCTCACTTCTGCTGCAGCCATGTACAGGGGTCCTGTGTATGCCTTGCATGATGTCTCTGATAAAATTCCAATGACCAATTCTCCGATCCTGGACCCACTGCCCAATCTGAAGATCAAAGTTTATAACACCTCTGGAGCAGTCACCCCCCAGGATGAACTCTCTGACTTCTCCTCCAAGCTGTCCCCACAGATTACCCAGTCTCTTTTGGAGAATGAGACATTGAATGTGAAGAGCCAAAGCCTTGCACGGCAAACAGACCCATCCTGCACTGCATTTGGGACCTTCAACTCCTTAGGGGGCCACCTAGTAATTCCCAATTCAGGTAAGTGCTAGCCATATTTCAGGGGTCTAAGTGGAGTTAGATTTCTTCTATACCAGAGAAAAACAAGGTCACTCCAGGGAGTTTGCCTTTTCTTTGGTCAGAACAAACAGATGTGTTTTACTCAATCACATTAACTAAAATGTTTCAAGGTTCACTTTCCCAAAATCCTAGCTGCCTTTTTAACAGAATGTTACAGGGTATTGAAGTGCTGCCAGTCTTTCTTGTATGTTAAGATGTTTTTGAGGAAAGCCATGCTTCTATTTAGTTCATAAATAAAATGTTTTTATTAAAGTTTTACACCTAGAAGCTCCCATGTGAGAGTATATAGCTCAAAGTCTCACAGCTTCCAACTTTATATCTTGTGTTCAGTTCTTGGTCATTTAACAGCACAGTGCCCAGACCAAGAAAAAGCTTCTTAACCTTGTCTCCTGCTTCTTTACTGGATCTTTTTTGCTCATTGATGTTATGGAGAAAGCAAAGTATCTGGTTGGCATAGGATTAGTTTGTTCCTTCCAGGATACAGACTTGTACTGCCCAGGATACAGCCAAAAGTGGGCCATAAGCAGCAGTGTTTCTCTTTGAGGAGCAGAGTCACCTTTTCACATAGAGCTTAATTGGAAGCTGAACTTCTTTAAGACGTCTGGTACAGACTGCTGAGCAATGTTGAAAATTCATGCTATACTATCCTAGATTTCACAGTTCTCTAAGCTGCAGCTGAGAGTAGGCATTAATACTCAGGTTTCTTATGCCATGGTGGTGAATGGTTCAGCAAAGTCTATTAGTCATATTTAATTCACATATATTAATATCAATTTGTAAAGAAAAAGAAATGCTTATTCATCACTTTAATCTCTTCAAAATTATTAAAACAAGTTTTGGAAGATATATCGATCTGTCTACCACTCCTGTATACGTCTCTGTGCTGCTTCTAGATGAACTTATGTATATACTCCTAGCAAGGTGATCAAAGTCCTTCATGTACCCTACACCTGTCTCTACATCTGAGAACATGCAAAGGAATGTTGTAACAGTCCTGTAAGGAAACAAGTCAGAAAACCTTAATGGAAAACACATTTCACAGCTAATCCCTCCCGTACAAAGCCAGTTGTGGGACTGACTCCCAGTACAACTCTAGTACATGGGAGGTTTCCTGTATAACCAAACGATGTACACTGAAGAGGAGAGGGCCATAAAAGACTATAATAATTATTTTGTGAGTATGCATATAGGAAATAATCTGCCTACAGGTTTGTATTGAGCTACATATTCATAGCTGAATTCAAACCCCTACCAGTGATTCCCCACTAGCCCGCATCTGCATAGACAGCTGGCAGAGCCATGTCCAGCAGCGTGCCAGAGAGTTCCTGAGCTATATTTGCCATTCAAGGACATGACCTCTGGTTCCTGGGGAGTTCCTTGCAGTGTAAGAACAGAATTTTGCAATTGATCAGCCCTGAAAAGGGCACAGAATGTAGTTGCACACATTTTTCAAGGTTGGATATCCAAATTTTGAGCCATTCCACAGAAGCAGGCATATTCAAAATACCAAGAAGCCCCATTTTGTCTCCCCGGTAGTCTAATTAGAAGCTGAGTGCATTAACAAACATGATGCCAGTTTCAGAGCCCATCTTTCAAGAAACAACTAGTTCTTGTTGCTTCCTTGTACAGTACTCCACGGCCTTCCTTTCCTGCTTTTAATTAAATAGGAACTGCCTAGGGAGATATATCCTGTTACAGCTGTTGGAAAATTTACTCAGAGTTGTTCCCTTTCCATTATTTTACAAGGTAAGAAGCAGTGTAACCATCTGTTTGCTCTTTAAATAAAATAAAAGGGAAGGGAAGAAAATCCTCTGCTGCAGCATTTTGTGCTGAGGCACAAGAGATGCTGGGGCTGCAGTAAATGCTTTATCTCCAGAGTTGCTAAACTCATTTAGAGCCCTCTTGTAAGGCTGGGTGAAAATCTAGCATTGCAGATGTCATCTACTGCTTCTCTTGTTGCTCCTCTTCAATGGTTCAGCAAGCATTTTTTTTTTCCCATTTTATCTTTTTTTGTCTCTTCTGTTCTGCAGGAGTGAGTTTGCTGATCCCAGCAGGGGCTGTTCCCCAAGGAAGAGTCTATGAAATGTATGTGACAGTCCACAGGAAGGAGAGCATGAGGTAAAATTTACTTGCTTTTCGCATTTATTTGAGTGCATTAATGGAGGGGAAGAGGGTGTGGAAGAAAATCTAGTAACTACAAACCTGTGATAGCATGCTTATGCAAAGCCAGTTATGTTGAAGTTATTTGATGACCTGGAAATAAACTTGAGCAAAGATGACAAATCTTTGTCTCTCTTTTGTGTCTCTACACAAAACCAGCTTTTGCTTTCCTAATGGACTGCATTCTGCAGCAATCTCTCGAGCTGGAGGATGCTGAGTCTAAGCCAGAAGCATAGAAAGTAAGCCAGCATGAATCCAATGCAGCAGAGAAAGTGTGAGGTAATGTCCTAGTAAAGATCTATTCCATGAGGGAGAGAACAGAGGAGCAGGGTGACAAATCGGCTCCATAGAGGCACAGGTGTCTGACCAACTGCTTTGCAAAACCTCCTCTCCTGTTGTAAGGAAGATGAATTTGTATTTTACTATTCATGGGCATGGCTCATCCATGAAGTGATGAGGACAGAGCCACCAGAGCACACCATGCCATGGGCCACCCAGAGACAGCAACTAGATGATCCCTTTTTGCTTGCTGACCTCTATATGAACATGTGGCTGATTCATATTTCAGGACTCAATGTCTCTTGAGTGATCTGGCAGCCTTGACATAAAAAGAGTTTCCATGAGGATCAAGATACCATTTGAAGCAACTTAGTAAAAACTTAATGAAAAGGAAGGTGAGATCTTAGTCTGCTGAATGGACTCATGAACAAAAGCTGAATGACAAATGGAAAACTAAGCAATCATTGCAGGGTACTTTGCCTCTTTGTCCTCCCCATAGTTAGATACATTTTTTGGCTCAGCCCTTTAATGGCTTTTATAATGTGCTAAGCCACATCTGTTTATACGCTGTGTGATATTGAACAATATTCTTTAGCTTGGTAGTCTTTCACCCGTGTTAAAATAATCTGCTTAAAGAAGAAATAAGTAACATACCCCCCTTGCACTTTTGCATACATTATTCATGTCTTGCTCTTTGAAAATAGCTAATTGCAGCTACAGAAGAAGAGTCTCTGTTCGTATTTAATATTGATTGTATTCCTATTACTTTTGGCTATATTTTAAAGAAGCTTGCAAACAGTACTGAAAAAGAGGGAGGGAAAAAATAATGAAAATCAGAAGGCTTTCTGATACTGATACTCAACTCACCTCCAAATCTCTCTCCTTTAAATATTTAATTCTTCCCCAGAAAACTGTTTCATTCCCAGCAGGAGCTGTACATGCAATTATTTTCTTTCCAGCCAGCTATGGAGGGAATCCCTGACTTTTTATTCATCTAAATGTAGACAACCAACACTGCATGCTAGCCTAATTTACTGGTTTCAGATATCATAAATCCTCTTCTGTGTGCTTCATGATAGCTGTTACTCAGCAGGTCACACAAAGGGTAGCAGTATACATCAGCCAGTGTTGGGAAATGCATGCTCTGGTGCCATCCACCAAACTGAGCATGCATGCTGAAATACCTCCATACCTGCAAAAGTATGGAATGTACCCTCACTTGAAACAAAGATTTTGTGAAGTGAATAGAGGGCAGGCTGCTGTAGCCATAGCTCGTCCCATTGTAGTGATCATTGCATCCTGAGCATATGGATCCAAATCCTTGAGTTTTCTCTATAACAGCTTTTCAGCCCCCCATCCAGAATACTATGGAAACCAACCTCTTCTCTGACATGTAAAATGGAGCTCATCAGCTCTCACCCAGGTCACTTTGAGGTGAATAGTCACCAAAAATTACTTAAACACAGTGGAACTGTAATGCATTCCCCTGTTATCTGTTCCACTTTCCCAGATGCCCACAGATAGAAAGTGGTGACTGGCACCAGCACCCAGCTGTAGCGGGATGCTTCCATGGCATGGTACTGCCAAATGCTTTTACTTCCCTTTCTGCCACAGAACTGCACTTCTGCTCTTCTTCCTGCCTGTATGGGCCACAGATGTTGCTTCGTATAATTGGAGTCATATGGGTATCACAAGTTAGCATGTGGCGTAAATTATTTTTTAAATCTGTTACCGTGCTCTCACAGCACTCCAGCAGAGAGTGATAGTCCACAGTGAGGACTCACTGCAGACATTTGCTTTTGTGGCCAAGCAGTAACTGGAGTGTGTTCAATAAAACCTTGTGAGAGCTGATATTTATTTTCATGTGCACTGTGTAAATGTGCATGGATTGAAGAACCCTATTGTGCACTGATGTAGTTTGAAAGGGCACAGATAGGACACTGTAAAATGGAAATTATAATCCTCTTGATATACAAACAGCGCTGAGGCAAGAATGTGGTCCTGAAAGCGTTACCTTAAGTAAAACCACTGAAGCAGTAGAGAGGCTCTCCATCACAGATCACAGGCATATCTTCAGCAACTTAAGATTTAGCTCATACTTTGTAGAAATACAAGACAACTTCTGAACAGTCAAACTGAAACAGGAAATCTGTTATCGCTCAGTCCTACAGTTCTTTTCCTTCATTTTCCTAATCCGTTTCCCCAGGTAGTCTCTGAAACCTGTAGTACAGAAATTTTGTCACAACCCAGTAACATCACCCTTTATGTTGCCTCACAGATTAGTTAGGAAAGCTTTCTGAGATACAATATTTATTCCATTTTATATCTATAGCAGAAATGTAATTCACGTCCTGAACTAGTGATTGAACACCTGGTGAGAAGGGAGGGCCAACCCAGGGGAGCTCAGGTGCATGCAATGCACCTGAGTGACCAGAAGGGGTGGAGCCAGCATCTATCCCTTTCCAGACCTTATCTATGGGTTGGTAGTGGGGGCATGGGTATCTTGCTGGAGATTCCTGCCTACTAGAGGCTTTTCAAAGGTAAGTGGTTTTTCTTCCTTTGTTTTTGCTTTTATGGCTGCTGTATTTGGGCTTGTTCTTATTTGCTGCAGCCTGGGCTTGTGTCACTCTGTTATTATTGCTGTACTTCCTAGTGCATTATAGCATTTTAGCATCTATCAAAGAGTGTGAGTATGCAGGTTGGCCTAGAAATGTTCTTCTGCAGGTAATTGGGGTTCCGATAGCTTGCAATAGAGACCCCTTGGAGGTAGTTATTTTCTTCAAGTGTGTGTTAGTGTCAGTATGGTATAGTGTTTTTTTTTCTATTCTCAACCCAGTACTCTAGCAGACTGTTTTGACTAATTTTCATTCTGTTTGTCAGACGGGGCACAATGGATTGTAGGTGGCTACCAGGCACTGATCCCTTTACTGGTGTAGGAAGTTTGTGTTGGCCTTACAAAGAAGTTAATGTGCTTTAAGAAGTGACTTACAATGAGGAAAAAGATATCTATTGTATTGCACAATTAAGGATTAAACAGCAAGATTATAAAGCTCCAAATGTCAGGGATTTCTTAACTGCTTCAGGTTATGGAACAAATATAGCTCTGTGCTAAATTAGGGTAAATGTGTGTCCTGTGGAGACATCTAGCACTGGCCAGTGCTAGACAGGATCTGGCTCTTGGTGGGCTACTGTTCTGATCTCATATTGCAGCTCCTGTTTCCCATGTGAGCCCCTACTGATCTCAAGCTCTCCTAGCTTTAGATGGAGGAGAAAGGGACAAAAATGTTTCATATCACCTTCCTGGGGGGAGACTGAGAACAGATCTTATCATGTAAGATATCTGAGGGGCTAGAGTCGAGTGGATGGGACCACACTCTTTTTGTTGTTGGCCAGTGACAGGAGAAGGGGTAACGGTCACAAACTGGGAGCACTGGGAGTTCCATCTGAGCATGAGTAAGAACTTCTTTTGCGTGAGAGTGACAGAGCACTAGAGGGGGAAAAAAAAAAAAACAGAGACTCCAGAGTTGTGGAGACTCCTTCTCTGGAAATATTCACTCCCCCCCCCCCCCCCCCCCCATCTCCCACAAGCTCTTTCCTATGCAACCTACTGTAGGAAACCTGCTTTAGCAGGGGAATTGGACTAGATGATCTCCAGAGGTCCCTTCTGATCGTCTGTGGTTCTACAGGCTTGTGATTCCTTCTGTAGACAGACTTTTGGACAAACCAGGAGGTCTTTAGAGAATATTAGATTTGATACTTAAGAGGGGAGCGTGTGTTCAAAATAAAGACCCTTCAACAAAAGGATAAATAAAATGTTTTTCCTCTGACTTATGGCTAAGCTGGGCAGAAGGGCTGCCATCTGTTGCTGCAAGTTAACCAGGCTGCTCTCTGCTCCACTGTGAGCTTCCTGTTTCTTGGAGAGTTGTGGTCCTTGCCTGCAACATCTATGCTTGGTGCCAGGGAGCCTGCTGAGGAGTGAGGATTTCTCTGGTTGTACTCACATCTGCTGCCTGACAGCTACCTTAATGAAAACAGTCCACCTCATTACAGAGAGTTGGTTTCAAATGAGCGATCTCATTAAGAACACAAATTTGATTGTGAAAGGACCGGATGTAGTGAATAAAAGTTTGTTCTTTTTTAAATAAAAGTTGACTGTTCTTGATGAGCAGTACAAGATATGGAATGAGGTCTAAAAATATCTGAAGACTTCTCACTTACTCTTAGTGTCTTTTAATAGTAATGCTAGATGAAGTTGAATTCCACACTTGACGAGATCTTTGTAAAATAAAGGCAGCTCCCATGACTGTGGTGGAGTGACTTTGGAGTCATACTGACACAGCTGTAAGCCTAATCCTATCTAATAACTAGTCCAAAGACTAATAAAAGCCAAAAGTGAGCACACTTGGATGTTTGTTTTTTGTTTTTTTTTTATTCTGTGTTTTTTGGATAACAGCCTAATACAGTCAAACCTATCTAGGTCTTTCTGCTTTGGAGGAGATAGTCCCTTTCTCTGCGTTGTCCCCTGAGTAAATGTGTGTTAGATCTTCAGTGATCTCTAACAGAAATCACAGTTCTTGGTTGCAACAGTCAAGGCCTGACTTCGATAGTGCTGCATCACCTGCTACAAGAGAAAGTAGAAAAATACTTGTAATGAATATCTGCACAATAACCTGTCTTCAGGGGAACTTGTTGTTTACTAATCCCATCAATTAGTGCTGGGTTTATACCTTGAAGCAGAAAGATTAATATCTCTTGTATAATATATCGTCTACTGCATCTGTTTTGGTCCTCATTAGCTATAGGAAGGCATAATCCTTTTGTTTTAAGATGGAAATTAAAAACAATGAGAAATAAGGAGAGCTCTGTCAAGAGATTTGCATTTCTTTCTTCATTTCAGTTGCCATAGGGTGACTCTGCTCTCTGTGGTACTGCCTCCAAGTTTCATTCCTCCAAGTTTCAGGTGTTTATTTCCAAGCTCTTGACACAGTCCCTGAACACCCTGCTGCCTGCAGTCATGTTAGAGCTGTGTGGGAAAGGGAATAGCAGCTCTGTGTGCTTTGACACCTCATCCCGTACTGCCCCAGAATTCAGATTTGCTTTTTGCAACCATGTCACATTGCAAGGTGACACCTGCTGTGTTGCAGTAAGTTCACCCAATATCTTTTCCACTTTTACTGTTTTACCTTGCCACTAAATACAAGTGTTTGGAATTTGTTTCAGTCCAGAAATGAGAGCTGCTGAATGAATTTTACTTCCACCAGTATTTTTATCCTCAATCACTCGCATGACTTCCTGTCTCCCATCGTGTCTCACAATATTGCCATACATATTACTGTCTGTAAATTTAATGATTGTGCTGCTATTTACATTGTCTTCCACACTCCAAGTAGAAAACTTGGCCTCGCAGCAATAAGGGAAAGGTTTAGCACTGACTTCAGCAGAGCTGGGATTTCACCTGTTAAATGACACTTACCCTCATTTCACACCACTTGAGAGCTTCTCCACAACTCATTATTATCTCAGCTTCGTAAAGCTTTAAAGTGGCTTAGATTACTTGCAGACTCAAAATTGGTTCAGGCTTTGGAGAGCTGAGGTGGGTCAGCATCTGCATGAGATGGGCTTTGGAGACACTGGGGCCAGCAGTATTACCAACTTAGAGAAAAATACTAAACCTTACTATTCTTTTGCATTTCCTGTCTATGGTTGTATCTGCTTCCCATCTCCCTCACTAACTGTTCAGTCTGCAGTGTCTCCTAACTTCGTCTTCTGTTTCATCATTTATACTTGTGCTAATCAGAAATAAAATGCTGTAGCGCAAAATCATGCCCTCCATCAGAGTTCTAAAATTTAACAGCTAACAAAATTTTGTCACGGAGCTGTGACTAAACTTAATTTTACTTTGAGACAACTTTCAGCTGTGTGATTTATCAGTACACTATTATTTTAATGACCTTTTGGCTTTTTTTTTTTTTTTTCAGCTGCTTGCATCAGTGCTCAGATTCTTACTGATTTTAACTCATTTTTCACCTAGGAGACACTGTATGAATTTTTTACATCAGTCATGATATATTTTCTCCTATATTCTTTTTGGCTGCTGGGCTTGTAATTCAGTCTGCAGAACTATGATAATTTATATTTTCCTTGTTCATGGGTCAGTAGTCCTTTAGATGAAGTTAGGTCAAACAGATGATTAAGTCTATAGCTTGTCATTTCTGTAGCTTTCCAGATGAATATTGTAATTTTCAAAAAACTTTCCCATGAGTTTTAATATTGTTTAATAACTTTCTTGAAACTGCTTGACTTATCTGCAGAATGTTCAAATGTCTGTTAAGGCGTTAAAAATAGCTCACAATGGAGAGTATTCATTAAGCTACTTATTGCTTCTTATAAAAACAAAACCTGGACCTAAAACTTTTAGTCAAATTTTGCTCAATGATTTATTCAGTTCATCCTTGCAAGGGAACAACCTCCGATCTTAGCTTGTAATCCAGAGATCAATATAACCTGCAACAGGAGCTGAATGGATGCTCTGAATGCTTCATTTGTCTTGTTAGGCTAAAACAACCACTGTAATTCATGATAGCCATCCAGATTGTTATATTTTGGGTTTTCTTGAAAGACAGTTACGACAACTGTTTGTTTCCAGCCCATGGCTTTTTAGAAACAATTGTTAAGTCATTTAGTAAACTCATCAGTTAATTTCCTTAAGGATCCACAGATGTGTATCATCTGGATTTACTGATTTGCATACACTTCAATTTTTTCATCTTTTTTCATTTTTCTAAACTGTTATGAAACCCTCAACATTTCTATGAATGATAGACACTCTTCAAAAAGGCCTTTGTTGCTTTTTAAAAAGGAATTTCTCAAAAATTTCCATTAATCCTACAGTAAATGAAAGATTATTCAAGGTGGCTTAAGGTGGGTAAAATTAGGATGTGCCTGTGAATGTATCTGCAGTAGTCAGAGTAGGTGCAATAAACTCAATCTCAACTCAGCTTTTGTCCTGATTTGACCTGCTTGAGAAAGTTCCCTAAGATCACAGCTACTTTTTGACTCTTCCTTTTGGTTGATGCAGACTTGCAACAATATTTACTCTTGTCTCAACTAATCCCCCTAAAATAAATTATGATATAAATAGAAGTGTTTGCAAATGCACTTGAACTGAACCCTCAGCCAGTGCAGGAGATGCAGGGTCCCGTGGCCTGATCCGATGTCCAAGTGCAGATTTCACTGAATACTTCTTAGCTCTCTCTTGCTGGTTTCTGGATCATGAATTTGTCCTCTCTGTTCTTCAGGGAGGCAGCTGATGAGGCACATTCAGCTGTGTTTGTCATATACCAGATGTCAGGGTAGTTAAAGTCACTAATGCTTCCTCTGCTTTAAACTCCTCAGCATTTGGGCTGGGATAGCTCACACATGCATGCAGCCATTTACAAACCACTCTGCAAGAGCAGGATTTTTGCTTTTTCTACCTAGCTTAATGTATCTTTTTGCCTTTCCCCCCTGTGTCATAGACCACCTGTAGAAGACAGCCAGACGCTGCTGACACCAGTGGTGAGCTGTGGCCCACCAGGAGCACTGTTGACCCGACCTGTTGTGCTAACCATGCACCACTGTGCTGAGCCCAACATGGATGACTGGCAGATCCAGCTCAAGCACCAAGCAGCCCAGGGACCATGGGAGGTGAGTCTCCAGGCCTCTGGCCTCCACCTGCTGTGCATGGTGCCTGCTGCCCCAAGAAATGCATTCCTGGGACAGTGGTGGGGCAAATGTACCGTGAAAGATAGTCTTCCTCGGAGGATTTGGCACTCTGGGTTTGGGCTTTGGCAAACTGTAATGCTGAAGTCATGTGGAGGGGAAAAAGAGATAAAACAGAATAGAACACTAGAAAATCAGTTCTGACTCAATTCTAGAAATAGGAAAATATTTTTTACAGAATACTTTGAATTTTCTTTGTTGAATGTCTTTCTTCAAGAGCAAGACAACAGAGCTGAAAATAATGCTGTGCTTCAGCATTAAAACATCAACTAGCTTATTAAAATGGATAGGCCTTGTCTTTCTCTTCGTTCTACCTCATAAGATTCTGGTGTAGTATGCTTTGCATTCAACTTGTGCAGTCAGCACTTCTCCACACCCCATTAGCTCAGGGAGCCTCTATGAGTGTTCCTTGGCCATGCAGGCTTGGTGGGAGCCTCTACCAGGAGGAGGGTGCCCTAGGACTGGGCAGCAAAAGCACCTTGCTTTCTAACTGGAGCATGATGTGATGCTCTCAGCAGGGCTCAGTTCAGCTCTCCAGCCCATCTTCTGGAGAACTTTGTTGCCCCTAGGTGCCTGCTGCCAGTTTGGTTTCATATAATTAATTTGGCAAAGGCAAATTCTACTGGCAGGTTTTATGAGGACAGGGTGGCTTTTGAAGGCTGGCAGATGCCAGAAGTGCTGTGTCCAGCACTTGCAGCCTGTGCAAGGTCTTGCTTTGTTGACTGCCCATGGCACCAACTCTCTCTCACGCAGTGCACACCAGCCTGTCTCGCCAACCAATATGCACCCCACTGGTCTGGCTGTTGGCACCACATGCATGTTACTTTATTTGTGCTTGGGTTACTGGCATCTCTTCATTTTCTACTCTGTCCTCCCTGCCCTTGACAGACCGGTTGTGTCTGGTGCCAGCACTGTAATCAGCATTGCAGCACCTTGTCTTCTGCTCTCCTGAAGGACAAAGATTCCTTCCAACCCAAGTCACAGTGTGATTCTATGTATCCTGAATGCCATAGGCCCCAAGCTCAATTCCATGTTTCTGTTAAGCCCAGACTGCTGCAGACTTCAAGACAATGGGGATGAGGCAGATGGGGTGCAGACCATGAAAGCTATGTGAGAAGAGGCTACAATTCACTGCTGACCTTTTTCTTTCTGCTTGCTCTGAAAACTGCTTGAAGCTCTTTGAGTTGTCCGCAGGGTTGCTGCATGGGGGTTAGTAGAGAAGGTAGCAGGCAAATTGTTTTATTCTGAGCTGTTTGTATCCAAACTCTATGTATTTTTTCGTTCACCTTGCAGTTTTATCACAGAGGACTATTCTGATGAAGCAGCAGGTGATACTTCTTGTAGTTGTGGCATTTGGCCATTGTAGAGGTTACTTCCTTTCACTGAGTTTTTATAAGGCCTTATTTTCATGCTTAGGAAGTGAAGGGTGGCTATTTGTTCATATTTATTATCTGATTAATCTAAGATGCAGACAGCAAGGACTTTGAGCATCACTGAGGCTTGAAAGAGATCTGAGAGGACAGCATCTCTGAAAGGTCAGGAGATCTAATATGGCCTCTTTCTCCCTTAGGATGTAGTGGTGGTCGGGGAGGAAAACTTCACCACTCCTTGCTATATTCAGCTGGACGCAGAGGCCTGCCATATCCTGACAGAGACCCTCAGCACATACGCCTTGGTGGGACAGTCCATCACCAAAGCAGCAGCCAAACGTCTCAAACTGGCCATCTTTGGACCACTGTCCTGCTCCTCACTGGAGTACAGCATCCGCGTCTACTGCCTTGATGACACACAGGATGCCTTGAAGGTGATTGATGCTCTCATACTTGCTTTTCCTCTCTCATCACAGCAATGCAGTACCCAGATGCTCTGCTACATGTGTTTATTTTCCTATATTATTTTTCTGATCAGGAGAGTCTGACAGCAACTGCTGCTTTACAATTTAACCTTCCCAAGCTATAAGTTGTTCTTTGTAAAGGGATTTCACACACATACCAGACTGTTTTCCACGCAGTGGCGTTTTTTCCTTTGTTTACCTGTATCATATCCTGAATCCTAAGATTTTTGCATTATTAAAGGGCCATAAGGTACACCAGGCTTCATTCGTTATTCATGTATTTTTAATGCTAAGTGCCAGCTCCCCAGAGATGGGGAAACATATAAATGCCTCTTTGTAAATAGTTGATAATGATAAAAGAAGCTTCTGGACTGTTAATCACTGCCTGCTTTCATACTGCTTCATTACACCTTTTTGTGTATTTTGTGCTGGGAGTTCGGCACCAAAATAAACCAAAGCTGTTGCTTACTGCAACTGTACGCTTTACCCTCACTGCATAATTCTGTTGTTCTCATATACATGCACACTCCCTCCACATACAGATGAGCAGATAGATAAGCATGCTTCCTTTTCCTCTTTATAAACGTGTATTTATATAGATGGTATCTATAATAGATACACTCATAAAATATGTAGCTCCAACTGTACGTGTAAGAATGGAGGTTATTAAAAGGTGTGTTTTTTTTTCATTTAAGCATAGCTGATGTGACTTCCCAAGTGCTTTTTTAAAGCAGAGCAAGTTCACATCTTGCCTCTATGCAGAGGCATCATACTGTGCACAGGTTTGCTGTACCAGTACTGCATGGGAATTGTTTGGGCATACACCCCAGAGGCTGGCAGGAAGATGCTCTTGCTTTTCAGTTCACCCATCTCTATCGCTGCAAATGGTACAATCCCTTTTCATCCAAAATACTGCTAGCTGCCAAGACCCTGCCTGGGCTTTGTTGGTGAGATACTAGGAGCATTTTCACTATAAATAAGAAAATTTTCTTCAAAGAAGTGGAAAGCATTTTTTTGTACTGATCATGAGGAAATGCTTTGAAAGCCATCGTGGCTTTATGGCTGTGCTCTTTGGTGCCTGTGCTGTGTAATATGATTTTCCAGGAGTCCATCCAGCCTGAGGGAATAATAAGTAACTGGGCAGAGCCTTGGACAGATAGTGATTTGAATCAGAGCTGGGCCAATCAAATTAGGTAATACTCGAGCTATTGGTTTATTTCTAATAGACTGCGGAAGGCATTGCAGGATAACGTTAATCCGATTCAAAGAGACAGCTGAAGGAATCAGGAAGGGCACAGGTAACTGAAAGCCATCTTTCATGGGAGAAGCTGTAGTCAACTTATAGGAGAAGAGTGGACCAATTATTGGGTTTTCTGCTGCAGGTAGACCCCCAAAGCAAGCTTGTAATTTGGTGAGGAAAGGGTTGTGGAGAGAAGTCAGGTAAACACTGTTATCTGGTACCTATCAATCCTTTTTAGTTTTCTATTTTTTGGCACTTTAACCTTAAGACTGCATGGCTACACACAAGCTGCTGTACACTCTATTCAAGACCAAGATAGATGGGGTTTGCATGACTAGCACAAGTATTTCCTGGCCATAAGCTCTTTTGAAGCTATAAGTTACATTTTTCTGGCAATAGACAGTTTTGAGAAGGAAAATGTTGTAACAGAGGTCAAAATGAAAAATGTTAGCGTGGTCATGGTTTTGCCTGGGATGAAGTTTGATGTATTAGGGCTGCAAAGCCAGACAGCCCCAGTGCTCTGGCCATGAGGAGAACCATATTGTGGGCTATGGTGCCTAGACGGGATGCTCCTAAAATGTTTTCTGGGGAAGAGTGAGGATTGTGATGTCCCAGAGCCCTAATATCCTTAATATCCTTTTTTAAGGCACTTAGACAGGACTGCCCAAACTAATCTGTTGTGAAGAAATCCTGCTGTTTTGTTCCCATCTATTAATTCACATATGGCTTTGAGATTGAGGTGACTGACCTATGTTGGTGATGATGGCAGAGCATTGGGCTCACCATGGGTAAATAAGTTATTTCAGGCTGTAGCAGGATGGCTTTCTCCAGCCAGCTTTATGCTGTGCAATAACTGTTCTCCAAACAACAAAAAAAACAAAAACAACAACAATAAAAAACCATAACAGGTATGCCATTTTCTCTCAGTTATTTAGTACATATTTATCCCCCTAACAAGGATGCCTTCTTGCCTTTGCTTGCTTGTGCTCCTTTAATGAGGAAGTTGTTTTCGAACACAGGTTGTGGCTGTGCTGGTGGTACTGCTGATGGAGTGATGTCCTATGCAGTTCCCTCTCTTGGGAAGGGAGCAGGGTGCAAGTCCTGGCTCACAAGGGAAGGGAGTGGTGGTGGAAAGGATGATGGTGGCCCTGAATGAATTAGCTGAGCCAAATTAGAGAAGTGTGGGCTGCTTGGTGTCCTCCACTCTGCAGTGAATAGAGGTGGCTGCTAATGGTGGGATATCAATCTCCGACACAAATTTATGGTGCTTAGATATTTGTCCCTGCAGTAGCACAGCCCTGGACTGACCACAGGTGGGGGGCGAGAACCTGCAATTAGCACACACAGGGCTGCCAATCTTCTGGTTGTTCCAGGGTGGTAATTTGGATGTAATGAAGATCTATAGTAATCAGATAATTACTATCGATCGCTCCTTAGACATCTTGACGAAGTAATTAGGGAGCAGTGGAACTGACTCATTGGAATAACCTTAATCTAAAAGGTTTCCTGATTCTTTTTCTTTGCTTGTAATGGCTGATAAGCAAACACTTTTGCTTTGGGATCTCTCAGGAGCTGGGCTCGCTGGAAGTGTGGGCTTTTCTTTTGTGCTAACTAAATGCTGAACTTGAACAAGAGTGGCTGGTTTAACCCTTAGCTAATAGAAGACTCCTTTAGTTAGCCTGGGCTAGCAGCCCAATTTCATGTGCTCATGTGCTCCTGGTGTGTGTTCACTGTGTATGTGATTGGTTTTGGCTGCACGAGACTGCTTGTTTGGCCTGCTCTTGTAATTAAATATGACTGTGTTTGGCTGTATTTGTTTCTAATGAAGCTCATGCAGCCTTTGTACTGACTTCTTCCGTGTGAATTACAATTTGAATGTTTCTATGTAGTTGGTGGTCCACTGTGATCTCATTTGTTAGAGGCATATCTTTATTTTTAGCTGCAGAAAAATGACCACGCTCTTGATTTACTAGCTTTTAATTACACATTCAATATTTCAGTAACCCCAAATCTAGGTATTTGTACATACAAAATGCTCAGTCGTAGTGCCTTATTTTCATTTGATTATTCCATCCCACTCAATGGTTAGTCTCAGTAAGCTTCTGTATCCCACTCTGCCATGGATCAGTTTACCAGGAGGTTGTCAGCTGCAGGACAGCCATATCCACATGTCCCATACCAGCAGTACGAACACAAAGAAGAGCTTTCTGACACAAAATAGCAAAGGTACATTAGATGTCTAGTTTGCTGAGCTGTGGAAAGGGTATTTCAGTATTCAAACAGTATGTAACAGCTTTGCATAAAGTATAGTTGCATGTCGTTAGTATTGCTGCTCCTAGGATGAATCAGGTAATGGTGCATCTCCCACGTGAGTCAGGGAGTCTGTATTCCTCCTGGGTTCTACTATGTGATGGGGGCAAGAGGATTATCTGTAGATCCACTGGTGCTATTCATAGGGAAACATAACTTCATACAGCACCTGTGTGCATTTTCTCAAGTAGTTACAGCATCTAAATCAGATGGGTGCAAATGTCTTGGTGCAGTCCTGATGTGGCCTGACCTGTTTCCTCTTCTATTCCCTGTACTGCAGGAAGTCCTCCAGCTTGAGCGGCAAATGGGTGGGCAGCTGTTGGAGGAACCCAAAACTTTGCATTTTAAGGGGAGTACCCACAATCTCCGCTTATCCATTCATGACATCGCTCACTCTCTCTGGAAGAGCAAACTGCTGGCTAAATACCAGGTAAGCATCGCAAAACATTGGATCCTAGAGGCTTAAAGAAATACGTTGACACAGTTTGAAGAAAACCAGTTGCCAAGCTGTAGAACCGTGGACATTTTTTCCCTGGACTATCTGCAGTAGCAGTTGCATGGAGCTCAGTTTCCAGTCATATAGCATCAGTGCCCTGCTCCCTCAAAGTGTTCCACTCCCTAGGGCCATGTTAATGCTGAGCCAGTCCTCAACTGAAAAGAGACTGTGGAAAATAACTTATTTATACTCTATTCCTTTTTTTTTTTTTTTTCTTCTGCAGGAGATTTCTTTTTACCACATCTGGAGTGGGTGTCAGAGGAACCTGCACTGCACCTTCACGCTGGAACGATTCAGCCTCAATACCCTGGAGCTCGTCTGCAAACTCTGTGTGCGGCAAGTCGAAGGAGAAGGGCAGATTTTCCAGCTCAACTGCTCAGTATCAGAGGTAAGAGGCATTGGTGTGGGAACACGGAATGACTGAGGAGTTAGAGCATTTCATATCACTGACTCTTGTGCTTCTTAATTTCCTCCTGATTGTTGAGATCATCAGAAGAGAAAGATTAAGTTATTGCCTTATATTTCTTCTTGCATTTTCCTTTAGTTTTTCTCTCTTCCCTGTCATCTAGAATGGAGTACCCCACTTCAAGGAGGGAGGAGGGCAGTAATGGTGTCCTTGATTATTTGTTTTTTCCATGGAGGAGCTCTTTGCCTAATGTCTCCTAACACATCTCATGAAGCACTGCATGGTTCTGGCTCCTGGATAGGGAATACCAGATGGTCTAGTTGCAACAGACTTGTCCCCCCAGACTTTGCTACTGCTGCAAATCAGTTATTATTTTTGACAGTTTTTCTTTTGCTGACTGGCATTTTCCAGTAGAAAAATGATCATAAGTTTTGGGGCATCTTTGCCATAGCTGAAAAATTTTAGCTGAGGGTGAGTAACACACTCAGGTGTGAAGCAGTGTTGACATCAGTGTTTGTGTTGGTGGCTTTTGTGCCTGCTAGATCTCAGGTATTGTCTTCATTTTGTGGTTCACTGTCATCCCTTAGATGCTGCTAGGCCAGCACAGAAGAACAGAGTAGAACTGCATTATAAGCTCCATATGTCAGAAAAGCAGAGTAAATGAGCTGTTACCCTGCTCAAGGGCTGCTTCTTTCTCTTTACAAAGATCTAGTGGACAAAATGCATTTAGGAAATTAATCCAGCTCCCACAGCAAACCTCGAACACATCCTCATCTTTTATTGCATTTCTTTATTATTTACTCTTCTAATCTACTTTCAGTTTCATCTCCAAATCTCTTTGGAGTTGCCAGGTGAGGCAGCAGAGGAGGCATTTTTTACTGCACAGTTCTGTGGCACCCAGACATCAGTGGCTGCTGGTTTGGGGAAAGGCTGGGAGGTTACAGATAAAAGTTGTTGGTACTGTAGGACCATGATGGTGTGCATCATTACCCATAACATTTGCTTGGTTATTGGGTGTAAAGCTCCATTTTCAGCTGGGGACTATACAGCATTAAAGACAGATGGTGAAACAAGTATCATAAACAATTACTGTAATAAGTGCTGCATTGAGGTAATCTCTAATTTAACCTAACAGAGAAGAGAGAGAACTGAGAGTAACTTTAATGAAATGCAAATACAGACTATAATCATCTTCAGCTGCTTCTGTGTAATAGGGCCTGGTAATAGATTCAGGGGGAACAGGATAATATTCATGTCTTGTGCAGTGATCCCATCCATCAGGGATGAATAGAAGGAGTGAATAATACTGCAGTTATCAAGGCTGCCCGTTGCAAAATTGTTCCTTGTTGTTGATTCTGAGTGACATGCCCAACCCAAATGAAGGCCAGAAAGAGTTTGGGCTGGAATAAAGTGCTGGATCCTTCAGCAGCAGTGAGCCTGGATGAGAAGGAGGACAAAGACAACAGCTTGTGGCCTAGAGCGGTGGGCTTCGCATAACCACTTTGCAATGCAGGACATTGCCTGATTTTTAAGATGGTTTTATGAGGCTTTCTCAGCAGTCAGTTTGACATGAAACAACTGGACAGCTCAAGGAGGAGCAAATAAATTGACACTGAAGGATGAATATTTTGCTTCCCTCCAGCAGAGGCAGGGACAAAGTTGTTCTCCTCACTTCTGTCAGCATCACCTCAGGCTGGCACACTGCAAATGAGAGCAATTGAAAATTCAAACAGGAGATGTGGAATGAGAACAAATCACTCCTGCTTTTTTCCGGGCTTCTGCCCCAAATAATTAACCAGCTCTCATTGACCTCTGAGAGATTATTATTTCACCCAAGCTAGGAGAGCTCAATACTGCCCTGGCAGTAGTAATTTGATCTGAAATGTGACAAAGTGCTTGATATTTATTTAAAGAGAGTGATTAATTAAGCTGGGCACAATACAGTCCGGCCATAGTAACCTTCATCCTCAAAAATAAGGCAACCAAAAGTCTGATGCCTACCTAGAGCTGGCTCTTTTCCAGCTAACATGAGTGCTTGATTGACAGAGGGTGGCTGCTCTTCTAATGCATGCAAATAAAAGCACTGACTCTTAGAGGATACACTTCTGTGATCACTTGTGCATTCAGCAACAAAACTTCTGTATTTTATTTTGTCTTTTGCCTTCTTTTCAACATCAGGAACCTGCTGGCATTGATTATCCCATCATGGACTCAGTAGGCAGCATCACAACGATAGTTGGGCCCAACGCTTTCAGCATACCACTCCCAATAAGGCAGAAGCTCTGCAGCAGCCTGGATGCACCCCAGACCCGGGGCCATGACTGGAGGATGTTGGCTCACAAGCTGAAACTGGACAGGTGAGAAGGGTAATGCACATGCTGGGAATGCAGAGTCTCCTTGGAGGTAGGTGCAAAGGAACTTCAGGAAAACCTTGCTGAGATGAGTGACAGAAGGTGTACCTTCAGACTGCTCAGATTAATCACACAGTAGATGAGCACCCTGACTAGTGATGGGAATGGTCTAAAAGGTATGAATTCATGCAAGTCAAAGAAACAAATCTCCTTTTGGCTTTGCAGGTACCTAAATTATTTTGCTACAAAATCAAGTCCCACCGGGGTGATCTTGGATCTCTGGGAAGCCCAGAATTTCCCTGATGGCAACCTGAGCATGCTGGCAGCAGTGCTGGAAGAAATGGGACGACACGAAACCGTCGTTTCTTTGGCAGCAGAAGGAAATTACTAATGCAGCCTTGGCATGAACAGGAAGGACAGACACAGGGAGCGGTAATGCCCTGTTATTGCAAGTGTTTGAAATGAAAACCCCAAACCAATGAGTTACACAAGAGACATTTCGGAGAAGAAAGCAAGCAAACAAACAGAAAAAATATACAGCCCTGACCTTCACATGTGCTCTCCTTGTACATTATCACAGGATCTAAAAGAAATCATGCAAAGTTGTACCTTGAAAATATAAATCAACCTAATGTTCCTCTTGGCTTGGCTGTACACTGCTTGGTACAGGATTTTACAGTTTCCTAGGAAACGCTTTTTATTGCTATCCAGATATATGGATAAACTTTCTTAACAATCCCAGTTTCTATGGATGTTGTTTACATCAAATGCTGGACAGGGGTAAGGAGACTGTCCATGGCTCTTTATATTTTTTGTTCAAAGCCATTCTAGACAAGGCTGTGGACAGTTGGTTGTGGCTATTTCAGATTATTGTTTTCTGGTGAATTCAGATTTTGGCTACAATTCTGAATATTGATTGTCTCACAATGATCCTCCTGTCATTATTCCGTTTCCTAGACCTACCTGTAAAAAAAAAAAAAAAAAAAAATCAGTGTTTAAGAGGCATGCATCTGGAAAGCAGGTACTCTGGGTGCTAAGCAGGAACACACAAACCATTCCCATCTTTCCCTGGTGGGAGCCCCCACTGAGCCTTGGTGGAAAATGGCTGTAAAACAGTGGGACAATAGGGTAGGAGTCAATTTTTAATTCAAAGTGTAACAAGACCCTTTCTACCCCTTTACTATATGATGGGATTGGATATGCAATTCAGAGTGGTTAGGGGAAAAAAAAAAAACCAATAAAAAACAACAAAAAAAAAAAAGCCTGAAAAAAGAAAAGAGAATTTGCTACGATAATTATTTACTTATTAGTATCTAGTGCAAGGATTATTATTATTATCATTATTACTTTATTTGTAGGTTTGTCAGCAACAGGATAAGTTGTTTCCATTTTTATTGAATCTACTGTCCCCTTCCTGAAGGTCTTCTAAGAAGCTTTCCTCGATATGCTGTCTGTCTTTCCCTTCTCCAGTTATCCCTCGAGTCCTCTGCTAGCACAGAAGGTGTGGGCATTTCATGTTAGCCTTGCTGTGCATACTACTTGATGCAGAAAGGGTATAAAAACTGGTAATGCTTCACTGAAGACAATGATCTGAACCTAGTGAGGATGTTTGGCATCTGCCTGGTCTGCTGGTACTCCAAGAAGCAATCTGGTTCCTAGGTGCCTGCAATGGCTTGGCCAGCCCCATCCAGTCTCTCAGGCCAAATACACAGAGCCCACTGGTTCAGAAGAACAGGTGCAAGCATATGGAGGCACTGATGCTGACTACCTGATTTGTGTGCCCACTGCATGAGGCTCATTCAGCACATCTCTTACTCTCTTCCTGAGCCAGAAGCCATGACAAGTGTTGAGTGGTGAAGTGGTCAACCCATGCCTTGCAGTTTTTTGCCTGCAGCCCCTCTGCATGGGCAGTGTGGTGCAGGTCTCTGCTGGCCTGCTGGGGGCATTTGGTCCTCTGCTACCCCCCTCTTGGCTGCTGCAAGCCAGTGGAATGGGAACTTGGCAAAAGGATCTAACTATTAGTTTTATCAGTTGTCACTGCAAACCTATTTCATTTTCTGCTCTGTGAAAAGACTGACCTTTCAATACAACACAGCACACAGGATTGCAGTGGTTTAACTTACAGCCCTGTTTGTCTGCGATTCCTGATGCAAATAATTCTCTTTTCTATCCCATCAGCTCCAGGTTTAGTCCAGGCCCTGGTTATTGCTGCTGTGCACCAACAGCCACCTCCACCCATATATTCCCACATAGTGTTCTTCCTCAGACTTGAATTCTTTTGTTGTTGTTTTGCTTTGTTTTTGTGTGCTTTACCCAAGGCTTTCAAAAGTGTGCCTTTAAAGGTAACTTTGAAAATGTCATTGGTCAAAATTAAAGGGAAATTTCATCTGACCTTTTTCCTGTTTGACATTTCCACTGACTTGGCACATTTTTTTAAATTTCTCAGCTCTCTGACACCAGTGGTACTTTCTTTACACAGTGAGCAGTGATCACAAAGCACTCATTTTCTCAGTGGTTAGCCAGCAGTATGCAAATAAGATTTGCAGTCAAATCCAGGGACTTGAGGACATAAATTTTAACTTTCATCATCAGTTCAAAATTACACATTTTGCCTGTGTAAACCTCTATGTTCTTACAGCGCAGGGAGAGGCCAAAGGCATCTTTTTCACAAGCAGCCATCTTGATTCTTATGCTGCGCTCTGCAATGCTAGTGGGAATCTTGCTTTCAACTTCATGAGGCTTTGACCAGGGCTTACAGCTCTGCCTTTTCCTATGTTTTTAATTCACCTTAGAGCTGTAGGTCTTAGCTTTCCTCCCTCCTGTTCCATCTTCAGGTGTAAGTAGCTATATCTAATGTGCGCTTCTTCACCCTTCCCATGCATTCTCCCTGTGGAACTCCTTTCCCAGGGCAGGTGCATGACCATTACTTTCTTTCAGCTCCTTCCTCTTTTACCTGTCTTCATTAGCTCACATCTAGGCTCACTTGTACTCCCAGCTATGAGCTCTTGATAGGTGTGAAATGCGTGCACCCTTGTCACTGGGCCTTGTGAGGAAGCACCTCAGAGCTAAGTGGTTCACTTCAAGACTTCTTTCTGCGTGAACTATTTGACCTACTCTTTCAATATCCACCTCAAGAAAAATAGATGAGTAATATTCTTAAAATATTCTGAATTTTGGGCGTTATCGTTTTGCTGTAAAGAGGATTTACTGAGAGGTAGGAGGATCCACAATGAATGGTAGTGAAGGATATCACAGGGCAATGGCATCACCATCACCAGGAGATGGAGCTGGTCTTCCATCCAGACTGGTCAAAACTTGCTGCAGTCACAAATGAGACAGTTTCTCTGTCCAGTTTTATATCTGCCTTTACAGGGAATGTGTGAGCTGCATTTTTGTTTCTTCCATGGATCCACACCTCATTGCCACCACTGCTCACATGAGCTCCCACTTCAACTAAAGCTACTTTCTTTCTCTCTGTTTAAATTTTTCCCAGTCTCCGAGGCAGAGCCTGGTGACGCTGTGCAGCAGGGGAGTAGATACTGTGGCATCTCCCGCAGGAGGAGGGTGGGCAGCAAGGCCGGCTGGCTGCCAGTGATATCAGGTTGTGTGGGAGGCTGTGTGGTGTGGGCACACTGCCATCTCGTGGGGTAGTGCCCTGAGAGGAAGGCCACACTGCTCCGTTAGCCAGAGGAACACCATCTGTCCCATCACTTGGGCTTAGTTTGGCAGATAGAGCAAATGCTTAGAGATCACTGTAACATCGCCGCTACATTTGCTCGGGGGCATGATTTAGCAGAGGGTTGTTAGGGTTAGAGTAGTTTGTTAGGTTATGGTTGGACTCGATGATCTTTAAGGTCTTTTCCAGCCTGAGCAGTTCTATGATTCTAACCTTTTATGTCAGGTGAGTGCATTTGTTCTTGGAAATGGCTGCAGGCTTCTTATCTTCCAGTTACTGCTACTTTTTAAAGTGCTTATACTTTCAGTTGTCTACCACATGCTGTATCAGTTTTGTTGCTCTTCATATCACCTCTTTGTTAAGTACATGCTGATTGCTAGTGATATGAATAATATATATATTATATAAATATATATAAAATTCCTACTGACTTCAAGGAAAATCTTTGATTTCTAAGTTAGAAATGCTGCTGGAGACAGTCTTTTTCACCTGATTTTCTTCAGTTCTTCTTGTGTTCTTGTAAAGGTGGTTGTTAGTGTATGGGGTAAAAGTTGTTTGTGGTTTCTTTTGTTGTTTGTTTGTTTGTTGTTTTCTTGTTTTGTTTTGTTTTTAAATCTATTAATAGCTGATCCTTGCATCACACTGAACAGTGCAAGACCTAAAAGAGCTGCTCTATTGAATCCTGAAAGTTGAGACAAGTCTTGAGTCAAGATTTGCTTCTCTGGGAGACTGAGGTTCTTTTTTCCAAATCATTGGCAGAAATGCAGATACTCATGCGACATGTTGGAGTCTGGGGTGTACACAGAGCAAAACATGTCTGTTGCTTGGGTTTCTTGCTATTTTTGTTGCTTATATGTAGAATAAATCTATTTACGTGTTGTAAGCCCATCACTGTGGACAGTCCTAATGTCTTGTATTGCTACCTGAAATAGTTTCTTTTGGGTTCTTCTTTTCTTCTTGTTTTGGGGGTGGGGTGGTATGGGGAAGGAGTAGGAGGACCTTTAGACTCTTGTATGCTCTAGCCAAGTAGGTACCGCAGCCTAGAGGTTAATTTTAAACAAGATGATACTGTTGAGTTTTTGCTCCTGTGCCAAGGGCACTTTGTAAACTATCTTCCTGAGTGTTCAGAAGTCTTTTCAGGTATTGCTTGGGCTCTTGTCTGGCCCCAGAATGACTGTTTGCAGGCTGGCTTGCTTAGTCAGGCACTACAAAGATATGAGTGGGTTGTGAATGAAAACCAAATCTTTGGCCCTTCTTCCACAGGGGCTCCAATGAGATATTGACTTTGGGGTCACCACCACCATTCACTCCTAGCTTGTGTGTGAAAGCTTGAGTTCATAAACTGAGCTATACTGCAGACTTTCAAATGAAAGATGCATCTCTGACATTCTTTGAGGTGGGATTTCCACAGTAATGCAAAGTGTGTGTATATACATACATATATACACATACATAGAGAAGTGAAAATAAAGGATATCTAGTGTGGGAAGCTTTTAGCTCAAGTTAGTCATGGGCATCCTCTTAAGACCAACTTTTGCTTGGGAAGCTGAAGATCAAAATTCAGTGCTGTACCATCACTGCAAGGTCAGACGATAGGCAGTACTGCAAGAGCAAACAGTTGTTTAAAAAATGACACAGAAGTAGAGTTGGTCTTGAAAGCCACAGAAGTTAGCTCTCATGTTTAGTAGGTCAAGCTCCTTGCTTGAAAGAGAATCATTCCATTTATTTACCTACCTGTGCTTTATTTAAGCTTGGCACATGTTCCCTGAATTCTGAAAATCCCTTTATCTGAAAGTCCTTCGATAAGCTCTGACTGTATAGAAGAGCAGAGATAACTCAGAGTTCCCACTAGCCTCTATCACTGAATAGGTATCCCACATTTTCTGTGATGCTGGTTAAGTGTATTTAATAGTGCTTGAGTCTCCTTGACTGTTGTCAAAGAAATTAATTAATAGCTGTGTGTACCACACCCTGGGTCTGGCCTTTTCTCCAAGAGCATCATGTAGATGTGGCAGGCACATAGCTTCTGGATGGCCTGAAGAAGTGGAATGTCACCTATGAACTCTCAGGGACATCCTACAGCAGTGAGGTGCCCCTCAGAATCTTGCATGCTGGTCTCCAGCTGTCAGCTTGCAGCTGGTGGGACAATAGCCCATAGATGAGAAAAACTTGCACAGCCTCTTTCATTGCTGCCAGCTGGCTCTTGCTACAGCTTGCCATAAATTTAAGAGCTTAAACAATAAGAATAAAAGCAAAATCAGCCTGGAAAGTAAACAAAATTGCAAAGAATGAGAAGCAAAACAGTCTTCTCCCATTGATGTTACAGGTTCGCTTTGCAAAAAAGCTCCCTGAAGAGTGAGCCAATACTGTATGTCGAAGGAGGGTGCGTAACACTGTTAAGAAGTCATGGCATTACCATTTTGGCATATCTGTGTAGTCATCTTGTTTGATAGCATATGTTCTGTTTGTTAATATTGAAGAGAGAGAAAATGTAAAGGCTGTACCTTTATAAAGGGCAAAGTACTTTACTTACTTTTGTACCTTCATAAAGTGTCCAAGGAGGGCCCATTTCTTCTGGGTCCTGTGTGATCCAGGCTGAGGAGATGTACTATGTTTCTTCCTCCTGTTCACAATTCTCACCTTTGCAGCTCTGCCAGGGTTTGTGGGATTTGTTTTCTTTGCTATTCAGACATGGAGAAGCATTTTGGTTTTGATTTCCCTATTGCTGTATCTTCTATGCAACTCCTTTTCTAAAGACTTACTACCGGAGAAGTGCTAGCCATTGCATTATTTGTATTGCTGTACAGTGGAGGTGTGGTTTACTAGTTCTGAGTGTGCCTCTTACCCCCCTCCCTTTTTCTCCTTTTCTCTGTTTGTAAATGCCTGCATTTATTCTGTCAGCCTGACATGTACAAAGTGTAAGAAAGAATTTTTAAACAGGTAATAAATTATATTTATAAGCAACTGGAAAAAAAAATACACTACTACCTTGTGTTCAATTGTTTAGTTCCTGGTAGCATGGAAGGAATAAGGGACCTTTAATTTAGTTTAATTAAAACATCAACAAACTACTCAAAAGAAATGCTTCTGTGCATAAAATCTTGTAACACAGCTTTTCTTACACTATATTGTTCAATACACCAGCTCTCACCTCAAGCCCATCTCCCCACAGAAGACAGCCAGAGACCTGAGGAAGAATTACTTTGGGTAATTCTTCCAGGGCAACATTTCATTACCACAGTCAAAGATAGCAAAAAACAACAGGTAGGAAAACACATCATCAGATGTATGGCTAAGATGGCCATTTGGGGCTTCGCCTCCATGGGCTGCTGGTCAGGAATGGTCCCCATGAAGCTGCCAGCTGCATGCTAGAAGTCAGCTGGGACTGAGGAACCTGCCCTGCTTGCCATGGCCTGTGTGAAAAAAAAAAGCAGAAAACAGGACAAAACAGCCCAAAAGCTGAGAAAGTGGCAATAAGCTTCTGTACCAAGTTTGCTGGATCCTGAAGGCCAGCTGGAAAAAGGCAACCCTTTACAATAATTAGCCTCTTCTGTGCTTGGATTTCAGGAAGCTTTTGTAGGATTTAGTATCTTTATTGTCTTCCTATTGCCATTCCTGATGTGAGCTACAATGGAGGCTGGGTGCCAGTTGTTCAGGCTGCCTTGCCCATGTGGGACACCACTGGGGTGTGCCATGGTGTAGCAATTGGACAGATCAATACAATAGGAAAGGCATTACAACAAAAGTGTGATGACAGAAGGACCAACATGATAGAAAAGTGCTATAAAAGAAGGGAAGATAGTTGTTCACTCATATCAGAAGATGCCAGGTTCTCAGGAGAAAGCTTTACCAAGGAGGGATCACCAACCAGAGATCCTTCACCAGTGGCAGTCAGCCCTTAAATGAGGTTTAAGAGAGGTGCAACCTGGCTCCACCCCTTCCAGTTACACAGGTGAACTGCCTTCACCTGTGCTCCCACAGCTGACTGGATCCTTCCCCAGGTGCTCCATCAGTAGATCAGACCATGACTCAGCAGTTCGCATACACATGGCCTGCAAGGGAAGAGTATCACCATGAGGCCTCCAGTGGGCAGTGGCTCCTCTTCTCCTCTGGCTTCTCTGTTAAAAATGGGATGCAGGCACCCTCTGCCCATTGTCTCCTGTCTTTTTTGTTTCAACTTATGATTATCTATTCTGTTAAAGAGAGGTTATATATGACATATATTGGAGCTACGACACAAATGGAGATCTTTATCTCAAGGGACACAAAGAATAATTTCTTGTCCAGTAATTTTGAATACTCGGTGGTCCTGCAGCTAAAGAAAACCAAGCTGCAGGACTTGTTTCTGTGAAAGAAAGATACCCAGACATCAGTCACTGCCGTGCCTGTCAGATTTCTCATTCAATTTTCCTCTTGCATATTTGGCTTTTACAGAAGACAAGCTCCTTTCTGTTCATCCCACTATTGCCATCTTGTCTAATCCATGTGCTGCTGAACATGAGATCCCCGTGTTTGTTTGGCATGCCTGCAGGCTTGGGCTGCTGTAGCCCACAGTTTTTTCATTGTCCAAGTAGTTTTCTCCTTATCCTCAGTCACTTTTCCATAAGGTACCCCATCTCTAAGTATTATTCCTGAAACCCCTGAGAGCTGTACTTCAGGTGTTTCTGCATTTATTGGTGGAACTTCAACTCTCCTTCCCTTGTAGCAAGAGGCACAAGGAAGCAGAGTTTCACTTTCAGCAGGAGATAGTAGCATGACTACCAAGCACGTATGGAAGCAGGACAGTCCCAGCATCATCTGAACTGCAGAAAATACAAGTAACAAGGTCCAAGGCTAAACAATAGCCAGGAAACTAGCACAGATGGAAAAAAATAGAATGGAGCCTGGTACTATCCCCAAAAAGTTGAATATGAAAAACATGGCAACCCATAGGCAGAGCTGGTAGGGAAGTACAAATGGCAGTGATCACATCACATGAACAGAGCCAGCTGTGCCACTACAGGATGAGGTACACACATGGAGGCATGGCCTGAGTGCAGTTCAACAGGAAAATGCTCTTTACAGACTGTCAGAAAACAACCAGCAAGTTAATTATATACTCATAAACACTGAGCTGAATGATGAATGCTGAAACGTGGTATCACAGAGTGAGAAGAGGGCTCAGGACATAAATATGCATACAAATTTCTATCTGAATGTATAGTTACATACAGTCTCTAAGCACAAAGCTTTGCTGTGTTTCAGCTGATGCAGTACATGGAGGCTGCAACATGTATTACGTTTTGCTGAATCACTGGGCTGGGAAACCAAGCCTGTGCACAATTACATTCTGCACCTTCATTCTAGTAAAAATAGTAGACACAATTAATAAATTAATTGGGGAAGAATGGATGGGAGGAGGGAGGAGACTCACATAAAATTATTCAAATGTCAAGTTTCTATGAATTTTCATAATCAGCCAAAAAACGCAAGTGACTGCTCTATTAATGATAACACTTATAATTACTATTTCTCTCTTCACTAGCTTGTGAAAAAGGTGATGCTAAAAAAAAAAAAAAAGCCAGTGGAAACACACACAACATCTTACTGTTAACTTCCTTGCCATGGAAAAATCTTATGTAAATAAATAAATAAAATGTGTCATGGTCAAAACAATCTAACCAGTGAAACAAAACCCAAAGGTAGTGTTTTTCAAATGAATGAAAAGTAAATAGAAATAAAAGCAATCTATTTCATGGGGAGATGGAAACAATTTTATTTGGGGGAACATTTAAACATCCATATACAATTTGAACAAATACAACAGAAAAGTGTGTTCCCCAGGTTTTTAATTACAGTATTTACAGGTTTAATAAGGCACTGGTTCTCAAAAAAGAACACAAATTAGTTTCTTAATCTTTACATCATCAACCTTTTCTTTAATAGAAATAATTCTGTGCTAGTGAAAGAATAGCAGTTGCTAGATGGCATCTCTCTTCCTCTTTGTTGTATTTTCTTTTCCTTTGTCTCCCTATGCCATCTTGTCTATGCCAGTAAGTCACTAAACTAAGCTTTCCCCATTAGAAAACTGGATTACCAAACCTGAGGGCATTAAAACCCCAATTAATTTTACCACCAACTTCCAAGCCCAAATCAATGTGCACTGTGAAACTACCAAATCTGGAAGTGTCATTAAAAGTCTATAATTGGTAAAATAAATGTACTAACATGTGTCACCGGGCACCTTAAAACTGTAATAACTTTATCTGGAGTATTGCATAAAGTCCACCTTGCAGCCAGCAACTCAAATGTCACTGTGCTAAAAGAAATGACTTCCAAGCTTGCCTTAAGCCATTTTCAGGTCTTAGGAATACACCTTTATAGTGTCACTGATTATAGTGGGTAGGAGATTTGAGGGGGAAAGTCCAGCCTTTTGGGTCTAAGAAGAAAACAAGCAGTTACATAAATGCAGACCTTCTGCTTTCTCAGGTGTGTGTCTCCTCATCTATATATGCATATATATATTTATTTATTTATTTTCCTAAATAGCACCGTTGCAGTGATTTGTCAGTTATGCATTTTCATAAATAAATATTATGTTTTATTTAGTGCTTTACCATCCATAATATTTTACTCTCAACCCACATACTGAAGTTATTCCAGACACCCAGCTGTATGTGTGTATATATATATATATATATATGTGTGTACATATATATATAAAGCCCTAAGCATTAATTTGAACACTTAAAATAGACACTTTATGTAACCTATCAACCAGTATTTCAGATTTCTTCTGGACTGAAAAAAATAAGGCTAGTTCAGAGAACAAGCACACTTTCACAGCACACTGATAGCACATGTCTTGGAGAGCCATTGTGTCCAGTAAACCATTGGCAGGAGGCGCCAGCCAGCAAAATCCCCTCCAAAACACTTTCGGAGAAATAAATCATCATTAAATTAAAAAATAAAAATAAAATTAAAAAAAATTGTATTTGAGGAAACTACAACAGAGCAGGAGAGAGGCTTCCTGCTGCGTGACTGCTTACCCAGGACCTGCAAGGACTGGATTTGCAGGTGCCACGTGTGGGACCAACCATGTCCACCACCTACTGTTATGAAAATCAGAATAACGTCCCTGTTTTCATGAGTTTTAACCCCTCACCAGCCATAGCGGGACCAACCCTGACTATTACCATTTCCCATTCTCTTTGTCAGGGCAAAGAAATCCAAGCCCCTTTGAGATTGGGTTTGTTTCATAAGGGAAAGGGCACAAAGGCAAAAGGTAAAATGAATTAATAAAAATTAATGGAAACCCTATGAGTCAAGTCTCTAATACAAAAAGATACTATTTTCGTCCACAAATCTTCAAATAAAAGCACTCAAAGAGAGCAGCAAACTCAGGCCTCACTGATGCAAGTATTCTATATTAAAGACAGTGGAAACCAGCATTCCCCCTCTGGGGCAGGATTTGGCTTACTGTTAATTTGCAGAGATTTTCCTTTTGTGTTGCTTGGTATTTTTGGGCACAGGCAGGAAAACTGCAAAGCAAAAACAGAACAAAAACAAACAAACAAACAAAAAACAACAACAAAAAAAACCCCACTCTAATTAATGAAAATCCTCTGATTAAACTTTAACACCTATAATCATGCATGTCTCACTGTTTCTCTTGAACCTCACACATTTTTCTCCATTAGCCTGAAAGAATTCAATGGTAATTTTTCAAACTAGAAATACCTTCGGGGATCCTTGAAGCTAAACCCAAATTATATTTACCTACCTACCACAAATAAATCAGTTTTGTCCAGAAAGGAAAAAAAATGTATATATCATTGCATAAATGTTAAGGATAAATCCAACAGGGCAATTATTTTACTTCTGAAATACTTTTACCATAATCAAAGCAGTATTTGTAAGGATCTACTCCAAAATTAAACAGAACACTTCCATGTGAAAGAGGACACAGAAGGGCAAAAAAAGAAGTGTAAAATGGTAGCTCCCATATAGCTCAGCTTTGATAATTTGACGAAGAACCTTTCCATAGAAAAATACTTCATAGGAAAAATTTTGTTGTCCTATTGCCTCTCATTCCCTCTTCAGTTTTTACATTGCAGTAATTGCTGCAGCTGTCGGATGGAGGAAGGGAGAGAGATAACTGTGTTTCCTGAGGCTCTTCACTTCTAGAAACTCTTACCAGTGAGATGCTACAGTCTTAGCTTGGTGGTGGAAACTCTCGCTAGTGTGCAGGCTTCAAGGCTGTTGAAATGCCATCAAAAATAGCCATAATTTCATGTCAAAATGCTTATCAATGCCTGGTGCCCTAAAAGTATGGTATTAAATGTATACCTACTGCAACATTCCAGCTGGTGCCTGGTGATGCTAGGAGTGAAGAGGGGCTTTGGGATGAACGCTAAGAATCAGCCCCTCACTGGGATGACAGCTGACATGAGGCGTTGCAGCATCATGCTGGAGCTGTGCCCCAACAGCTTCGGGTGATCCTAAATGAGATGCAACCTCCCTACGGGCAGGCACCTGCAAGAATTGTGCCTCCCACATCTATGACAGTAGGGACGTAACGAGGCTCTGTCTGCAGCAGAACAATCTCCCAGCGTGCACAGGGCTGTGGGACGATGCCAGGGAAGTGGCTCTCAGGATGATTTCCACTGCAGCTTCCTCGAGATGCTCAGACTCTCTTATTCTAAATGCTGGAGTGCAAGAGTTTCATTATAGGTGAGAAAGTCGCTTTACATCATCAGCACAGTTTCATCCTTTTTTTTTTTTTTTTTTAATGTAACAATATACATCTTTTTAACTTCTAACCAAAGGTTTTATTTTCATAAAATTTAAAGCAGTATCTTTTAAAACAATCAAAATAATAATAATAACAATAATAATAATAAAATAATAAGTGGCTTTCATGGAAAGCAACATGCATAATCTTAAATCAGTTACTAAAACTGTATATCCCTGTGTAAACAAGGGAGCCGCTCCCAACCTTGAATGCCAAAATTCAGCTGATTTTGCTAAGAACAGTCTCCTCAAAGCTGTCAAACACAGTTGCTCTTAAATACAACTGCGCTCAGGGTACTTATCAGCACCTCTCCATGACTTCTGCCTGCAAGAGAAAGTCTGTTTCCATGATCTTCATGAGAAGGAGCTGTTTTTGCTTCATCAGAGCTTAATGTCCTGAGACTCTGACATTTTGGCAAGTGTTTTCTTGACTCGTAGGGCTGTGAGCCGGGACGCAGGGTTATGGGCCCAGCACTCCATCATGAGCTTCCCCATCTGCCGCAGGCACTGTGAGGGGAAGCAGAAGGGAAATCAGTGGAAGATGCGACTGCAGCTGGCGGCCAACTAAAGGGAAGTGAGTCTTTCCTAAGGCAGCCAACAAACATAGATGCTGGCTTTCAAAAGGACCACTCAGCCTTTCTCTTCACCTGGCACCTCCTTTCAAACACACGAAAGCCTACCTAGAGATAGACATGAAACATGTTCCCTCTGGTGTGACCATCCTGCCTCAAGGTTCAGCAGCTGCCATGGGCACACCTTCCAACAGGCTGTGGCAAAAGTCACCTGGAGAGGCTGTTTTGTTTTCTCTCACATTCCCAAATGATTCATAACCTGCGTAACCTCAAACGTTCATCTGGCTTCCAAACATTCATCTAAAGGGTGCTGTTCCCAAATGACAGCTGTCTTCTGTGACTGTAGAAGACTTTATAGCATGAAGCTGTATCAATTAATGTGATTAATGACCCCTCCATAGGGGGGTACTCTTCTGAAAGGCTGCATCGGTAGACCTCCTTACTACAAAGTGTTGTGCAAAGAAGTCCTGCTTCTGTAAGACATAAAGGCTGCTCTGTGCAGTCTCAATGTAGTGCTAGCACTGTCTATTAATACCTTAAGTATGAAATACAATATCACACACTAATGCTAATGTTAAATGATGCTAAAATCGGGTTTTCAGGTTTGTACATCTGTGATCACAGAAAAGCTGTATGCTGACTTGATTTTGAGTAGATAGAAAAATCTGATTTTTTTTTTTAACCACAGGAATCACATTCCTTGTACTGGTACCCACTGAAGTTGCAGCCCTTACACCACATACATCATCACTGCACTCAGCACTAGGAAATAATTTAGCTTCCAAAATGTTTAGTTAGCCACTGAATTGTTATTAATGCTGGGAAAAGAAAGCAAAATGAGCAGCAGATGAATACAGACAGACTAGAAAGGTCCACATACAGCCTGCTGTCACTACATGATCTGGCAGACAGGCAGCAGCCTTCGGGGTTTTCTACATCTGCAGCTTCAGCGGACATCTCTGAGAACATCACTTTCATCCCTAAGCCTGGTTGCACCAGCAGTGAAGTTCCTCCTTACTCAGAATGACACAGAACTAGGTTAATGTCATTTACTCACTCTGATTAAAAATATTAGGAATCTGAGCCCATGCCCCGTTAGGCAACGAAGCTGCGTTTTAAAGGATGGTACCTCATCACTACTCCATCTGTTGGGGAATGAAGGACGTAGTCTTTTGATGCACACAATCTCCCGCATGTCCTCATAGGAGGGGTCACTGGGCACAAGGTCGTGATACGGGAGCTGGTATTCTTCCACTATTCCTGAAAGAAAACAGCATCTGCACATCACTGAAGAAGACATTTCCCACTAGCCTCTTGTTGTTGACCACACTGTGCTGCCCTCTGTCTTGCACCAAGCTTTGTCCATTTTGTCTTACTTAAAAAATTCCATTTTGGCCTTTCCTGCTTGAGTTTCATGAATGCACTGCAATGAAAGAAGAGCTAGCTCATGGTTTCACTGCAGGACAAACTTATTTTATTAGCCCTTGCCATTCTTGTCTGGTGTAGGGCAGTGGGACATGCATATCCAGCACTCCATATCTATTACTCATCCACTGCTTCCTCTAATCCAAACCATTCCTTCTTCTGAAATGGATTTTCTCAGAGTTAAAGCAAAGATAGCATTAGCACAATTTGCTGAGAAAATACCTCTAGTGGTTAACAATTAAATCCACTTCTAAAAAGGACTTCACCGTGCAAGTTCATGTTACAGTAAAGCTCCAACATAATCATTAACTACATGCCAAGTGAGACAGTTTCTACCACTGTTGTCCAGTCTAGCAAGCTCCAATAGGTCATGATAAAAAAGAATAATTTCTTAGCAATGGGCTCCTATCAGAGCAATTATGCAGATAATGAACTCTGAATTAGGTTTACCTCATATCAGTGGATCTGGCACGTATTAAATACCTGCTTTCTCAGGAAATGGCAAAGCATTATTTCTGCTCAGCAGTGATGACAATATCATTACAGACTGTATGCAACATCACTGCAATTTACTCTACCAGTGTGCAAATACAGGGATCACGTTGCTCATCGGTGAAATTCAGCTCCTCTCAGGTGAGCCCACAGCAAGCATTCAGCACAACACTGCGAGGCTTTAAAAATCAATAAAGTCTGGCGAAGGTAACACAGGCCCAGGAGATGTGCTCTGCTCTTTACTCGCCACCAATCTGGTATGTAACTGCTGCCAAGTCGTTTCTCTGCATTTAACTCTCCTCAGTGGCAAAATAGAGGTAATAACAGCCATAATTTCTGTACTACACTGAACAGTATGTGCAGAAAGCACACATGGCCTATGCAGACAAGAAGGGTTCTTCACCCTAAAGCTGCAGCTGGCTGCATTGCTTCATCACTGTCCTCATGCTTGAATGCCCAATACCAGAAGGAAATGAGGCACATGACTGGTACAACAAATGATGTAATAACTGCCACTTCCTCTTTTTTTTTTCTACTTGCCTTGTAAATAGATTATTTATTTTAAATAGCAGAGCTGCATCCTCCCAAACTGTTTATCTTTCTTCCTATATTTAACTCCAACAAAAAGAAAAATTCACTATGATCTTGCTGCTAAAATAGCTGAATGCCTCCAGTCCAGAAAAAAAATGTGTTGTCCTTAGAAAAAGCATCACGATTAGTCCCAAACTCCTTCCACAGTGCAAGCATCTGCTGCCTTCAAATAAGCCACTAAAATACAGTATAAATCGTTGCTCTAGCAGTAGCACTGACAGATGCGTTAAAGTAAGTTTTAAGTAGAAAAGAGAAATTAAGAGAATTACATGCCAGGTTTATCCATGTATTTATTACATTAAAAATAATAAAGAGGAAAAAGGTTGCAATGGAATGGGCTTATAATCAAATCATAGCATTCACTGACACAATTAAAAGCAAATTTTCAACTATCAAATAGGCGTGACTGTCATTTACCTCCTGACACACATCTCCTGGCTATCTCCCAGAGGATGAGTCCAAAGCTGTACATATCAGCCATGATGTACGACTGAAAGTGATTTCTATTCAAGCTTTCATCCAGCACCTCAGGAGGCATATAGCGTTTTGTTCCCACGCGGGTGTTTGGAGGGATGTCTACCTCATTTGTATCACTAAAGTAAAGAGAAGTAAAAAAAGGCATCAAATATGCAATAAAAGTAGATTGAAAAGAAAGTAACTGAGAAGGGAGTAGTAGTAAATTCAGACCACATCCACTCTCAAACAAGGTCAAAAGTAGTGCATAATCTTAATGGAACAAATCTTACAAAGAAAGCCTCTTAGTGTGAACACAACTCTTCCTAAAAGGCTGACTTGCCTCGGGCAGTATTAAGCATCCAAATGCAGAACCACAATGGAGATAAGACTCAACAGGGATGCTGTAACATTTGTAAAATTTCATTAGCATTAGACTGAACTCTAATGCTGGTGATAACAATCAAATCTTCATTAAATGCTATTTTCTTAACATACTCCACCACATAATGCTTTAGTCTTAGTAATTATTGGAGGACACTAAATAGCTCCAGCAGTATCATTTAGCTATAGAAAATCAGGTCTGCAGTGAAGAACAGTCTATGTTTTGCGCATGCATTATGTTTGATCGCTCTCAGCCTCTACACATCACAGAGTACAAACACACAGATGGAAATGTGTAAAAAAATCTAACCAAAGGCATCGCATCTCACACACCGACCAGAAGAGACAATGTGTTTCTAACAGGAAGCAAACACCCAGTAAATATGTGACTGGATTTTTATTTATTTATTTATCTATTTATTCATTCATTATTACTTAAGATTCGACTGTAGTAATTTTAAAGTGTTCAAAAGTTTAGTGTCAGGCATGCACTGAGGCTTATGTCTGTTTCCCTTTCCTCACCTTCAAAACCTGAATCTTTTAACTGTGACAGATGCAACAAAATCTCAGAGTATAATCACACAGCTGTAATTTTCTTTACCTACAAGTATGAAAATGACACATAGAAGCCAGACCTGAGATACAACCAGTCACCTACGCAGTCATTAAATCATACATATGGTGGTTGCATTTGTGTATCCCTCCAAGAACTAACATAAATCTACTGACCTGCACTATCTCACCGCATTTTGAATAAAATGAGAAAAGCAAAAAGCTTTACGGAACTCATTATTTTCACTGCAACACATCCCATTCAACCATTTTTTTTCTGGTTGTTGCCTGGGAAATGCTAAGGAAGGATTCTTTATGAAAACAAGCTAAGCAAAGTAAATTCCATTCAGATAATGAGTGTTACATAACTCACCTTTTATAGAGACACTTGGTCTTTTCCAGTTCACAGTTCAGACCTAAGCAGTATGCTGCCCTGTATCTGTCAGGTAAAGTATGCCTACAAAGGATGAATTTCTTCCCCGAAACTTTTACAGTGAACGAGGTATTTCCTTATTTATTGTTTTCCAGGCCCCTGCTCCCCAGTGTAAAATTGTTCATTTACCATCTCCTACAGAAATGTCAGTTTCATAAAGGGAAGACCTCACCAAGAAAGCTGGCAGATAAATTGCTAGTGAGAAGGGCACATTAAACCATCTTTTCTTAAATTCTGAATAATTTCACTTCAAGATCTGTAGAGATTTTTTTATACATATGTACTTAAGGGAGCCCACAGTTTCAAAACTGACCTCTGAAATGGAAACCTTCAGTCTATGGCCACATTTCTGTGCTTGAAAAAATCAGAGCATTTGTAACACACATCTCCATTGGGACCAGCACCGAGCTCAGGCTCCTCGTGAGCAGAGCAAGCAGCTGTCAGAAAGAAATGACTTCTTTATGAATCCCTGGAGCAAGCAAGTTCTACTTGTCTGCTCCTTCTAAGTTGTTTAAACACATAACCATTTTTAAAAATCAAATTTAAAAGCCATTTCAAAAATCAAATCTGTACTTTAGCAATTTGATTTGTTGGAAATGAAACAAAACACAGCCCAAACGGGGTGCTTTTCAATAAATCCCAATTAGCAACATGTGCAAATGATTAGTATTATTCTATATATGTTATCTATGAATTATTTAGTTATCAGACAAGCTGAAAGCTTCAGTGACAAGTTTACTGATGTGAATTCAACCTGTCTGTGCAAAGTCCTTTTAATACAGGTCAGTAATATTCAGGTTGATGCTGAGCATTCAGTGACGAAAACGGAATGCTTACACAAATGCAATGTATGTGCACAATTACTGGAAACAACTGTTTCTACACCCGGAGTATGTGTTTATGCAACATTCATCCAGGCAGCTGCAGCTCACATACGGGTGAGCACCGCATGGAAACAATGCACACAAGACACAGGTGCTTGCTCCCACATTCAAACTCATGCATACAACACAACAAGCATGTGGCTCTTACCCAACTTTCCCTTACCCTGCTTAGCTCTACTCACCTAATAAATTTAACAGCCAAGCCCAAATCTGCTATACAGCAGGTTCCATTCTTTTTCACCAGGATGTTCTTACTTTTTAGATCACGGTGGGCAATAGCTGGTTTGCCTTGGGTACTGAAGATCTCTGTATGTAGGTGGCACAAGCCACTAACAGAGGAGTAAGCCAGTTTTAGCATGCCTTTTGTGTCCAGGGTGGTTGATTTTAAGTAATCATAAAGGGAGCCATTTTCATGATAGTCAGTGATGAGATACAGTTGGGTCCAAGAGCCTGTGCCTTTAATGTCTGCTGCAATGAATCCTGAAAAAAGCAATAGCAAGTTAATTCTTTTCAAGGCGTTTTTGACTGCTCAGGAGTCTGAACTGTCAGCCACTTCCATATTTTTTATTTTAACAACATACTCAATTTCTTTTATGTTACTTACATGCAGCTATGCCTCACCTTTAGCCCTTTACACATTTTCAGAAAGCCTAGATACTCAAACACAGGTGGCAAAGCCAGATGTCTGATTTTTCGAGCAATAGCCATATCCCCATTATTTTTTTACCTGCACAGTAATCCTTCAAGCTTTTTCTTTTCAAAAGTGCAGGGTGACTAACTGCAGAGCACAGCAGGTAACAAAGCAAATAAGAAAGGGCATCAGACAATGACGAATATAAAATAATTAAATTTAAGAAAGCCATCACTATCAAATGATGATCTTTAATTTCACTCACCGAGAATATTTTCATGCCTCATCAGAACAGTTTGGTAGATTTCTGTTTCTCTGAACCAGCTGGCCTCTTCCGTAGTAAAAAACACTTTGACAGCTACCTTTTCGCCACGCCACTTTCCCATCCAGACTTCCCCATAGCGACCTTTTCCAATCTGTTTTACCATCTGAATCTGTTTTGCTATGGTCCTTTGAACCTGTAAAATGCCAAGACTCGTAGTGAGAACTTGTTCTGCAGAAATTTTCTGCCTTCATCTCAGTCCTTCGTTTTCTCTCTGAACAGCAGAATACGCAGCAGTTGCAAAACAGATTTCAACAAAATTTTGCCATATGGATGCTTCTCATCTCTTCCCAGGAGACAGCACTAGTGAGGCCACTCCTGTTCCTGAGAAGAAGCCTTCCTATCTCATTTCCAAAGGCTTACCTACTCAATACCTTTGAGACAGACTCAAGATCACTGAAATTACTGTGAACAGCTTCCTACGACCTTCCTTGAAAAACCTATGACTAATACTTGCAAAATATTAATTTGTTATTAGGAGCCTTAATCGTTACTTACCCAGTTAGGATCCAAGTGCCTACATTCATTTTATTAGGAACTGATGTAAAAATGAAAGCATGTGTCCAGCTCTAGCAGAAGATCAATGCATTTATTTAGCAGCTTTGTAGAGATATACATCACATATTGACAGACTATGCATAGTAGATGGGCTGATTCTACTTTTAATGAACATTCATGACGAAAAAAAGTCTTGGACAAATGGAGACTAATATAGAATTTGAGCATGTCTGAAGATGATGTATTTCTGCAAGCTCATAGAAGAAAAGTTAAAGTAGATGGTGCAACACAACCCACTGGTGTTCATGGTTCACTCAGCCTCTCCTTAATGTGACAGGACATAAAGATGTCACCAGAACTAACGATATTTGGTTTTGTAGGATTTTACAAGATTTTGCAATTTCATTTTATTCTAGGGTTTTTCATCTGGCCCAGACTATGGGTAAAATCTGGATAAGAGTCGTGTTGAGGTCTTTAGGTTTTGCCACCACCCATACACAATTCCCAAGAAGCTTTATGCAACAAATCTGCACAGTCTGAATCTCTATGAAATCATAATCCTAAGAATTTCTGCAACTGTGGCTGACAAAAATGATCAAACTCTGATTTTAAAATCATTTGCTTCCTCCACTATCTCTGGAATGACCATTGAAACTGTCAATCTGGTAATGGAGAGCAAGACTGCCACTATCCTTCTGAATTATGACTGCATGTCACAAGATGAATTCAAAAGCTATTAAGGCCTATAGCCATTTCTTTCATAAATAAATTACTGTTTTCCACGTTTTAGACAATTCAAAGAAGAAAAATATAGAGTGACATTTATGCAAAGCTATTTCAAAATGTCCAGCTTTCTTCTGTTTCAATTTACATACAATCCCATTTTTTCAGCCCTGCAATGTGTAACTAGGGTTCCAAGATGGCTGCAGTGCCATTCTTTTTTATTAACATCAGTGAAAGCCAAAAACAGATCAGACTGAATTTTTAAAATTGATTCATTCTCCTTTATATTCTTATATAGTGATTGAACAATAGTTACATTACATTGGAATTTTGCTTTAACATTCTATAATGTCATTTTAGCATTGTTGCTTTCTATTCCGCCCATTTTAAAAATGTATCCTGAACAATAATGCTATTATACCAAATAACTCAATTTGCGCAAATATATGTAATGGCATCATAAAGTACATGAAATTACAATACTTAATGATGAAAAGTTCCTTATTATATTACATTAAGAAAATGAAAAACGCATCTCTGTTATGGGTTTTCAGGCGGCAGAATACTATGTGAAGGCCTTAACTTGGTTTGCGTTTGCTAGAACTAGTCAGATGATTTACTGTGAACAATTTATATTATTTTAAGGAATTTAGCCCTTTCTTGAATCTGATTATGATTTTTAGAACAAAGCAGTTAATCAAAAATGCTAGATGAACTAATTCTATAAGTATGCTGAATGATGTATCTATGCAAATTGTTTACAGTGATTTTCTTTACTTATTTCTAGATTTTGTTTTGCTGTTTGAGTTGTGTGACAAACCAGGTCCCTGTGTCCCATCGTTTACTTTCTTTGACTGCAATTAATCCAACCCCCAACTATTTCTAACTCCTGCATTCTGCTTTTCTGATCTTCAGCTAAACGTCTCCATCTAATGTAGACTAAAATTCAGACAAGCAAACTTTTTGTAATTTCAACATTTTGAACAGAGAGGTTCATTCCTAAGACTGGGGTGCAATCTACTGAAAAGCAAAATTCACTGGAAGAGAAATTAGAAAAAAAAATATACACAGAAAGGCAGAGAGGGAACTCTGATTTTTCTCTCATTTATGTACTCAGCATTTTACCTCCTTCCCTGGTTTTGAATGCAGGATCACTGGGGCATTACCTTTGCATAAACATCTTGTGTTGGGCAGTGGGGTTCTGCTTGCTCATGCAGACTTAATTGTACCTGAGCTTATTGGCTCAAAGCTTTTTAGTTACAATTTGCTGTACTTTTTCTTGGTTTAAAATTTGATTGGCAGCATTCGACCTGCAGCAAACTTTTCTGTCAAACAGCCCAGGAAAAGAATGCCTGCTGAATGTCAAAATCTAGATAAAATCTTGGTTAATGCTTATTTTTTGTGTAATATCTGTACTCATTGGAATAAATTTTCTGCATAGGAGGAAGACAATATTGTTTATCATAAGCTTACATTTTCAAAGAAATATGTGGGTTATGTTCCTGAAATAATAGCTTTGGATGTTTCATTCCTTGAATAAAAAACAAAGCAGTTAAAAATAAATTCTTCCACAATATAGTCTAGAGCATTATTGTTAGGCACTTCCTATATGTTTCTTTCAGGCATGGGTCCAGAGGTACTAAGCTGTGTACTTCCAGTGAGCATGTAGTGGTTGTAGCTGTTTGGGAAGTGCAACAAAAATTTATTATTATGGGTAAGTTTCACTGTAGCTCTCATTTTTCTTCTCTTCCACAGTAAATGACAATTTAAAGGGAAAGTCAAAGAAAAATTCATGTTTTCATAGGAAAAGAGAGAGCTAGGGACAGCAGTAAGACCACAGATCCCACCTTCAACCAGCTGAGGCTCACCGAGATGGAAAAAAGTATAAAACACAAACTCTCATAACCAGTTTTTTTTTCCAGCTTTCCTGTCCCAAGGGCATCCTTTGGATGAAGTATTATGCCATGAACAGCTACGAGATTGACCAGGCCACCTGCTACCCATGAGGGCTGCTAGGAACACATCCTCTCGGAGGAAAAGGACTAAGTTCCTTGCGTTTGCTCTAATTACAGTATTTCTTAGAGAGCCATAGAAACAGCTAGGTTGAAATTGATCTTCAATATCATCAAACCCAAATTCTGTCACTATAGCAAGTAGCTATAAGTGCAGAACAAGACTTTGATGTGGAAGGCATACATAAAGCAAAACAATAACATTAAGAGTCCCCTACAGCCAAATAAATTGGAAACTATCTTTAGGAATGGTCCTTGATATTAAGTATGATCTATTTCTTTCCATGACAGAGCTTTCCTAAAGCCTAAATGTAAATGATGGAATTTTTTCTGAACAGAGGGAAATGAGCAGGGCTTTTCTATGCTCAGAACCATCCACAACACGCATTTGTCAGCTTGTTTTCTTGCTTTATTATTTTTTTTCTCAATAGCTATGTTGCCACAAAATTAAAAAAATTAAAAAATTAAAAAAAAAAAAAGTCAGTACTCATCTTAAATGAGACCCTAAGCTCTTACTCCTGTCAGAGCACATCATAGAACAGCTTGGGTTGGAAGCGACCTCAAGGATCATGAAGCTCCAAGCCCCCTGCTGCAGGTAGGACCATCAACCTCCCTATTTAATACTAGACCAGGCTGTCCAGGGTCCCCTACAACCTGGCTTTGAACACCTCCAGGGATAGGGCATCCACAACCACACTGAGTCCAAACTGAGTCCACTTTTAGCCAGCCACTCAATCTGTCACCTCATTTCAAGGAAATAAAGTTTCCCATTTATTTTTCCCTTTAAGGTTTAAAAAACAAGATGTGAGGGCAAAAAAAAAAAAAAACAACAGTAGACAGTACTTGGAAATTGGGTAACATCACCAGTAATAGGACCACTACAAACTAATCAGTTTGGAAGAGTCTAGAGACATATAATTTCCGAAAAAAAGAAACTGAAATCTAATTTGTGCCGTTCTTTCAGTGCTAAAAAGCAACAATGGCTCTTGAGAAAACAAACTGCTGAACAGAATTGTTTTCCTACAGAAAGTAAAGCCATTGCCTTTTCGGCATATGAGCTGAGGGGGTTCAGCAATCCTTCAGTCAGTTCAGAAATAATGGTAAAGCTCACTCCATCTCCATGCCTTTAACCTTTGAGATTACCTCAGTACAAGGTAAAATAATTCATTCTTGACTTCTGAATGCAAAGTGAAGTCTGCACATAAAAAGGTTCCACATTCGATGAATTGCAATTTCTTTCACATAAAGCCTACGTGTCAGTGTTGGAAAAGCTATTGTGTGTTGCACATAAAAAGTGAGAAAATAAGACTGCAGGCTAAACGCTGTCATTTGCACTGGGGTAAATCCTGACAAATTTCTGTGGTTTCTGTTGGTCTCTATTTCCCCTGTGGTATTCTAAGTTAAGAGAGGAATTAAAAAGAAAACAAAACAGAACAAGTAAGATTTTTGGCTGAGTATACATGAGGAGAAAAAATCTGATTCTAATGCAGTTGTTTGTCAGCTTAAATCCTTGTCAATTCTAGGAGAAAGTAAAAAATAATAATAAATGAAAGACAAACCTTAAAGACACAGTGCCTCCTTTCAAACATTTAAAAAAAAAAATTCTTGCACATCATTTTGTTTTCTCTCTTTACACCTTTTTACCTTGTGAATTGACATTCAGAAAATGCTGCTTCCTTACCAGGAGAGGGAGCCCGGAGCCGCTGCCGGAGCTCTGGGACTGCTCTATCAGATCCTTCAGGGACTCTCCAGGGGGAATGTAGGTCTCATCCTGCTCCAGTCCAATGCTGTAGCGGGGCCTGGCCTCTTGCCGCTTATACCTGCCATTTGTACACCAAAGTTAGCTTCCAAGATAATGAGCACGGGTACAAAGGGTAAAGAACCCTATCCTCCACATCAGCCTCATATATAGACACATGGCTTCCTCGGCTTCTCTGACCAATATTTTCAGTTTTATTTCTAACAAACCGTTTTCAGCATCAAACCTCTATGTATAAAACTCAAAGACTGTGCAGCGTGCTATGAGCTTGCAAAGCTAAGAGATGCTTTCTTTCAGAACCCTAAAACACAGACAAAATAAATACAAAATTTTATTTACCAACTGCAGTGGGTCTTTTAAAAGTAAAAGAAGGAACAATCATGGGACCTGGGAGTATTTAAAAAACACAAAGAATTGTTCAAACATATGTTGATTACGATGGTACTCTAGACACGCTTACATTCCTGTATTCTCCTCTTTTTTAAGATCCTCACCACATAAACAAACCGAGAAGCCTCAGGTTTTTTTGTTCTGTATGAACTTTGTACTGTAGCGTTCTCAGCTTCACTAAAGAGCAATCTGTGCTTCAAACCGAAAGGCTTCTTATGATGCTGGATGAAAGATTATACACGCAATACATCACTGAGGAATGTCTGTGAATAACATGAACAAAGTATGCACTCTTTTCACATGATAAAATAATATCTTTTTTTTAACTTTTTTTTCCCACGAAGCCAATCTTAATTTTTCCAAAATTTTGAGTCCACAAAAAGACGAAAGTTAGGAAGAACGCTAATGACATGATAAGATGTTCCTTATTCACCTGAAGTAGCAGAATATGATGATAAGCACCAGAAGTATACTACAGACAGTCACTGAGATCAGCAGGGCCTTATGGTGAATGTTTCCTTCAGCAAAGTCTGGAGATAAAACAGAGCAACAGGAGGAAATAAGTGAGAAAATTTGGACAGGGAGATGGTACAAAATCAGCATGAAAAAATGCACACCAAGCACAAGGTTGTTGAAGCTGTGGATGCCCCATCCTTGGAGGTGTTCAAAGCCAGGCTAGAACAGGTCTGTTCTGCCCATGGCAGGGGGGTTGGAGATGGATGGTCTTTAAGGCCTCTTCCAATCCAAATCATTCGGTGATTCTGACTCTGATTCTACTACAGTTCCATACATGATGCCTCTGTATTTCACTGGTGTTTTGCGCATGTCCTCATTGTCCCTCACCCAGCAGGGCAGAACCAGTGCCCACAGGAGCCCATGTGTTGATGCATACTTACTCTGTCAAAGCATGGATTTGACAAGTCCCTGTTTGACTCTGAATGAAATCAATTAGGAAAATCAAACCAGGACTCATTGTTTTGTGTCTTAACACAAGTGATCAGCAAGGACATGCAAAGATCTTAAATCCATATCTTAAATCACTGGCATCTGATTGAACAGTTAATATAACAAATAAATAATTTTGTTTATCCTAGTAGGGAAACAAAGGAGATCACCCAAGCTCTGAGAAGACAAACTGCTAAAGACTTTGTAGGCATATTTCCAGCACTGAAGAATACTCCACCTCTCTGATCCTGTCTTAACATTTAAAGCATTTTTTTCCTCATTCATTCCATAGCAGCCCTATGTGCCAGAAAAAGCCATACTGAGGGGTGAAACCATCCTTGCAGCATTTATTCTGTTAATCACTTTGAAGACGAACCATGTCAAATAACTTGAGGAAACACCACAGCATGAAAACTACAAGATATTTCAGTCAGTCTTTGGTGGAAGACTAATATTGTGCTTTAAAGTGCATCGCTAATCCCTAAATTTGTATTCTTGACTCAGGCAAGTGACACTGACCTTCATCCATGCTTCCCTGCTGTAAACCAAAGATATTTGGCACTGCTTTTCCTTTAAACATCCCAGTCTCAAAATTACACATCAGCATGTACACACACAAACAATTCTCCTGAAGTTGCTATCTAGATTACTGCAAATGAGGACAACAGTTCCTGAAGCTCTCCCTGCCCTGCCGCCTTGCATCTTTCACGCTAATGCCAAACACATCATCAAATGTAAGAACTCTATCGACTCATTCTGGAATAGTGCTACTACATTTCAGATTTACAAGGGTAATGAGACAAGGAGATTCCTAAGGGACTCTTGGCTTACTGTCAGGCTCTTTTAGATTAAAGATCCAATTTCTCCCTCTGTTTTTGTGCCCAAACAATCCCTTCCCTTTCCTTTTTCATGATAAACAGAGATTACCTCCCAGTGCACCTTTTGATCATGCTGGTCATGTTTTAACCTGCCATTACCTACACCTGGAGCATTAACAATGTAAACATTCAAGCCACAGCCAATGCTTTTGAAAGGGGACACTGACATGATGTCTATCAGGAAAACACCAGAGCCGTCATTCTCACTGCAGTGGCCGATTTCTACCTGGCCTGGAACTGAAATAGAGAGCCCACTGGGGGAACCCAGTTCTCTCCTGTGACGATGAGGGCTGCTGAGGAGGTCTGAAGGCTCTATTTCATGCTCCATAGGGAGCCTGGGTCTGCCAACCATCTCCCTCTAAAATACGTGGTTTGTAACAGTTGAAGATGTTGCAGTGCATCAGCTGAGGAGAGGATAAATAGGGATCTGCACAGACATGTGTAGTACTAGTGTTACACTACAAGAACTTGAGATGTGCCAATATCGTTTACATTGACTATGTAGATTTGATTATGTACATGTGGGAGAAGGATGATAAAATGACAGATCTTAATTGTATTGTGATCATTTTAAATGACTCAAACATTGCTAATGGGCTTCTCCCATTCAGATAACTAAACAAACATGGCTGTATTTTCCTCAAGGCCAGATGGCATCTTGGAAGTGTTGCTTAGCTCTAATGCAAACTTGAGACTTCAACAGAATGTTTCAGCAAGTGCAAAGAAAGCATGCAAGACATGAAGGGATGTGTCAGTGTGGCAGTAGGTGACAGTTCCCTGCGCACATCACAGTGGGCATGCAACCAGATCTCATGGAAAAGGAGAATGACTTCCATATGTCTTCATATTTATTTGGCCACTTAGGAAGAGAGGCTACAGAGATGCTAAATTGGCTGTTGTCTTGTCCTTCAAACACTTACTATTGGCAGAATTTTCCTTGCTGGCTTGAAGACTTCATAAACCAGTTGGCACATGGATAACAACATATAAAAAAAACACTTCTTCCACATGTAATATCTGTTTGTCATAGAATCATAGAATGGCCTGGGTTGAAAAGAACCGTAATGCTCATCTAGTTTCAACACCCCTGCTGTATGCAGGGTCATAAATCACTAAACCAGCCTGCCCAGAGCCACATCCAGCCTGGCTTTCAATGCCTCTAGGGATGGGGCATCCACTACCTCCTTCGGCAACCTGTTCCAGTGCGTCACAACCGTCTGTGTGAAAAACTTCCTCCTAATATCTAACCTAAACTTTTCAATATATTGACTGCACCACTCAGCTTGGTGTCATCCACAAATTTGCTGAGGGTGCACTCGATGCCATCATCTATGTCATTGATGAAGATGCTGAAGAACAGCAACCCCTGAGAAGGGACACTGGTTGTGACCAGCCTCCACCCGGACACATCTCCACCTGACTCACTCCTCTTTCCTTCTACAGATGAGAATGCTCCCCACAATGCAGCAGAATAAAACCACTCTTCCTGCACCATTTTAGGCAGCTGGGACCATCTCCAAAGAGAGGAACAAGACAGGACTCAGCCTTGAGTCCACTTTGTCTCTGCAGTGGGTACCAGCAAGTGCAAGATGAAGAAGCTCTGCTCTTTAAGACTGGTGCTGTGCTTCTTACTGTTATGTTCCTTGGCAATTACAACGTGCCAAGCAGCGAGGTTATGAGAATAAGCAGCAGCTTCCAAGGAGGCAGCAATGACTGTGAGCTCAATGAGGGGAACACAAAACAAACAAATACTAAGTTTGGAAGGCTTCTTCAGGTACTTTGGCTCACACATAACAGCAAAGCCTAGCACACAGCATGTTTACAAACAATTTTAGGTTGTAAGAAAACATGGATGTGTGCAGATGTCGGATATGATCGGCACAGAAAGGGAGAAGTGGCAACAAAAGCAGGATCTTGTTACACCAGCCTGTCCCTCAGTTACTCTTCTGTGCTTTCTCCTTTCTCCTCCTCCCGTTCACCCCACTTTGCTATCTGCAGGGTAATGCTGATGAGTGCACTGCAAATGCCACACAGCAGGTTGAAGGGAGAAGTCAGGGTGTCAGAGGCTCTCCTCCCTCCCTGTTTCATCCAGTTCACAATGTTAAGATTATCCAAGTAAAAATGGCAGTGAAATCTGAGGCGTGGAGACTGTGTGCACACATCAAACCCCATCGTTCCTCCAATCGTTCCCTTGCCCATTCATCACTAGCTTTACAGGCAGGGAGCCAGACACGGTGGCACCACCACTTCTGCTTATACAGGCTTTAAATCAGTAAAGATATATTTCTCCTTTCGACTGGTCTCAATCTGCACTTTCAAAGGGATTTCCAGGAATATCTTTTATTGTTTAAAGCAGAGGTGTTGTTTCAGACCCAGTTATGATTTTCATTTCCTCAGTAAGACAAACACATAGCTGGTACAAGGATTCTGTGGTATCATCTGGCTATTTTACTTGCCAGGTTTTTACCAAGATGAGCTCAAAACTTAAGCTTGGCTCTTACTTCCTTCCATCTTGATCAAGAAAACCCTGCTTTGACCAATGCTAACTCTTTGATCTCCCACCCTCATGTGCACGGCTCTCCTTTCTTCTCACAAGGAGAGGGTAAAACCATCTTTCAGCACATGCCAGGTCTGGAAAAACGCTTCCAGAACATAAGCCACTTGCCTCTCTGGAGATGTTACCTTGGTGTGTGGGTTAATTTGCAGTTCAACAACCTCTGACCTGCAGCTGGACGATCTCCCTAGGCTCTGTTTCCCATGAGATATGACCTTGGTTGTAAGTTCAGAAGCTAAACTTCTGTTTGTTTTTTAAATGCCAAGTAGCGCACATATTTTTCGTGGAATCCTGGAGGTCAGGAAGCTTCCTAGAAGCTTGTTTTTAGGTTAATCTTCCTTTTGTCATACTTCCAGCTTATGAGAAACGTAATGTACAAGTCTCATAGCTCTCATTCAATCATAGCCAAGTCTAAAAGTTTCCAACAGACATAATGATCACAGTGCACAGTACTGAACACTGGCAATAGTGGGCACTCAGTATTTGTACACAGCTGCACTAAGAATCCTCTAAGTCTTTGCTCTGAGCTTTTAAACTAGCATACAACCATGGTACATAAGAACAGGTCTGGCACCAGGAATGACATATGTGCTTAGAGCTTTAATAAAGGTGCTGGCTTCAGCCCTGCTCAGCCACATGGAAAGAAGCAGTTTCTGGAATACACTGTCAGGACACTTGGTAGTGCACAAACCTAGTTAAAACAAAAATCCTCAGAATACATTGAATGATGAATTGTCTTTTGTTTGTCAGTATGAAACAGACATTCTGCAATATAAAATGGCTAGAGTCCTGCTCCAACACTACAACATTATTCTTTCATCAAAAAAATCTATCTGCTGTTTAATGGGTCTGCCACCACAAGTGCCCAAGTGATACTTTTTATTTAACCCATGTACACACACAGCAAAGTCAACTTTGATCCAAACAATTTCTGCCGCCATAAAAATCTTGTTTTACTGTTTTCTGTATAAGCAGCAGATAGTACAGCCAAATATCTAAAAACTTAATAAGGCAGATGCCTAATGTTTGGCACTGATTCAGTACTTTTAAGTCGATTTAACATAGAATTAACTCAGCAGAGAGAAGAAATCATCTTCCAAACTGTAATGATATTTATTGATAAACTAAGTAAGTGTGAACAAATATTGACTTCCTTTTGGAGTTTCTCCCTCAGTTCAAATAACTTTTTTAAATGAAAAAAATACACAACAAAATAGTACATAACTCTTATGTTGGAAGCTGGAATTTTATGAGGTTTCACTGACTTAATGACTTGCTAGTAAATAGTGAAATATTTACATACCATCCTCCACAGGCCTGGCGCTGCAGCCCATCTGTGCAGAGTTTCATAGGTGTGAAGGGAATGTCTTACATGAGAGAAGGCTTTCTATGAGCGTGCATTTATGTGTAAGTAGCTGCTGTTTGCCAGTCTGAATTTCCAACTCAGAATGCCATGATTACAAATTCTCCTGCAAGCCTGAACATACTCTCACAGACTAAATTCCATGCTGACCACCACAGATCTTGGCCATTGTTGACGATGCCAAAAGTTTATGAAGGAAGAATGTTACACTCATCCCAGGAACACATTCTTTAAAATGGAATCTGCCATATCCAGCCAAAATAGTTTTATCGATGTTCAGAAAGCAATGCTTAAACAAAACAAACACACCTAAACCTGACCTAGGCTTGCCTCAGAATCTACATAAAGTTAAAACACTTCCATTTGTTATTAATAACAACACACACCAACAAAATAATAGTAATTGCATGAGTTTTCACTTTTCATTCTATTTTGAGTTCCATTTTTCAAGTAGAAAATCCACTTCAGTGGATTACTGGGTTCTATAAGTAAGAAACACTTATGGATTTCAGTCAGTTTGAAATGCTAGATTAACCTCTAGAGATCTGGTCCCAGATGTGTGTGCTGTTATAAACAGATAGAGGATTCAATTTTATTATCAGGCAAAAACTACACACACCAAGAGCCATCCCCTGCCACATGCAACTTCAGTCTTTGGGACGACCACTAACGGCCAGCAAATCTCTGAAAATATTGAGCAAATAATTCATCCGGTGCTCACTGCATGTGAGCAACACGAATAACAGCAGGAACCTGCAACCATGGGTCAAGACACTGCTCTCTACTTCAATTAATCCAGACACAGTTTTTAGTGGGGCTCATCTCTCTAATCATGTACACGTGGATGCAAGTGCCTTGGTTATAGCTTTGTTTCTTCCTGAGACACAAAGGTCAGTTTGGGCCTGGATGGACTTCCCTTTACCTCGATTTTTCAGAGGAGGCAACGTCGGGTGAAGATGTTTGTTACAGTAATCTTGGCCTGTGCAACATTCAATAGATCTCCTTTGGTGTGGAATGGGAGTGTCCTGAAATACACAATTTCAGAGAAAGGAAAGTAATTAACTGTGTTGTAAGCAGACACACTCATTCTGACACTGCAGAAAAAGATGTGTTTGGTAGCCGGTTTGCAGAATATTAACTTCCAGGATGTGTGGAATAAGGATTCGTGCCACTGAATGTATCCAAAAAGCAAGTCATCTAAATGATTAAGAGATTAATCCCCCTCTCACACATTTCTATTGATGCCTTAGTGCTGCAGAAGGAACCTATTGTCATTAAGAGCTCAAAACAGAGCTCTGAAAGTCTCCTGTGCGCATCACTTGGAGTTGAAATATAAAATAAAGTATAATAATATAATAATATAACAATATATATAATAATATAATATATTATAATAATATAATATAATATATATTATATATTATATAATAATATATAATAATATATAATAATATATAATAATATAATAATATAAAAGCTAGTTTAGCCAGAGTAAAACAGGAATTGTTGAATTGCTGTGTGGACTCATTTACCTGCTGCTGCTTCTCTCATGGAAAGCTGAGCAAAATAATTTCCACTGACTTTGAAGCAGCCCTGACTAGAGCGGCCCTGTACTCAAGTAAAATAATTTGAGGACAACTGTAGAAGTTGTAGAAGCGATTCTAGATGCAAGACTTTCTCAGAGGGGTGATCATCAGACTTTCAACATTGGAAATAAAAAAGCACATTGGAACTATATGTAAGAAAAAGGTTGCTGAGGTCCATAAAACAGCATCCTGACTAAATTCACTCTGGGACTTAAAGAATTAAATTGTATTTCTTTAAATTCAAACTTCCTCTGTGCAGTGGTGTTGCTAGACACAACACTGATAAAAAAAAAAAAACCTTTACTTTTCAAAAGGAACAGCTATAACATCGCTGTCATAAACATTCTGGGATATAAATGCAATCCCCTCAGCAACTTTCTGCCAAATGAACAGAAATTGAACGCATGGCCATTTTAATATCTTCTGACTGTACTTCAATTGAAAGCCATCAAAATTCAAGCAATACTCAGGCAGCCAACAATTTCTTACCCGACACTGGAAGTCCGAGCCTTCTAATCCTAGACATCCTTTGGTGACCAAATGTCCACCAGAATCATCTTCTTCTATAATGGTGAAGCAGTAGCCATCGGTGCTGAGAATTAAAAAGAATGAATCAGTACAAAATTTTGAAGTGAAAAACATGCTGTTAAATGCAGTCTTCAGCATTATTAATTGGAAGGAAAATCTGTCATAACCAAAGCAACATATTTCCTCCAGCAGCATGACAAAACACAAAGGGCTGAAGCACTATTGCATGTGTGGAAAAAGGCAGGCACACATGCAATATGCTGTAACAGCACAAGACAGCTGACAGCATGACATACTTACCTATCCAAAATTTCACAGCTACAAAGCCCACTAACATCTTAATTCTCTGTAAACGCCTGCAGCCATTAACATGTGAAGGCTCTGGAAACCTACATAAATGCAAACAGCAATGCTACAACAGGCCTGCCCTGTGCATGGGAACAAGGCATGGCAACATGCACCATGGTGGGAATATGGAGAAAGAAACATTCTTTAGATCCTTGCTGTGAAATATTATTAAGAGTGATTTGTGATTCCTGCTTTAGAAGTATCACAAACTGCAATGCTGGTGTGTGAGTCCTTGAGTTATCATCAACACTCTTCATAACTATTTACTTTGGTTACAGTCCTGAAATTGCCCAAAACACTCCCATTTACACAACTGTGTTCCATGGAAGATAAGTATACTAACAGATGGCTAGATGGTGCTGGTGATAAATGTCCTTCCTTGATGAAGGTCAAATGCCTGCATGCTGAGGGAAGGGGAGGAGGGTACAAAAGGGGGACTTCATTTTACTGAGGTTGCTATGAATTAATTTCTAGTTACTGATGGCGAGCATGTAACATAAGTGAGGAACACAAGTTGACTGATTTGGAGGAAAAAGATCCAGAAATAAAGAAAGAATTATTTAATCCAATACATTTACGTCACAAAAAATATTTCTTTATTTTCATGGGAAAATAAAATTGGTTATTACGCTCAGCAAGTATTTTTCTGAGGAGAATAAACTCAGTTAAAAGAAGGAAATAAAAAGAAAAAAGGATTAGAAAATTTAAGCACGGCAAAATTTCAGATGATTTGCTCCCAGTGGAAGGAAAGGAAGTCTAACAGAGCAGCAAGAGAAAAGAAAATAAGATGTAGGATTCAAAGGGTGCTGTTACACATGGAATAGATAAACACCATTTGTAAGTATTAGCTACAGGACAGACAGATGCTGGCTGGAAAAGAATCATGTCAAACATTTGCAGTAGCATATTTTTTTATTAGTGGTGCAGGGTCTAGCCACTGTAAGCTTATTACTTCAAATAATAATCTATCACTCGTTATTGACTTCTGGATTTGAAAAGTAACCAATTGTATGTTACAAATTGCTTGCTTAGAGAAAAGAGAGCTAGGAGTTCTACTCCCCTCTGACACTGCGCATATGAGCAAGGCAAAGGAGACAGCTGCCCTTCTGGGCAACAACCACCTTGATTTCATTGCCAATGCTTAAGATAGGAATGATAGGATTGCCAAGAAGAGAGACTGTAAGGAATCCATTAGAGCAGAATATCATATTAGATTAGATTTTATTTGTTTGCATGGTGCCTTTGATTCAAAGTAATGAGTAAGTGTAACCCAAGGGACAGAGCAACAAAACAATAAATTGCAATCCAGTGAAACACAAAAAAGAACTCCTCAGCTAGCAATTCACAGCAAAAACCTAAACTCTCCTGTTCGCCAAAGAACAGGGGAGGAAGGAAAAGCCAAATTGTTTGCAGAAGGGAAAAAAAGAAGCAGGAAAAGTCAGCAATTTTATTTCATTTCTTCTGACTTGTTGTGGGACTCTGATCCGTTGCTCATTTTAGAAAATTGAATTTGGGATCCTCAAGCACTTCTGTCCCTCTGAAAATTTTACTTCAGATTTAAAAAGACAAACAATATTACACTAGATAGAGCAAAACGTAGAAGTTAAAGCTCCAACAATAAGGGTAAATCATGTTCTTTACAGGCAACAATAGAGTAATGAGGGAAACACATGAGAAAACTAAAAATAGCAATGCCAATCAGAATAAACATTGGTTCCAGTTTATTCTAACACTAAGAAAAAATAAAAAGCGTTCATACAAGAATTCCTTGTTTTATTGCAGATTTGGGAAAGAGATAGAGACGACTACTGAAAAGAACAAAGTCTTTCATTCCCACCCTCCTGCCCTGAGCTCTTCTTCTGGTTCACAGGCTGTCAGACAAACTGCGCATTACAAGGAAAGGGCACAGCATACTCCTGCTGGTTTATTGACTTACCTGCCTCAAACTTTCCTTATTCTAACAAGTTAGGAACAATTTAGTTGTGTATCATCTCTAATTTGATGTTTAGTTTGGTGACTACACAAATAGAAACATATGCACACTGCTGACATATACAAAGCAATATAAAAACACATTCTCCACTTCCAACCATTTTGTTTTTTAATATGCGCAATTAGAATTGTGCATAATTTGATTCTGAGAATCTGAGACTGTTGTGTAAAGAAGGAATTCATCCCAATGAGTACAACCCCGTACACATTCACTAACCTGCTTCACTAAAGCATCAGCTTCTTAAGGTATGACGCAGGAGAGCAACTGAATGCAAGTTGGATGTGATTGTTAATAAGCACAGATTTGGTATGTCACACACTTGCCAAGAGGGAACTTTCACAGCCAAGACAAATGCCAGGGAAACAGAGGAAGTTTGTAGCAGAAACACTGGCAGGCACTGATATAGAAGGTGCTGCTATAATTACAGATTACCTGAGCAAAAGAGGTGATCTTAACCGAAAGCTTTACTAAATGTCAGAAAAGAGGACAGAGGCCAACAGTTCTGCAGCTGCTCACACAGATGTCCTTACTGGCCGACAGCCATTGCGCACAGAAGATGCAATACCTTAGCTACCAAAACTTGCCTGTTGAAGATTTCCTGTCCTGCTTTCTATATGCAGTCAGGCATGGCAATATATAACTTGGAAAAGCAACATCATTCCTTCATGTGATTTGGTGCCTATGACAAGCAGATGGGTTAAATAACTTGGTGAAAAGAGTCCTTACATTTATTTCCGTTTGCAATTGAGTCCATATGGGTGTTACATTTTCTTTTCCCCTCCTCCCCATTATACTCCTGGTTTTGATATCAGAAAGAACTACACCACCTTTTTATTTTCATCCTAGAAAACATGGCAAACTTCTGTGTTGTTTTTAAAAAAAATGATTAAAAACTGTTAGAATTTACAATCTCCAGAAAGTGAAAGTCCATATACATCTATAAAGATTGGATGAAATGATCTAATTCAAAAATTGGCTGGCTGACTCTCAGTTTGCATCTATTTCACCTATTTTGTCATATCATTTACTTAAGGAAGATGCTGAAGGCCAAATTCAGCAAAACAGTGCCTTTGGATACCATCCATAAAACAAAGAGACCCCTGTAAATGTGCTCAGTACAGGCTAATTTTCCAGAAGAAATAACAGTTAGTGGCTGTGCATCAGGGAAGTAATATGAAACCACGTGGGAAGGAAAGCATTACACAATTGTTGAGCCAGATGCACCTTCACATTTTCACAGCTACTCCAAAGCAATCAGAGACATATAGACGTGACAAAGCATAGAAGATGGCCCACAGGAGAACAAAGTTCCTGGCCCCACTAGTCTTTGAGATAGTGAGACTGGTCCTTTCATGTTCTGCTGTGTGCCATACCCTTTGGCATCACACTGAAACCAATACGATGATGAAGAGAGTAAGATCAGCGGGGTGTTCAGTGACAAATCTACTACATCACACACAACACGTGGAGGTGAAGACACCCAACATATCTTATCAGAATATCTTCCCATATAGCCTATTTCCCATATAGGTCTATTCATCAATATTATCTCTATATCATCTTCCGAGACGTGACTCAGCCTATCAGATGTGTCGCACATTCCTCTTATCACAAATCAGATCACAGTTTTCCCTGATATGTGGGTCACAATGCAGAACTCAAAACACAGTGCCAGACTATCCAGGCTACATGTTAAGTATATGAGATTTGACAATTCTACAGATCTAGCTGCACAACATTAGGTATGACAGTAGCGCCAAGCATGGGTACATCTCTGCACATTCACCAGGTCTCTCCAGCACCTTTCACTTAGGTGCAAAATCCATTTCAGCAAATGTGAAAACTATGAAGAAGGAAACTATCAACATAAAGTTACATACATTTCTCTATTCCATTTCCCCTCTATTTTTTCCCTTTTCTTTCTTACGTGTAAAAAAATTTAAACACTGGCCAAATAATTTCTTTTTACCTGGCTTTAAGACTACAGTACAGTTGAGTTTGTATGATGTATTCTCCTTTTTAATGGTAGGGCAGCTTCAACATGGATACTTGCAATTTTTGAATGTTTTCTTGGTTTAAGCAAATTCAATATGCAAGGGAAATCTTAAGTACTTCAACACAATAACAGCAAAGTATTCCCACATGCTAAGAAAAGCTATCTGAAAGTAATGCAACAGGTCTCTGTACAGGGAAATTGGACCTGCATTACTGTTTAGCACAAGGCATATATTAAAAACCAATACAGCCTCTGAGCAAAACTAAGAACAAGAAGTTTCTGAAGCATAGCTCAAAAGGGTGGGATGGGGATCTGGACCTTGGTTTGAGCACCCAGGGAGAAGTCATCTGCTGAGACATGTATGGGACACAAGGCTGAAGAGAAAAAGAAGAAAAGAGTGGAGCTTGCAAGGGTTGTTCATTTTTGATTTTACCCATCAAAACAGATTTATTTGCCTCCCATGCAGCCCTGTATAAAGGCTTACATTAAAAAATAAAAATAAACTAACATGCAACATCTCATCATAGCTCCCTCATTAGGAAGCGTTTAATTTTACACTAAAAATTGAAAGTGACTAAAAGAAAGGGTGAACTCAGTGCTCTGGCCCACTGTTAAATCCTCTACATATCAAGTTACATCGAAAATTCAATCTCATTATCTGGAGAACATGAAAATGAAAATAAAATCAGTCAGGTGAATTATCACCTCTGGTAATGCTGAGAAAGCAACTTAATTATTTTATTGCATTAGATAAGCAATGTTACGCTACCTTAAGACACATTTGGGCAGAAACCATAAGAAATTAAATTCTATCACCCTGATCCCTAAAACTGTCAGCATTTATTTATGAATGTAAGGAGAATACAACTAGGAACCTAATCAGCTCTGCCTTTATTGCAAACCCATTACACTGATAGTCAATTAAATCTAACAATACTTTTAAAAATATGCAACTAATTTTGACTAGACACAACTGCCCACACACTCATTTTGCCCATACAGAATTTAAAATGAAACAGTAAAATGAGATCCCAGTTGTTTCAAAGCAGCTCTGAGCTTCTTTACTGAAAGCCTTTTATGAACTACACAGATGTTCAATAGAATGAAGTTCCAACACACCACAGGTTAGGACACCCTTTACAAGAAAAGAACCATGAAACTTTTACAAAGACCTTAATCATCAGGGCCTCAAGTACACTGATGAGCTTCAATTATCCTGAGTGGTACCCTCACACCACCCAACCACACGTTCTGCCCAGGAGCTCTGCTTGACCTCAGGCTTAAGCACTACATCCCTTCCAACCTATGGTGAGAGAGTGCCTCTAGTTCCCTCTCCTGCTGCTCCAGCCTAGAACTAGCTGGCCCCTTGCCACAGCTATCAATAGACCTAGATCTGCCTAGTGTTTGGGTATGCTGAGGGGGACAGGGTGTTAGTGGGTAAGGCAACAGCTAGTACCAGTACCTCTGCTCCTGGCTTACTCTACCACACACAGCAGGGTCCTTTCACCACTCCACACCACTGACTCTTGATGAAATGCAATGAGTCTTTCAAAGCTTAATGTGCTTATGGAACAATCCATTTTAAAGAATGCTCTTCAAGCTAAAACTACTGATTTGTTGTTGATAAAACAAATGTGCATTTGCAGCTGTGGTATCATCGATAGTTTCCTAAAGGACTATTGCACATAAGTTGAAAAAAATGCAGAGAAAGGTTTCTGTATAGAAACATGGATGGCTGGTCAAAGATTTGACACAGATGTGGCTTAAGAATATTTATTTCATATTTAAAAAAACAAAAACAATTACAGAAAGAACTTTAAATGGCCACCAGATGTCCTCATTTTTACATAAACATTCAGGCTACTAGTTGTCTGCTCAGTATGCGTGTCCTGATAGATAAATATTTGTGGTAGCAGACCAAAAACTTTAGCAGGGATGGCAGACTGCTATTTATAAGAGATTTCTATTAGTGACTGTGGTGGAACTGCCTCTTTTATCCAGGGCTTCTAATTTAGCCACAGCTGGAACTGCTTTTCCATTGAACTTTGGGAGCCCTCCTTGCTCCTGGGCACACAAAAAGCTCCTCTGCTTTTTTAGAAGCCCCAGTGGGAACAGTGCATGATGCTCTGAGTCAATGTAGCTCAAAGCCCTGCAGACTCCAGTACAGCTCAAATCTTAACAGACCGACAGAGCTGCCAACAGGGTTCAATTCTTATCAAGTATTGAAAGCTTTTAGTGACTATATCTGAGGGAAGAAGATAATTAATGCAATAACCTTTAATCTGGAACAGTTTATTTATTCTTCAGACAAACACAACACAATCAATAATATTTGAATTTCAATACAGTGTAATTTTCTTTAGAGTGAAGTTAAATGAGAATTCCTGAGTGCTTTCGAACTGTGCCAACAGTCGTTCAGGCTAGCACCAAGCAGGAAAGTTACAGGCTGACTAGTAGAAATCTCTCAAAGCATGGGGAAACTCATAATCCCTGCTCGCCTGACTGGGCTTGGTCAAATCTTTTGAAAGTCAGATACTGGAATGCTAGGCTTAGAATTTCCTTGTCACTGTAAGGTCCTTTTTCATCCTTAATTCCAACTAAGCATAAGGAATTTAAGAAGCAAAAGATTGGCACAGTTAAGCATGTGTAGAGAAGACAAGGCATATTGTATGCTTTGTTGTCCTTTGACCTCACTGCAGCTCTCATATCAAGGTAAGGGGAGCTACAGCCACGATCACTATTCTGAAAAGGATTATTGCTGGTAAACCACAAAGGTAGGGTATTTAATTTCAAATAATCTAAATTTTTAATTTTAAATTTCTCTAAACTCTTCAGCAACTATATTGTTGCTCATTGGGCAAGTTGGATAACGCTCAGGTAACAGCACAGGATAGGAACGAGTGGATAAAACATGCACCAGTGTACCCAAAATTGGAGTATAAATCATTCAATGAGTCAGTTCCTTAACATGGGTCCTCTTGTGCTTTATAATTAATGGATTCAAGTCTTCTGCATCTTTCCTGTTGATGCATGCAAGCCAGCATGTGTGAATGCAGTGCCTCTTGCTGGGCAGGAACAGGAAAACTGATGCATGCTGCAGGAGATCTGCAAACTGATTTCAGAGGGAATTTTTATAGTTTTTTTTTTTTTTAAATGGACTGCCATTTGAGAGCAGTTGGGTCTGACTTCTAGCTATATATGGGTTTGAAAAAAGAAAGTTGAAAGGGGGAAGTAGTATTTACAGATGTCATCAAAAATTGTGATACACCTCAGTGTGAAACTGCAGACTGAGCTGAACCAAGTCAAGCTACAGAACAACACTCATAAAATCCCAAGAAATAGCAATTTGACTTCAACAACATTAGATTTTTCCTTGCCTATCTTCTTAACATGCTGCCTGGAAGATCTAGCTAGCACTGACACAACGTTAGATGGTCTCACTTCAAACATAACTGCATACGCAACTGGCTCATCCAGGTGGGCTCATATCTGTGTCCTGCTTTGATGCTTCCTGCAGTTGTGTAACTCCACTAGACTAGAGCAGGCAGTATCTCCAGTATTTTACTTGTTTTTAAGTAAGCAGAATAAAAAGTTGATATTCATGTGAAGCAGATAAAGAGTTCACCCCTACGTGGCTGAAAAGACAAGATGTGCATTCATCTCAAGCCAAGAAGGGTGTTAGATCAGCACCCAAATTCAGCAGCAATAGTTCACATGTTTGCTGCAGGAGCACCCTGTGGAAAGAGTCAGAGTGGGGGAAGAGCAGTGTGCTTCCATTGCAGGTACCACTGGTCCACTCTGCTGTATCAGACAGTACCAACGCCGAGCCTCTGAGGCACAGCAGGATATGTCCATCTTAGGGCGTTAGGACCTCTGAGGAAAAGCAGAATCCAACCAAAATATGTTTACAGTACCCTAGCCAGTGCCCGCAGAAAGACCGTAAGAGTACAGTTAATATAAAAAAAAAGTATTTAACACTTCACCTCAAGAGAAGAAAAGATTTCTACCATGAAACAAGATGTCATATCAACCCACAAAACACTTCTGTAGAAACACATACAAAAGAGTAGGTTTCTTATGATAAATGGTGCCTTATGAAGATTGATTATAAATTTATGAGCATTTATAGACACTTCAATATATTTCCAGTAAGTCTCCTCTCATCAATTGCATGCACCCTTTAAAAACAAACTACTACATTCAGAATATATCATATATAAAAAGAATTAATAGAAAAATTTATATTAAACTTAAAAGATGTAAATACTGTAAAAAAAAAGATGTGTGGCTGACATCTATGCTAAAAACATAAATAAATAAATAAAAACAGCTAATTTCTAAACAACTCCTTTACCAATTACTGCTCAAACAAAAACTAACACCCAAATTGAGACTGCAGAACCATCACAAACAGGTTTTCTCACGTTTTACCACCAGAGAGATGCTCCACGAACCTGCAGGTGCTATTGACTGAGTCCTCAGGACAATGGTGGTGGCACTGGCATAACAGCTTCTTCTGTGGAGGGGCAGGTGCTGTGCCCTCACCACCTTCTTTTCTGCTCTCCATGCTCAACTTGCTGTAGCTTAGCAAGGGCATCTTGTCCAGAAAACTAGCAAGAAATCAAGGAAGAGAAAAAAATATTTAGACAGGATTGCAAGACATGAAATGGAGGCTTTGAAGTATTCCTTTGCATCAAAACTTGAGTTATTTGAACAGTTATTTGCTACAGAAGAATTTTCTTTAGAAGTCACTAGTCACTGTGCTGGTTTAGGCTCATTGAGCCTCAGTGGCCTTAGATTAAAGGTGCTGATGTTCAAGTTCAGCTGCTGCCAGTGTTGAAAATAAGAGTTATGCTGGGCTTTACATACTGTGCAGTGCAGCTTTTTTTCTATTGTATTACATAGCTCAGATCCTTGATTGCACCTCTGCACTTTGTTTCTCTTTGTACTTGGCACACATCTTCACCCATTGAACTCTGTAACACAGACTGGGATTTACAGCTCTGAAGACAGGACAGAACATGTGTATAATTCAGAAAAGATCTAACAAAATGATGCTCTCTAAAGTTCAACAGAACTTTCTGTCACTGAATGGGATAAAGGCTACTTATAAAAATTTTCCTTGTTTTTTCATATAAAATATTGTAAACAAAGTAAAATGCAATAACGAGCCCTAAAATGAACAGAAATACATGGAGATGATTACTTCTAACAAATCACAATACTGAATTGCTGTGAGGCTGTTGCATTACAGCTGGAGATGCTGAGGATGGGCTAGGAGCTGCTTAAGCAACTTGTTCTTCCTCCTACCCAAATTCTTCTCATAAATATCAGCTTTCAGTGCTCGTGAATATTTTAATTTTCAAAGACAAAAATGAGATCATCATGAAAAGCTTCAGTAGGCAGTCCCTCACTTTCCTGGTGCTTCTCTGTAAAGAATCTTAACTAAAGGATCATTTCAGAACAGCTGTCTCCAACAGAGTAGTAGAAGATCAGGCTTGAAATTCTTGATCTACTGTTAAATCTTCAGAAACAATTGGCATTACTATTATTGTTTTGGTTGATTGCTTCTTAGTCTATAATTGAAATCCTTCCCAAATTTCCAACACCAGGACTGATATACTGTGGAGCTGAAAGAAAACTCCATTTTCCTTGACTCCCTACAGAAAGAAGGGGTGGGCGAACAGGCAGAGGGGTAGGAATAAGTAGCTGCTTTGGGGCTGGGATGGCAAGCAAGACTGAGAACAGGCTGAAATAACCTGAGTTAGTATAAGGTTGGAGCAAAAGCAGGCAAAGAACATTGTAGGAATTGCCTTCACTCATTCAGGCACCAGCAACAGCTGGCAGATATGCTCTCATACCAATAGGGTATATTGGGGAATATCCTAGCAAACTGGGGAAAAAAGCTGAAGATAATTCACTGTGAGGAAAATGAGGCTTTGTGTGAGAACAGTATTATTTAAACAGTTTATTTATTTATTTTAAGACTACGGCCCTTTCACTCTTTGCATATTATGATGACACATGAATAACAACCACTCACCAGATCAAATTATAACATCTATGAAAAAGAGCTTGATCATCACATTTGTTCAGTACCTACAAATCCCACTGAAACCAACTGGAGGTTTTGATTAGCTTACTTTTTCTGAAAGCCAAACCACAAAACTCATTACAAAGCATACACAAACTGTGGGCTTGTAATCCTTGTGCTCAGCATCAAGATATTGCTTTCATGACGCAACTGGCTGCTGAAGACTAATATATTTAATAACTATTAAAAAGTAGAAAATTAGAATGTAATGCTTTGGTTCACTTGTCTGATAATTTGCTCATTGCTATCACTTAAGACACAGAAAGTGTTTAAGGAAAAAGATGCAAGACAGCATTTTGTTTCTCATAATATATTTATGATATTTTGGTATGTAGCCTGTGTACAACAAATTAACAACAGAGATATGGTCCCTGGGTCACAGGCTTAGAGTTTATTTAACAAGTTCTTTCAGTCAGCAGATTGCCTGTATTCTTACAGTGAATGGAGAATATTATATTATTAATATTCCTATCAAGAATTTTCAAATTTCAAGCTTGTGAGGCAACAAAGCGACCTGCTAACTCATGAGGTAACTGAGTAAAATCCTATGCTCTATGTAACATTTCTATGTTTTTTTCTACAAGCATCTACAATTCCATTAGGGATCTTTCTTCAGCAAAGGAAGAGTGAAAAAAATGAAAGCATGTTATATCTACCACTTAAAAAAAAAAAAGTATTTTCATGTATGCGAAGGAGATTGAATAACTAAATATCTATCTCATGATACATACAACAATAGGTCAATTCCTTTTTCAAAAAATAAGACTCCAATACAGTCTGTGTCCATCATTCATTAAGAATAAGCTCAAGAAGAGCTTCTGCAGAACTTGCTGTAAACAGCTTACATTCCTAGACCTGACTGCACTTTTTAAATATTTTTTAAATAAAAGACAAGAACTGCTGAACTATAATCTGAAATCTGAAGTAACATTAAAGCAACAGGTGATTGTTTAGAGGTGTAGTATCCTTCTAGAAAATACAGGACTAGGCAAGCTGGCATTCAAAGCTACATTTTCTAAGAGTATGAAATAGGGGACAATCTAAGATTTTGCTTTCAATTCATGCCCAGGGTCAAAACTAGTGGAAAACCATTGTAGTTCAGTGCCCAATGCATACAACCAAATACAAATAAAAGAATCTCATATTCTTAGACTCTTATTCTTAAAAGAAAATCCTCCTCACTCTATTCTCTTGTTCCTCCCAAGCCTTAATGTTTAGGCACAGAGCTTTTTTATATTTTTTTTTAAAAACAAAACAAAACAAAAAACAGCAGTTCTCTTGCCTCTGATTTCTCATCCTACATTAAAGAACTCTCCTGGTCAGAGTTGAGTTTCTGTTTGTTTTTTTGAATTCTATGCCTGCCTGACTTCAGAGCAGAAAGATTATCAGAATTTCCCACCCTTTATACACACTTTATATAAAGTATGTAGGATGAACTCATTCAGAACATGAGCTTTCCATGGTTTGAAAAGTTCTTCCTTATTTCAGGTGTCAAAGTTTGGATGGCTAGGTCTGTTATTCTTGCCATTGCTGCTGTGCTGTAACAAGCACAGGCTGATCATGCAAACCTGGCTCTCTCTAGCAATTAGAAATCCTTTGGACTTTGAAAGTGCTCCCCAGGAGCTATATTTTAGTGCCACTAATGCAAGCAATAGGTCACCCACAGACCTGAACTTCTTCTTCAAATTCAGTTCATCTTCTCAGCTTGCCCTCAGAATTTCACCAGGATGTACAAAGTACCTTGCACCACAAGAACAGGCAGTTGTCCTCTATGGTTCTTAGTCTGTTGGGAGTGCTGTTTGTGAAAGATTTTCATCTGTATAACTACTTGACTGTGTTGTGATTCATTCTTATGAATGAAAAAGAAGGTTATGTGCCCAGGCATGCCTGCTTTTTTTCTGTAAAGCCTGGGTGATTACAGGAATGACTAAATTATCTGGTCTAAACCCTCATGCCAACAAATAAACCTTCTTAGAAATGTTCTGCTTTTTTGATTCCCATCACTCCCGGACTTCACAGTAATCAAAGATCACTATTCTCCCTTCCTATGTGTCAAATCCTTTCTATTTTCCAGTTTGCTTTGCTATCTTCTTTTAAAGATAGAAAAGTGATTGTGTACCCCAGTTCCATAACCGTGAATCCATAGCAGTGAATAAACAGTCAGAATGAGACATATTTTACTTTTTAAATGCAGTCTATAAGATTGTGATACCTTACACATAAAATGAAAATCACCTCCACCTCTTTTAGCTTCTTTGCATTTAGCCAAGAGCGTAAGTTTCATATAGGGAGTGCATCTCCTGACATGAAGTCAGGAGAGATCTAGAGCTCTCTGCTTTGGCTGCCAGTAAGCACTCCAGCCCTTGCCAACTATAGCCATAGTTATGTGATTTGGACAGGAATTCCTCCACTAGAATCTGGATAAAGCCCAATAACTCATTTCACACCAGCCCACAGCCATCAGATGGTAATGACTTTTGGGCACTACTCCGATTCAACAAACCCAGTAATGCAGGAGGTGAAAAGCTCTGTACTGTTACTAGAATCCAAATCTTAAGCCACACTGTTCCCTGAGGATGAATAATTAGTAATAGTTACCTTGACAGATTGACTTCTGTGCCACAACCATGTGATTTACATGCTAGCCATCCAGTGAAAAAGCAGATCTTCTATACACTTTGCCAGGAGAAAAAGTCAGACTTGCTTCTTATTAAGAGATACTAAGGGACAAACTAGTACAAGAAGAAAAGAAAAATCGAAGTAGTGTGGTCACTCCTCTCTCTACATAGAGCATTCCAACCTTCATAAAATCAGAGTACCATCCATTCATATTTTCATATGCCAATAACAGCTGGCTACAGCATCCACTGACAGTGTGCTGTTTGCTGATTCAGAGGTTTACCAAAGAAGTTTTGTGTGTTACTGAAGAGCCCTTTCAACTGCTTCTTTGTGCTGGAAATGATATACATTAAATACACAAAAGCATTTGAATAAGAATTAAAGAAAATCTTCTAAATCTATATTTGATTAAAAGGTGGCAACACAGTTCATCAAATTGATAGAATTTTCATTAAACCATAAGCTTACTTGAACTATAACCTGCATTGCCCTATATGTTTAGCAGGCTTTTCATTAACTCATTCTATTATTAAAATATGATACTACCATACAATGCTATGTTGGAGTTTCCTATGCTATATAATAAACTACAGCCTGATGACTTCCCACCAAGCCAGTGTTACATCACTGACACAATTGTTTTAAGAGAAAGGGAAATAACTAACTGCTAACTCACTGCACTTTACAGTCATCAGATAAAAGAATTTCCATGGGATATTTTTTGGCAAATAGTCAGCAATGAAAACACAGCGTGGTTAAAGAAGCTGAAATAAATTACACCTCTTAAGTCAGCCTGATCCACTGTGTAAAGTAGTCAAGAGGTAAAAGTAAAGCATTTTTTATTGGTGACAATCAAATAATAAAGAAGTTAAAAAGGATCATGACAGTTTCTCTTCGCAGGATATTCAAGGCTGGCATAAAATTCAAGGGAAAGTCACATACCGAGACCTGCACATTTGATCCAAAACCACAGCGAACAGAATCTGGCATAAAACACCAGAAAAATAAAAATTACCATGTCTTGCTTTTCAGTGGATGACTGTATGGCATTAATGAGCTCCAAGTGAGGATGGCATCAATGACTGAAAATATCTTTACCCTGACACTCATCCATTGCAGAAAACTGCCATATAAACAGAAAAGTAGCACTATTGATCTTATCTTGAATGATTTGCTTCATTCCACAGCCATGTTGGAGCTGCTGTACACCAAAGCATGGAGAACCTTCTCACTTCTCTATTTCTCATCTCTATGGTTCAAAATTTGGGATGCCTTTGTGTTTACTCATGATGCAAATAAGTGGACTACAATTAGATATAATAAACCATCAAAGTATCTTTAAAAAAAGAAGGCATCTAGTACTAGTTAGAAAATAGATTTATTTTTCAGAAAATGCTTCTGCATTTGAATAAGAAAAGCATCCTTCTGCCACAAAGTCTGTTTAAACCTTATTGATCATACTCCATGTTATAAGCTAAACTAGTTAAGTTCAGCATGGAATCTAATAAGCTGTGACAAAACCAATGTGACAAGACTCTCCAAATTAATACTTAAATTCACGTCATATTACTTTCAACTTAAAAACGCAAAGGCTTCCGTGGTATCATAACCCATGGAAAACTCCCATATAATTTGCTGTCCGCCATTACATCACAGTTTGATTGAGTGTTACTTTTTCCAGGTTTCCTCTCATTTCTGCTATCCACAGTTAATGTCTCATTTTTCATTTGGAAAAAATGAGAATCCATTGGCTCTCTTCTCATAACTCAAGATACTATACCAACAGATAGGGGGGGAGGGAAAAGCACAAAAAGATTTTTTCAAATTTACAAAAGCAAGCTCACACAAAGTAGATTTCCTGACACAGAGAAATCTAAGCTATAGCTGCTGTAATTTTCTAAAACTCCATCAAACACCTCAGAGTTCTACTGTTGATCATCATCTGGTTCCATCTGGGAATGTTTCTTTAGAAGATGCTTTTTAAACTTAAATTACTTTCTTTCATATCCTCGAATGTTAAAAAAAAGAATTTCACATAATCCTCAAAATATTTTCCTTTTTTTATGATCTCTTTAAGAATACATTATACACAACCAAACTACAGGTTCCATGAACTAGTTCTACCATTACGCTTTCTGAATTGTGTTATTGTCAAATTCAATACGAATAGGCATCTGTGCAGAAGCACTACTGTTTAAGGCATACATGAGGATAATAGGTAATAAAACTAGAACACTCAGACAGATATTTCACAAATGTAAAGGTGAGATGTACAGCCCATTCTGAGAATGACTAACTCACTTGACTTCATCCCCCATGTCATTTTGTCATAATGCATTACCACCACTTGAAAAAAAAAATCAGAATGGATTCAGGTGCATCTAGAGCAGGTCTATTCTGTCCTCCTGATAGTGTTTAGTACCTTTAAGGCACAAAAAATAATCAGAGATATTTATTTCCAATGCACATCAGCCTAGCTTCAGAAATCCAAGTTCGCTAACCTGGCATTTCTTTCTATTCCTTCTTTTATCAAATTGGTTTATATTGAATGCCTATGTTTACTTTACAGGATAATTTTAAATGGAAACTAAAGTAACAAGTAGTAGCTTATAAAGGCATGTTAAATAATACCCTCATGTCTCCACCAAACTCACGGTTTTCCTTAAAAAACAAACAAAACAAAAAACAAACAAAAAAACTATTTCATTGAAAGCACTGAAGCAGCTTCTTTGAATGACAGGTGTTATTTTCATCTCTCATCCTTTTATGAACCAGAGTTCTCTTTCACTTTTTCCTTAAGAACATCTTGGGAAAATGTTTAGCTAATGTAATCAAAACTCATAAAACTACTCCAACCAACCCTCAGCTGCATAACCCTGTTTACTATTTATGGGCATCACCTGATGAAAATTGGGAATGAAGGCTCAAACACAGAGATGTGAAATATGTAATCTGGCTTTCAAACTACAGACAGCATTCAGTTTGTGTCACTCCTCCACTTAGCAGCTTTTCATGCAAAGAGAGATAGGAAGATTGCTGTCACAGACCAAACCCAGTTATTTCTATTTTTACACTGCAAATTCTCATGTGTTTGCAGTTTCCAGTAGCAAACACTGAATTCCACCATCACTGCAAGCAATCTTGAAACTTCACTGAACTAGCAAGAAAAAAAATAAAAAAGGAAGCAATACAATCTGATGCTACTGAACTATGCTTTGCTATCTGATCTTTAAGAAGGCATCAAAGATTGCAATGGATAAGCGTTATTTCTTATTTCAAGATGATATTACGATTGACTGAGACATTAAGACAATGAGAAGCATTTAAGAGAAGCAGCAAAAGACAGCCTTGACCCCATGGCTTTCTTAGATACATTTATTAAATCATCACCAATTCTGTTCCCTTTTCAAAAGAAAAGAGACTGAAGATCACCATTCTCAGCAGTCAAGACAAATACAAGGGCTGGAATATAAAAATATCAGCCTGTCCTTCTATCCCAACATCAAAGACTGCACCCATACATTAAAATGTAAGAGCATGTGCCCATACCATGCTCGCAGAAGCCAGTGCCCTTCTGACAGACGTGCTTTGACTGTTCTTCAGTAAATATGACATATCTTCAGAGCAGCACGAAGAGAAACCTACTTTGTAGTTCCCAAGCTCCTGTTTCAACTTTACTGTATAGGAATTATTCCTTCTGACTTCCCTTAGAAAATTAAAGAATGCAGAATTCACAATAATAAGAGAGAGCTTTTATATACCTATCTTATTGCATAAGCATGCAAAATTTTTAATGGCATTTTTAATGAAAATGTTTTAGTGATGGAATTCAGTAGGTCAGGCTGATGACTGAACTTGATGATGGTCTTGAACAACTTTTTGAAACTAAATATTCCTACAGTATCACAGAATATCCTGAGTTTGAATGGACCCAAAAGGATCACTGAGTGCAACACCTGGCTCCATGCAGGACCACTCAAAATTTGAACTCAATGTCTGGGAGTTTTATCCAAACACTTGAACTCTGTCAGCTCAGGGCCATTGGCCACTGCACTGGGGGAGCCTGTTCTAGTGCCTGATGACCCTTTAAGTGAAGAACCTTTTCCCTAACACCCAGCCCTCTAATTAGTCACTCTTCAAGGTCTCTCTACCCCTGAGGCAGTCAACAGCTTCACCCAATTTAGTATCATCTGCAAACTCACTTTGCATTCAAATGCCACATCCAGATCATTTATAAAAAATCTGAAGAGAACTGTCCCAAAAATGGAAGTATAATTCTACATGATTTTCTTTCAACTTGTTTTATTTATTAGCTTATCACAAATGCTTCCCAAGTCATCCACTTCACACTGATTTCCCACAAGCGCCCATCCATCTGCCAGAAGGACAGGTTACTCACTATCTGGGGTAAGCAATGATACATTTTGATCATTTCTTATGTGTGAATGTCACCAATACCCCTAAATCACATGTGTTTACTACACACTGACCAACTCAATGCTACTGAATGAAGCACTGAAGTATCTGCAAGACTTTTTCCTCCCCGAGGCAAATGCTACCCTGCCAAGTCACCAGGCCAGGCAATATTAGAAGTAATTAAATAAGTGGCAGGATAAATTCCAACACTGTTCAGCTGCCAAAGCAGAGAATGAACTGAATTGACTGCTGCTGCTGTTGGCTTAGCTACACACGTGAATGGGGGCTTGAGCAATGAAGAAAATCTTTGTGTTTGGAAGGGAGGACTAAGGTACAAAACTTGTTTTCTGCAGCTATGGCTGGATGCAACAGGAAGTGCCACTGATTTATTCACTTTGACAGAGAACAAATAATTCAAACAAATAGGGAGGAGGAAAGCATCTCTACTGCAAACCAAAATTAAGTGCATGCGTGAAATGATGATAATCAGTTCCAACCACTGATGTAAGTACTATGGGTTTCCTGAAGTGTTGGAGTAGCCTAAAAGCATTTCCTTGCCTGAACACTTGGAAGCATATGCTGCGCTCATTTGTGTGTGTCACATGGCACCGATGGCACTGCTACCAAGGCACCAGCCAGCCAGCGCTCACCTCTGGAAGACAGCAATTGTGCTGTCAGCCACACAGGTTTTGGCTGGCTTGTTCTTTAACAAAGGCACATGGATATGTCTAAGGACCAAAAGTTCGTTGCAAATGTCCTTATAGCTTGTATCTCTCATGCAAAGCTTTTTGAATAAAAGTTTGTAAGACCCATATGACTACGTTTTGAAACAATAAACAATTCTGGACAAATGTAAAACTAGCCTTTTTCAGCACTCAGCCACACCGAAAACAGCGATGAAACTAGCTTTAAAAAAGATAATACAATTGTTTCTTATTTTGGTATTTTTTCTATTAATCAATGTTTAAAGATGCATAGGACATATACAACTTTTCAATAAGCATTATTGACATAAACACACGTTTCCATCATAGCTTTAAAATTAAACAGAGAGGTGTCTATTGCTAAGGCTAAGCCCAGCCCTAGCTCTGTAATTCATATTCAAAACACAACCAAGCATTAAAATTGAACATTAATAAAATTACTAAAGCACTTTTAAATTAACATAAAAGCAAAAACTAATATGAAAGCATGTTCAAGCACATTCCATTTTAAACTGTCAGGCTGAATACTGAGTATCAGATCCTCTAAAGTTCTCTTCTTCCTTACCAAAAGGAGAAAGGGAAATCTTTTGTTTCAGCTGCAGTATTTTTTTTCTGGAGCTTTACCATCTCTTGTTAATAAAAGAGCACCTGCAAAGCATTTGAGGAGCCTGCAGTACGACCTCCCAGAAACGTACAAGGTGAACTCCAAACTCCGCACACCACAGCCACTGAGTGGTGAGAAGCACAGCAAGCATCAGGCTGCCCCTCTTTTTATTTTTTTATTTTTAATGCTTCCTTGAAGTGCTCTTAAAAAATAGGGAAAAGAAAAAAAAAAGGGGGGGGGGGAATACTTTGTGAGCTGCAAAGCTAAGCCATCTACTTACAGGCAGTTTCCTTGGGCATGCTACATCACCACCAGATTCTCCAAAGATGAGAGTCATGTGAGAAGGCAGCACACAGCTCAGCTAGGAAAACACAGCATTGTGTGCTGTGCTAATCCTGCACCTGTGGTGCGTTATTCAGCAGCAAAGAAATGCAGTCCAGGCTGCTCCTGCCTAATAGAGCTCAGCTGTTTTCCTCAGCCCTCCCTTTGATTGTAAGCTGGCAAACAATGTTATTTCAGCCAACTACAAAGCACTGTTTAGGCTGCATAGGATATGACAGTAGAAAGGTGAAAGAAAAAGAAAATCCTGGAATTACAAACAGAGATACTGAGCAATACAGAACTTGTAACTACTTCCAGATGGCTACACTCAGCTTCCAAGGTTAGGATGTGAAACGCACACTGGAACTCCCCTTGTGCTCCCCAGCTGCCTTTAAAGTGTGTCTGCTTGTGCCAGGGATATATCTCTGTACCCTGACTCCCATGTATCTAGACCAACACAAGGCTTTCAATCAGCACAACTGAGAGAAAGTTTTGATGGTTTCTCTGTTTCCTGTGGTTTACCTTTTAGGCAAAATAAAAACAGTGATAGAGAGCTAATGATAGCTTAATTAAAGATATGGCCTACAACCAAGCTTTTTTTTTTTTTTTAATAGAAAAAGCTACCAAAGAGGTCTTCCAGTCTCTGCTGTGACACACAGCTTTTCAGAGCATATAACAGCAGCAACAACAACAACAACAACAAGATAGTAAACTCAATAAAAACTATGTGCAAAGAGGAGGAAAATGTGGTCCCTTGTTGGAAAGACAGCAAAAATTTTGGGAAGTTTTTATTTCCAAGGTAGAGGCATAACAGTTCAGAGTAATCAATTGTCCTGATGCTTGTCTTCAAGATTAACCAGTATTTAAAATATCCTGTTATTATGATGTGCAAAGGCATTTAATAAAAGTGTTATTTATTTAAATAAAAAAAATTGTCAGAGTATTGTATATAGTTAGATTGTAACACAATGAAATCTTATATTAGACATTATTCCAGATAACCTGGTCATTTAATGTCCTACACCTCCTCCATATAACAGATAATATCTACCATTTCCAACCTCATATATAATTGTTATAGTTGACTGAAAGTTAGGGTTTCTAATCAGCTTTATTCTTTTTGATACTAAGCTACTAAACATGTAGATGCTGCATTGACAATGTCCTCACAGCATTTTCTACTTAAATGCTTTTCTCCACAAAATTATACTTTAATTTCTACTCCATCATTACCTAATCTAATTCCAAGTTTGCAAACTACTAATGAAAATAACAGGAATTAGAGTACTGGGAAATTATGTATCTGATTTCTTGTTGAATGTTTACTGCTGTTTTTGTTTACCAATGAGATTATTTCCAAATAAGTACATTAAGTTTATTTTATTTAGTTAAAATGTATTAATGTTTTAGAAGAACTATATTCTTATGATAAAATGTTCAAAACTAATCTGGAACTATCCAGATTTTCAACTCATTAGTACAGAAGGGCTCCCTCATCAGAGTGTTGAGTGAAAGCAGTACAATTCTTACTGTGACAATCAAACTTAGGCATTTGAACTTTCAATTTGATGCACAGAAGAGAAGGTAAGGAATAAGACTTCATACAACATCAACATTAAAATAGCCCAGTGGCTTCAAATTTCCATTTTCAAATATATATATATATTACACTTATAAATACTCTTCTTTTTTAAAGTATCCTTAACTACACTTTCTTCAAATTACTCAATATTTGTAGACAACCTTCTGTTACCAGAGGGTTTGAATCTTTCCAGCTCCACACTGTCTTGTGCGTTCCTGCTGTAACTCTGCTTTAGAGAACTACTGATCTCTGCCAATGTGATCACAAGCACCACGTGTAAAAGACGCATGACTTACAATACTCTGCCAGGACATGGTCCAGCGTGAAATTCCTTTAGCTCCCTGGTGGTGCTCCTGACAGCCATCACACTTCTCCTGTTTAGCTCCAAGGGCATCCCACTTGTTGCCTTGTCTTGTTGTTTTGAGTTTGTTTTTTTTTTAATTATTATTGTTGCCATGTTCTAGAGTAACTATGTGAGAAGGAAGGAGGAGGCATTCCCCATGTTTTGGTCTCACTTTCCATGCTTTCACAGTTCTCCTAAAATGAAGATGCATTCAGATGCTGAGATGAACTACAAAGCCAATTTGCTTTACATTTCATAAGGTTTATATCGAACGTGGTAAGTCAAAATGAACCAAAATAATGTAAAGCAGTCCTTCTCTCTCACCCCTACTGCCACCACACATACTCCAAAGTGACATCTCATTTTAGAGCCAGGGAATGGTGACCCTCAGGTCACTGATTTATTCATCTGGTTAGTACCCAGCTCAGTTCCACTTCACATGTGAGACTAACCTTTACAAGGAAAAAGCCCTGCACAGAGCTCATTTTTGCTTCAGCTGTAGCAAGTCAGCCAGCCTTTTTGACAGGGGAAAGTGGGATGAAGTGGAATGGAAAACTTCAGCCAGCAGCCCAGGCTCCTCAAATCCAAGAATCAGACTTAAACAACAAATTACCCGATGCTGGAAATCAAGTAAATATCAAGACAAAGAAATTCAGTGGTTGTACCACTGTGTAAAGGAACAGGAACCTAACTGTGATTTTTCAAATCCTAGGCCAAGCGCTTTCACTCTGTTTTATCCACACGTCTTTACATACGAATATTCAATACAATGTGAAAAGCACATTAAAAAAAAAAATGTGAAGAAAATGGAAGCTGAAGAATAAGCAGGATTGATAACAATTTCTTTAAGTGGGAATAAATTTTGCAGTTTCTTTTACAACTGGTCACACATCTACATCTTTATACTGAATTAGCTTTTCAAAACAGTGGACTAAATAGCTGTAGGGACTAGGAATTAGGTATGGAGACTGCTTTGCGTGTCGCCAGCAAAAATTGACCAAAAACAAGCAAAAGCTTATCTGAAACTAAAACCTTGTCCCAGCTCTTCAACCAGATATTCAGCTTACACTGCCAGTATCTACAACTTACAGTAAATACTCTTTTTTCAAGTAAAAGAACTCAGGTCAAAGATCATATGGAGAAGATGGCAGAAATATAGAAGAACATTAATGCTCAAAGCCATGATACATTGTTGCTTTATTATTCCCATCTCAAATTTTTTTTCAGAGGTAATAGAAATACAGCATTTCCTATGAGTGTTAAATCTACTCCTTTTTTTTCTATTTTTTTTTCCTCCTGAAGCATGCACTTAACTCTATCATAATGGAAAAGCTACCACTTTACTACATTCAGGAACCATGCCAAGGGAATTGTCAGGAAAATGTATGGGGGGAAAAAAAAAAAAGGGCATTTTACTTTCATTAATACATTAAAATGTCATAAAAAATGCTACAGCACAAAATGCAATAATTGCCAGCTGCCAAATTATTTTCTCATTCTCCTCTGGCCCTCAACATAATGCCTTCTTTAGGCTCACTGCCAGTGATGTTTGGAACATCAAAAATATCCCCAATTTCTGCAGAGATTTTATGTGGCAAAATGTGCTCTGAAGGACAAAATTTAAGCAAATCTATGAGCAAAGGGATACTATTTATTTTAAAAGATGAGAGAAACAAGACTGCTGCATGCTGTTAACTTACCCGCGGGATAAGTTACAGTACAATCTGTATTTGTAGGACAGTTCAATGATATGAGGTTAGAGGTGGCTGAGGACAAATTTGGGTTTCCCATTAACACTCGTGAGCCATGAAAGCCTTGTCTGCTAGGCGCCATCACACGCAAACTATCCTCCCATAGCACAGGGCCCTTGCTCTCAGCTGGGTTCAGTGTCTCCTTACTTGCTCAACAGTGTAAGCAGAGGGATCATTAGTTATGACTGGTAGAGTCTCAGAGATAATGTTGACTCTTATTTCAGGAACTATTAAGCTATAAACACTGCTCTGAAAGCCATTTATCTACATTTGAAGATAAACAGAGAAGCTACTCAATTAACAAGATTGCAAGAAATAAGCTACAGATGCCAAACTGAGCGACTTTAAATTCCAAAAAGGAAAATGTGTGCATTTAATAAGCATAATTTTCTACCACAAAATTACTGACATGGAAGTTCATAAGCAGAATTACCTAACCACTCTACAATATCTGAGAAAAGAACACAAATCAAAATGTAATTACAAAATAGTTAATTCCAAGTGATAAAACAGTTAATTCCAAGTGACGCATTTACATTCACTCAGAGTTCACAAGTTACTACCAGAGATATCAGTGTTGAAGTATAGCATTATAAAGTGGAAATCTTCGTAGAACAATATTTAAAGTTCATCTCCGCATCACTACAATTTGAAAATCAGATGCTATCGAAGACTTCTGAGAGCGTGATAAACGCTAAACCTGCCATGCCTGAATCCACACTTGCTAGGGAGAACATTCTTGCACAGATAAGCAACAGAGTATGAAATTATTTTCCTGAGTCTTGCCAATGAACCCTTTATTTATTTATTTATTTATTTATTTATTTATTTATTTAGTGGATACTATTCATCTGTTTGGCTGTATCTCTATGAGATCTTTAAGATAATTTAATAGAATCAAAAAGAAAAAAAGGCACCAAACCACTGAAAAGCACACCCTCAAAATAGTTTCCAATATCCTTTACAAAGACATAAAATGCAAGGCGTTTTAGGAAAAGAAGGACTTTTTTTTTCTTTTGGTCACAACAATTAAAAACCTGATCTTTCCTTGTGCTTACAGATGCCAGCACCTTTCAAGGCAGCTCAGGGGTCAGAGTGGGGAACACACAGGTGCACAGTGTGTTGGCAGCTGAAATCTTGTGAGGTTGTGCTGAAATTTTATCCCTCCCCTCCACATTCCTGCAGGCATTATAAACGCTCCCTGGAGGAATATTACCCTAATGCAGACTAATTTTCCACAAACAACCCCAACCTCACTAAACCTCTTCTTTATCACCATTGTTCAAAGCTGTTTTTCTGGTAATATTGAACTCCCTTACGCCTGTCTAAGAAGAAAAGCAACTTCTTTTATTTTACCTCTGGTATCACTTCTCCTATTCAGGTCCATTGGCACTACACAATAGATTCAATAAAAATATTCAGTTTAATCATACGGTAGTAATGTCCTAAAGACTATGACACAGAGATTAAGAGAGAGAGGTTATGTTCCCATAAATAAATATAGAGTAAAGGCACTGTTCTCCAAGCAGGATCTGATAGATTTATATTGGTGACTCATCCAGTTGGCAAGCAAGCTGAAGTGAATTAGCTGGACAATATTCCCAAAGCAGGTGTTCTCCTGGACCTGTGGTTCCTCATGCTCCTGAAATGACCTCCTATTCATCCCTAGACAAATCCTTTTGGCCTTCAGTAGGATCACAGAAATTTAATTCTCTTAACATGAGCATCCACTGCCATTAAAATCATTTAAAAATTTGTATATGTTTTTGCCTATCAAAAAGAAGAACTAGCTTGCACACAGGTATATTGCAATGGAGCATAACATTATAATGAGGCTAAAAGAAAGTAGATACTCTTCCCAACGTGAGAACTACCTAATTACTGAGCCTCACCCCAGATGATCTGTGATGCATCTTGGCCATCTGTGAATCATTGATGCTACCATTAATATTCTTTAATAGTGCTTCTGGCTTGCAGATGAAAATCTTTATTAAAGGATTGGCCCAAAGATAGCATATAGAGATTTCCTCTTTCCCTACTATATCCAGATTTTCTGGAATAGCCTGAAATCCCACATATAGCACAGGATAACAAACTCAAAAAGGAGACAGCCAGAGAGCATCTGCCTATTGTAAGGACAGTCTAACAACAGTCCTGAAATGATAAAACCAGTTGGACCATAAGTTGCTTGCTCCAAGGAAAACAGTAGAAAAAACAGTGCTTTAATTCCCATTGGTTCTTCTACCTGCTGCTCAACATACTAGTACTCAATAGTGAATGCCACAAAAGGGACACAGGCAAAATGAAATGCACGTGAAAGACATGGAGGAGGCAAGCCATGTAGAAACACATTTTGGCCAGTTCACTGCAAGCTTATAGGGATTCTTTAGAAGGAGGCAAAACCATAAATAAATAAACCAGGGGAACAGAAATTTACATGTTTTGAAACAATTACTGGGAAAATGAAATGTCTGAAATACAGAAATTATTCAATATTGGTAATACGGCTAATATTCAATGTAGTAATGTCAATATCAGCATTGCAGGTACAAAAGCTGTGGTCCACAGATAAGCCAGTGGTCAAATGTGAACAACGAACATAAATCTGAGGTAAAACACTGTGGTCATATGCTCTTGAAAGGTGTGTATTATATGACTTATTAAGTGAAAATCACTGTGAACACCTATGAAGCAAGCCAAAGCAATGGCCACATCTAGGACAGCCCTAAGCAAAAAAACAGCCACTCCGTTCTCCAGACAGCTCAATTACAGACCCCACTGCAGAGAGAAGAAAGTTGCAATATTGTAAAGTGCATGTGTGTGCTGATATCCACGTGGCACCAGCCAAAGCCAGAAAAATTCCTTGTGCTCATCTTACCACTCTGACAAGGAAAATCTGAGTGTCATGCTTGTTTTAAATCATTTAAAATAAAACACTGTTCCTGTACTTTAGTGTTCAAAGTACTGTCTTCTTTCATAATTTCTTATTTTAAGCACTTCTATCTTTTCATCTTTTGATTTTGTTTTTGTTGTTGTTTTCTTCATGGAGTTTTCTTTTAAATAAACCAAATAAGCTTCTTTCCAATAACTCCATTCCCCCAGTTAACATCCTCCTGGTCTCTCTCTCTCTTTCTCTCTCTCTCTCTCTCAACTGCCTTTCTTCCATTTTCTTCTATATCTTTATCACTCTTCCAGCCTCTCTCTCCTAAGGATCCTTGGACGAGGTCCCTGATCTTTTCCCCTTTCTCTTGCTTATTTTCTCCTCACTTCCTAAAATGTTTGTCTAAACCATCCAAGCTCCTTTTTTTCTTTTTTTTTTTTTTTTGTCAGCCTTTATAGCCCTGTCCCATTTTCATATCCATTTAAAAGCACAAGTGATGCAGACTATAAATTATGCTTAAATTATGCCACATTAAGTATACCACCTTGGTATGCAGGAAAGCATAATATTTACCTTTCTGGAGAGAATGTCTTGCATGGATGAGTGGTCAGAATCTCAAGAGTTTGTATGCAATATAAATGCTTCTGTATGCAATACCAGCAGACTCCCATAACCGCTGCCTAATCCCCATAGTAGTGACTGTCTGATACAAAGCATTTCAACAGCATTCAGCAGTGACTCAAAACATTCAAATCTTATAAATCTTTACTGTGGGGAAAAAAAAAATGTTTTGGGCTCCCACTTTCAAGTAAGACTCACTTTATTTTTCTTGCAGCCAGCCCTCTCTTACAAAAGAGAGAGAGAGAGAAGTTGTGTACGCTTTTCACAGAAAAGGAGATAGGCGAATATAGGCTGCCACGCTGTATATTTCAGATGAGATCCAATCTGAAGTTTACTGAGCTTCCATTAGTCCATTAAAATTTGATTAGAAGCCTCAATCTCAATGAAAGCCATTGAGAAGCTGTAACTAATGCCAGCAAAACAGAATAGTGTACATCTTCCCACCACCTCATATGAAATTGCACAATAGTGGCTATGTCCACAGGTATGAATAAAAAATCAAAATAGATTATTCTTTTTATCTTTAGCTCCTTTAAAAAGATGGAAATTGTCATTCAGTTGAAATTTTCCTTCCTTTGGTCCACCCAGTCTCTAAAAATACTTGAACTCATAAGAACAAGGGGCCTATAGCAAATATGTGTTTCAAGCTGAGATGCCGTGTAACTTCAGAGAGAAAGAAAAATATTTTCCCAAGCTTTCAACTTTTCATTTGTATAAAATAGTTTATTTTATAGCTAGGTAAAGATGTAAAATTAAACTTCTTCATTACTGTAATGTACTGTAACTCACTATAACACTGTTAACATAACTAAATGCATGAATTGTGCAACATTTTCCATCAAAATATATAAGGGAATAGATGCCAAATATAGGGTAAAAAAATAGAATAACAAGTCAGCTTTCTTCTCTAAAATAGCAAAATTCATAAAGAATGTGTTGGTGGTCAAGTCTTTGACAAATAAGAGGTTGTTTCCTTGCTACACAGTCTGATTATTGGTCTGGTCAACCTTTAAGAAGGATCAAAAAAAAGCATTTGGATATTTTGTAAATATGCACAGGGAATACTATTTTCCCATAAAGTCATATACAATTACTCACTGCCGACTTGTATTTCTTATTGCTGCTTATTTCATGCATTTCTAAATGAATGCCCTACTCAACACTGCAATACTAGAATGATTTTCTATGACTGTTTTCTGGGTAGGGACAGCACTGGATCAATCAACCAGCATCACCAGACAGATGGAGAATGAAAAGGGTAAATTGAAAAGAGTTTTTTAAAATGATGGTGATGACCATAAAAATTTACTCACTATCAGGCATGCAACATGGGTTGTTCTGAAAGTAATGCATTCCATTGATTTCTGTGGAAACTACAATAGGTACAAAGAGCACAGTAACAGTGTTTGATACAGCAAATTCTCAGCCACAGAAAACTATTTTTCAACATAATCACCACTGTTAGCTATGCATTTAAGCCAGTGATGAACAAGAACCTGCATGCTGCATTTGTAAAAATCTGCACTAACAGAGGTGACACAATATTTCACATCTGCTATGACAGCATCATTGCTAGGAATATGTTGTCTTCCGTTACCTCAAATAGATATTAGATAGAAGGCACCAAATCCAGTCTATAGGTGGGTGCAATACAACAGTCCAGCCAAGATATGTGCTCCACAGTCTTCAAACTGGTTGTCTGAACCCTTCTTTTTTCTAGGCTCAAAGGTCACTCTGTTGCTGTTGAGAATTGTCAACTGAACAACACAACCTCCAATGACCCATCACTACTGAAGATTTTCATCTGGATCTACAAATGCTTTTTGGAGCCATAGTGGTGACTATTTCTCTTGCTTTCTACAAAGAGTCCTTACTTTTGTTTCCTATCTCCTTTCTATCACCCATCTTCCCTTTTCCATCTCCCTAAGTGACTGGGATTCGTAAATAACTAGTCAGGATAACATTTGAACCTTTGTGTCTTAATCTCACTGTCAGGTATACATATATCAAGGAATCTCCTCTTCCTCCTGTAATTGGAGCGAGATACTGGTATGGGGCCTGGCATTACTGCGTTGCAAGAGAAAGCCTGTCTTCTTCCTTGGAGTGACTCTAGAAGTTCAAGCCTTCAGCTTAGTTAGCATCATGATGTAGTGGTCAAAGTGATTATTTGTATGGGTTCTAGGAAATCCACAAGGATCACTCCTTTCCTATCCCAAAAGACACACTTTACCCATCGAGGGCTGTGGCTTGAACTTTTTGTTTGATGGGGAATTCACGTTAGCACTCCATGTACTGATGCCAGTTTTAACTCCTGCTTGTAGTGGTGATACCACGTGTCATCACCGGTAATGGTGTTATCCAGGAAACTGCCACCTCCAACCTCGTGTTGGTTCAATAGCTCCTAAAAAACTTGCACAGTGTTCTTTCTGTTCCTGAGTGAGCATTCATGGAACCTGCCTGGTGTGAACTTTGTGATATTCCAGTGTTGTCACCATCAATTCCAATGCATTGAAAATGCAGCTCTGTACATAGTTCCCTGGTCATAATTTCCTGATTCACATGGATGAACTGACTGAGATACTTTTCCTTTCATAGTGTGATAGCAGCTTGATAGTTCAGACTGTGGCCTCTGTCATCATTGCTGAGACACATCATCCACCATGTCACTGCACTCACATCCACTATTTGCTCTCCAGAAAAGTTCAGTAAGCATCAATGAATGGCAGTAGATGCAGTTTTTTCCACGTGGAAGAATTCAGTGACACTCCTTCATACACAGGCCCACGTCAGACACCACTTTGTGAGACTGCTCCTCTGTTGTCATCTGTTGCATGGCAACAAAATGTAATGGGATATTGGCAGGAAGGGTCAGCCTCTGCTGACATACCACCAATATCTGCCTCTGATGTCATGGGCCAACAGAATAAAATAGGAGGCATTCCTTTTGCAGGAGTCCCCATACATTTATATACCAATTTCCTTTCCAAAGAAGCTTTCCCTTGGACTAAAGGTAGAGGACACAAGTACCACCTGTGTACATGAAAGAATCAGTCTCACTCACCTCTATGCTTGGGTTGCAGAAAAAAAAAATATTCTTAAAAAATAAAAATAAAAAAGGCCAGTTGATTCAGCAAAGCATAGAATACAGATGCTTTCACCTTCAGTTACCAGTACATACAAGGAAACTAAATTATAAGATTTTGAACTGAATTCAGCAGAAAACCAATGAATGTGTGTGACATCAGTATGTTAATTTTAATAACATTCTTCTGCAAAATATACTGTAGTTAAGTAGTCAGCAAATCTTTCTCAAAAAATATTTATTTAGAATACTCCATTTAAATACCCTCCTATATGGAATGGCTACTATATGCAATGCCTACATGCAATTTTACACAAACTACACGTAAAACAGACAACCAAAAACAAGAACACCAGTAAGAAAATCAGCAGAAACTATGAATAACTTCTGATAAATTGATCGCAAGCTACAGCTGTGGGATCCTGCTTAGGAACTGAGCTCTGAGGCACACACTTCATCTTATGAGTTGTAGGAAGAATTATCAGGGAGAGTACCCCATTAGTTTTACCTCAGAAATTGGTTTAAAATTGAAGTTTAAAAAACTTCACATAAACATGATGAAAATATCAACCTCAGCATCAAGCTAAAATTATACACTTTATTTTTGTACTAAATAATATCCATCTAACCTCAAAATAAACAAGAAAAAACTTTTAACACTTATTTGACATAATAAGTTTAAGAAATTTCTGTTTAGAACATTCCAGAATGTACTCAGAGAGAAAATATATATATATTCTTGTATAATCAACCACATATTTGTTATCCAGTACCAGAAGTTCTCATATAAACTTAAACGTCATAAATCACCAAAGCATAAAGGGCATTGGTATCTGTTCAAAAGTATCCAAAAAACGGAAGTGTTAAATAAAAAATAACAGAATTAGCACTTTATTCTACATCATGCCTGCTGCAGTTTCAATAGGATGTGATACTCATCATAAAAACAAAAAACAAACAAACAACAACAAAAAAAACACTTCTTCGGTTTTATCCTCAACAGCAGAGTTGATGTGAGTTATTAAATTGAGCTGATTAAATTCCAAAGCTGGCTATGTTTCAGGAGAGCATCAGTGATTTCTGTTTTGACATCTTCAGTACAAGCCACGATCTAAAATCTTAACCTGTTTAGAAAACCTAAATCTAGATAACGAAATCCTCACTTTGCACTGAATTCCTGTTGCTTTCTCTTTATCAGTTAGGGGAAGTCAATTACAAAAATTATGTATTGCAGTAATTCCCCTGTTTCTCACCTAGACCTTAGTCTCCACTGAAAATAAACTGAGTTATGCCGTTAAAACTGAATGTAAAACTAAGTCCAGCACATACTGTAATAGGGTTATGGGATCTCTTTTGATTTCTCATTCAACAATGAATGAGAAATACTAGGGAGGGCTTGGGAAGAAGTCAAAATCCTTGACTTTAAAACCTCACACCATTCAGAAACATTTTATTAGGAAAAACAGTGCTCTAGCATCATATTTCTAATTCCCTTCACTAGTAATAAAATGTTTTCAGATTCAGCAATAATATTAATCAAGTGTTTTAAGACCTTTTTCCCTTCTCTGCAAACCTGTGCCCTCTTAGCACTCTCAGGAGCTTTTGTTACTGCCAAAGGCAAATTCATTTTCTACCCACAACATTGGTGGCACAATGGGGCTCAGCACACTTCTAGCAAGGACCAGATGTACTTTATATAGAGCCTTCTATGAGAATAGCTCAAACCAGAATATTGACAAATTAAAAGTGAAAAGAACATGCTTTTCAGACCTGCTTACAAGAAACCAGCACAATCAAGTTACTCTGCCTGAACATTACATTTCCTGCACAATTCCATACAGTCCTGCAAAACTGATTCTTTCTCTGATTATTATTGTGTGTGTGTGTGCGTGCTTCTTTCAGAGCTACGTGAAGAAGAAAAAATGCTACACTCTGAAAAATTCCTTTATACCCACTGCACCACGAGTTAAGCATCACCCAGAGATACCAGGGAAAACTGTGGAGAATTATTTACAAAACAGATACATTAGAAAATGTGGCATATACATTTGCCATGTTTCTTCATCTCTCCAAAGAATTTGTTTCCCCTAGTCATTCTAGCAGCAGATGCTATACACTCTGCAGTTTGTTCTACAGCAGACATGGATCAGCTCACCAATGTTTTCACTCCAGCCATTCTTCTCTTTTCAGGAGAAGGGCAACTCAATACTCCTTCAGACAGCCACCAAACACCCCCAAATCACATTACAGGGGTGACTGACAGGTGAGGCTAACCTTTCTCCAATCAAACAGGCTCAGAGATTTTTAGAGGCAGATGCTCAGCTTCATCAATCCAAAAGCTTTCCAGAAGTTCATTCAAGGAGAAGAGATGGAGGACAATGCACTCGAGCAATTAGCCATGTTTACAAACTTCTCAAACTTCTGGCAATTCGGATATAGACAAAGGGCTGCACAGCCATGTAACAGTGACCCAAACTAGGGAAATCTTCTTTCCAAAAGCAGCTCCCCTTTCAAAATTCCTCAGCAGCAGGCATTAGCAATGACTACTTGCTTCTAATTTTCTACGTAATTCATTGAGGGACCTCTTGCTCTCCTGATCCCAAATGACAAGAGCTAGGGCTTCACTAGACTGTAGGGATTATTGTCAAGAAAAGAAAATAAATGATGGAAATCTAATCTTAAATAATCCCCAAAGATCAGATTTACATGATTTAATCTGTAAACAAAGCAGAAGTGGAAGTTTGTGGTATAGGGTAGGACTCCTCTTTTATGTGAGCTGCCAAAGTCTAGCCACCTATGCCTTCTCCCACATTATTCAGACTCTTATTTTATATCAAACAAGCATCTTCTGGACCTCTCTAAACATCTAAATATTTCTAAAACACCCTTCTTCTCCCTTTGACTATGGAGCTGGATAAATATAGGCAGGAGAGATGACACAAATTGTACTCCCATAGCATGGGTACACAACTCTCTTTTTATATTTTACAGTTCATAAAGATAGGAACTAGAAGCAGATATCTCCTTTCCTGCTTGTGCTTTGCAAAGTAAAATGACATTCAAAACTGGGATGTTCTTTGGTTGGGTGCTGCTTCAACCACAGGTTCACTAGGATGTTGGTGGGAATCTCCATTTGCCATCAGGAGATGCTGAAGGCACAGCCTCTCCACTTCGTCAGACCCAACTATTCCTCCTACACAAGTCCTAAGACGTATATTTTGGGCCAAAGCAGTCTGCCTGGATTCGGCTAGCAGCTCTGTGACACAACACAGAGGCTGAAGGAGATGTCAACTATTTACCCTGCCTCCACATGTTATTTTGGCAGGCCAACCTCCTCAGACTGTATGTTTATAACACTCTCTGCTGCAACTCAGAGAGGTGGAGTCGCCAGGAAGATTCTATATGGGGAAGGCACTAAATGACTGGGACTTCTGGCCTGGAAGGAGCTTTGTTTAACTTGCAAATAGTTTGGAGAAGTAGCACAGCAAGTGCGTTTTTTTTTTCCCCAGAGAGCTTGGTATCACAAATGATGCCACAAAAAGAGTAAGGAGGAAAAGCCACTGATTCAAAGGAGATCACATGGAAGCATATACATATCTAAATAAAACGTGTGCCTAAGCTTTAGGATGAAAAGAATAAGAATTTTCAGATTTGGTGACTAAACAAAAGAAATAAATAGAAAGTAAATTTAAATAAGCTTTGGAAGATTCCCCCCAACATTTCCCAAAGAAACAGCTTAAGTCATGCCTATTATTCATTCCAAAGTATTTTGCTTCTTTACTAGAGTATTTACTGCTTCTTGAAAACATTGCATTTTTGCTTTTGGGGTGTAGAGACAGGTCAATGTCCACACAGAAAAGTTATTTTGAAATAAAAGTATTTACAATTCATTGAGAACTATCCCTACAATTTTTCAAAAATCCTCTTTTTGTCTAGTTTAAACTATTACTCAATCTTAACTCAAACTTATGGATACCTGGGGCCGAAAAAGTAAATATTTTTCTGCTGATCTGCACTTTCTTAAGTTTATTGTCTTGACTTTTTCCATCAGCTCTATCAACTGTACCACTTTCCAAACTCATAGGAAACAAACTAAGGTCAATAATGTTAATTAAGATGTTCCTTTTAATTTTAACAGAATACTAAGATCAAGCATTACACTGAAAAGAAATAAAAGTAAAGTGCCTATTAAAAAGTAGAAATGATAAGGAATCAGCACTTAGAAAATTCTCAGGATGTCACAGTAGGTGCTTGTTCCCATAATAATGATATACCAATTTACGTACCTCTTGTTATAAAAACCTAAAAGAGCTCCATATATCTGTGAAAACAGTGACATAATGGACTCCAGTTAAAATACATAATCAATCCTTCATCCACTCAGCGTTCAAGATCTTGTCACAAGGAGTGAATCCACTGGTGGCAAACATCCCTGCCTTGCAAATTCACCTCCCAGGTTGGGTCTCATCAAGATGCCAGTGAGTCTTGGGTTTTAATAAAACTTAATGTAAATCACATTCTTTGTTTTTGTTATTGTTGTTTATTTAAATACATTATGAGACCGCGGTTCTACACTGATGGTTCAATTTCAAGGGAGAAACAAGGACTTCAGCAAGAACTGACAAAACATATCACCCAAGGGGACACACACTGTTTTTCCAACACTTCATGGAAAAGTGGTATTTAAAAGGAAGAAAATACTTAATTAGAGCAACTCTGAGCCAAACTCAGCATTCAAGCACACCATTCTTTCCAAAACATCCTACAGTGTGAAGGCTAACACTGCAGTGTAGCAAACCTCATGGGGTGTTTCATAGTTTAATTAACACAGAGCTGCTTGGATTTTATGATGCAGAGGATACCCAAAGACACACATCCTTTCAGACTCTGGGTGACTATGTGCAAAACAGCTACAAGTTAATTACATCTGCATTTGCTAGTAAACAGTTGTATTCTTTTACTTCAAATATCAGACATTTAGCATTAGTCAAACAGCCCTGGTGCACGAAGCCTCTAGTCTACATGGCGGCCGTAGGAAACACTTTCCAGGTCTGGCAGCATGCCTCATCCCCGATTTGGACTTTCAAGGGCAATTTTAGTGTGCTTCCTGTCGCAGACTACTGCTAGCAACTCCTCAGCACTCCTTTTCTGTCTCCATCACTCTGAGCCCACCAGGAAGGGTTGTTATTTAAGTCAATGCAAATTACCTTTCCATTAAAATTTTTGCTGCATTAAATACATTTAAGATTAAAATGCATTAGAACTCTGGAATTTGTTTCTATTTTTCAACTTTCAGTGTTCAAAACGTCAGTCTTATGCTACTTTCTCTGGGATGTTTTCATGCCAATACAGAAAAATATTTAGATAGAGAACATATAAAGTCTACAGAGCAAAGCTTAAATAATTGCTACTGACTGCAGTGACTAGTGCTGCAAGGAAACCTAAGGGAATTTATGGGCTTACCTCGAACTGTTTAATATACTATACGTTTAATATACATATACGTTTACTACTGAAAATGAAACCAAATTATGAAAAAGTCTTGATTCTCCAAAGACATCTGTATTTTGCATTACTAGGAGAAGAACACATGAATGTTGTTCCCCACAGAATAATATAAGAAGATTGGAGCAAATCTTAGCAGAAAGAGAGTAAAACACTGCCAAAATCCATCCACAAAGAACACCTCTTCATTTATCATCTCACACATAAATCTTCATTTATATAACTAAATAAAAGTTTTAATCTGGAAATTGGGGTTGTAGGTATAACAGCCATTATAACAGCATTACAGGGGAAACTGGCTCACACTGGAAGTGTTTGTGTCTTTGAAAAATAATTCTGTATGTCCTTCAGCTTCTTGTTGCAAATGACCCAGACTGTGAAAAACAGCAGTAAAAGAGCAGTAAAGAATAGCCCTGATTTTCTTTTTGGGGTTAGTTTCAGATTTTTGGCAGTGGATTTACTTCCATGCTCTATAGATCAGAAGCAAAACAGCTATTTGAATTCTTTCTCCCCTACATCCTATCACCCAGAAGTTCACCTTTATTCATTAACAGAAGGGAAAGACGGACTGAAGAGAGCAGAAACCAGCTCTGTTTAAACTCTGCCTTTTGTTTCTCACAACACACTAGGATTATTTATGTTTGAGTACAGAACGATGCACTCTGTTGAGAAGCTGCACAATTAAAAAAGATCACATCCGATTTTTAAAAAGTCTAAACAGAAGATATGTTGGGTTGAGAAACTTCTGAGTCTGATCAGTTTCGTTTTCAATTGTTGTACATGTCTCTGCTGTATTTTTCAAAATAAGACTCTGCTTCTCTTTTCAGTCTCTTTTGCTCTGATGGAAGTGCAGCCCTAAGTCAAAAACCTTTCTCCTGCCCCCATGCACTGCAGAGATGCTGATAGACATACTTGTGAACAGGCCCATTAAGTGTACAGAAACAAGGAGATATATTACAGGGAGGTGCTGAAAATGAAACTCAAAGCTCTGGTATTTCCTTCAGAAGGGGTAAAATAACATCATGATCTTAGACTGCATTACTGGTGTCAAAGAGCCCCATAGTACAACTCTGTGAAAAACCTTAAACAAATAACCTCTATCCGATTAAAACTGAGATACACTGTGAACTGTCTCCTTTCTTTGGTGAGGAGACTTTTCTCTAATTCCTGAATAGACTGATATCTTAGTGCTTCATAAATAAGTTTATAACAGCCTCAAATTTTTTAGCAGATCATCAAGAAATTGGGAGGTCTTTCCAAAGGAGTTAACATGCACATATGAAACCCAAAACATATGAATATTCTTTGCAGAAGATGGGATGGGCAGAGATGGGAAATCAATTCTCGTTCTCTTTTGTACAATGTGAATACTTCAGATTCAACCAAATGACAAATTTCTGCATTGCTCAAACAAATAGCTAGATTGAACTGGGCAATTTGACCTATTATCTTTTATCCCATCTACCAGTGATAAAACACCTTAGTTAATCTTCCAGGCAAAATCAACAATTGAGCTAATCCTGATTAGGCCTAATATTGTTTGAATCACATTTATGCTCACCCTGGAAAAGCAGGTCACAGAAGTTAATCCAGCCTGTAAAAACATATAAAATAAAAAAAACTGTTAGACAAAGAATAAATCATATGCCCAGTCAGCTGACACCTGCCACAGGCCCAATTTTAACGAGATTTAAGCATGGGCAACCTCGTTGATACCCTTCTTTTCCTCTCTTCTTTTTCACAAGTTCCTCAGCAACAAAAAGCTAGATGCATCCCTATGTTTCTACCAAAAAAAGCCTTCAGGGAGAGTAGGCAGTCTGTAAAAGGAAGGGGTTCTCTATAAAAGGAAGGGGTTCTCTTAACAGCAGGAAGAGCAGCTGAAATTTGAGCAAAAAAGCCCAGGTTTTACTTCTTCTTGTGCCTGACCAAACCTGACCGTTGGCTGTTCTGAAACCATCTGGACAAGGAAATCTTATGCTGATGGTTTGGGTATCACCAAAATTAAGGTTCCAGTCTTACTATGAGATCATTCTCCCAGAGGGAGGAATTCTCTTAGATCATCCAGAAGTGCTTTGCTGCTAATGGCCAAGCAAGCCAAGTTGCTGGCTTGCTCCTCTTCTTCTATAAATATGCCTCAGCACACCTGAATTTTATAGCAGAAATAAAAGAAAATCCAAAACCCTGCTGCTAAACTTACTGCTTATAATAAAATAACTGCAGAACTGCAGTGTCTTTTTTTTTTTTTTAGATTAAGGAAGACCTTTTTTGGGCCATTTTCCAGGATGAAAAAACAGCTGTCTTTGCCAATCTCCTTGCAGGCAAAGAAAATCTTCAAGATGAACTGCTTTGATAGAAAACAGGAGATTAATTTTTTTCTTTCCTTTGCCAGGATGACCTCTTCTAGAGTCAACTTTGTGATCCTGAAGGCACTTCCAGCTACAAATTAATTGCAGATTTGATGCATACTTGTTATTCATAGACATCATACACTTAAAAATTCTTTACATCCTTGAAGTTCACAAAATTAATTTCCCAGTTCTCAAAGTAAGCTTATGTGGGGCAATCTCTCCTTTTCTGTGATTTGAAGCATAGTGTTACAAAACTGCATCTCAAAACTGGGCTTTGGAGGAGGATGATGGTCCAAAACCACAGCAAGTCTTACAGGAGAAGAACTTCCAATTCACTACCAATCTGATTGGTGCATGTCCATGCTGAAACCTATGCTGCTCAGTATGTTTTCCTTTTTAAATAGGATATTTAAAAAACTAATATATAGCCAAGAACCAGAATTGCCTGTTCTCGTTTAAGAATAAGCTCTCCACCCAAACAAAGTATTAATGTGTCACTCTGTATAATAAATACAAGACTTACTATACAAGGAAGTATAGCAGAATGGCTTTGGCCTTGTCTAAAACTAATATATTTTAAGTCTATATATAACAAGTTCCTCTGACAATGAATCATGTAACGTCTACAAGACAAAAAGCGGCACACTTTGTTAGCTACAGAAAGACAGGTGGACCGACAGAAACTTCCACTTAGTGCTTTATTGGCTGCCTGCCACAGCTTGAATGGGAGCAATTATGAAAAAATTGAACACATGACTTTAATAAGCTTCAATATGGATTGCTGTCTGGTAAAAACAGAGCTTTACAAAAAGTTACTCTGGGACTAGTCTTTGCTACTGGGAACAAATCTCTTGCTTCGGATGTCGATCACATATTCTTTGGATTATTTGAAAAGGTTAGCAAGAAGAGTGACATGTGAAATTGGGGATGGCAGGAAGCAGGCTTGGGAGACAGCAACTCATGCTTGTGCCAGAGGGCAAGTACCTCTCCCAGCGCAGTGGCTGCTGCATTTTTGCTCTTTGTGCATACACACATTTATTCAAATTTAACGCCTGGCAAAACTAAATATTAACAGAGATGTGCCCAAACTCTTTGCTGTGAGTGTGGTGGGAAACTGGAACTGGTTGCCCAGAGAAGCTGTGGATGCCTCATTGCTGGAGGTGTTCAAGGTCAGGCCCTGGGCAGACTGATCCAGTGGGTGGTAGCCCTGCTAGCTGGACATAAGTGGTCGTTAAGGTTACCTGCACCCCAAACCACTCTGTGATTCCATGATAAATAGATACACCCAGTAGCAGACAGAAGGATCTATTTCCAGTCCCATATTACCTGGAACAAGACTACCACGGCAATTATGGATCGTTTTACCTTCTATCAAGAAAAAAAAAAAAAATCAAAATTGGAAAGGATAAGAGAAAACGCTGTTCTATTCAATAAGAAATTCCAAAGAATGATATCAACTTTAGCAGAAAGTGAAAAGAACATGACTAATTTTAAACGACTTTCACCTTGAATGGGACCTTGAATGGGACCTTGAATGGGACCACTGCAACACCTTAGAACACCCAGTATGGTAGCATCAAAACTGTTCCACTTGCTGCAAACTTGTATTTTCCTGAATATCCTTTGTTTCTGCTTGTGTTTTCAATGGCCATCCTCCTGTATTTGTATTTGAGACGAGCTGTGCATGTGCCCTATATGCTTTCCTATTTTCAAGCCACAAGTTCTCAAACAATATGACTGCACAGTTTATAAAAAAATCATACACAACATAATGGAACTGTTGCAATCAGATGGCTACTACAAAGTGAGTTTTATTTTCACAGGTTCTTGAAACTTTGCCCCAGAAATGATGGTATCCTCTCCTTTTAGCCTGACCCCAAGCTCCCTTATCTATAAAATAGCAGTTATTAACAGCAGTAACAACATGCACTGCTAACAGCTCAGTCTGAGACTCTTCTAACACATTATAAATTCAGTGAGGGTAAGTCCAAATAAAAGCAGCAATAATCTGTTGCACAGATACAACACAGAGAGCAACTGGCTAGTCAATAATCTGCAGCATTAGACAGTGGGTCACAGGATTAATGAAGTCATCAGTGCGATAATTCATGAGAAAGCAGCTACTGTATCAGGAGGCATCCAGAGACTGCTCTGTGTAAGTTAGGAGAAATGAGCCTCCTGCTCTGGGATGGGAGAGCCTCTTCAGAAGGTGTATCTTGCTTTGGGCAACACTGCTCAAAGACGACAAGAGCTTGTGTAAAAAGGTCAGAGAGAAACAACTACAACTGTCACACATGGGAAAACAATGATCTATGAGGAATGATTAAAAGGAGAGTGTCAGCCTAGAGACAAGGGCCACATGGTAACAACTCTGAAATAATGATGAGGTCTCTGCAAAGAGAGATGCAATGCATTCTTTTTCCATGTACACTCACACAGGATGAGAAATAAGGGCTGACGATTTACAGCTGAGATCTCCCTTAGACATTCTGAAAATGAGATTATATTTGAAAGTGCAAATAAGAATGGAAACAGTGTATGGAGGTAACAGAATAATTACCTGCTCCTATTTTAAAAAAATCTCTAGAGCCTTCTAGGCTCATTTTCCACCACTGAAAATTCATTACTTATCAAAAAATTGATCCAATGGATTTCAATTTTCAAAGCATCAACACTTTCTCATGTAATTTCAGGTTTTTATTTCAGAACATCTTAAATTCTATTCTGACCTAATAAACAAGAGAACATAATTTTAAAATGACTATTAGTTGCCAAACAAAATAAAAGGTCCATCCTCCCCAGAGCTCTAATCAACTAACCATATGTCATCATTGCTGTGCTCACATCAGAATACGAACAGATCAAACACAGGGTCAGTCTTGGTGAGAGTCTGAAATCATCACTATTATCAGCAGGGAAAAAGGGAAAGCTACTGCTGAAGAAATGCTAAGATTTGGAACTAGAGAACTCAGGCAATAAACTACTTTGAGGAGACATACAGAAGCTCTGATGATAATGAGACTACAGTTTTGTTTTGTTTTGTTTTTTCTTAAGATTCAGAATTTACAGCAAGTCCTGGGCTAAATTAAAACATATTTTCTTTTTATTACTGAATCTGATTCTGCAGTATGTTTCTTTAGTCATGATAGCTTAATGTCAGAGGAACAGTGCAATATTAAAAACCACACTATGGCTCTATCAATGTTTTCTAATCTCCTTTGAGATAATTTTTAATGAAGGAAAGAAAGCATCTTTTCCAAGTAAAATAATCCATAACATACTTGTCTCCAGCCTTTTAATTATTTAAAGTAATTTCTCTATGAAGACACTAAGATTTATCTACAAGATCTTCTTTTATTCCAAAAGACTGATCAATAGGTTGAAATGAAAAGTGACTTAACTAAAAATACATGTATCTTGACTTTTCACATGAGTCAAAATGAAGTTCTAACAAACAATGTAAGTTTTGTTTTTTGCCCACATTCAACATACATATGCTTGTGCAAATTGTAGCATTTGCCAGTTGAGACTTGGCTACTTTTATCCTTTTTAAATGTCTTTCTTTACGCACTAGAGAACTTTTCATTTACCACAGAATTGCTATGTATGCACAAAAGTGAATTGTTAACTTATAGGGGAAGGTGGAGAGCAATATATTCAGCGTGAAGTGAATGTAGAGAATAAATAGTCAAGGAAAGAATGGGCATGAACAATAAAGGAAATGTGGTAAAAAGCGTTAACTCTGCTCAACTGAAACTGCCAAGCATTACCATTGCTTTACTCAAAACAATAATGTTATATGTCTAGATTGAGTCTGTAACAGGCCAAAGAATATTTTCATAAAAGGGAAGAAAAATGCTATTTAAGAGTCCCTCCATGTCCGTTCTCAGGGGTTTAAGGAATCAGATAGCAAATGCTTACAACATTGCATAAATTGTTCAAATTTCTTTATGGTGTGAATCCAGAACATTCCCAAAGAAACAGCCCTGGACACAGCGTTGGAGCAAGAACACTATGATCAGCATCCTGCTCTGTGGCGCATGCAGGTGTTTTGAAGGAATTCTTGTCTGAAACCTGCCTTGCTGTTGTTATGGCATTGGAGATGTTCTGAAATGAGAGCTCTGACAACAGAGCTGAGCTTTGTTTAGAGAATGTAATCCTCATTCTCTCAGCTGCTGACAGGAAAAGGCCACGTCTTGCTTAAGTGAAAAATTCCTTTCTCAAAGTCAAGGGATGAAAGTGGTAGAGAAGAGCAAATTTCTTGCCTAAACTGCAAACTTAAAATGTCCGACAGATGGCTGTTAACAACATCAGAAACAGCTTTTTTTTTTTTTTTTCTATTCTTAAACATATATCAAAGTAGAAAGTTTCTACCAGGTGGTATTAGGCATTACAGGGATACAGAAAGCATCCAAATAATAACCTGATCCTCCGGATTACAAAGGTCCTCCCTCCTATAGAAATGAATGGTGTGGAGGCTGCTACACTCTTGCAGGCATAAGCCATTCTGGTACTGCATTGAGAATTATTATAAAATTAAAAAAAAAAAAAAAGCCACTGTTTATTTAAACAAAAATGCAGACCTTGGATACATACATTGCCATGACCCTTGATTTCCATTACTCCAAGAATACTGCTAGTGTGAGTGCAAGCAAATGATTTTTTGAAATGTATCGCATAGTTTGATTTTTTTCCTAAACAACAGCAAAAACCTAGACACTGCCAAACACATTTAAATACTATGGGCATTTAGTAAATGTAATTTAAAAAAATTAAAGGCCAAAAAGTTGAGAAAAAGCAGTGGAGATAAAACTGATACACCTGACAAGGAAGCAAAGTGAACTGAAAAACTACATGAACTTGTTCAGAGGAAGATAATAGGCTTTGGACAACTGAGTCAAGTAGGAAACAGAGAAGTGGATGAGAAGGGGAAAATTATGGCATGCTTCTCCATTGCTCAGTATGGCACTGAGATTTGCTGAATCACACTGCTCTTCTGTGGAAGACTTTTCTGCAAGGCCCTGATAAATCGTCCTGTTCCTTCTCAGAGTGAGAGATGCGAGGATTTGTAACTTATTATTTGTGTGACTTAATCTGTTCACTTAAAGGAGAAGTTGCATAAAGTAGATATGCCTGGACATCATGCTGCATCGTGCTCTGGCTTGGTGGGTCTGTGTACTACACAATGAGACTTCTATTTTCACTTCTTTTTGAGAGAGAGTCTAAACAGCACCAAGTATAACCACATTATGCTAAAAGCACACTTTAAAAAAATAACCAGCTTAACCATCCACAAAAGATGCTACAGTAATACTCTTCCAAGTTTGTTTCATAAAGGGTAATTATTTTTGCCTATTTTTCGTTCCCCAAAAATTTAGAAGGTAGATATGTTAGCTGACAACAAGGAGAAAAAAAAAAATATTAAAATTAAAAATAGAGGAATGATTTGAGAATATTGCAGCTAAATGCTTTGTTTTGTCCTATTTCTCCCAGCGCTTCTTGAGTGTTCTCTGCTTCACTTTTCTTCACGCTCAACTTAAAAATCCGGGTTCAAATTGGCAAACACGATCACTTGCAAGTATCACTCATCTCTGGAAGACCATTCTGTGGCTTCAGTAAGTGCTAAAGGATTGAGCCCAACACACTACAGATAAGCATGAAGTAAAACAAAGAAATGACTCTACCAGTGGCTTCAGCCAATGTATAAAGGCACTTCCATTGATAGAGAGGGCCCACTCAAGAATTAGTATCCCATCTGTTTTGGTGAAGCTATTTTGCAATCACATCAGCAGTTTGCTTCACCATGTGGTTGCCTAAAGGCTACAAAGGGAACAGCAATGGGGAGAGATATCTTGCCTTTAGCATTCAAAGTGAGGCTGCTATAACCCAACTGTGAATGCACAGCCTTGGTATTTTCACCCAACCTGCCCCTCCTCTGCCCCATTGCCCTGTATGCAACATGGAGTACAGACACCTCTTTGTCTACCAGGGATTTCTGAAACTAAATTTAATGAACTTTCAGATACTACAATGATGGGTGTCTCAGGGAAACATGGGAGGAAATTAATAATTACAGCCTCAGCAGGTTTTGAATAGCATGCAGTAAATAAGGTGATGGTCACACATTGAACAATGGAAGTAAAACAGAATGCTGAATAGGGGCTCATTAAGCAAGTGCTGCCCATCTTTAGGTTGGAACAAAGCAGGGGTCCAGTGGAAAAGCTAATCTGTTAGTTATCATGTAATTAAAGCCTGCATAGAAATGCTTACGCACAAAGGTCAAATAAAGGTTGCCCACAACATAAATACAGAAGTTTTAAACAAATCCAGTAATTGTATTTTCATGCAAATTTTTGCTGATGTATTGTTACATACTTTGAATATAAATACTTTGAATATAAAGCTTACCAGGCAGCACTCACTTTCTTTGTAGCTCTGTAAATAGTCTTTCTAAACAACATGTTATTCACCTGAAAGTTTACTAGTTTGGGTACATTAAGAGTTTGAGTAAATTCTTTGGCCCAGATCAGGCAGGAGATCAGCCCAAGAGATTCAGTTCTGGGCTACTAAGGTTAGGATGCACACCTTTCCTCCAGCACATCCCTCCTCTGGTCCTCGTGATACAGCCTTCACAAGTGAAAATCCTGGTTGTGAGACTGGCAACGAATGAATGGCAAAACTCACTTCCATTCTATGAGGGAAATTTGTTCAATGTGATTTTAGGTTAAGCCATGCTGGGAAACAAACAAACAAAAAAGTATATATATATATATATACACACACACATATGTATATGGGCATGTAACATGAAAGAAGCTTGTAGTCTAAATGGGCTGCCAGAGGTGTATACAAATTTGGAAAGTTATTTAGTCCAGCATACGGAATAGAAACAACCTGTTGTTTATATATATGTATATATACAGATATTTCTATGGCCTGTCTCCACCTCTGGAGACAGCTGCTCCCAATTAACATCTCTCACAAACAGCTCTGTGGTGTCAGACTGTGTTATTATTTCCACTTTGCAAGAAAAAGGTGAAACAGGAGAACAGACCAGGTTCAAGAAGGTATCTTTGTGCTCTTGCTGAATTTGATTTAAACAAATAATATCTACAGAGCTGTATCTGCAAAATGGTTGTCTATCTAGGTGGTGTTACACTACAAAGCTGCAATATGAATCTCTGATTTTTAATTCTCAATCTATTACATCTCTAAAAGATCACTGAACAATGCTGATCTATGCTAAAAGATCATGCACCCTAAACAACGAACTGCACATTCATAAAACTGGTCTGTATTATTTCATTCAGTAAAGTCTTCTATTCTGTTACTACCAAGATAAACACAAAACAGGCAAGACATTTGGAAAGGAAAAATGAAAAGTTGTTTATTCCAAATGGTCGCTGTGGTGGGTTTGATGGCTCTTTCACATTCTGTCTGTGACTTTCCCTCCCACAAATACAGTCCACACACTAAAAGCAAGTAAAAGCTTATAAACACAGCAAATACAAAAACTACTAATGCTGTCATGCAGTAAGAAAACTCTTGTCATTTTAGCTAACTCTTTCAGAAGTAAAAGCTTCTATAATCCTAGATTTGTAGAGCAATACAGTAAAATTTACAAAACGTCTATAGTTAGCTCTTCAAAACCATTCTGATGACAAGTAAGAGTTGAACCTAAGTACAGGACCAGAGAGATCCTTCAACTCTTCAAGTACAGGTATGAGGCATGCTTGTCCACTAGCAGAAACATGCAATCTGGAGGGAAGGCAGGGGAGGACATCGGTCAGAATTTTCTGCCCAGTGCTTGCTTTCTCCAGTTGCCAACAAATATGCCAATGGCAGGCACACAGCCCATCTAATAACTGCCCACCAAAAAGCACTAAGGTGCTTTCCAAAGCAACAGTGTTTATGCAAAGACATAAAAACAAAGGTACAAATATTTGCTCTTAGCGGATGCTGACATCCAAAGTTGTAAAGCTACAGATTACATCCCCTCCTTGCTCTCTAAACACGCTGAAGAAACTACAAACACGTCTCTTACAGAAACTGAAGAAAAATAGGAGCTTCTTCACATTTTAAAAAATCTGTTTTGGAAGCAGAATTTATTTTCTCTTCTTTTTGCATCATCCAGGCCTTTATTTCCATTATCTAAAACAAATGCAAATTTTCATATATTTTTTACAAAAGGAACATATTGTTAAGCTGGTATAAACTTATTTTGGGTGATGAAATGATGGGATAGTGTACAAGCATGTTTAAGGATAATGTGTTTGGCATCCACTTCCTGAAGCTGAAGTAAACTCAATTACAAAGGTTAGATTTTTATACAAAGGACTCTCCAAACACTTTATGTGCTTCCATAATTCAGTGCCATTCCATTTTATTGGCTTATGAGGTTTAGTCTGTTCATCTTTGGTGGTATTATTTTGTTACAAAACAAAACATACACAACTCAAGTGCATGTTCACATAGCTTGAAAGAGTCTTTAGGATTCTCTACTCCCTAAACCCCCAAAGAAAAGGTTCTGAGTGATTTATGGAAAAGTTACAACATTATGCTGAAGTACAGTGGCAGTAGATACTCCAGAATGTGTTCTGCCCAGCTCACACAAAGGACTGCAATTCCCTCAGAGAATAGTCAGTATGCACCAGTTTGACAATCGTAACTATCAGAGCATAATTATGCTTTCCTGAGTTAGTACAGCTTTTTGCATGAAGACAGTAATCTAAGAGAAATACAAATTTCATAAGGCCACTGCTGAAGAGGAACCATCAAACATACCATCATCTGTTTCACAGGGAGCAAGCGTTCCCTGCATGAAGTTTCCCTTACAAACAAGTCTCTCTCTAGCATTTCCTGCAGACTGTGATCATACTGTTTCCAGTAGAAGTACTCCAGTGATGTAATTTACTGCCTTTTTTTTTTTCCTTTGATTACTTCTTATCTTTCTTTTTTCCAGTGACAGAAACACTCTACTAAACCATCTTTTCTTCTGTAGCACTTCCAGCTCCACAGGCAGCAGTATCTTTTTTTGATAGTTTCCCATTTCCTCCTTTAATTCATCCATATTTTAATACACAATTTTCTATACTACCCCAAGGAAGGGCTAGGGGAAAGGGCAGCCTAGGAGCAGGGATAGGAACAGAGCCTGTTCTAGGCTGCCCCAAGGCAGCTTTGCAATGGCATCATGTTGTGGTACCTCAGCTCAACACAGCTGGGCCCTTGAAGGTCAAGTTTCAAGCTTTTGTCTCTAGTAGCCAGCAGTTCAGCCCTCACTGCCCACCTAAAGTATTTATTCCCATCTGCAGAAATAAATTTCTCTAAAATTTTTTTATTGTAGTTCTAGACAGAATTTTTTCTGCCTCCGTTCTTTTTTGTTATTTTATTCTCTCTCTCTCTCTCTTTCTTTTTTCTTTTCTTTCTTTCTTTTTTTTAAGGGAATACATATTAATAACACAACTACAGAATTTCATTTTTTTACTCTCTTCTTTTTATTGATGTCTCGTCCTATACAGAAATCAACAAAAAACAAACACATCTTTAGGCACATAGCAACACCAAAACTGTTAAAAAAGTATAAAATAAATTACATTTAACTAGTGATGGAATTGACAAAATCTTCCAGTTCTTTGAAAACAGATTAGAATGCAAGAGAAGCCTAAATTTATTCACAAAATGTAAACCATTCATTACCAGTTCACAAGAAGATCATGTTATTTCTTCATCTGTAGCTGTATTTTCAGCTGTTGGCTTCCCACAGGCAGCAATCATTCATCCAACAAAATCTACTTGGTGGCCCATATTCAAATAAAATACGTTTAGCTTCTTAAATAGAAATAATGAGTTCCCATGTGTTACTCAGTCAAAGTGAAAAAGAGGTTATTATCATGTGATATTGATTTAATCAAGAGGCGTTCAGATTTAAGAAAAAAGGAATTTCTTTCAGCTTCCAAATGCTAGTTTGCACCGAAAGGATAGTATCAGCAGAAGTCCCAGATGAGCACTGCCCCATGAAAGTAGACACAATGTATCCAACAATAAGAAATGGGGAACACCCATTTTCAACAACTCAGTGTTAAATACTGTTACCCTGTAGAAAGATGCTGCATAATTTATGCTGAGGCATCTCAGTGAATAAGAGCAACAAATACTATATAATACCTGATATCTATTTGGGAAGGAGGAACCAAAGCATAATTAAATAAAAGCCAACACTGAAGAAACAGACCATGTGATGCTTGTGTTTGCCTTTTATTTCTGATAGAAAGGAGTTGCCAAGAGGAGATAGTTCTGATTTCACAGTATATCCTGTTCTGAGAAGTGAGGGGATCGTATTATTTATATTCTTTGCATCGTGTATTCAAATATAATACATACGTAGCTTGATCTCAACCTATGTGAATACAGAATTGGATTATTAAAAATTACATTTCAGAACATAACTTTTATACTTTTTTTTTTTTTCAAAGGAAAATCTACCTGGTTGATATAAAGGTTCAATCTGTATTGAATTTATCACAGTTAACACAAATAATGGCAACCTCTGCACAGAGTGAACCTGCACAACAGCAAATTGGGTATTTTTAAGTTCTTTATTTTTGATTCAAGGTTGACTTGCTAGGATTTCCCACAATTTATCATCCAGCCACTTCATTCTCTTATGTGAACATTTAGAAAGTAAAAATTGCATCCAAAAAATAAGGAGGAAAAAAAAAAAAGTAGAAATAAATGTTAATCTTGCCATCTCTACTTAATAGAATAAGTTATATAAGTAAAGGTTATCTTATTGTTTGGGCTGATCAGACACAGAGACACAGAACCAGGCTGTCTATCAACAGCCATAGATGGTACAAAACCCAACTAAAGAAATAAATGAAATCCATTTGCTTCTGAACCAGTGCTCCACATACTGAATTTCCCAGTGCTCCTGTGTAGACACAAAGACATGGCTGGCAAGAATAAGAAAATTACTAGAAACCTTCTGCAAATGAAACCCAGCTGCTAAAGCACAATCCCATATGTCTCCTACAATGTGTGGCTCTGATAGATTAAATTGAGCATAAGAAAGAGATGAAATATTTATGAAAATTAAATTTGCAGAATGCATGTCAGTAAGCCTGAAAAACATTTCTTTTCAAACGAAGACAGGAAACCACATTTTTCACCCAACCAGGTTAGGGTAGGTTATAACAGTGGTATTCACACAAGCCTCTGAGATGCCTATGTTTTCTGCAGCCTGCTCAACTTTTACTCAAACCACTGATTCCAGAAGCAGCGACCACAAATACTGACTCTGACACTGGTGTATCAAGTGTTTGTAAACAACACACACAAATGAAACGCTATGTTTTACTCCTTCTTCACCAAAAGGTATTTTGAAGGTTGGGAAAAAGTTCAGATCACATGAGGTATTCTGTGTACTGACACTACCCTGAACAGAATATTGCTGGAATGAACAAAATCCTTGTTAAACATTTAAGAGAATGCTTTCAGATATTTAAGTAAATGAATACATTCTGAAGAGACACCTTCAGGCTGATTGTTTACCAAATGTTCATATTTTCCTTGTACTGGCTTTCTCAAAAAAAGCTATGAAAGAAAAGTTCAGTGGGGTAAAACAGTCACGGCAACAGAAAAATGAGCTAACATTTAGATTCAAATAAAGCTACAGAAGCACAAAATACCTCCCGTTTTTCCCAATGGCAAACATCTTGCATGAAATCCCCCCAGATAGCATCTCTCTGTGGTTCAGATCTTGCCTGTCTCAGCAGATCTGTTATCACTACAGCAAGCTCTGCTAGTGAGTATGATCAGGTTTTCATTTCCTATCCAATCCTAACTTTCATCTCTTTAGAGGCAAATATCTTAGAAAAGGTGACACTATTTTTCAGCTGCTTTTCTCTCATGAGATTGAGAAGCCCAGAAGACCTTTTAAGGAGATAACCCTTCTGATGGTTTAGAAGTCAATTATTCCAAAATCCTGAATGTTACAAATACCCATACACACACGGAACTGTGACCTAAGGCAAACAGATGCGGTTGCCTTAGCAAAGCAAAACCAAGACACAGCATTAATATTTATACTGAGGATTAATAATAAAGAGGATGGAGCAATCTGTGCTGCTTAGCCCTGACTTCAGCTAACCAGAGACAAAACCAACTCTTCCCATATTCTTGTGCTGCTTGAATGCCTTCCACCAGCATGCTGGGGCCATGGGATAAGCCAGGACACTAGAGTCATCCCAGAGGAGACCCATGATTTATTCAAAGAAGTACAGCAAACAATGTTTCCCAAACTCTTTTTCAAAGGAGTAACAACTAATATCTTATTTTCTTTTCAGTTTATACATCAAGATTTGAGTACCTTCTATGATGCTAAAGTGATACAAGGCAGATACCAGCAGAGAAATTATGATGAGTCCTACGTACATCTGAAGTAACAGTTTAAAATTTGCTGATCAAAAATATTAAATAATATCTCCTTACAGCCAGTTTACAACATAAAAGACTGAAAAACAGAAAGATGCAAATGGAATTTAGTAAATTGATAGGGTGGACTTCCTTATAATTCCTAATCTTGACATGATAGCGCTATATTTCTTTTATCAAAGATTTAAGCTTCCACTTCTATCATGTACTCAAAGCCCTGTCAACCCCAGAAGACCATTTCCATTTAAAATTGCATAGGTGTTTTACACGACTTCCCGAGTAAAAACTTCATGGTTAATTTGGCTAACAAATGGCACATTTAGTTTCAGTCCACTCAAATATTCTGCAGTCTAGCTATGATTCTGAAACAAACAGCACCCAAAAGTTGTAGGAGGGAACTGTTTGCTGAAGTGCAAAATAAGCCTGGCCTTCAAACCTGCATCTTGTCAAGGCCAGATAGTGGAGGAGCAGACACTCTGAGACTCCTACAACTCCTACTCAGAACAAGTGGGTGCAAAACATGCATACCTCATGTGTCCTGGACTGAACCATACCTTCTAGACAAGTGAGGAGGTGGAGGAATACAGGAAAGAAGATGCATATCCTCCTGTCTTCCCTGCAGGTATGATGCTGAAGAGATCAGATTTCCAGCATCTGTGACGCTCACCACAGGTCACTTTTATTGCTGATTAATAGTGAGAGATTAATAGCTGGGGACAACACATAATGGCTTCAGCACAAAACTCCAGAGCACATAGCCACGGCTATGCCTTTAACAACTGTGCTCATACTTGCAGTGCTTTTTGCCATATGGTTACTGGGATCAGCTTACACTTAAAAAATTATTACTTTAAACACATACTAAGCAATAATACTGTACATCTACCTCTCAAATAACACAGCCCAAAGGCTGCCTGTCCTCATGCCTCATCCTTCAGCTTCACAAAAGCCAAACAATGTCACCTCATATCTTGCAAGTGCATGAATGTTTTATCAGAGTGCGAAAACCCATGGAGTAGCATTGAGTATTGCCGCCAGGACTCATTGGTCTGGCATTTTGCCAGATGACAGCCAGACCAGCAGGTGAACACAAATCTCTTTTTCAGATTAAAATGAAGTACAGCACTGCCTGCTCAATCCCTTGAGCAGTGAACTGTGTGACAAGTAACTACTCTAAGGAATTTTGTTACATCAGGTTTATATACTCACCAGGTTGCAGCCATAACAACTGTGATGACTCAGAGTCCCTGTGGCTTTGGATCTTTTGGTTGTAGAGGCTGATGTGTCATGGCGCAGCACCAACAGAGAGGTAGGTGTAAGTGCTTACACTGTAGTGTTACTCCTATAAGACACAGCTGGCTTCAGCACAGCTTTCTCCAACATTCTCTTCCCTGTTTTTCATTAACATTATCCTCTTGTACTCAGAAAAACCCCTCATGATTTCCAGGGATCCAGCCTATGACCTGCTCTGTGCCCATTGGGAAGGCAGAAGGATCTGTCAAATAAATATCCCACCTATATCCCACAGATAGGCAGGAGGGAACCAGGACTCGGCACATGTTAAGCTACAGCATCCTTAAGGCATCATTCCACATGTAAGATTGATATAGCTGTTTAGTGATTTGCCCAATACACCAATGAAACATTTCTTTCTTTTTTTTCTTTGGAGACAAACTTTGGTCTGATTATGGAATATAAGCTACTTTCCCCCCAGGATGTAAGAGATGCTTACAAAGGCAGTTTTTGCTCCCATTTATTTAACAATACAACACTCTCATTTGCCTCATCAAGTTCATTAAGCCTTTTTTTTTTTCTTCAATGACCAGTTAATTTAAACTTTTGTCCTATGTCAATGACAATTACCTTTCTCATCTTTGCTGAAGATTTCCTTAAATGTGAATTCCAGCTTTGAAAATTACCACCTGCAATTTTGCAGTGCAAGATAGAAACAAAATAGCACTATGTCCAAAATCCTGAAGACTAAATCTCCAGTTCTATCTGACTGAACTGATCTGCCCTCAACACGTGTTTTCAGGATGACCCTTTGCCCTCAAGATTAGGGGGGAAAAAAACTAAACCCAGCTGAAAGTACCCCCAAAAAACATTTAGAAGATAAGGTCAAGAATAGTAATTGCTGGTCCAGGTAAAACAAGTGGAGTCAGAAGTATTTAAATTCAATTTAGAAAAAGGCATTGGTCTTGTGGATAGAAAATAAGCCACAGATGTAGCAAATGCCTTGACTCACACTGAGGTTTTTGTTGTAGCACTGCGTAACACAGCCACAGCCTCAGATGCAGAACCCACTGGGTACAGTGTGGGCAGGGAGATCTCCATCCAAAGCACCAGTGGCAGTGATTTGTTACCAAGACAGAAGGATGCAGCATTCGGCAGGTTTCTGCCCTGAGTACAGTCTAGTATCACATTTTCACTAACAATTTAGACACTGATTTATATGTGTTTGCTTACAAAAACTGCACTTGCTACCAGGCTGAGAAGACTACATATGAGCAAGAGGACAGGACTCACACTGAAAAGCGTTCTCAAGAAATGGGACAAGTGAGTGAGAAAGCCATGTCTGCTGTTCAGACAGACAACATAATATGCAGACAGTGTAACATAACGCACATGCAATGGCACAAATAAACAATCTGTCAAATGGCCCTTCTCTGAAAAAGGATCTGCAAATTACAAAGGCTTATAAGCTGAGCACAAGAAAACAATGACAAGCCATGGTGAAAAAGGGAAACACTGCACTGGAATGTACAAAGAGCCACAGTCCAACAAGCAGATCTTCTGCAGTAGCAACACAAGATCCCCTGCTAAGAGCCAGGTTCTGCACACCTCCCTGCATTCAGGGCAACCCACTGTTCCATTAATGATATGGCTACAGGTGCTGTAGTAATGATGTAGAACCATCAACACCTCCATGGGCGTATCTCCGGGCAAAATGCAGGCTGGACAGCCTGATCATCTCCCCAGTGTGATCACTCTGAAAACAGGTGCTCGAAAGGGCAGAAGTGGAAGAATCTACCAAGCAAATTTAAGCTGGAATGAATACTACTTTAGAAAACTTTGCACTCGGCCTGAGGCCAAATTACTTAAAGGATCTCTTAATTTGACTTTCAGCATGCCAGTCATAACAGCTAGCCTGGAAAATGCCTAGAGCAACAGGACTCGGACATATAACCCAGAAGGTAGGAGGAGGCAAAGCACTACAGAAGTGTAACTGAAAAATAAATTAACACATTAACAATATAATTTAACAGTGCACGGATTTGCAACTTTTTCCCCCACCCCCAGCAATTTCTCTCCTAAAATTATCCTAAAGCATTTAGCTTCAGTTGTTCCTACTTTCCTCTCTTCAATTGCTGAGAGGCCTTGGGCCAGCCTCCATCCCCTTCAGCTCTCAGGAGGTGACAAGGAGCAGGTGAGAGCACTGGGGGCTGCCTTGTGGGCTCCACAGCACCAGCCTCTGCCGTACAGCCATGCTGATCAGCGCACAGTCCTCAGGAAAGCAGAAATGGTCAAACTGAACAAGGCACTGGTTACATTTGTTGCAGTTTGGACAAGGGCTCAAAAATCAAGTCAAGCTTTCACTCCCCACTGATGGGAACATACTTCCAATGCAAACTGAGATCAGAAACAACTGGATTTCAGATCAGACTCCTAGGAATCTTCCTCTGACATGTACAGCTACAGTGTTGATCAGATCTAATATCTGAGGAGCAACTTTGAGTACCTTTTGCATGTTGATCTTTGCACCTGAACTTCTGCAATGGTGCAAACATCTTGTCACAGAATCATAGAACGGTTTGGGTTGGAAGGGACCTTCAAGATCATCTAATTCCAACCCTCTGCTATAGGCAGGGACACCTCCCAGTAGTCCAGGTTGCTCAAAGCCCCATCCAGCCTAACCTTGAATGCTTTCAGAGAGGGGTATCCACAGCTCCCTGGCGGTCTGTTCCAGTGACTCACCACCCTCACATCTTGGTCTCCTCCAGGCCAGAGGAGTTTTCTGTGCACAGCTCACTGCAGTTCTACAAATCTGCATATTACCTCTGCAGATGCTCCTATGTCAGGGTGCAGCTGCCCGCCCAGGGGGGTCAGTCATCACACTGAGGTTTCTGGTGCCTTTAAGAGCATAGCTTCTAAATGCACTTTAAATGCAGATGATGTCTGTGTTTCTAAACTACATTAGATGTCAAGTTTTTTGTTTTTTTTTTTTTTTCTTTTTGGGTTGCTTTTTTTGTTTGTCTGTTTGCTTGTTTGTTTTGCGTTAGTAACTCTGAAGATAATTTAGGAAGCCCCTTATTTTTTCAAGTGATCATACAAAAAAAGAAAGTGCCAGATCGCTAACACATTAAGAATGTTTCCAAGGGAATTGAGACACTAATAAAACACAGATAAGTTTATGGCCAGCACCCAGTTCTGGGTGAGCTGTGCACATCCCCAGCTGCACTGCCCGCTTGGGCAGCAGAGGGTGCTGGCAGAATACCATAAGGTCCCTGCCAAGCATCCCCCAGGTGGGTATGCAATTGGGCCACAGCCTGCACCGAGGGTCTCTGAGAATGAACAGGACCAGAGAACAAATTGAAAGAAGGGCTGAAATAGCTCCTACAGCTTGCAAGATCTGCTGGTGCTATGCAGAATTGACACCGTGCTCACTCCCCTGCATACACACAGGCTATGAGATGCTCAGTTTAAAATCAGACAGAAAACATGACTTTCAGCAATTCCTTTGACATACAAAGAAAACCATCAACCAGTGGTGGCAAGAGCTGCTACACCTGGCACTGCAGCCTCCCCATCCACCCTGTATCCCACTCCTACCACCCCCCTGAGCCACCCCATCACACAGAGCTGTGGGACAGGTGGATTGCATGAGTGCTGCTGAAGCACCAGAAAAGCTCACTCTGCAGACTGAAGATTGTAGATGAGGTCACAGAAAGTTTAACTGTTTAGTAAACAGAGCTGACTAATTAATAGAGGGAAAAAAAAAAAAGAAAAAAAAAAAAACTTCCTTGCTGCATGTACTTCTTTTCAGATGTGATACTCAGATTGCTAACAGCCAAAAGACAGAGTGCTTTACTACCTTATTTGCAACATGTTTAAAGACCCGATGTTTAGCAAACAAACAAAATGACTGTTCAAAGACAGCAATGTACACTCCTTCCAAAGAACATCGGTTCAGGAATGAAGCACACCACTGTAAGCACGTTGATGAACTGCAGAAAACATGCCCTCGCATTTGCCAACTACTGAACTGGCTTTCAAATGCAATTGCTGTAAATACATTTCACTCATTAACACACGTTCCATATTTTCAGTCTCCATAATAAAGCTGCCACAATTGTGCTGTCAATCAAAATTCTGCCTGATTACAGTCCGTTTGCTGCTAATTAGTGCCCCCTTCTCTTATTAGCTCTGTCGAACTTTTGCTTCCTGATGGTTAAATATAGTATTTTCATTTATCATTATTATGATGCTTTCCTATTAGGACTTCAGCGGGAACAAGTTCAGCCTTCTCACTAAAGAAGCACAACAGTTCTTAGTGTTCTTAAAAAAAGCAAACAAACAAAACAAACAAACAGCAAACAGCTCGCTCTGAGGAGTAATTGGGCAAAATTAAAGCCTAAAGCCGCTCAGGATTCATACGGGAAGATTTAATCCACCCGGCCGATGTGTGAGGCGGCGCACGGAGTCTGGAGCTGCCCTTCCCCTCCCTCCCCAGCCCCGCGCACGGCACGAGCCCCCCCCTCCCCCCGCAGCCCCTCTCAAACCCCTCGACCGCACGTACCGGCTGCGCTCCCGCGTCTCTGCTGCGGGTCCCGGCTGCTCGCCCCGCTGCTGCCCGTCCGCCCGGCCCCGGGACGCGAACGAGAAGCGGCTCAGCCGGGGCGGGCCGCGGGCACGCTCCGTGCGCCGGGAGAGCCCCGGCCCCACCGCGATCGCCGCCCCCCCCTCCCGAGCCGCCGTGCCGGGGTGCGCCGAGCGGAGAGCGGCTCCCGAGCGGCAGCGGTAGGAGGTGAGGAGGGGGAGAGCGTGAGCGGAGCGAGACGCCCGCCCCGCAGCTCGTCACTGGACAACTGCTGTAAGCAGCGGGGGAGCCGGTGGCATCGCTCAGGCGCTAAATGAGTTCCTGCGGCATGTGCGCGGGGCTGCCGGCGGCTCAGCCGGGCTGCAGCCCGAGCCGCGCTGCCTCAGCTGGGCTGGGGCTGCAGGACATCCGCGTTAACTACATGTGGATATTTGCTCGAGAAAACGCTACTTTCCATCGCTACACGAGTTTCGATCCTTACTAGTTGCTCAAGCAGGGTAAGTGGATGCAATCCCAGCAGATAACCAAGCTACAGGTCTGTTCTCTGGCACAGCAACAGGCACTAGAAGTGTTCTGGCATCAAACAGAATAAGAACATGGTCTAGTTCGTGAGCAAAACAGAGGTGAGATCTTGCAAACTTGGAATGCAGCACTACACCAGCATTGCTACAGACTGATGGACTGCAACAGACAGACTCCCAGCTACCACTAAGCAAAACAAATAAACAACAACAACAAAAGGAGCAGGGTTCTACTCACTAAGAATTTACAAATTCACTCCATACCTACAGGTAGCAATTAGCAGTGAAAACACTTATAATGAGAAAAGTAGTTTTGGTGATTCATTAGCTTCTTTTCGACCAGTTTGTTCATTTTGGTATTGACACTCTCTACTCTTGCAGCTAATGAGAGCCTGGCATCTCAGTGAGCAAATCTCACTGCTGTGTTTTGAAGGGTACTTCACACTAAAAAGAGCGAGCCAAAGATCCACATCCTTGACAGCAAAATGAAAATGGCATCTATGAAGTAGGCACCTGGCAGCTGTCATGCAACACATAGTAATAAAGTAGCAAAACCCAGCTGACCAAAAGCCATCTTCCTAAGCCTTGTCCAGTTATCAAAAGCCAATGAGTATTGGTCTTGCATTCCCAGTGGGGCACTTATTTTTTCTTTCTTTATCTTCATTTAAATATCCATACCCTGCTTAATCAATATGTCATTTTGCTGTGTGAAAGCAACAGAAACATACATTTCTATATGCATAATTGGAATATATCATTTATGAGAGTGTTTGTGTTTTCATTGGAATTTATAGCAATATATAACATGTCAGTATCTAAGCTATTTATTTTGTAATGAGTCCTAATTACAGGTTTGCTTGACACTTAATGCGCATGGGAAATATTCTGGTACCTCACATTTAATGTATATGCTGTGTTGCTGTGCATATGCTCGATGTCCTTCCCAATCTCCCATGTAAGCACAAGAAAGCATTATAGCTTATCCAAAAATCCCAACCTGCCATGTATCGTACACCTTTCATCAACAGGACTGGATGATGTTCAGTGAGCTTTCGGATTTCAAGATGTGGAAGAATCATTACTGCAGACATACGGGATGGACACCACAACTCTTGGTTGTGACTGCAAAGAACTGGATAGTTCTAGACTTGCAAATGGTGTAATTTGAAAGGCTGCCATTAAAAGCATAGGGAATCTAAACTGAGATGCTTTTAGGATGCCACAGAAAATAATTTCTTGTGCAAACATAAGTTTTTAAAAATCTGTATGTAATTCAAGTTTGTATCTGTCCACAAATTTAACTACCCCACTGCAGTAGTGATTTAAAGTGCATGGTGGTAGGAGCTCAAGTATAGCTGTTAACATTGTTGTTTCTTGAATAACACAAAAAGTTTCCCATCCCATACTCCAGTACCGCTGACCTTAGCACAGGATCATAGAATGGCCTGGGTTGAAAAGGACCACAATGATCATCTAGTTTCAACCCCCCTGCTATGTGCAGGGTCACCAACCACCAGACCAGGCTGCCCAGAGCTGCATCCAGCCTGGCTTTCAATGCCTCCAGGGATGGGGCATCCACCACCTCCTTGGGCAACCTGGTATGTCACCACCCTCTGAATGAAAAACTTCCTCCTAATATCTAACCTAAATCTCCCTTGTCTCAGTTTAAAATCATTCCCCCTTGTCCTATCAATATCCACCCTTGTAAACAGTAATTAAATGCATAAATGACACCATCCCATTCAGCAGAGCAGAGATGTGATGATAACTCAGTTCTGAGAAGCCACTGAAAGAGAGAGGCTTTTGCAGAGAGATATTATGATCATATTTTTCTGATGTCTTCACTGTTCAAGATGTGAGATGTAAAACTAAGCAACCTTTTCTATTGTGTATTTTTAATGAGGGGCAGGGAACTCCTGTTGGTATTAGAGCACAAAGCAGTACAAATAAATAAACAAGGCAAGCAATAATGTGCTGTAATTACAGGACTTCTAGGAAGGCTGACAGCGTTCATGGATCTTCCCCTCAGTCCTGTGGAATAGGACAGCTTTCTAACATTTATTCACTGCACAATATATAAGAAAATAATTGCACTGATAGGAAAATCATATTCCCAAAAACGGGAAGAAAATTTTCAAGATATCATAAACATGGAAAAGATACTTCTACATCATAGAGGATGACATAATTGTTTCCATAGTTGTTAATGTCATCAATGATGTAACTGTATCTTTAATTTCTTCCTGCTAATTGTTGTATTTCTTATAAATTCTGTGTTCTGCAAAAGCTCTTTGCCCATTAAAATATTTTTCTAAGCCAAAACACAAATCAAGTCTGAATTAATAACATTTCATTGCTTCTCTCCCCCCACCCCCCACACACACTTTAGACAACCATCCAGCATTTAAACTACAGTTAGCAGCAATCACAAATAAAAGATTCTCCCTTCATACAATACTTTCTTACTGATGTTTTCTCCATGAGAACTTGCAAAAACAAATTCTTTAAGATGCAGTTTTCTAATATTTTTGCTTGCCACGTGGTGAAACATAGCATTCCCATTCACAGTGCACAAACTCAAAAAAAGCAAAAAGATGCTTTTAGTCTACTTTGAAAAACCGGGGCATTCAAATCCAGGGGTAGGCAGACAACAAAAGCTGTGATGTGTTTAGAAATCTCTGAAAAGACTCTTAAAAGAAGGGACTTGAACAAATTTCACCCAAGTTTTTCCCTCCCACTCCACATGTGGAGAGCTTCACAATGTAGCTCTGGTGCACAGGGACCAGCACTGCCTTGCAAACAACCCCCAGCCCCCTACATGCAGCATGGCTGAAAGAGCCCTCTGGTATTCCAGACACGTATTCCCTCCTGGTTACTTTGTTTTTTTGTAGTGTTTTGTTTTGTTTTTCAGAGTGCTGCCAAAGCTTGTCCTCCCTCCATCACCTCCCCCCATTTGGAAAGGGGAAAATGAAAGCAAGAAGGGAGAAAATCCCTCAACTTGTCCAAAGTATGCAAGGATGATTTGTGTTCTCACTTATGGGGTATGACTGTCACTGTTGATCTGCTTTCAGGCCTAGATTACATGTGATAAGGGCTGACCTTATTTGAGCATTCACACATTATGCACTCATGGAGAGCGCGCTGGACACAAAAGTCCCTCAGATGTTCTGGGCATCAATCATGCTCACAGCGTGGAGGCTGCCAAACTTTTCTTCCATTTAGCTCGAGAGAGGAGAGGGTAGTCCAAGACAGACTTAATAAAGTTTAAAGCTGTGCCACAGTATATTTGGGGCCCATTGTCTCCTAAAAGTGTGCTTTTCAACAAATTCTCTGCAGTTACCATAGGCAACTATTCGTCTTTAACAAATTTGGTTAGGGAGACTGTAGGGAGGAGGGCAAGTGAACAAAGGGTTTGCCAGATCATTTAAAAAAAACTAACTCAGCTTCTTTCTTTTATTTCTCACATTTTTACAGGCAAAGTCATTTTTAAGTTCATTCCTAAAAATTGAGTAACTTCAGAACATGTCTTAATGCAAGTTACAACCTTAGGAACACATGAAACTTATTGTCCATCACATGCAATTTTCAGTAAATACTTAAACTCATTTCCTCAAATAATGCATGCTTCTGTAAAAAATATATTATAGACAAAGATCACCATTGAAATGTTTCATCTGTTGTGATGAGTGACACCTCTGTTTAAGCTTTCCTGATTTCATGAGAATTACAACTCGTTTACTAAATCTTCTGTTCCAGTCTGCGCATTTATTTAAAATTAAAACATACAGTCAGTTGGAAATGAGAGCATGCAGCAGATGATGCATGTGCTACCCCAAAATGTACTTACCAGCAGGACCCAACTTAATTTGTAAAGGCTAAATTTCCATGGAGTATCAGCCTTACAGACAAATCAGACTGCAAAGATTCATACGAATAAACAAAAAGCCCTCCAAACCATCCAATCTAGATCTGAAATGCTTCTTATTCCCAATTTCTGTAGACACAAATTGACCCTTAGAACAAGGTATGATTTGCTTTGCTTATATGTTTGTTAAATCTGAAGACTACTTACACCATGTAAACTTGCTTTCTTTCACAACCATCCTTACCAGCAGTAAGACTGAGCAAAGGCATTTGTCATAAAGTTGGAAAAATACAGGGAATGTATTTGTTAGCTAACATCTTTGCCAAGGATGCTCTGAAGATTTCAGTGTGTTCTCTCTTTTTCAGTTTTAGGTGTTCTCACTGATGGAGACTGTTGCTGCAAGTTAAGAAACGTGTTCACAGTATGATTTATCTTATCATGGGAACAGAGACTTGGGGGTCCTGATGGACAAAAAACTGGACATGAGCCAGCAGTGTGCACTTACAGCCCAGAAAGCCAACTGTATCCTTGGGTTGCATCAACAGAGGGGTGACCGGTATGGTTAGGGAGGTGACTGTCCCTCTCTACTCTACCCTCATGAGGTCCCATCTGGAGTACTGTGTCCAGGTCTATGGCCCCCAGTACAGGAAAGATGTGAAGCCATTGGAGAGGGCCCAGAGTAGGGTCACAAAGATGATTAGAGGGCTGGAGCACCTTTCCTGTGAAGACAGGCTGAGAGAAGGTGGGCACGTTCAGCCTGGAGAAAAGAAGGTTCTGGGGAGATCTCATTATGGCCTTCTGGTACTTAAAAGGATCTTATACTCAGGAGAGTTTTTACACCAACAGTGACATGACAAGGGGGAGTGATTTCAAATTAAAATAGGGGAGATTCAGATTAGATGTCAGAGGGAAAATTTTCACCAGAGGATTGCGAGGCACTGGCACAGGCTGCCCAGAGATGCCTGGAGGTGTCCAAGGCCAGGCTGGATGGAGGCCTGAGCAGCCTGACCAGGGTGGCAACCCTGCCCATGGCAGGAGGGTTTATCAGATGGTCTTTAAAATCACTTCCAGTTCAAGCCATTCTATGATTGTGTGTGGGGAAGTTCTGCTGCTTTTCCAAAGTCCTCCCTTCCCCAACCTTTTTTTTAAACCCCATCCAATTTAAAACTGTTTCTCAGCTGTGTGTCAAATAAGACTGATCCTCAAGAAAAGTAAGGAGCAGCATGCTGCCAAGACAGGAAGAGGCCTGTGGATTGAACCCAAAGACAAACATTCTTGAAATTCAAATACTTTATTGTGAAGGAGGGAGTATGAGCAATACACAAAAAGACACATACAGGTGCTCACTCCATTAAGAGTTCATTTGTGTATTTGAAAGGAATTACCACATTATAGAATAAAGGTACATTTTTCAGACAAGGGAGATCAAAATCTAAAAGTGAAAAGAAAGAATGCATCTTCACTTTTATTAAAAGCTCCTTGCTGGTTTGAGTATATTTCAATAAGGAATCAACATCATAAAAGGTGCATAATTAGGAAAGTTGAAGGAGTTTGGATGTGTTTGACTAAAGCAGAAACAACTGTAAGCAGTGTTTTGTTATTTAATATTTAATATATATAATATTCTGCCTAATGTAGTCTACCCAGACTTCTGCCTTAGCACTTAGACAAGTGGGTGGGAGCCTCACAAACAGGAAAGCAAAAGCACATACCAGCCATCAGCTCAAACAGCTGAGGACACGATAACTCCACCACCACAACTCAGCTCCTACCACAGAGCAGGCTACTGTCTGGATGCCTCAGGCTGTGGCAAAAGAAAAGCTTGCTAAAATGCCAAGGCTAAAGGTATCCCCAAAAAGTCACGCACCACTCTCTGAACTGAACTAACACAGTGGGTCAGACCAACAGCTCAGTTAGCTTGTATTCCTGTCTCCAATAAAAAGGATATGCTTTTTATTATTTTTTAAATGCATCGCTTTTTAATTTCATTGGGATGTCTCCTGTCTTTTATTATGTAAAAGGTTAAATGGAAGAATCCAATTTGCCTCATGTTTTTTTTTTTTAATACATATTATTTTATTTTCCTTCTTCTGTCTCCAGTTATTGAAGCCCTCTCTAGCCAGCTTCCTCATTTTAAACTCTGCTCTCCTCTGAGAGATGGCTCATCTCATGTTTTAGCCACTCACTTATTTCTGCTGCTTCTTTATATAGGCTGGGATGGCCAGATACAAAAGCAGCATTCCTGGGGAGGATGTGGCACTGAGCAACACAGTCACTTCCAGAAGTCAGCTCTACCTGTTGCTTGGAGTCTACTGTTTTATTTCTTTTTCTCACTGTGCTAAGCAGAAGATTTCATTGACTTGATAAGGAAGATAAGAAGGGTATTTTTTGCATTCAGTTGATTCAACATACAGTAAATATACAGAGACTGCATATTAGATAGTGAGCATTTGTCAAAAAAAATTTAACCTGCCTCTATTCATATCATTTCAGAAAATCTCTCTCAGCTTCACTTGATTCTTTCTGATCTGAACTAATTTAGGTCATTACCTTCTCTTTCTCTGAAGTCATTCTGTCCTGCAAAGCTTACTATATGCAAAAGCAGCTCCAGAAGTAGCATATCACTGCCTTCCTCGACAGCACTGCATGAGCATCATATCTTCCACATCCCTCATTCTCTCTTCCTTATGAACACAGTGCAAGACTTGGAATGGGAAGAACAGGGAACCATGGTTGGGTACAGAGGAGAGGTCCCATAACACTGCCCCATAGCACCTCAAATAACTCTTTTAATAACTCACATTGATTCCTCAGGTCTTTAGCTTTCCTCTCACAGAGAATGCATTACCATAGACATAGTTGCCATGCATTGCACTTGTATGGATCCTATTGCAGTGTCCAACATGGGACACTTACTTTCTTAGTACCCACAGCCATGCTGCCACAGGGAGCCCAGTTGTGCTTTTAGCCTTCTGGTCTGTCCAAGAGAAAGGGATGAAGATTTTGGAAGGTGCATGTAACATCAGCCAGCACAGACATTTGAATGAACAAAACATTAAGTACAAACCTACATCAATAAACCACTCTATCGTGAAATTTGTCTTTTCCCACAGCAGAGAAAAATGAAGGGGTATTAAGCATGCATAAAAACAATTGGCAAAGTTTTTATAAAATAAATTGTTCTCACTAAGTTATGGCAGAGTTTCTCAGTGTACATAATTTCATATTTATGAAGTTCCTTTTATCACAGTTTACATTTCAGCATCCAAACTATTTTCCCAACTAATGGACAAATAAATAGATCTACATTCTTGGGGCAAAAAAAGGTATTTCTGATGGATCTGGCATGTGTCTTATAGATTCAAAATAGGCACCCACCAAAACTGTTATTAAATGCTCATGAAGAGGAACTTTTTCTTATAAACTTCTTACTGTTGAACAATTTCTAGTTCAAACCACCTTCTTTTACTAAGACAAACAACTGGTCAGTCTATTTCCATTATACTACTCTGGCTAGGACCTTGCAGTAAGTCATCCTGGGGAACCACACTGCCCTTAGGTGCCCAGCACTGCTTTGGAGTTAATGCCATAACATGCATCCACTATTTTTAACTCCTCTAATGACAGGTGCACCAGGACTACAGAAGACATCAAACAGAAATCAAATGCATTTAATGGCTTCAAACTTGCAAAAAGCACAAGCAGTGCTTGGCATCAAAATAAATCTTGGCTGTATTTTCAGGTTGAGCACATTTTGGAGCAACAATAACAGTAATAAAGTCATTTTCATTTCATTGCTACTAAATTCTTTGTATTGCAATACAAGACACACCAAAAGCTCAATGCAATCTCTAACACCATATGGACACAATGTGATGTCTCTCAATCACACCTAACTGGTTTGTTGAACTTGAAGGCAAGGAGAAGTCCGCACACTGAATTTTCAAGTAGTAATTTCATCACCACCTCTGTGATATTATTAAAGATAAACACACATTTTAAAATATTTTAGTTCAACAGCAGTCCCTCTTTTGATGGAAGGTTTTATTTGCTTGCTTGAGGTTTCTTAGCCAGCATACATATTGAACACAACAAAACTGAGCTCTGCCTCTTTAAATTAGTAGGCAGCTTCTTGAGTCTTTCAAATTCCTTCACCTGTCCCCAGTTACACAGCACAGCTGCTCTGGGGGTTAAGATTTTTTGTGAAGTAATAGTTCATGATAATCTCATTAAATCCTATCTAACACTTTCCAGTTCATACAGGATTTCCTTAGTCCGGGTGACTGCAGTGAGGATTGGCTGCTTAAACCCTCTCATTGACAAAAAAATAAAATTACATTAAATTAAAAAGTCACCCAAACCTTTTCCCCATGCAGAGCAAACCTCTGCAGCTTGAGGAGCTAAAAGCTCAAAGTGAGAAGCTGGAGCAAATACTAAGATGCAGCAGCTCTCTTTGCTGTTTCTTCCTACAAACAAAAAACAGCATTAACAATACAATCTTTAATAATTTCTGCATGAAAATTGTACTATCCACTATTCCTTTACCTATAGATCATTTTGTTCAAATGTAGAAAAATCCCTTCTCTGCTCAACTCCAGAGAACCCATCTCCACTGAGCCGCAGTGGTCATACTTTGCAGGAGAGGCTCCACCACCAGCCTGGCCGCTCACCCTCCTTAGCCATCCACAGGATGGGGAGAAAAGCCTCCAAAACTGTGATTAAAAATAAGTGATTAAAAAGATTTTATAGATATGCTTCTGATTAGATCTTCAAAACCATGCTGTGCATGTTCTCAAAATGGACAGGAGCTTCACCGAGGAAAGCTCAGCCCAGATGTCTTGGTGATGAACAGGTAGAAGTTATAAGGAGCAACACCAAATAAAATAATAAAATAAAATGAAATGATTGGAAGTCTTACACTGTTCCAGGGGGAAAAAATTTTTAGGCTTCATTAAAAAAAAAAAAAAAAGATAAAAAAAAGGGCAGTACCAACTAATTTGAGCAAAATACCGATTTTCATTCTACTGTATGTAGTCTCACCAATTCCAATTTAACAGGATTTTCCCTATTTACATGCACTTAAATGGCAAATGCACATTTCCTGTTCCAATGGCCAAATATACTTTTTCACCTTGCCTGCCTAAACCCATCCAAAACGAGCAATGCAAAATTTGGTTTCAAGTCTGCAAATAGGAGAGCTCAGGTAGCCGGATAACAAATATTTTCATGGGCTTTTCAGTGGCTTACATCCAGGACAGCTCTGCAGTGATTTATATGTCTCCAGCAGCTCTAGGATGGCCTGTGTAAAATTAGCTGGTAATCACAACCCGAGATCTCAGCAGGCACGTTCCCCACCAACAGCAGCAGAGCCCAGTGCTCAGAACCAGGACTGTGGATATCTGATTGCTGGTACAAGGGCAAGACTCTATAGCACAGCATTATGCTAGGATTTTGCAGGATCAAAGCACAGGTTGTCTTATTTAGACTATAAATATAGATGTCACTATTTATGATTTCCCTAGTAGCACTTTGAGCAGTCATTAAGCACAGTTTTTAAGGGCTGTGCAGAATTTCTCTTTCAAAACACACTCCCTACGGACACTCAGTGTTCGCTGTTCGTACTCTAAGTTCCCACTGAGGTTCACATTTTTTAATGCACTAAGATGAAAACTGTCTGTTGTTCCTTTAATGTGGAAGGAAGTCAGTACTCATGGCACAAGCTGTATCTTCCCCATTCAGAGAAGCTCTCATGTCTGAGACCTCACTGATGAAGACTTTTTGCATTACTGTAACACCTTATTTAAGACAGACACGATTATGAATCTCCACACAATGCAAGTCTCTACACCTTCCCAACAGCTGCTCTGGCCTGCAGGCTCCAGCTTCATCTGGAAAACAAACACACTTCTCTAAACTCTCATAAAGTAGAATTATCTATATAAGTTTCATTGAATGGGGCAGCAACATACTTTCTAATCATTCCACTCTCTCAAACTGAAGATTGTGAATCAATGTCTCTCATTTCAAATCAAGTGAGTGCTTGCTTCAATGAGGAGCGACGACACCAACAAGTGTCACATGAGTTTTGAGATGCTGACTTGCCCTCAGCCAGTCATCACTGAAAGGGCTGCCCATATTATTCACTTGACCTGCTGCAATTCCAGTCCCACAAATGGAGTTTTGCCCAGTGCTTATGCCAAGAACATAAGAACACACTTACTCCATGAAATCACACAAGTCTGGCACTGGTCACTCATCATTAGAGGAAGCTCTTGGGAACTCATTAAATATCTACGATAAAGTCCACAAACATAACTGAAATTGCAATGATTTTTTTTTTTTTTTTTTTTTCCCTGATGCAACTCCTTCTATCTGTGCCAAAACATGTAGGAAAGGCAGAGGCTGAAGTTAAATATATGTATTTATGTGTGGTGAAGATAATTCAGCAACGTCTGCATGGTCAGATCAGATAATAGCCTGATAATTTTTTCTGTCACCGACGTTAAACGAACATCAGACTGTAGTCATTCTCATACCCTCAAATTAAAGCCAGAAGTTGATAGGAGAGTCCCAAATCCAAAACAACCAAAACACAAACCCAGAAATGCAACTTCCTTTCTTGAATGATTTTCCCCTAATATGGAAGAACAGGATTCAGAAAGAAATCACATTTTGTGCTCTCAGCTCCTATTACGTTCACTCAGGTAAAAGTGATACCTCATGCAGATTCAGTTCTGCCATATTTTTCATTAATCTTGGTTAATCTTTTTTTTTTTTTTTTTCTATGTTCCCTGTACGTACCTTCTAAAGAAGTAGCACATGTTAAAAGCTGTTCTCTGCCTGCAGATGACATATCAATCTCAGCACTTGCAAATACTCAGATGGAAAATAAGAACTGGACACCAGAAGCTGCATGCTTATTGAAAACATGTAGCTGGACAGTATCAACATGACACAAGGAGAATAGATTAAAATTAACCTACATTTCTGTAATATCATCAAATAAATTGACTCGCTAATAAAAGGAAACACATTTCCATAGGAATATGAGTGGTATCCAAGTAACAATTCCACAATGATATATTTTCAATTAAAGAATTACAATAGAGTACTCTTATTTTTTCCCTCTAATGTTAGGTTGTAATTCATTATTGTACAGGCAGCTGAATATTAACTTACAGCTTCTGTTCTTTGTCTTTGTAGTAACTAGGAAACATTTTCAAGGTCAAATCCTGATTTTATCACAAAGAAATCTACCAAGCAAGCATTTAAAGTTGAAGTTGCTTTGCTTTCCTTTCTCTCATGGCTTGTTCTTACTTTTCATCAAGATATGGAAATACTGACAAAATCTGTGAGAAACTGATTGCCAATGGTGTGGAAGAGCGTGTAACACAACAGAAACGCTGGTACCTACTTATTGCTATTCTGTGACCAAAAAAGGCCAATTTCCCACAAGGCCACAAGACTCACCAGAAACATGTAACAAGTCAATGTTTGCATAAGGCAACCCATTTCTTATTTAACTACCCATTTACAGTCACAATCTCTTGAATTGCAAGAGTGTGAAAATTAGAGAACTCATTCTTTAAATACGAAATGTAACCTTCAATTACCTTATTATCAGGTTGTATGGCATTCTGTCACAACACATCATACACTAAAGTCCTATAATATTACAAAATGATGGCATATAATCAAACAACAAGTACAATAAATTACATTTTAAAATATTTTTTCATAAACTGCTACGTTTCTGTCAATAATTACAGTTTTAAGTTTTGGACAGATAGCATCAATGCCTGAAAGAAAGAGAATACTATTCTGCATTATCGAATTTCTGACTAAAACTTAGTTTGAGTAATTCAGAATTCATTTGGAATGCTAAACTGCACAGTCATCGCATTTAAAGCTTGGGAAAAAAACCCTTCCAAATCTGAGAAAACCTTTTTTTTTTCCTTTGAAATTGTCAGGAAAAGAAAAACAGGGGGATGGGGAAAGAGGGAATCAAGACATTGTTGCTACACAGTATCTGTGCAAGGATTATTTCAAGTTAGAAAGCTACCAAGAAATGCAAAAAAATATGACATGCTGAACAGTAGTTCCTGCTTCCCATGAAAGCCATCTGTTCTGTGTATGTACATGGTTTGAAAGACATTCCCGGGATTGTGTCAAGCCAAAGGAATCCCCACTAGAGTTACAGAAATATAAACTCTCTTTACACTGGCAGAAGGGCTCTGAAATGCAGTTCCAAAGACACGTATACCACATGGAGCAGAACCGTAACAGTTCTGCTGACATGCCATACGTTATGCAGGATTTTCTCATCTGATATTATATGATGAGAACTGAAACTTTAGCAGGGATAACACTGCAATACTTTGAATTAGAAATTCTTCAAATGAGCATGAGGCAAGTTCTCCACTCCTCTCCATTGCAAAACGGCATCATCACCCTTTTTCCCGTTTGCAGCTGACACGGAAAATGCCTGGAAAATATTTCTGAATCAGGATTAATTCCATAGCATGATTTTTGCCATTACTGACTTTAATGGGAGAGAGACATGGCACAGTTTGAATTAAATACTTGTTCCATGTTCACTCAAACTCAGCTAGACACTGTGTGGAAAGGAGAGTTTGAAAAGTGTAATAATTAATACTTGTGTAAGGAGGACAATCCTTCCTGCTCATCTGGCATTTTCACAGTCCCTATGTTAATTATACGACTGAGTTAAAATTGCAATTATTTTTCCTACAGAGCAATTAAATACTGCTACCAATGTTCAGTATAAACACCACTCTAACTACAAGCAATGCTCAGATGACCAGCTCAGGTTCAAAGGTTCACTGCACATGAATATCCATAAATACCACTGACAGCCTTAGCAGTATAATGAACTTCGCAGCAACTCATGCAGGCAGTCTACTCAATACACGAACATAATGCCTTTAACTTTAAAGCAAGAAACTTCCAGAAGCAATTTTGAGCAAGTGCTACAGCTGAGACCGCACATCTAAGAACTATTTAAGAAATATTCCAACCTTCTTTTCAAAAAGTTCCTCTCTGTTATGTTCATGTTTATTATTTTTGAAATCACCCTGTGGAATCATGCAGTACAACTGAATGAAACAAGCTATTCACAGAGATGTTCAGTTCCACTGAATTGTCACACTAATTAGTAGTGTATTTGTAACTCTGTTAATTTAACCATGTGACATTACAAATTACATATCCTTTGCTTTTAATAGAAGCACATACTATTTTATCTTTAAGATGTTTACATTTTTTTTTTCTTGCAAAACACATTACCTCATGTCCACACATAAAAAGATATTTCAGGCATCCATTGAAATATACTCCCAGTTTCCAGCTCCAAAATCTGTGTTGAAGAAACATTATCTATCTGAAATTTAGGGAATATTTTCCAAGCACTGGTTCTGTTTCTTTAATTCCATTGCTGACTTTCCTGATCACAAGGATGCTGCTGCTTCACTTCTGTGCAGAGTTGTAGTTTGAGCAATAGAGGAAGGTACTGCACAAATCTGCATACCTTATAAATGCTGCTATCAAAAAGGAGAAAATTGAAAGCACGACATATTTGCTGACTCCAAGCATCAGGAATCTCAAAATGACATTAGAGAGAAACCAGAAGAATATATCATTATTAAGTTAATAGGGTTTTTCAGGGTGCACACTAATTTTAGGCAATGACAACATACCTTCCTATCTCCTTGATTAAGAACATGATGGAGAGCCTCTTTTGAGATGGTTTCTGCTATTTTTTAAATTAGTACATAAATTTAGCATATCAGTTTCTCCCTCCTGAAACATGCTATTTTCTCCCAGAACACCAGACAGAGCAAATCGCATGAGAAACCGCTTCACACCCCCACCTATTTCTCAGACAGCTCAGCTGGCCTTGGACTTAACAGCCTCAGCAACAGCTCAAGGCAAGGCACTCGAGCACTTCCAAAGCAGATGAGAAGCATTTTCTAGTCTTGCCATCTCTCTTCGGGAGAAAGGCCAGAACCATCAGCAGACAAGCAGTAATACAAAAGTACCTGCACATCTGTTCCAGTAGAAAACATCTGTCTGCATTCTGCTTTACGAATGTACCCATCTGGGATTCAGAACTGCAAAGGAGCTCAGCATCATCATGGATAATTATCTTGTAGAATAGGAATATCAAGCACAGACTAGGGGCACTGCTTGGTCCAAGTATAAACTAGAAATGTTTTAATTATTTACTGCTAATTTGCTTCCTGAATCTTAGCATTGGATAAGTAAACTACTGAAGTTAACAGATCTTTTTTATTTTGAGCTGAGGTTATGTTTTAACCACCTATGATCACCAATTCTCCACAAGAACTTGCTGGAGTCTGATCTGCTTTGCTCACCTATAAACCACATGCTCACATGGCATATGCCATCGTATATAATGTAAAATCCCATTCTTCCTGAATACGCAGAGATCGTGGCTTGGGAAAAGTGCTTCCCAGTTTGATTGTGTTGAAAGACAGCAGAGATGCTAACTCATTTTTGGCCATAACAAGACCCACTTTTGTGAAGAGACAACCAAAAGGCAAGTATTACTGCAACCAGTTCTTCTTAACATAGTGGGGAAGTCTGCATGTAGTAACAACTGACGCACAGCACTCTGTGAGTCCCAGGAAGAGTACGTGGCAGGGAAAGGACCTGGCTTGTGTATAAACATGTGGTGCTGGGGAGAAGGACAAAGGGAGACTAAGTTACAGATCAGGTGACCCCACTCCTTCCGATCACAAATTTTAAGAGAAGAGTGGGTTTGTAATTTGAGGAACAAGAAATCAATACAGTAACTGTGCTGCCTTCATTTTCTTCTCCAGCATTCTCCTCAAAACCCCTACAAGGGATTTCCCCTAAATAGATGAGGCAGTTACCACTCAGTTCAGTGGCTGAAGTAACTTATTTACTTCCATGTTTTCTTTCATCTTCTTAAGAGCTCAACTATATTCACACATAGCTTTTTAATGAGGGATCTGAATGATGCATTTATCACTTATCTTAGATGAATCCCTGTTAGGACACAGCCTAATATCTAAAAACAGCACTACATTTTTTTTCCTGCACACCTACAAGCTTGCACAAGTCTGAAAAGTAACACAAAGAAATATAGTTATTTGAATATCCTAACCACAAACTAGTAGGAGATTACTGTAATTTTTCATAGTTCTTAAAACATTACAAATGCTGCATTAAATTTTCTCAAAGATGCAGAAACATAGCTTCAAAGCATTTATTGTAGTCCACCTCTGATAACTGAAAGGCAGTCACAAAAATCAAAATACTTCATCTTCAGTACCAAAGTGCTGTAACTACTCAAAACATACGCTGGTTCAGATGGTAGTTTATATATACACCTAGAACATAAAACAGCCTCAAAGCTAAAGATGAAGAGCAAGCTATCTCAAAGGAAGCAGAATAAGCAGGATAGGGAAAAGCAACATGCAGAACTGAGGAGCATGAGAAAGGCCATAACTAGCTAGGCAGCAGTGCACAGATGAGAATGGCAAGTCATCCATTGGCTGAGCGTGGTCACTCTCAGCTGTGACCCTGATTTTCTGCCAAATATTGAAAAGACAATAATTCTATAATAATACATCTGCAATAGGTTCCAACAGCTAAATAATATATATATTTTTCTCTTAGTTTATTTATTCAACTTGTTAAATCCAGACACAAAGAGGAAGTGTTATTTCTCAGAACTGTTACCAAATCAAGATGTTATTTCCATGCTTCCTTAAGAGGCAACTGTTTATCTTTTAAAATGTACTATTTAAAAATACAGTTTAAGTATGAAAGTGCCATCACCATAGTGTTTAAAAATTTTGCTACAACAAATACTATTTAGTTACAAGGTAACATCCTGGCTCTGACAGCCTGTAGGAGTAAAAGGAGTATGTAAATAGTTCCTAGAAAAAGAAAAATTATATAAACCAAGAATTTTGATTAAAAATCATTTCCATGAGCCAAGTAAACCTATAATGTGCCCTATTTGTTTAAAAAAATTTCTTATGTTGCATGACTCAGCATCTTGATTACTTCAGTAGCTTGTTAGTCCAGTCATCCATTTTGGATGAACAGACCCATAAGATTATTATCTTGAAGAGATATATATATATATATATTCACAGACTTTCTTTTTCTAAAGATCTTTACTAAAATAGTGATGAATTTAAAGGAACTTCCCTACAAAACCCTGAATAGGATTTCTCTAGTGAGAGTTTAGGGCACTCAGATCTTTAAAAAGCCAATAAACAATTAAAAGTCAATAGACAGTAGAAGGGATTTAATTCAGTTCCACTTACAGAACAAAAAAAGGCACAGAACTTTCACATCTAAGGCCGATGTTGAATCACCTCCAGGCAAATAGACAGCCAAGTAGGAAATACAGACGAAACACCGGCCTTAGCTGTACATGTAACTTATAGAAGTCACCATCAGACATTACATATAAGAGAACACTAGCATTCAGATGGACAGAGATCTTGCAAGGAAGAAGAGGGGAGTTTTTACAGTGTGAGTCTCTGTAACAGCTGCCCAAAATTATTAATTAAAATCTCACATTAGTATACTTTCTTGCCAACAGGATAGTTTTCTATGTTGCAGCTCCATTTGCCTATTCCAAATATAAAAGTTTTTAACATGTCATGGAACCATCACTCTGAAGCAGAGATGAAAAGTACTAAAGTAATAATCCATAATGCTAATCGTAGACTGTTAATTGATAATCTACAATGAATGTCACATTTATTGGCTACTTAATCAGTTGGCCTTGACAAATTGCTTTGCATAAACTTGAAAAGTTACCATTTTTGTTGTTCTAAATTGATTTGTTGATTTTTTTTGTGTGCTCCTTTCTACACCTTCACCTCATAACCATATGAGTCTTTCCTATTGTTCAGTCTTATTTACCCCACCAATTCCTTGCTCAAATATACATACTCTGTAAATCATGTAGCTTATATATATTTTTCCTCTGAAATACTAAATTTATGGTGGCACAGGGAAAACAATTTCCTTAATATTCACATTCTAAGCTGTGAAATGGGAAATGCTCTCAATGAAAAGTTTCAAAAGACTGCCACCACCTCCTTGTACATAAACAGCCTCAAATCAGAAGTAATTGTTCAGAAGCTAAATAGGAGATGTAGAAAATGCTACTAAAGGAGACTCTTTGAGAGTATTAACTCCTTATTTTCATGTCAGAAAAGCTGGTTTCTTTCTAGCAAATATGGATAAAACATTAAAATGAATTTACCATTCCAAGGCATTTGCACAAGAACCGAATTATGTTTCAATACAAAATTCATTGTTCCCAGAAGGCATTTAATCCTTTACATACCCAGAGCCACGAGTACTTTTTATTCAGTTTCCAACACACATACTTTTTTTTTTTTTTTTTCCAAATACTGAATGATATTCTTTGCAACTGAATTACTACTCTGCTATTGCTAACATATAGCATAGATGAACAGGATATAGATCATAGACAGGATCACTTTGGGAGGTATTCAAGTCTTACCATATTAAAATTTGAAGTTATCATAAATAATGATCCACACACAAAGCAGGATTTTAAGAAATGCTACATTTGTCATCTCCATTCTATGAAATAATAGGTATCATGTGTGTTTGTACTTAGGGTCCAGAGGAGGGTCAGGAAGATCATCAGGGGACTGAAGCACCTCCCCTATGAAGACAGGCTGAGGGAGCTGGGCTTGGTAAGCCTGGAGAACAGAAGGCTGCGGGGTGACCTCAGTGCAGTATTTCAGTACCCAAAGGGAGCCTCCAGAGGGGTGGGGAATCAACAATTTGAAAGGGTAGATAACTTCAGGATGAGGGGAAATGGTTTTAAGTTGAGGGAGGGGAGATTTAGGTTGAACATCAGGGGAAAATTCTTTACAGAGAGAGTGGTGAGGTACTGGAACAGGCTGCCCAGAGAGGTTGTGGATGCTCCTTCCCTGGAGGTGTTCAAGGCCTGACTGGATGGTGCCCTGGGCATCCTTGTCTAGTATTAAATGGAGAGGTTGGTGCCCCTGAATGTGGCAGGGGGTTGGAGATTCATGATCCTTGTGGTCCCTTCCAACCCTGGCCATTCTCTGATACTTGCCTATGGCAATTTAGAAATAACTAAATCTGGAAACAAAAGAACTCTAGCTAATCCATGAAATCTGAAACACTCAGGAAAGGAGAAATGGAATTACTTGAAATGCCAAATTAGATATATATATTATAATTAGAATATTTTGAGTACATTACATACTTCTCCTAGAAACCCTGCATTGTCAATCATAACTAGAATTGTTAATCTATTTATCATCATTGTACATACAAAATAGACATAACAAGGAGATATTCATTAAGAAACCCTGAAACTGACTGTTTCCTATGGTCAGAAGGACAGCAGTTATACTAACTCCTCAACTAAAAGAGCACAGCTGGGCTTAGTCTGAATAGCCAGCAGCAACAGGTCAAGGCAAAACACCCAAGCACCACAGCAAAGGCAAAAGAGGAGTATTCACCGGTCCTGCTACTCTTCTTTGGGAAAGAGGTTGTGATTACTAGTATATAAGCAGTAATATATTAATACCTGTACATCTGTTCCAGCTGCAAACACCTGTCTGCAACTTACTTTACTAATGCACCCACTTCATCCAGATTCATCACTGTGAGGGAGCTGAACATCATCTTTGATAATAGCCACACACATAAAGAACTTCAAGAAAGGTGAGGAGCAATGACCCAGATATAAACTAGAGATAGAGATATTTATAACAAGTTTACTTTCCAAAATGAGAAAAACTGAGATTAGATTTTAAAAATGAGCAAACTATCAAGTCTAACATGCCTTACCCTTCATTAACAAGAAAAAAAAGCATCCTGCAGTCATTTGTGGTAGATACCATCTGTGATGTTGAACCCTAACATAACTCATCAACAACTTGGAGAAAAGTTTGGATTTCCTGAGCTCTTTGGAATTTTAGCTTTGCTTTTTTTTTTTCATTGCCATTGTTCAGTAAGATTTTATTTATTTATTTATTTCCTGTTTTAAGTCTGTTTTGGCTTATAAAGAAAACAGTAAGATCCACATTTTTATACACTACTGTCTATACATTTGGAGTAGTGCTTAAGTCTTTGTAGGCTGGGATTTTCAGGAGAGGTAAAAGCGCACTTTTGCTGCTATCCTTTTGGCCACGCTTATGTTTCCTTTCTTATTTAAATTAAAGGCTAATTTGTAGCTAAAGCTGAATTGCTACAATCAGATTATTTGAACAAAAAGAAATTATTTTTTCCCTACACTAGCTTCAAGCCTTCGGTGATCACGTTTTCAGACTTTTCCCTAACACTGTGAGAAATGTTTTCCTTTTATTTTGCATGAAAGCATAAATTTTCATGTCATCATTTGACTGTGGACACAGGGATATCAGACAAAGAGAAGTTATTGGGAGGCTAATGATGAGATTACAAAAGCTAGTGGCTCTGTACTGCCATTCAGAGCGTTGAAGAGGAATGTTGACAAAACTACCCACTTATATCCTATTGAAAATGTTCACTCACTGCAATTTATCTCAAAAAATACTACAAATGAGACTTCCTAAACCATTTGTTTTCATCATAACTTTAAGACCTTGTTTCTTGCACATGAGCTGCCTTCCCTGGTGTGATCACTGAGGGATGCTTGGAGTCTTATTTGCCCTGAACCTGCTCATGCTGAGTTCCTGGCTGCTTTTTCATTAAGAGGGAAGAAGGACCTCAGGGAGACTTCCCAGGAAATAAACTTGTCGGAAAGAAGGCAGGAAACACATCTTGAATCATGATACTGACTGGCATCATACAACTCCTGAATTCTGCATATATGCAACAGGAATATTCCCAGCTATCCCCATCACTGGCAAATACACAACAGGAGAATAAGCTGAATGTGTGGCTTGTAAGCACTTATGAGCTGAATGTGAGCACAAAATGCAAGCGAGCATGTGAAGTGTAACAGTAAAATTACCTGTAAAGAGAGTCCTAGGATAACGGGAAATGCTGTGGCAAAACCAGTTGAGGAAGTGATCTACCGTCCTCTTCAAACAAATATGGAGAAGCAGTGAGCAACCACTACCAACTCCTGTTCTGCCCTCTCTTAAACAGAGATGGGATAGCATTGTAAGTAAACTGTAAGGCAACAACTGTTTTTCATTTAAATTCCAGAAGTGTGTGCATTCAACATTACTGCAAAAGTTTAACACGTTTTAGTTATCTCTTAGCAATTAAACCATGGCCAAAATTGAAATTCTCATTTCCACAAGGCAAGCATAAGGAAAAAACAACAACAACAAAAAACAGGAAAGGCAGACTGCATCATCTATTCTTCACCTCCTTGTTGCTTCAAAGTATTTGTATAACAAATACGGTATTTTGTTCTAGCTCATGCAGCTTTCTATCCTCTGCTTGGGAACATGAGATTAGCCAGACAAAACAAGAGGGAAGCCCTCAGAGGGAGCTTCAAACCTGGGAAGCCTGCTTAAGTCTGCAGTCTGCTTTGTTACTGGCAGCTGGAATGAGCAAGTTATAAAAATTAGAATGAAACACACACTGAAACGGTGCACGTCAGCACAAGTTTAAACTTTCAGCTCTCCATTTTGAAATCTATCATCAGCGAGCAATTATCATAAATGGTTGACCCTTTCTCATGTTGGCCAACTGACATGAGTTAAGATAGGCTATGCTTTTGGCACTGTTTAGTGTTTGCTTGCTTTACATTTTTGTCAGGGCCATGGAAACCTAAATGAGTCTATAAAACAATACTGAGTTTCAATGGTTAAATACTGCAGTTTTAAGCAAAATCAGCTTAATAATTAATGCCTTCTTATTTTTTAAAGTAGGAAACAATTTCTGAATTTCTTTACAGATGTTCTCTATGTTAAAAACAAAACAAAACAAAAAAGTTGCAAAATAAATGGCTTACAGTTCAGAGAGTATTAATGAGGTAAGACATTTCCAAAGAAACCAGAGAGTGACAGCAGCACGCAAAAGGCAGCGGTGCTGCAGCCACAGAGCTGTCCCCCAGCAGTGAGCTCCCACTGGAGCAAAGCAAAGTGAGGAGACAGAGAAAGGAAGGGCAGAAAAAAAAACTGTTGCGAGTTCATGCACCCCTATTACAAATTCATTTTAATTAAACAAAGAGATTATACAGACATTGCTGACAGGGATTATCAAAATAGAATGGCACCACCTGCCCCTTGCAACCCAATTAATTAGTGGAGAATCTGAGGTGCCAATTATCATGAAGCAATAGGAAAGGATCAGTAAACATAGCTCACAGTGAACTTGAAAATTAACTATTTCAGCTCAAGCCCCACAGCCTCCCACTCAGGGTCCTCCAAAAGCCACACACTGACAACACAAGGGACTTCTGCAGATCCTTGTTTTACATGGTTGTGGGAAGAATGACTACTTCTCCTAATGTCACTATGTAGATTTTAAATTGTATTAGAAAACTTAAAATAATATTTTTATCATTTAAGTTTGATGGGTCTCCTCAAAAAAGAAAGATGGACTTTTAACTGTGGTTGAGATACATCAAGAAGATGCCATATCAGAGAGCTTCAAGGACAGAAAAACTCCAGCTAGAATTCCAATTATTGACGAAAATCAGGCTGTAGTCAGGATCACTCAAAACTTGTTGATGGTAAAGATTCTCCTCATGTTAAAACATTCAAAACTCTACCTCCTCTAAAACTACAAGCTTGAAGTTGTGTCATAAAGAAGAGTAAGTGTTTCATATGTGGGACTTCTGCATTTTTTCCAGCCTTTGGAACCAACTTCAGCAGAAGAGTAATCTCCTGATTTCTTTGAAGAAACAGAGGTAGTATGTTTTCTGCACATTTGTAGTAACCCCTTAACTCTACTTTACGGTTACCTGAAGGTCATAAAAAATAAATGGACACTCAGATGCAAAACCCCAGAACATTTTTCTACTTAATTTCACTGAACAACAATTTACTTTTGAAAATGTTTACCTCTTCACTATGCATGTGCTCATTTTACGGTTGCACTGACAGCTGTTAAAGATAAGACGATGATAAATCTGCCCATATTCAGTTACTAAAGGCTGGACGAACCCTCAACAACCTCTGTGAATTCCATGAAGTTCCATTCATGCTTCAGGATTTAACATGGAGGTGAACATATCTCCCTAGGTATGCACTGTTTCTTCTTTATTGCATATGAAATTTGAAAGTGTTGAACATGAGCAAGTGTATCATTAAGTAGCTGATGTAGTAAAGTAAACAGAAAAGAATAATTTTAAAATTGTTTGCACTATCAACATTTTCTAATACTCCTATAAATAACAATCACGAGAATATTTTCAACAAGGTAGTGCAACTGAATTTAAATTAATAACACAATTGATGCTGCATGATACATAATTACATTTCAGTATCTATCACAAGAACTGCTCAAACACAAAATGAATATCCAAATACTTTAACAAAAGCAGAATGAAATACAACAGATTTTAAAAGTAAGTCTGCTTGCAGTTTCAAACCACTTTTCCCAAAATTAGTGCTGAGTCTTTACTCAGTGACTTTCATTGTTTCGGAATCAGAAAGTGAAGGATGAAGCTGCACCATGCAAAGTTTGTCACTCTCTGCACACAGGAGTAGTGAACTGAGGAGCAGGATGTTCCTGCACTTGGGGCAGAATGCTCCAAAGGGAAGCACCAAACTGGCAGGACTTGGAGTGCCAGAATGCTGGCACCAGGCAGTTTTGTGGGACCTCACATACCTGTGGGGTGTGAAAAGGCCACTGGCACTCATCGGCAGCCATCAGGATTGAGTTCATCTTATCAAATGGGCCTTTCAGTGTATTGTGAAGTAATTTACCAACCGAAAAAATCATAACGATTTTCCACTTCATTTACTTCAACAGTAGCTACGTAATGTCAATAGTTTTAAACATTTAATTAGACACACCACGTGTTTTATGCTCCACTAATTACATAAAATTGTGCTCAATAATTTTCTTCCCATTGAAACAAACCTTCAGCAGCTGTTAAAACACTAATTGGGCAAATGCCTCCATGCAACGCATTTGACCAGGAGCCAAGTGCGTTTCTCCTGAACGGTGAGCAGGGTTTTTTCCAATATCCGCGATGGAACAGTAAACGTGTGTCAATCTGTTAGCCAAGGGTGAACTCAAAACATTTACTTTGGCTGTCACCTTTAAAAGCTAACATAATATATAAAATGCAACAGTTCAGAAAGATGTTTAATTATACTGGGCTCTTAGTTTTCCCTGCTTCCATTTTTACCTCCGAAGAGCTGCTAAATTTGACACAGAGCTTGTCATTTACAATCTCATATGAAATCAACACATTTTATTACACTGGGGCTGCTTTGCAAATGTTATCGCAGTACTGCAAATGAAACTGCATGCAAGTCACATTGCTGAGCCTGGGGAGGATGAGGGCCTTTGTACTGTGAGAGATTTTATTCTGTAATATTTAAAAAGTTGGGTCATAAACAAATATTTGAGCCTCAGCAATCTGTGCATAAAGTTGCAAGGAATGTAAATGCCTACTTCAGTCTTCAGTGAAAAGATCAGTTCAAGAACTATTTTTGTTTTGGATATTCTTACAAAAAGGCACAAAGTTTTACTATCAACAAGTTTGGGGTGATCTGATCACAATTTGAATTGATAGCCCCTCTAAATCACTCAAATGGCCTCACAATGGAACTTTTAGCCCTGGATGCAACTCCATTAAAATTAAGTTCTCTTAATTAGTAACTAAGTCTGCAGGCCTAATCCTTGGCACTCCTATGAGGATGGAGGCCAAGCAGAAGGAGCTGAACAGCCAACAACAGGAATTGCCAGAAACATTTTCCTACCTTGGCAGGCCTCAGGCCAACCTACAGCAACTTGGTACCAATCACATCAAGATGATTCCATGATATCCACTTTAGAATATGGGGGAAAAATTCCTAAAAGAAGAAATTGTCTGCATTAGCTTGCCTCAGAGACCCACGGGGGCATTTGTCTTTACATATGTAGTTTGGGATGACCTAGATGAGTGCATGTAACTGTTCTAAAGTCCAAAAGAAAATAGATTTTCTGTCTTTGAAATAGTTTGACAAATTTTTAAACATCATCATCTGTGCATGAATGCTGCTTTTACAGCACACGTAGTATGCCAGAATGCCTGGTATAATACATATAATAGATCTCTTATATTAGCTTTTGTTGAATTTTGTGAACTACGAATTTTTTTATAATTTTTTTTAATTACTTTTTAATCATTTCCAGAGCTTGGTAATCCAATTTACAAAATACTTCAAAAATATATTGTATGTGTAGGCTTATTTGTTTTATACACTCCTTACATTCCGTGTTAAAAAAAAACAACCAAGTCATTAAATTATTGTTCTCAAAATACTTCTAGATTTACCTTAAATGGCAATTATAAATCAGCACCACAGCACTCGCTAAAACAATACCTTGGTTTACAATCCCTTGTTTGTGTGAAGCATTAACTCTGAGAAGAAAATGAATCACAAATATTTCCACTAAAATAGAAAGCTTGCCAACACTTGTGGGAATACTTTCAAAACACTTCTGGAAAATTAAGGGGCATATGTTCCTTTTCTTCCTTTCCCATTGTCATTACCACATACATCAAGTGTACTGTGGAATATTATTTCTTAATTTGCAACTCTGAAGTTAGTTACATAGCTAAAAAATCCACATATCCATTCCATCACTGAAAACCATCAGAATAGTTCTACTTTAATGAATTCATATAGTTTTTACTGAACTCACTGAGTCTTTACAGAGGCAACATTTTCTATTTAAAAAAAGAAAAAAAAGAAAAAAAAAAGAAAAGCACCAAACAAATTTAGCATCTGTATCTAAATTCAGACAGATTTTTCCTTTTATTTTACACTGAAAACCCTGTCAGTGCAACAACATACATGATTTGAACTTGGTGATCATTGAAGATCCCTTCGAGCTCTGGACATTCTGTGATTCCTTGATTCACAGCAAGAAAAAATTTCCTGGGTAAAGGAGTACATTCACTCTCTGTACACAGGATGAGGGAGAAGGCTAAAACAGAAAAAGATACTTCCTTGCACTCTTTCTGTTCTCCATGACATCACTAAACAACTCCAGATACAAACAACCACAGACATAGAAAGTGTGGGTCCATGAAACCCCAACGATGAGCATCTTCCTTATCCTGGTTTTTGAAAGTTTCCAATTTAGCCCACTTCTTAGGCCATTTTCTTAGGCAGGGAGATGCTCTTATGAAGTATACAAAGGAAGGTACAACTCTTTGTCTAACACATAAAAGTAAAAGCCCCTTTTGAATGAATTATACTAAGATGTAATATGTGACCTAATAGAAGCCTTAATACATGAAACTGTGGATTCAAGTACTTCTCCTACACTAAAGGTCTACAGCATTTTTCCTAGTAAATAATACATCATTTAATCTCCCCACTAAACTCCTAAGTGCCAAAACAGAGTTCTCATTCTGATCACGTCAATTCATAAATGAAAGTAGGAGATCTAGGATTTAGTTGTCCAGTTTGCATCTCCATACAACTCTAGCAGGCTGATCTAAGAAAACATCATTTGAGAAGCTGATTAGGATTCAAAAACCATTAATGCAAGACAAATAATTAATGGCAGACTTTTTTTTTGCTGTTAAGAGATAACATTTTTAGTCCTCTTTTCTCAAAGATGTCAGACAGTCTTATACTCTCATTAGAAAGCATGTCCATATGTATATAGCTAGTACATGACCCATAATTTCCATATACCTGTAAATCATCTTTCTTGTGTAATCACTTGCAGCATCTTTGGTTGCAACCTTTTTGCGGACTTGTTTAAAATAAGGTAGGGATCACAGAATCACAGAATCATCAAGGTTGGAAAAGACCTAAAAGATCATCCAGTCCAACCATCACCAGTACTCCCCAGCTAAATCCTATCCCTCAACACAACATCCAAACGTCTCTTGAACACATCCATGTTCGGTGACTCCACCACCTCCTTGGGCAGTGCATTCCAATGCCTGACTACCCTTTCCGAGAAGTAATATTTCCTAATGTCCAGCCTGAATCTCCCCTGGCGCAGTTTGAAACCATTGCCTCTAGTTCTATCACTGTCTACACGAGAGAAAAGGCTGACCCCTAGCTCACCACAACCTCCCTTCAGGAAGTTATAGAGTGCTATAAGGTCTCCCCTGAGCCTCCTCTTCTCCAGGCTGAACAATCCCAGCTCCTTCAGCCGCTCCTCATAAGGCCTGTGCTCCAGGCCCCTCACCAGCTTCGTAGCCCTCCTCTGAACACGTTCCAGGGCCTCAATGTCTTTCTTGCAATGAGGGGCCCAAAACTGAACACAATACTCGAGGTGCGGCCTCACCAGTGCCGAGTACAGGGGGACAATTACCTCCCTATTCCTGCTAGTAACACTGTTTTTGATGCAAGCCAGGATGCCGTTAGCCTTCTTGGCCACCCGGGCACACTGTCGGCTCATGTTCAGCCGAGCATCAATCAACACCCCCAGGTCCATTTCCTCCACACAGTCCTCCAGCCACTGCGCCCCAAGCCTATAGCGCTGCCTGGGGTTGTTGTGGCCAAAGTGCAGGATTCGGCATTTGGTCTTGTTGAACCTCATCCCGTTGGCTTCAGCCCAGCTCTCCAGCCTGTCCAGATCCCTCTGCAGGGCCTCGCTACCCCCAGGCAGATCCACACTCCCAGCCAATTTGGTGTCGTCTGCGAACTTACTGAGGGTGCACTCAATGCCCTCATCCAAGTCATCAATAAAGATATTGAAGAGGACAGGCCCCAGTACCGACCCTTGGGGAACACCACTCGTGACCGGTCGCCAGCTGGATTTAACTCCATTCACCACCACTCTCTGAGCCCGGCCCTCCAGCCAGTTCCTTACCCATCCAACAATGTACCCGTCCAAGCCACGGGCTGCCAGCTTCTGCAGGAGAATACCGTGGGAGACAGTGTCAAAGGCTTTGCTGAAGTCTAGGTAGACCACATCAACAGCCTTTCCCTCATCCAGCAGATGGGTCACTATATCATAAAAGGAGATCAGGTTGGTCAAACAGGACCTGCCTTTCATGAACCCATGCTGGCTAGGCCTGATCCCCTGGCAATCCCGCACATGCCGCATGATCTCCCTCAAGACAATCTGTTCCATAACCTTCCCTGGAACCGAGGTCAGGCTAACAGGCCTGTAGTTCCCCGGATCCTCCTTACAACCTTTCTTGTAAATGGGAGTCACGTTGGCAAGCCTCCAGTCTTCCGGGACCTCACCAGTCAACAAGGAGCGCTGGTAGATGATGGAAAGCGGCTTGGCTATCACCCCTGCCAGTTCTCTCAGCACTCTCGGGTGGATCTCATCCGGCCCCATGGACTTGTGGCAGTCCAGTTGGAGTAGTAAGCCTCTGACCGTTTCTTCCAGAATCACAGGGGGTTTAGCATGCGCCCCAGGCGAGACTACCAGGTCAGAGAGAGGAGTACCCCGAGGATAACTGGTCTGACCTTTAAAGACAGACGTAAAGAAGGCATTCAGAACCTCCGCCTTTTCCTTATCCTCAGTGGTCACATTCCCAGCATCATCCAGCAAAGAGTGGATATTCTCCTTTGTCCTCCTCTTACTGTTAATGTATTTATAAAAGAGTTTCTTATTCCTTTTCACCCCAGCGGCCAGGTTAGATTCAAGCTGGGCTTTTGCCTTTCTGATTTCACCTCTACACATCCTAACGGCTTCCTTGTATTCATTCTCAGTTGCCCGTCCCTCCTTCCACAGGCGGTAGATTCTCTTTTTCTCCCGGAGCCTCAAGAATAGCTCCCTATTCATCCACGCCGGTCTTCTTCCCCGCCTGCTCATTTTGCGTCTCAGGGGAACCGCCTGCTCCTGCACCCTTAAGACTTCCTTCTTGAAGAGCAACCAGCTCTCCTGGACCCCTCTGTTTGCTAAGACTGAATGCCAGGGGACTCCCCCTACTAGTCTCTTGAACAATTCGAAGTCCGCCCTCTGGAAGTCCAAGGTAGCAGTTTTACTATTCCCCTTCCAAACTCCACCATGAATCGAGAATTTTATCATTTCATGGTCACTCTGTCCAAGGCAGCCCTCAACCTCCACATCTCCCACCAGACCTTCCCTGTTTGCAAACAGTAGGTCTAGCGGGGCAGTTCCTCTAGTGGGCTCTCTTACCAGCTGCATCAGGAAGGCATCCTCTACGCACTCCAAAAACCTCCTAGACTGCTTCTTACGCACTGTGTTGTACTCCCAGCATATGTCAGGGAAGTTGAAGTCCCCCATGAGGACAAGGGCTGACGACCGTGCAGCTCGTGCCAGCTGCTTGTAGAATACCTCATCTGTCACTTCATCCTGGTTTGGCGGTCTATAACAGACGCCCACCAGGATGTCTGTCTTGTCAGCCCTTCCTCTGATCTTTACCCATAGGGATTCAACGTTATCATCCCCACTCACAATCTCAATAGCAGAAAAGCATTCCCTAACATAGAGAGCCACACCACCACCCCTCCTTCCTTGCCTGTCCCTCCTGAAGAGTTTGTAGCCATCTATTGCAGCGCTCCAGTCATGGGAGCAATCCCACCATGTTTCTGTTATGGCAACTAGGTCATAGTTTGCCTGCCACACCATGGCTTCCAACTCTTCTTGCTTATTGCCCATGCTGCGTGCATTAGTGTAGATGCACCTCAGATGAGCCCCTCGCCTCTCTCCTAATCCCAATACCACTTCCCCAGGCCGATCTTTAGCAGGCCTGGCTTTAACCCCTTCCCCCTTCCTATCTAGTTTAAAGCCCTCTCTATGTTATACAGAATGCTCTAGCGAGAATAAATTTTTTAAAAACTTTAAGATATGACTTTTTTCTATAACTATCACTGCAGAAAAGTTATACATTGATAGGAAAGCTCATCATGCAAGCTAGAAGAAGCATTTTTTTAAAAGTTTTTTATTGTTTGCATATAAAGCTGTGGAAATTCTTATACTTCACTTACTTAAGTGCTCTTCCAGGAAATAGTAGAACTTGTTCCACTAGTATGGAACAGTTCTGCAGTGTGCTCCATTCAACACCAATCCTCTGCACATGCCAGGAGACTAACTCACAGCAAGAATCCAGTGTGTCATTCCAACACTTTTGTCACACAATCAGAAGATGCGTTTTAGCTTCAGCGCTAATATGATGGCACTTCCCTGATACATGAGCACCCATTTTGAACTCACTTTGCTGATGAAGACTCCAATGCAGCGTTAGCTTTGAACAAGCTGAATAAGGAGTTTGATGGAGTACAGCTGAATCATTTGCCCCAGCTAATGTGTCTTCCACCATACTTCCAGCTACCTGCTTTGACCATGAGATGGAATTAGATGACTTCCCAAGAATTCTTCCAATCTGAACAACCCAACCATACCCTCAGAACCTTAATAATTACATCAAGCAGCAGTATCTTCAGTATCTTCAGTTGCAGCTGATGTCCTAAATCTTCCATCTTAATACAAGAGACCATTACATCTACCCCCGGCAGCCTGGGTAACTCAATGACATTCTTACAATGTTCAAAGTGCAACAGAACTCAGAGGCCACAAGGTCATCATTCCTTTCCAGTTCCCTCCTGTCTGCTGTATTTACTTAAAGAAAATTTCTTTTATCAACCACAGCCATGTTCTTAGAAATGTGCTTGTTTCAATAAATTGACTTACTCTTTTATGGAAGTCTAAGGCCAATGACCCAAATCCTATAAATCAAAACTACTTTTTCTCACAGAATCTTAACTATGTCGCTTTTTTCTCAGTAGCAGAGAAAGCATCTTATTATAAACAGTTACATTTTTTGCCTATACTAAAAATTCTGTATTAAAAATATAGTAAATGAGTGACAGATGTTTGAAACAGTGGACCTACAATGAAGTATTAAATATTGCTGGCACAGTGAGTCCTTTGGTACAGTTTAGTCTGTTTTTGCAATTGGCATGTTTTCACAGCTGTAAAAGCACCAGAAATTACTGTCTTTGCTCCAATATTAATATAGAAATCAATGAAAAAACACAGCAGACGGTTGAACAGATTAGACTATTGTTCATACATACTATTATTAAAATCATTTGCTTTTATAAGTTAATATTAAAATCAAATGTTTTTAAGTTGTTGAAGAAGTGTCATTTTGATTATTGCATGGATTGTCTATGCAAAACTTCACTTTCTATCAAAACAATGTTGAAAGGTTTGATTAAGTAATCAAACCTGCTGCTTAATTTTATGCTCAATAAGAAAGTCTGAACAATGGCAGCATGGCTACAATGGACAACCTTGTGTGATATACTTACAAACTTGAGCTAAGTATACAGTGTTGAGGTGAAAGCCCTTTTCCACAATTACTGGTAAATGTCTAAGGGCTACATGAGCAAGAAGTTGAGATAATATGTGAAAGCACACACTGAGGCACAGTAATTTTGATATGAATATACACTGCACATAAATAAGAAGAGAAAGGACATAAAATATACAACGAATAATAATAATAAAATCTGAAGACCTTGATCCAGTAACTACAGGATTGATTTCAGTAGCATTATAATCATGTCAGGACATGTTCAATTAACATCAATCTGTGGCTGAGGAAATGAGGAGTACACATCAGTAGCGCTTCATATCTCCTGCTACATTTAAGGTTTAATTTCTGCATCCCAGTCCAATGACACAGAGTTCCAAAACTGAAGAGTACAAGTTCATGCTATCAGCCAAATTTCATCCCAGAGTTTGCCTCATTTACTTGAATACCAAATAAGCAAGCTGCAGCCATTGTAATCCTCATGAAGTAATGCCTATTTAAGTCAGCAAACAGCTTGAAACAATAATAGTGACCACTCTGTGATGTCAGAAGTTTGATTTTATTTTCAGTGAGTCCCACTCTCAATATCAATTAGGAACATTAATTCTTGTGACATGACATGAAACTCTTACTACTCAGAGCAATACGGAGAAGAAACAAAAACCCTCATCTGCTGTTACATAAACTGTGGAGGATTTGAGCCTTTGAAGGAACTGGAGAAAGAAAATGAACTAATTCAAAGTATAGGTATCAATTTATGCTCAAGTTCATGATAGACTGCTGAAGAAAGACAAAATTTAATAAAGCCTCCTAAATCTGGAAATACTATTTTAAAAACTGGGGCAGGTTGGGGAAAAAGGAGAGGTGAAAGTGTAGAACAGAGGCTAGGACTCTGCATGCTGAGACTGACCAAGAGGCAAAATGCCTATAGTAACAGAAACAAAATCCCACAAGGCTTACTGTTGAACAGCACAACTCATACTCAGTAATTGAATTCCTAGCACTAGAAGTTTTCCAGAAGTGTGTGTGGCACAAATTTTTCTACTCTCCTTGCTATACAAAGTGCTGTAATTTGTAACCAGCATTTAACAGGACTGTATTTTACCCAGATAGCAAAAACAAACAAACAAACAAAACAAAAACCACAAACAACAACAACAACCACACAAAGAACATCACACACACAAAAATAAAACTGAAAATACCAATGATCCAAGTGAATCACGGTTTTCAGCCTCTAGAAAGTTAAGTGCTACCTGCCTCAAGTAGATCCTGGAAGAAAATCGTGAAGCTGAAGTCGTATCCTCAGTGGGATTCAAAATAGGTATGGATGTGGCATTGTGGGATATTGTTTAATGGTGAGAGTCCATAAGTGAAGCTGATGGTCAGACTTTCCGAACTTGAAGGTTTCCTCTGATACAGATGACTCTAGTTAACCCTGTGAACATACCTAATTATTGACTTCAAGGGTTGCCCGTTGCAGTGCTGGCAGTCAGTCAACAAAGTGAGAACAGCTTGCAGTGGCAGCAAATTGCAAGCACCAACACTTACAGCTGTACCTACACCTTAGCAAGAATTGCCATCACGAACATCTCATGTGGAACTCCGCTGACTTCTCTGATCTGTCCTCCAGGGATGCAGTGGCACAAAGCAGCTGGGTTACCATGGAGGCCAGCACAGGCCATAACGTAAGGAAACAAACATTACGGTTAGAGGGGAAAAAAAACTGAGGGGCTATAAAACCTGGGAAAGCAGAGAAAAAGGGGGAGTAAAAACAATCTCTGAGTAGAAAAACAGTATAAATTTAATGAATAAATTATTTACTGGAATTATTCACTTAGCTTAGCAGTTACAATTTACCCATTCTATTCTTCGTCTACATTAAATTATAATAAATTCTTCTATTATAACTTGGCATCGTGCCTGCTGATTTACAATAGCTTATTTATTCAGAAAACAAAAGTCTGATGCTGTGTAGAATTCCATAGGATTTAGGTGTGCACACCTGGACATATACAGTTTTTGGACATCTACAGTTAATTTCTTTTTGAGAAACTCTTTCCTTTTTCGAAATTATGGAGCATATAAAATTTAAATAGCTACCAGATATTCTGAATAACATAAGAATAGGCCCAAAATATCAGAATAACCTTAGAACAAAAATATCCAGCTGCTTTCCCGAAGAGTTTGGCATATATCCTTTACTGAATACACAAACACAGTTCTGAGAATATATACTCTCCATCCTTCAGGTCTCTTTGCTGAAAAGATGTTTTATGATTAGTCTGAAAAAAAAAAATATGTTATTCTCCTTTACCAGATCATTTTTGACAATCATAAAGTACTGCAGTTAAAAATTAATACAAATAGGACTCAGAAAAAGGAAAAACATAAGGGTTGCTTTTACATGTCATATATATATAAGTTTAATTCCCACAGAAACACAAAATACATTTTTTTGTTAAGCATCCCGATTTGTGATAGGATAAAACAAACTCAGATTCAATGGAGAGCGTTTACTTACAGTGAGAAACAGTATGGGAATCATGCCATTAAACCAAAGGTTTTAAACTGGGAGAGCAGTGCTCAATTCCTACCCTCATCCCCATCTTACTGCAACCACTATTCTTAAAAATTTCCCAATGGGGACTGGGAGGGCAATTCCAAAGGTGCAAGTTAAGACAGCTAGTGGACATGCACTGAACAGGACAGATTCATTCTCCTCCTGGTGACAGATCAAGACAAATTTATCAGAGCAGAAAAACTCCACACATGTTCTTCTGTTTATGCAGTTCTGAAAAAACACTAGCATTACTTCCCCTGTTGTTTCACCACTGATGTCTACTACTATTAAAGGGCAAGCATATACTTCAGAACTATAATTCACTTAGCTAGTTACCATAGCCAATATTACACGGATAAGCTTGATAGATCTGTGCTCCCAACCTACCAGAAAATAATTCATGGAATCTAATAAATTAAAAATGAATTGTCCTCAGAAACCATACAGTTCACAATAAAGATATACTCTTTGATCACAACTCACTGCACTATGCTCTAATTAATTTTTATACAGAAGTATGCCATGAATAGATCTTATACACAAGACTAATCAGTGAATATTTTCCACTGTGCCTTCGTCTTTTCACCTTCCAAACAAGTTAAATATTCACAGATTTCTAGTATTTATGGCATTGCTTTCAGCCTGAGTCATTTCAGTTTATGGAAGCAAACACCCATACCTTCTCCTTTGCTTTCGTGATCCCAACAGGAATATAATAGAGATAAATATATCTAGATAGCTTAAGGACTTGACTCTGGACTAGGGGGCTATGAAAATGAATCTCTCTATAGCACTCAATTAGTCATTTGTCTAGTGGAAAACAGAAACAAAACTACTGGAATTACTCAGCCACTGTGTATCTCCTCCATGATATTCTGAAACATCAATATCAAATAGCTATATTCCTATGTGAAATAGCAGAATAGCCAGTACGGAAGTACATTTTTGTCCTTGAGGAAATGAAGAAAGTATCTCATAAATTCTAATGAATTCCCAGTGAGAAAGAGAGCAGCAAATTTAACTTCAATATCAGCCATCACTACACAGAACAAAATTCTTTTTGCATACCATGTGGTCTAGAGACACCAGTAAAGCTTGCAGAGCATCCCTTTAAAAGAAGGTCAGAAAAATCTCTTTCTACGGTAATCTGAGTGCATAAAAATCCTGCCATGGGACAACTGCAGGTCGGCTGACCCTTGGAGATCTTTTCCAGCATTTTTCTGTGATTCTGTAACAACTTTTTTTAAAAGTTAAAATTTTAGAAACATTCTTTGTCCTATGCAGAAAACATGTTCAGAAACATTATTATACTTGATACTGGTTTCCCTATGGACTGATGTTGCAATGAATAAGAAATATACAGAAATTAAATGAAACTATTGGTTTATGAAGTATTGTTTTTATTTTTTTTTTCTTTTTTCTTTATTTTTATGTTTAGGGTGTTTGTTTTTGTTTTTGGCACATATAGACCATACAAGGCTCTTTATATTATATGCTTAAAAATGAAAGTCCACTCTGTAATACAGATAGGAAGTTAATGCAATGGGAACCAAATGGGAGTAATAGAACACAGATGGTTGGAATGGGTACAAAAAAACACATAGATGATCATGTACAGCACAAATTGAAGCCTGGAGATGATTGTAACTGCAGCCTTCCAAAAGAAAGAATAGCTGTACACTGTACAGTTGCACCAATGCAAACCTCTCGATATCTTAACATTAAGGAAAGGCTGGGGAGAGGGTGCTTATAATTTACTTATAACTAATGCAATCTGATCTGTTCATGCTGGCTGTACCTTATTAAGAAATATAGTGGCACAGGGCATTGTATGCAAATATTTTAACTCTTGACCAGGATAAGACCTGAGCATAACAGATGTAGTTCATTTCCCAAGCCGAGATGGAATTTACTTCAAATTTGAATGATACTGATTCAAATGTTACAGGACAAAATTGTCAGTTGAGTATAATTAATAGCAAGCAGAATCATAGAATATCTGTTATTCAGTAAATAAGTCAGTAGATCAAATACACTTAAACTTCAGTAATGCAGTTTGTGTCTCTAAAATTCCTTCATTTACTAATCTGTTTATTGCAAGGCAGAAGACTAATGTCCTGTGGAAAAGGATTACGTACAAAGCACACTCGAACTGATCCTTCCCAGATGAAAAGGAGCACCTTGGAGAAGCGCTTCTTCAAGGGAGAGTATATGCAACTAAGAAATGGTAATAATCAGAGAAAGAAGAAAGTTCCCAAGTTTATCTGGCATTGGATGTATGAAATTAAAACCCTGAAAAAACACAGGCTGAATTATTAGCTTTGTGAGCTACCCTCATCAAATGCAGAAGATACAGTGACAACAGCCTACAACGCCTATGTCCAGGACTTTGTAGATACGCATTTTAGAAAGGCACGCAGCAAAACATATATGATATTTAGGACAATATACTCATTTTAGCAGTCTTTACTGCAACATTTGATAAAGCAGTAAGACTTATTTCATCTCTTTAGGACTCTCTAATAGCTCAAGTCTGCTTTTGAGTGCTTTGGTTGTTTTTTTTGTTGTTGTTTTTGTTTTTAATAGGAGAAAGGAGTAATTATTTTTTTTTACAGAAAAGGGAAGGAAGGCACGCAGCAGTGACATATATCAAGGTCCAGTCTGAAACCCTTAGTAACACTTAGTTCATGTTGCACACTGAAGAAATATCATTTTGGCATCAGCAGACTAGAGGTAGCTACCCTCTCAAATAATAATGAACCAAAAATGCAATTGAAAACACTTCCAGGTAATGCAGAATTTTTAGCTTATTTAAATCTACACAAAATAAATATATCTTACTTTCTCTTACTTTGATGGCAAAAAGATCCAAAGTGCCTATTATTTCAGAGTTCATTCTTTTCCACTGCTACGGCCATTTATCTGGGTATATTTCATCTTTTGTTGATTTTTATTTTTTTTTCCTCTTCAAATGAAAATCAAAGCCTTTGTGGCACATACTGCAAGAATTAAACAAACAAATCTAGACACAACCGTTAAGAAAGCAGTCAGAAATCTGTAAAACCATGAAGAATGTTAGCAAGCAAGGAATTGAGCACCTTGGATGTTAAAATCAAATGGAACCAAAAGTTACTGTTTTAAGATACCGAAGGAGTAAGACCAAGAACCAGAGTCAATACCATCAGGCTGAATTATAATATAAACAATAAATAAAATGCGGACAATGTAGAGCACTTTCTTTTTTTTTTTTCATTATAAAGCTAAAAATGCAAAATACCAAAACTCTGTAAAGCTGAAGAATTGAAAAAGAAATCCGCAAGACTTAAGACCCATATGTAACATCTACAGAAGTTGCCAGTAACCCGGTCAATATATTTCTAATAGTAAACATCCTGAAAGAACTGACTGACATTTACAATAGTAAAATAATAGATCTAAAATCCCATGTGAAAAGGAAATTAAAAAATATCGGCTTAGGATGCAAACTGTTAATTAACTGACATCAGCTGTGGGAAGCTTCCAGTGTATCAGCTCAGAGCGTGCCAGCAGGTGTTGCTGCAATTATTCAGAACAAGTAGAGGTGATATTTCCCGAAGAACAGAGATGACAGGGCCAAGAAATGTGGCAAGCATGATACTGTCAAAGACAGAAGTGTAAGTATTTCTCACTGTTGGGAGAACACCCTGCATCTCACCAATTCTCATAGAATCTGAGTGGCAAAATATTCTAAAACCATCACCAGGGCCTCAAATTTTACCAGTCATACCTACATGAAATAATATCCTCCTTCAGGAAAGATGTTACCAAAATGTTTGAAACAACCTGATTTCTAACATACCATTTTACTATGGAGAAGTATCTCACCTTGACAGAAAAGAAACGCAAAAACAACAAACTGGGTAATATTACCAGTACATATTTGATTGTACTCATGCATTTTCAATAAGTGTGAACTTTTGCTAATGTTGAAGTTCATTATTATTTAGATAAATTAAAAACTTACTTAGCTTTAATGCACTTTGCCATTTCCTTTTTTCCCCTACTGACAATTTCAGCATTTATATTCTTTCAGTGTAGATATTTTCCAGCTTACATGTGAGCATAAAGCTGATCTCTAATATTTAGAGGCAGGTTTTTAAATTCACTTTGAGTACTTGGTCAGATTGACTACATGCGTAATATTCTCCAGCTGGGCATAGAGGCTGGCATTACTTTGTAGATCAACACAAAACACAGCATAAATTTACCTAATCTTAATTTTTATTCCTATGAATGAACTGTACCTTACACACCCAACACTTCAGAGTTTTAGGTAACTTAAAAATATGTCCACTCTATGATATGCTCTCCAGTCTAACTCAAATCATATTCCTTATTCATTCATCATTTTAAAAGAAATCAGAGCTTGCTTTTGATTTCTATAAACAATTCATTTTCTAATTACCTTGAAATCTAGACGAGAAGTCTATGAAAGAATCAAACTGGGCATTATAGGACTAGGATCACTAAATTTCTACTCATGAAAAAAAAAAAATCAATAGGAATTCTTCACACTGAACTGCACTGTAATCCTGCATCCCTTGATTTGCAACCTTGCTAGGGTCCCAATGGGCAGTTTTATTGCTGTCTTCAGAGGGCTTTTTATCAAAAACACAGCTGTCTGTCATTTAAATCACATCCTTCATTTCTTGGAAAAAGAACTGAAAACAGATATCAGCCCTTATTTCATTTAATTTCAAGAGCTAGGCTGATGCCCTCAGTCAAAACTGTCCGCTTATTTCCAAGTTATATTACTGAGATGTGATTTAGAGGTCTGGCCTCAAGACCAAGAGCCCACTCCTCCAGGGCACACTTTTATAAAACACTGGCAGTTGTAACATGACAGAACCTATCACAGAAATACAGGTGGTATAATTACACTGAAGTTCATTTTTCCTTTTTACAATTAATTTCCTATCATTCATATGCTTAGCACTATACACTCAAGTCAGTTATTCTAAGGTTAAAAGGCACATATTCCTTCTCTGCTCAGAATAAGTTACTTAACACACTCTCTACTTTCACCATAAAGCACAGTTTACCACTTTCCTACAGGAAGGATGCATTAGCAAAGATTTTAAAATTTTCTCAAGATGCAAACTCCTATGTAAGTGGTAGAAAATATTCTAAAGAGATCTGAGGGTGGAAAAAGATGCTAACTGGCACAAATATTCAAAAATATGCACGAGAGAAAAAAGACCCAATATATCAAGTAGAGAATGAAAAGTGGTTTGGCAGAAATGACACACTGAAATTTAATACTTATCTTACAATTAATAAAAATCTACAAGTTTAAAACAAACTAAACAAAAATTAAAATAAAAAGCTAAACAAGTTGTTTTTTTTCTAACAGCTCACTTCACAAACCACACCTGAAGTCATGCTGTATTCTCCCTTCCTCATATTAGAAAACAATTAACATTTTTGTCAATCAATAAAATCAAAATAGATTTCAGCTCATTTTCTCATACAATTATAGATCCAATAACAGAAAAAAAAAGTCATCAGTGTTTATTTTTGAACTAAAGAAAGCAAATACTTCTTGGAATTGAGACAGATTTTAGATCTCTGGAGAAAGATGATAGCATTTGTACACAGTCCTTTTCTGACCATATATGCACTTCACAAACAATCCCCCTATCACAACATCTTAGCTGGACTAATTCAAAACTGGAAAAATGTCTGCATTTCGAAGATTATTTCTTTCCAGTCACATGCATTTCCTTCATCAAACTACTGAAAATAGCTGCAGAAAAACTACTGACTACTGGCAGATGCACAACAGCATTTGGTGATTTAAGAAATTAAGATAGTACCAGTTATATGACATTTTTGTTATTATGAAATAAGAATTATCTTTCTTCTGCCTATGCGTGTAAAATAAAAATCTTGCACCATACATGAGCTTCTTCATCTTTTTGGTAATCAAAGCTGGACAGCTGGAGGGGCAGCAAGAGCTAGAAGCTGGTACCACTATTGTGGCTCATGCTGCTTCAGGAAGACAGCCTAGGAGCAGAAGCAGCAGGACTAGAGAGACCTGAGGACACAAAGGAAAAGGGCTCTGAATAAGGAGAGTGACACCAGGTTTGAACATGACTTAAAGCCTAACTGAGACAAGGCAGCCATGAGTAAATGTAAGCATAATCCTCTGTTTGCTTCATTATTACACCAAGAGAACTGGCATTTAAGTTAGTCTCAACCCATTCTGCATGGTCTTACATGCCATGTGCATAGCAGACAAACAGAAAGGAGGAGGAAATGAATTGAATACCAACCAGTACCCACTTGACACGGCTCTTATTGATACATATCTAAAGCAATCAGACCCAAACACTGCACACTCATCAAACAAGAAATGCATCTTTCAGCAAAAGAAGAAAGGAATTCTTCCATGTGAAAAACCTCCTAAGTGAAGGACTGCCTAAGGAATCAGCATTTCACCATGCACACTCATCTCTTCATCACCAGGACTACCCCTGTGGGCACCTCCAATTGCCCCAGGCTGAGAAGGGATAACAGACAGGGGACCTGCTTCAGTCCAGACCCAAAACTGCAACTCTCAGTTTCACTTGTTCAAAGCAAGGCAACAGCTTAGCTATCTCAGTAACACTAGCTAGTTGCGAGAGATTATCTTGCTCTGCTCTGTGCTGGTATGGCCTCACCTCAAGTCACAGTTTTGGGCAGCACAATGTAAGAAGGATAGAAAAAATTGAGACAATGTCCAAAGAAGGACTACAAAGATAGGGCAGGGTCTAGCAGACAAGATCTATGAGGAGCAGCTGAGGTCCTTTGGTTTGTCCAGTCCAGAGCAGAGAAGGTCAAGGGGAGGGCTCATGATGGCCTACAGCTTCTCATGAGAGGAATGAAGTAGTAGTGCTGATCTCTGCTCTCTGGTGACAGCAACAGGACTTGAGGGAACACCATGGAGCTATGTCAGGAAAGGGTTGGATTGGGGATTAGAGAAATGCTATTCACCAGAGGGATGTCAAGCATTGGAACTTAGCTACCTAAGGCAGTGGTCTTGGTCCAAAGCTGCTGAAGCAAGGAGTCTTTGGACAACATTTCCAGAAATAGGGTTTGAATTTTGGGTGGTCCTGTATGGAGCCAGGAGTTGGACTCAAAGTTCCTTATGAGCCCCTTTTAATTTGGGATATTCTGTGGTTTTATGATTCAGCCTCAGCAAAGGATGAATTGACCCACCTCCATAACCACGTGGGCCACTTCTAAATGCATCTGCCTTAGCTAAAGGCACTTAGCATTGAAGGAAGAGTATTCTCACACAGAGAGAAATTAATTAGCAGAAGAAAGGGTTACAGGCCCAATAATTCATGCATCCAACATTAATGATTAGCTAACTGAACTGGTCATGCAATTGGTAATTTGATTTGTTGGAGAAGAAAAGGCACTCTACAAACCTTGAAAGATTTTAGCAGAACTGTGTGTCCCAGGTCACTCTGTTTCCCCTTGCCTTTACTATCTTATTGTCAAGCTTAATTTGCCAGCAAGGTCCTGACAATAAACACAAAGATATGTTTCAAGGTTAGTAGACAAAATTCTTGTTGGATGTAAGGACAAGCCACTGTAGTGATGAAGTAAAGGAGATGCAGCAATGGAAATCTTTGGGGGAGGGGTTATCAAATGGCATAGCCTTATTCAATTACCACCCTTCATTTATTTTACCATGGTGTTTAACTCTTTGTGTGTACCTATGATTACTAAAAGGAAGCAGAAAAACATTCCTAGGAAGTTGAAGTTATTATTTATGAATTAGAGAGAGAAATGAATGATCTGCTAAACAGTCTAGATACTGATATGTAATTTTCCAAATCAAAGCACTAAGACAATGTGCTAGTTAATTAAAAATCACACTTCACACTTATGTTTTCTAAGGTGGAATGAAATACAGTAAGCAACAATAATTCACCACCTTATTTTAATTTTAATAGAAACCATGGTCCCACTTCAGTGCTCTGGCAACAACTGCAATGTCTAAGAAAAGGGTATGCTGACCTTAAGAGAAAGATTTCAAATATATAGCCTATAAGCCAAGTAACAATTCACAGCAAAAGATTAAGAAAAATTGGAATATTCTGTCCCTTGCTAAAATAAATGTGTTCTTGAGTGTCAGTTTGACAGAGGAGCCTGAAGGCTCTTGAAACACAGTGGCTATCTGGTTATTTCTCTGCATGGTTTGTGTTTTCAGCACCACTGTTTTTTTGATGCTGACTATGGTCAAGTCTGCCCATACTGGCCAATACCGAAGACAGCATCTATACTAAGAAATACATTCAAAACTCTAACCTTTTTCAAACCTATTTTATGCAAATATTAAACATTTCAAATAAATTAGAAGCAATATTAGATAAGAAATTCACACTTTTTACAATTATGTGTAAGCTTGAGCCTTCTTCATGCTCTAAGTTGTCACATTTCATTTTATAGACTAAGAAACATTTAAAAAAAAAAACAACTCTTCATGCTACAAGTGTGATTTCTAAACCAACATTAATGAATGAACACATGCAATTCTCAGCATTCCAGGTCTACCTAAATGAGCGCTGGCAGTGAAACGAATAAATCTTGCTCATACTTGTTATGTGTGGGGAAAAATTGACAAAAGTCAGTGATCAAGGGTCTCCGCATCCATAAATAAGTCTTCTGTAAACATGTGTTGTTGGATGTGCACCTGCTCTCAAACTAAGCAGTGTTTCATGTGGACATTAAGTGCGCTCCTCGTATCCATAAATGATGTTATTGATATAACCATTTTAAATGAAGTGTCCAGGCTGCTCTATGATTTTGTGATAATAGAGATGTTTGTCTAAGAAATCTTTGTCTCAGACACTGGGTAAATTCAGTGATAAGAAGATCGGTAGCAATTTGCAAATACAAATTAAACTGAAATATATGATCCCAAGAATTTAAATTTATTTAAATTTGAGATCTTTTTTCCATTCAAATTCTTGGAGAAACCAAGATCTTTCAAAAACATTTTCTCAAAAATCACAGATAGAAAAAGAATATATTTCAGCCTGCCGTGACTTCAGGAATTTGCACACAGAAACTAGCATTTTTAAGACAGGTCGTAATAGACAGAAGTACCTGGTAGTCTAGATGTTAGAAGAGTCATTGTATGTGTAACCAGCGATGAGCCCTCAGTCCCATATGCATCTCAGCACTTGTACAGAGAGAAACAGCTTTGAGAAGCTCACAGCATTTTATAGGCTAGTGTGGGAAGTACCCAGCTACAATAGGGGAAAATGAGGGCTCGCAGTTAAGAAAGGAATCAGACAAACTCACAAGATTAAACTTCAGTCATTCACAATTCATATCTGTACTTTCTATCAGGTATTTTCTTGCCATACTAGTCTTCGTAGTTCTAGTCCTGACTAGAAATTCAGTCCCAGATCCAAGGTATCTTTCCTGATTAAAATTTCTTCCAAAAAATGTGTATCATAAGCAATCCTCCCATCCTGACATACTATCACTTACATCAGAAATGATGTCAAAAATAACACTCAACTTCCTATTTCCTATTCATGTGTTAGGACTCCAAAGAACTATTTCCAACCAAAGCATTCACCTATTTCTATGATGTTAACTGTACAGATATATACACATACACATAAATACTTTATTTGAATTAACTGTATTCCTCCCTTTCTTTCTTTGCATGTGTTTTTTGGTTAGGCCATGGACTCACTGACATTAGGACCTATCTTCTTTTCCTCTTAGTTCACCTTTGGAATTCCAGCAACTAAGATTAACTGCATCCAACTCCAGACATGGCATGACCACAGAGAGGCACAGCCATGACCATTGCCATGTGCCACCCATGCACAATCTTACTGAAAATATTGTGATGTTTGTTTTGTGGTTTTGGCTCCTGTTCCATTCCACTTCGGATTTCATTGATAAGATACTACTACTTAGGAGATTTGGAGGCTGATGTGGGTGCTATGAGGGGTGACATTCAATTCCTTGTGTGGTGTTCCAGTTCATTTTCCTGAATTTTCAGAGCCCAAGGAGGCTGTGGGAGTAAACATTGATTTTCTAGTGGAATAAGTGAATAAGTGCACAGGGAATAAGTGCACATGTGAACACTGGCAGTCTATTTTGAAGGAAATAAGAGAAAGGAATTTGATTCTGAAATATATTTATGTCTTCACTGCTGCTCCAATTAATAAGAGGGTGATATCATAAAAAATTAATCCCTTTTCTTGCCAGTGCAGCCTTCCTTAGTCATCTGTTTGTAAAATCTCTGGAAGAAAATTTGAAACCTTATCAGCCTTGAAGTTTATCCTTCCTTAGCAGGTAAGGAGTGGACAACCCTCCCAGATATATAAACAACAGTCAGAGAGTCCCAGTACTAACTCCTGCAATACCCAATGCTGTCAGAATTCCTACAGACACATGCACTATCAAGGCAGTGCGTGACTTTTCTTACTCAAACCGCAGCAGGTAATTGGACTTCCCATGGATAATCCCAGCTATCAGAGAGGAAATCTCTGCCCCTGCAGTGACCTATTAGCACAGAGTTCACTGATCAGTAGGTTAACATGCCATTAAAGCACCTCTCTGCGGGGCTTAGGAAGGGTCAAGAAAACTCCATCACAAAGAACAAAAATACCTACAGAGCCCATGCATGATTATACCAAGACATTTAGAAACTGGTCAAATTCTGCTCAAAGGCTATGTGCTTCCCCACTGCTGGACTGCAGTCCTGAATTTATTCTCCACAACCTCCTTTGGATGCCACTTGTATATGCAAAATAAAAAATGTTTTTCTAAACTATATGGGAAAGCAAACAATCCACTTCATTGTAAGATTGAGAAGATAACATCATACACTAGCTACTCCACAGCTTGCAATTTATGTACCCTGGTTAAATTTGTGGTTTACCAGCAGTTAAGCCACATTAGCAAAGAATAATGACATACACACAGGCATATATTCTTCTGCACTGAAGAACAGTTGATGCTCTGTAAGGACCATATAAATTTTCCTCTGATAAATAATGGGCCCATAGCAGTAAGGGGCACAGTAACAGTAAAGATAATAATAGTAAAAACTATCAAGGCTGGAATCATGAAGGGACATGCAGTCATAACAATGAGGTTCTGAAGAAGTGGAGCAATGCCTATTAATCCACTCTTTGCAATTACACCATTCCATTACACGTTAATTCCTTTTTCAACAACACTACTTTGTCTCACTTCTTAATAGCTGCCTTTGCCAACATACTAGACCAAAGAACACCCATGCCATTTTCCAGCAGAGGCACAGATAAATCTGGGTAAGAAAGAGGGGAAAAAACAGGAAGTTCCAGCTTGCATATATCAGTTTGGTGGCCCTGCCAGGCAGGGGGGCTGGAACTGTATGATCCTTGAGGTCCCTCCCAGCCCGGGTGATTCTGTGATTTATTTATAAATCTCAAAGAAATGTAACAGTGCTGCTCTTTACACCTCCGTAAAATTCTATGCTTAAGAGACAGATGATTTATATATTTATGCATTGTATTTTGGTTTTGATTTATTTTTCACAACGCTCATGCACTGAAATAGCTCCATAACTCCCTAATGAAAGAATTTCTGAGTAGATTAATTTTATTAGTGTTAATTGTCCATATAACACAGATTTCTTTCTTGCCTGTTGAACATCCCAGAGCAGCTTCTTAACACTTCTAGTGTTTGTGATGGTGTTTCAACACAGAGTATATGATATACATGGGAAATAATGATCATAATAATCATTAAATGTATACATGTTTTCCTATCGGTTTCCTATATAAATTGCTTTTCTTACCTGGAAACCACCTCTGTTCTTACGCTTTGCTTGGTAAGTCTTAAAGCTGCAGACAGCAGCTCACGTTACGTGCCCTGTGTGTGCAAAATGCTGCTGCTAACAAGTAAAGTTAAGGATCTAACATGAGCCCTATCTTGCACTTCCTCATATTTGTTAGTCTGAACCTCAGGCTTAAAGTTATTCTAACATAATTTTGTTTTCAGCACATATTCAATATGTGTCTAACACCCTCTGGAGTTGCAAGCCACCCTCCTACTCACCCCCAAAAATCTTCAACCAGTGCCAAAGTCTATATTTTCCTAACTTAAAGAAGTAATTCCAGTGCTGTCAACTGATAAATTTCTTTGAGGGAAATGCTGTGTTCTTTAAGCAACACATTAATCTTCTCTGAGCTAACCATAGTAAACATAAATGTTGAATTGTACAGATTTCACATGTTGCTGCCAGGAGAGAGTTTTAGAAGAATTATCCCCTTTTTAGGTAACCTGGCTTTTAAAATTACACCCTAGAATATGCAAACAAAGAAGACTAATGAACTCAGCAGCTTGTGTGAGTTGAGGAGGCTGTTGAAAAAGATACTGTGAGTAATGGAAAAAGGTTCATTTTTCAAAAGCCATATGTAGCTGCCTGTGTGAAGGTGGGCAAGGTGGAATCTTGCTTGCACCTTGGTTATAACAGTTTGCTGTAAACATTCATTTCCCTTCTGTTATCAGGAAACATCCTGCAGGGGTGTGTGTTCTTTGTCACCTTTAACAATGCAAAAAAACAGGGGTTTTCCTCTCCTAATAGTCCATTTGCCTTCCTAACATTAAAAATAATAATAATTAAAAAAAAAAATCTTTTTTATGTGACATCCATTAACTATTGTCCTGATCTCCAGAAATACACAGTTGCAACATTGACACTGAATACTTTATTAAAGGACAGAAGTTTGAGCAAATATTTTTCTGATTTTTAGCCACAAAAAACTGCACATACAGGACAGCAGGCTTGTCATCTAAGTACAAGCATCTATATACATTGAGAAATGGATACTTGAAAACTAAGCATAGACGCTGCTGAACACTTGTGTTTTAAATGACCCACACTACTTGCAACTGTGCAGGGGAAGCAGACCGTGCACTTCTGATGCTAGCTGACCTTTTCAGACATGTTGCTAAATGAAGGATCAACCTGATATTCCTGTAACCGTAGACAGAATCACTGCACACAGAACATCCTTACACAGCAGGCAGCGCTACACCGTACCCAGAAGACAAACTGAGCTCCCTCTTACAGATGCTATGCCCTCAATGGCAGCAAGCTGGCTAGGACGCTGGAGGTAAAAACAACACTAAATCAATTACTTACCCACAAAACTCTTGTTTTAAATCTGTTGCTTCCACCTGGTCATAATGCAGAGCAGGACCGCTATAATTTGCCAAGAGAAGATTAAGCTTGACAAGGGGGATTTATTCTCATGTTATTTAACTGACAAGAACCCGAGATAAAATTGCCTTCAGTTCAGCCAAGATTTCTCCTCCACTCCCTCCCCGCCTCTCTTCCCAGGACTGGTGTGCAGTGGTCTATAAATATTGGCCCCAACACTTGCTCAGCACTTACCCTGCCTGTAGCACAGACCTGTGTCACCATACACCGCAGCATGGTTGGGATGAAGTTCTCAGCTGCTCAGACAAAGCCACGAATTGGCTCTCGTGCCTGCAACACTGCCTGCCTGGAAATACCTTTCTCCTGCCAGCCCTACAGATGCTGCAGCCATTCCCAGAGGCCCAAAGCAGGCACAGAATGGTAATTATGAGGCTTGTCCAAAAAAAGAAAAGAAAAAATACAGCTTTTGAAGCAGGTGGAAAGAAAGGGGGAGGAAGCACTTTTATTTCATCTGAGCAGCCTAATCTTTCCCACACTGCAGCACATACCTAAATATCATTTATCTACAATTATAGGCTCTAATTCCCAGATAGCATGGATGTCAAAAAGCTCTGCAAGCACATTTCCTGTAAAAACAAGTCTCCAGAATGGAAAAGGTGCATTTTTGTCAAGAACTCAAGGCACTCGTAGTAAAATTACATACACATTTGCAGTGTGATGAAAAATACACATTAATATTGCCTCATATAATTTGTTAGTAGTCAAATATTCTATGCCCAGCATCTTTTTTTTTTTTTTTGTAATTATAGACAGATGAGCAAGCAGGAGACATCACTGAGGGTAGGAATCTACTACAGTCCTGCTTCACAGTTGGATCTTAAAAATTTAAAAATCTTCCGAAACCACAGAATCATCATCTCCTGCCCATCTCCTTGAACTCCCTGAGAGACTGCTGCCCAGCAACAGATGCCTTGCAGTTGAAAGCAGAGAAACTGAAAAGCAGCTGGCAATACTACCATAAGCAACTTAACATTTACTGTCTGCTTTCGTGAATACAGTGAGACAGGTATCAGAAATGCAGAGAAGTGTCATGCCTATAATATGTGCTCATCCAAAGTAAAATATAAAATATATATTTAAAGCAATTAGATGCTGCATTTTAAGAACTTCTGGACTTTGATTTTATTTTAAAATCAGTCTTTTTAAGGTGACTTATGAGTATGATATTTTCCTTACCCTCTATGCTTTCCCCAGGATTTTATATACACATAAATTCAAGTCTGTTCAAAGGCTTACAGGACCATCAAGTCTGTGTAAATAAAGCAAATTTGAAGACACCAGATTGGCATAGTACAGTGGTCAGTCTTTGACATTACCACCAGTGCCATGCCCAGTTCTGCTGAAAAACCTACTCTGTTGAGAAAACACCAAAGGTATACAAATAAACAAAGCACAACAACAACACATTTTTACTACTTACAGGAACAATAGCTTTTGGAAATGCTGCTAGTAGTTTGTTTGTATAATTAGTGTTCTACTTTCATAGTTAGTTTTACTCTATAGTTTGAAAAACTAAGTTTACCATTAATAATAATAGTACTAAAACAGACTTTGTTTATATGAGCACTGTTTTTAAAACATCGGTTTAGAAGCCATTAATTGCCGCTACAGAAACTTTTTGTCTTTAAATGAAAGTACATTTTGCTAACTCCAGTAATTTCTAAACTTAGAGAACAGGTGCAAAGACTTCAAGCTAAGTTGCTCATCACAAGTTTCTTGGTGATAAAACTCCTGTGCAAAGAACTTCTGTGCTGTTTTTCGCATCAAGATTGCTGCCCATCAAGTCAGCAATTTGGCTGATGGCTGTTACTGCATCACTTAAGCTGAAAGTCTTAAAACGCAATCTGATTAGCCCTTGATCTAGGTTATACTGCAAATATTAATCAAAGATAAGAAGCTTACTTAAAATACTCCAACAGCATCATAAATTTCAAGAGGATGTAACAGTTAGATAACATAATCCCTGCAACAGTTTAAGAACTGTATAGGAACAGTATGGACCAGTTCTGTTCTAAAACACCCTTTTAGCAAGATTAATAATACCAAAGTTTCACAGTCACCCACTCTGAGTGAAAAACTGAAAAAAAAAATGCTGTTTGATGTAACTAGAAAAAAAAAATATTAACGTGACAGACTCAAGTTATTTGGAAAGAGAAAAAGGAACACACCCATCTGCAAGAATGGTACAATGAAAAAATTATTTCCAGTAATGCTATAAAACTGGGAGATTGTAGCAGATACTGAGACCCAAATTATACCCAGAGCCCAGAGGATTTCTGCAATGATAAAACTCCACATAATGAAAAATATTTTAAATATTCTGTGTATTTTAAAAGCACCTCATTCTGTTTTCTTTTATTACAACAGTTATGGTTCATGCTAAAGTTCAAATTGCACATTTATGTATAATGGTCATGTTTTTCTGTTTTTCTGCTTCTTCCTCCAAAACTCTGAAATTCCCCCAGAATTAGAAATTTCAGATATCCTATACAAACATCACAGAACTGAACTTCATATGTATAGGCAGTAAACTTGTTTCCTAGATTAAAACTGGAAGTCAGTTGAAAATGTATTTTTTTAAATCGGCTACTGAGTGTCTTACACTGTAAAGGATACCTTATGCACCCATTTAACTAGAAAGATCCTCCATAAATCTATCTGCTGTTTTCTCTGATTAATAAATGCTTTAAAAACATGGAATTTGTTCCCTGAACAGATGACTGAATCAAGACCAAATGCTATGGTATTCTGTAGAGTTACCTTTCAACCGGCCAAGAAAAATATGAAAATGAGCACCCCTAAGGGTTTTTGCAGTATAGTAAAAACTTAGACAAACCTATACTAACCACACAAGGTTAGTAACATCAGTCCTCTAGACTGGTGCATTTTCAAATGTAATGTTTGTGAAACTGCATTTGTTCTGAGACGGAGTTTGCAGTTTTAGCACAGCCTGTTCTTGTGTATGCTGTACAGCAGGAAAGCTTATCCACAGCGCAGACGCTCCTGAACATGGCTTCAGTTTGCTTTCATGAAATTTAAAGAGGTTAAAGACATTGCTGGAAACAATCAGTTCTTCCCCGTATTTTGTGATTCAACTCAAGGAGTTATTCAATACTACACATACTGTCTACAGAATTCTGTTAATATTCCACAATTCTGGAACTGTAAGTTTGAGTCTACAAGTTAAATATAAATAATGTTTCTTCCCATCAAGAGGTTTCTGATCACTTATACATTTACAGAAAAGTAAGACACACCAAGCATCTTCCTAGAGGCTTTCTTGAGAACTAGGGATCAAATTTCCTGTTTACCCTGTGAACATCCACTTTGTCTTGGTGCTGTAATGCTTTATGTGAGATCCAACAAAAAAAGAAGAACCTGATGAATCACAGTAGAGCCACTTAGGGGTAACCCCACTCTGAATTAACTGCTCTCTGTCTCTCTGAGTGACAGTCTACGAAGTCTCTAGCCTGACCAGAATAGCCCACTGGTGCTATGATGTGTTTTCATGAAAATCTTCAAAAATCTAGCACAGAAATTCAGCAAGAACATAATAAATAATTCACAGCAGACATTTATAGCTAGAAATAATGAAAGTGAATTATGTTACAGATTTTAAAGGGTAAGATCTTAGTCTCAGTATGCCAGAAGGAATCAGTTAGCCCCTGATGATGTCATTTCTTCACTTCAAAGACTAAAATTTGTGGAAATTATGGCAGGGATTTTGTCATGCAATAACAGGATTGTCCAGAAATTGTGAAAATTGAGTTCTGCTTCATAGGTGCATTCCATCTCAGGAAAATTAAAATCAGTTTGAACTTAATGATCTCACACTGAAACAAATGATACTTGTTCACTCCTCGCCTCCTTATTTATTTGATGCCTAGACAGACTGAGAATTCACATCTGTTCAATTGACACAGAAATGGATGTGACAGTAATGAATCAGTTGTGTAGTGGAGCATATATTTGGAAGACACTATTAGAAAGTATATAGGAACAGAAGCTGTTAAAAATAATTCAATCAACCATGTCATGTTCATTATGAAGATGATTAGCAGAGGATACATTGCAAGAATTAAGACTCTATGCCTCCAAAAAGATCACTTGAAAAAAAGAAAAAAAAAATGATTCTATTCTATACATACACATTGAGACAATACTGAAAAGATATTTTGTTTTCCAAAGTATTCAATTCCTAGGAGATTCTATTAGCTTCACTGAAAGTTCATGGGGACTCTCTCACTGACATGGAGAAGAATAACTGACCCCAAATATTTTTCTTTATATAAATTAAATATATTTATTCTTCTAGAGATTATGAACTAAATTACCTTACATTGACAATGAATTTAATACGTCAGTCAAAGCTTTGACAATATTTTAACTAAAAAAAGAAAAAAAAAAAAAGGAAAACCACTTCCAAAATGAGAAAACCTAAACTTGCCAACCACTATGTTCAAACTTTAGAAAACAAGCAATACAACACTTCAGACTTCCAGGTGCAGCGACTCTTGCATACATAGCTAAGGCCATGATCTATATTCATATCTGTAGCACTACCACTACAATTTCTCTCTGGGTGCATGTTACTGCATACTCACAGGCAATGAATTCTTCCAATAAAATGTGTTTTGGATGCCACTGAGTAGTGAAGGAAAAGCTAACTGATTCCATAAAAGATTTTGGTTGAATTTATTAGACAGACACATCACTGTTTCCTACAGTTCTTTTGCAAGCTTTTGCAAAGACTCAAACACATGAAAAGAACACCTGGGAAAATTCTGAAAGGTAGAGGAGGAAAAGCAGAACGGCAGCATGAGTTGTCACAGACCTCCAGCGAAAAAGCAAATGTGCAAAATAATGTAATTAACAGAGGTCATTTTCAACACATTAAATTTACAATACGTATCTTCCACATATGCTTTCCTTCAGGAATACATACTGACAGGAGCTAATGAGGTGCTGTCATGGAAGGGCACTCTGAAGCAGGTCCTTGGTTTTACAACACAGCATCAATAGAATAGCTATTTCTAAAAGAAAGATGCTTTCAAAAATAGAGAATAAATAATAAAACCACAAAAGATCTCTTAATTGTTAATTTCTAACAAAATAATATGGAAAAAATCCGCAGGCAGTGAACTGTATGTGGCTGCACACACTGTTCTGCTTCCAAAAGATGAAAACCTAATTCAGATTTGTGAAATTTGGACTTCAGATTCCTGTGACCCTGGGTTTCTAGTTTCTTCTCTCCTACAGCCTTAATGATAAGCCTGATTTTCACTAACCCTTTTTCTCTTAAGCCAAACATTGTCATCTTATCAGATATGACAGGAAAACTACATAATTTCTAACATCAGCACTGATTAGAGGTTTATTTGTGTAGTTTCCAGCATGAATACAAATGAACAAAGAAAAGGGAATTCTAAAAGGAAGATAACCTTGCAGTGTTATCAGTGTTTGCTGTGAATTTGTTTTCACCAGATGTGCCACTAAGAGCATTTAAAATGTCAGAAGGCATATGCTAAAAATATAAACAAAGTTTCCCTTCTTCTTGAGAACGTCTATTCAAAACTCCAAACATGTTCCAAATACTGCAATGAGACTTTATCATATTTCATTCATACTAGCATTATGAACCATTCTAATAACCTTCACTCAGAGTGAATTCTATTTAGTTTTAAAGGATTTATTCATACATGTCTAAAAGTAAAACAAAACTTGCATTCCTAAAGCTTGCTAAAGCCCTGTAAATCAGTGTAACACATAGGTTGCTCCAAAAGTAATGCCTCCTATTTATTTCCATGGAAGCTACAACAGCTACAAAGAGCACCAGTGACGCTGTTTCAGAGAGTAAATCCTCAGCTACAGAACACTCTTTATCAGCATAGTCACCAACATTAGCCACGCATTTTCACCAGCTATAACAGCTATCAAGAAGAGCTCTTCATTTCGTGGTGTGACAGCTGTGCATGGCTGTCTGGAGCATGGCTTGTCTTTCACATCTTTGTTGCCTCTGCTTGAAATATACTACCCACCACCTCACTGTGCTCACATACACTGTTTGCTGTCCACAGCATTCAGCAAGCACCAATGAATGGGTGCAATTTTTATTATTATTACTATTTTTAAATAGATGAATCATAGAACAGTTTGGCTTGGAAGGAACCTCAAGGGTCATCATCATCAAGTTCCAACTTCCCCACTACAGGCAATGTTGCCAGCCAGTAAATCAAATAATTGATCAGAATGCCCAGGGCCCCATCCAACCTGGTCTTGAACATCTCCAGGGATGAGACATCCACAACCTCTCTCGGCAACGCATTCCAGCATCACACCAAGAAATTTGATGACACATCTGCTTCATATGTGCTTCCATGTCAGATGCCATTTTGCTGGACTGCCCACTCTGATGCCATCTATCATATGGCAATAAAATGTAAAAGAATATTTGCAGAAGGTTCAGCCTCTACTGCCATACCACCAACATCCACCTCTGACACAATGGGCCAATATAATAAAGTAGGAGGCATTACTTTTGGAGCAGTACTCAAAGTTTTTAGCATTTGCTTACAAAGTTAATGCTAAAAAGACTGTCATTTTCTTAAATACAGCTATCCATGATACAGATTTGCCACATCTGAAGAACTACAGGGTGCAAAAGGATGCTCACTCTGTGACATACATGGATCAGTATACTCAAAATGGGGGCTGTAGAACCCAATGTTTTGTGTATGGCTGGAATAAACATGCATTCCTTGTAGAATAATGAATACATGTGAAATACAGGGTACAGCATGAACATTTTACAAGCATGGCCAGGGGAGTCATACCTCTTAGCTGAGCTAGCTGGGAGGGCATTGGGTGGGAAGGGAACACTGAACACACAGTGGGTCCCATCAGAGGCCTGTTATTCACTGTTCTCCACTATATTCCCATTTACAGCCATGTTCCCACTCTTTCAGCACACTGTTGCTTACCTTTGGCTCTAAGGTTCTTTGTTTCCAAGTAATAAATACTTTGGGCTCCAGGGAGCAGACAGGAAGATCATACATGACTCCAAAAAAAGTTTACTGTTGATAGATTATTGTAAGTGCTTATTCACTATTAGCTGAAATGGTATTGACTGCACACTTAATAAATAGGCTATTTGTTCTTTTCAACTGAAGCAATTCTGAAATGCGACTTCTGAAGAGAAGACCATTAAAAATACAAAGACATCACACAGCAAGCAATTTGGGGAATGCGGTTTCATTTTTCTGTTCATCCAAAGACAATCAACAAATGCTGCATCAATAAAAATGCTGCTACTTGAATAAAAATTGACTGTAGGCCATTTATACACCGTAAGAGTGACCTCGCCATTTCCAAGAAATGAGGCACTAATGCAAATTATAACCATATTAGCACAGTTTTATAATACAAAGTAATCATTTTGCTCTTCTCTGGACAAATAAGGCAGCCTTGGATCTACCAGGGAATATGCTGCCCTGAAGCACTAAGCCAATGAACTCAGTGAAGAGCCCACTTCGCTGCAAACTACCAGCAAGTTGTCAGAGTGGAAGTTATAAGGCTGAATGTTTTTTTCTCCTTATTTTTAATTTTGCTTAGAAGAAGAAGAAAATATTCCATTTTAAAACTTTTAATGTTCTAAGCCAACCTATTTGTACATTGTTTGATGATCACAAATTTTTCGTGACTTAATGCGTTGCTTTTAAGACAGCACCTTATAAACTATGTGCAACATAACGGTCACTTAATGCTGTCAAGAAGGAAAAATATAAAAACTCAAACTGCTTACAAAAACAGAATCATAGCAGATATATTGTACAGGAGGAAGACAACAGAAAAAAAAAAGCAGAAAAACAGTAAAAATATATTTATTACAATATATATTATTATTTACAATATATAATTGTAAATAATTGTATAACAAAGAAAAAAAGAAAGAGGAAAAGGAAACAAAAAAACGGAGAAAAATAAAAAGTTAAAAAAAAATAAAGTAAAGAAAAAAGCATCATCAATTAATAGTAATTAGGAGTAGTTAATCTGCAAGGTTCCCAATAAGAAAAAGCGCTATGTATGTCAGAAATAATACTTAAGTAATTCTTCATTCCCGTGATAAAAGCCATTATATCTTGTCAATAATTTCCAATTAGGATATAAAAATAACCTAATTCACTAGAACACTCAAATTTCCCATGTGACACATTTGTGTTACCAAGATGATTCTGAAGAAATCTTACACAAGGCTTGTTGTACTCCAGCAGAGTAAAGCAAGACCTTTAAGAACTGGTGATGGCTAAACAAATATGACATGTTTAGGAATTCCTGTTTATTTATGATGTTGTGCAGTAGTGACTTTATAGCACAAATGAGAACATTACAAACAATTCCAGAGTTCTGCAGTCCAATGCCTTTTTTTCCTAACTTCATAGAAAAAAAAACCAAAACATAAGGAACAGCAAGGTCAAAAAGCAGTGTAAATTTCTGCTATTTTTATTTTACATGTGTAATTTTTGTTCATTTTATATTTACAAAATTGTTTACTTAAATGTACTGAAGTTTTGTCTTCAGTGGCAAAGTTTCTGAGCAGTGAGGGAGAATAAAATGTTATTTTTCCACAAACACGTATCTTATATATGTCTTATAGGTACCTCATTTTGCTCCTGATGCTGGACTTCCCCATACAGCTGGATACCACCACTCTCAGCTGGATGCCTATGCTGGATAGCTACAGTACTCATGGCAGAAGCAAAAACAGAGGTAATGATATGCAGTGAATTGGTCTTGTTTAAATCAGACTAAATATTTGGGTTAGAGTCAAATTCCTTCTAAAACACATATTGCAGGCATATGTATGATAGAAGAGTTCACTGGAGGAGAAATATAAAATAAATAGGACTCCAATACATGGGAAGAACAAACTAACTTCTTAAGTGTTTCTCAGACAAATGTAATTGATTTATTTCTTGCAATCCTATATAACTTACTTTTCTTGAAGAGCTAGTTATTGCAACTGGTATCATTCAAATACATGTAGGAATATTTGCTATTCTCAATTCGTTAGTTACACTTTAGTCTTATATTTTCCTTTTCTTCACAAAATCTAAACATTATTAAATACAGTGTAATGCAAAAGTCTTCCCATTTAAAACTTAGTGCAACCGGGTCAGATGTTTTCTTTGTCCATGCCAGTAGAAATCCCGTATTGATTCAGCATCCAATGACAGTTACAGAAATACAGTTTGTTCCAGACTTAACACCAACTCTTTTATTACCTCCTGGTGAATCATGTCAGCAATACCAAAACTTCACAGCAAATTTTCATATTTCCAAGATCTCACACTTATGTTCTCTGGCTAGTCGAGATAAGAAATGAAGGAGGAACATGAGCATGCTGAGTCTAACCTTGATGTGGAATCTGAATAGGGTTCAAAACTTGTACATGGGATTCCTTACCCTGTTTACAGGTAGCCATTGATCCATGACATGGGAAACCTGGAAACGGAGAAGCACTACCAGCTTGCATTCTGCTTTTTGTTACAAAACAACTCAGTGCTTTGTGGTCACAGACCCTCCCAGCCAGAACAGTGACTTCTCTCTGGTTAACATTTATATGAACAAAATGATTCATCACATTAAAACACGAAAGCAGCACATAAAATACATTTACACTTGCATTTGTGCCTATTGCCACTTAACCCATTCACTACACACCACTGAGCAGAGCCTGGGTCTGCTTTCTTTACTTCCCCATTTCACACCAGGGAAAATTCCTCTCATTAGTCAAACATTCACATAATAATTTCATTATTGAATCCAAAGCAGCATTCATTCCATTGTTTTCAGTCATTTTGACAAAGTTTGAATTAAAAAAAAAAAAAAAAATTACAAAAATAGGGCAGATGGGCATATGACTAACAAAACTACCAAAATAAGCTTAAAAAGACATTGAAAATACATCTGTTTTAGAACACTGGACTAGAGAAAAGTAAAAAGAACTGTACTAAGAAGTAGTTTTGTTGACAAAAGATCATCATTCAGTCAGTCAGTTATGGATGTTTCCATAGTTATTCCGTCTTGGAATTGTTTCCTGTCACTATTCACAACATGTTTTTTGGCAAATGCTAGCTTGTAATGATTAAGAGCCCATGTATCCAAGTGCTAAATTATGAAAATGAAACTTCAAAGCGTGAGAAGTTATTGGCCATTCCCCTTAAAAAATTGTTGTTTAAAAATTCCCTTTGCCTTTATCCCTTCCAAAACCTGATCTGCTGGCTACTAGCTGAAAAAAAGTAAGCAATATGGGAAATGCTGTTTCTGAACCCTGCTCCATGCAGTTGCAAACTGATTTTATGGCTGCACAGCAAGGGCACACAATGTGTGGCAAGAAAGCCAATTATGTCACAGGGCTTTATAAAATGCAGCCAACCACCATTCTTCTCCCTGTAAATACATATCTGATTAACTGTATATATTGCCTGTTAACACAAACAAGAAAATTTTGCACAGACTTCCAGGAAACTGGAAACCTAGCAAAGACTGGCTATGGGCTTTCCTGTGGGGGGATGGGGAAGAATTCATAGATTCTCTCTTTCACGATCAATTTCTAGTTTTCTTTCAGAAGCTTTAGGGAAACCAGTCTCAGGGTGATTTTGCATTAATATTTCATATATAGTTTCTGGGAAACTGTAGGCTGCAGGAGCCAAAAAAGAAACTGAGCACTCTGAAGTTGGTGGTCAAAAGGTTTAGAACAAAAACAGTCACCCGGGAGGAAGAAAACTGGCATTTTCTCACAGATAGAAAATAAAGGGAAAAATATATACATTTATTTTAAGTATATGATATATTTTGCCCATAATCTTTGCCCATAATCTAACAATTAAGAAAATGCATTTAAGACACTGATAAGCAAAGTATTAAGTTGAGATAGTTCAGAGCAGGAGTATGACATATAATAAAAAATGCAGGAATAGAGAATGAGAAGCCTAGCTTCTAACCTTTTCTTTCTGAATGTTCATGATATATTGTTAGATTATTTTCCAAAGGTAAACAATATTTCTTCATTAAACTAAGAGTATGGTTGCTCAAAGATAAGCTATAATTAAGCAAATTTTGAAAAGAGAACATCCTAAAAATTACATGCAATTCAACCATGTTGTCTAGAAAAATACAGTATTTTTTGTTCAGATGTAAGATAAATAAATAAACATAATACCTTACACTTTGTAACCATGAGCTCTGAGACAGATAAATAATTTTAGTCATAATAGCTAGTGATAGGAAGGTGTTTGGGGTTACTCTGTCCTCTTTCAATGAAGGAACGATAGAGTACAGTGGATAAACATCAGATACTTAATGCAATCTAAACCAGAAGGTTGCAAGCCCCAGAAAATGCCACTGATTAGATAACATGTGACTCACTGAACTGACATTAGACAAAAGCAGAAGTTCCATCTCTGCCTAAAAAAGACAAAAATGAAACAAAACAAATGACAAAAACAGAGTAGATTGAAAGAGAGAGGGACATGAGGGACATGGCAGAAGAACAGAGAAGAAGCTCTTGAATTATTACCAGAAAAATATCCTCCTCACAGGTGTGAGGAGGAATATTGCACCCAAGGCACCTGAAGAATCAGGAAAAATTCCAAACCAAGAGGAGGAAAGGATGTCCAGGGAATGAGTACATTCTTCACAACAGAAGAAAAGGGGCCTTAAAAAAGGGGTGTGCAAGGAGGCCCCAGCACACATGGATACAAAATGTTGTGAGGATGCATAAGGAAGGGTTCTGTGGAAAGGAGAAAAGGAGTAATTCCAAAAATTTTATGGAGAACAAAAGTTTCTTGAAGTGTTTGCAAAGTGCAAATACTAAGAAGTAGAATTAGTGCACATGTACTAAGGTTTCCCAAAGTTCACATTCTTTATAGCAACTAGAGACGAGCCTCGCCTTGTAAGATATGTGGATAAGAAAAATGGAATTTTGCAGAAGCAGAGAAATGAAACTAATTTACCACCCCCCAGAAAATAAGCATTTGTCAAGAGGATGGTGCTATGAACAAAGACAGAAAAAAGAAATCCTTGTCGCAAAATTCTGAAAGGTTACCAAGAACACATGCTGTATTTCCTCTCAGCTTACTGAAGCAAGCAGATCTACAGAATTTCATTTGTCATGACAATGTTCGAAGTAGTTAAGTAGAAACCAGAGTGCAGTAAAAAGAAATTTAATTTTAGTGTTATATGCAACACTAAAAAAAAGATTCCACTTAACTCTCATTGCTTCTATATTTTTTTGTTGTTGGAATTTTATCATTATACAGCTATTTAGATTCAATAGGCTGGTTTCCAAGTACTTTACATAGGCAAAAAATAATAATAAAAAAAGACATTATTTATTATTAGTATCCTAGATTTGGCAAAATTCAACAAGACTACAAGATGCATACATTAGAAATTAGGGCAACAGAGTGTCTTTGAATTACTACCACATGTACCTCAAATTATACTCAGAGAGACACAAGTTCCAACATTCAGAGTCTCTGTGCACATTACTCAGAAGCATAATTTACAGCAGACCTTCCACATTAAGCTTTCATGGTGGTAGCTGTGTGTGTGTCTCATTATTTTTTCAACAGATTTGGATAGCAGTGATTTGTCCTACATACACAGTCCTCACAGACCGTTACAGACTGTGTTAGTAATGGTAGCCTCCTTATTCAGACTCTTCCTCCACTTTTTTTTTTTGTCCCTCTCCTTGGCTTTTCTCAGCCATGCCTGTGAATTATTTGCACCTTGTGTTTTTGATTGTCACTATATATATTAACAATATGCTTTACCTTTTGATTAGCCCTAAAGTATTCAGGCAGTTGGATTTCATGATATTTGTAGGTCCCCTCCAAATGAACTATTTTGTTCTACCTGTATGCCAGCTACTGACCCGTAATTCACACATTGTGTTCACTGCTTTTCTTCTCCACTCACTCCTGTGACTCAACACGTGTTCTTTAATCAAAGCTTGAAAGCAAAACTCTTGGAATTTGTCAAATGGAGCGTGTGGATAGGTCTCTACATTTTAAGCTTTATTTTGGCTGCAAAATGATCTTCTAAACTTGAATGGGGAATAAACATTACAGCTGGATTCTCACATTTGCAAGCAAGTAAACAATTTTTGATACCTCCTCAGCTGCAGAGAACTATGCCAAACTGTGGCTGATCATAGCAGCTAATAAGAACCAGGCAAAGTGCAAGCATCAAGGCCAGGCTGCTTGCGGGAAGGTGAACAGCAATGGGAACATGATTGCTCCCACTATGGCAGAACTCGAAGCAGAAAGGACAGCTGCCACTTCTTTGCTACAACAGAAGGCACCTTTGTTACAATGTGATAGGTGTTGGGCTTTTTCCAAGTTTTCAAGACTTTCACTTTTTATTTGGAGATAGTAAGATACTAAGAAGCATCTCCCTCATCTGCTCATCCCAGTCTGATGGTAGCAAAGCCAAAAAGATTCCAGGACCAGGGTAAGATGGGATTCAAAGCACATAGCTTAGAGAAGGACTTAGCATATCAGGGTCTGTTAGATTGTCAGAGTTGACAGATGTTAAGTCAAAACTCCTAAGGATATCAAGGGATCTGAAGGAAAACGTGGATCAGTTCACAGCAACTGAGAGCAAACGAGGAATATTTTTTTCTTCTAGATACCAAAAAGTAATGGACACACAACACATCACATCACAAAAAAGGTAACTGAAAAAATGCAGTTATAACATTTTTGTTCCTTCACACCTTTCTTCCCACACTTATTTTTCAGACTACCTAACATACAAATATCCATCTTCATGTTTAAATCCAAGTCCTCCTTAATCGTCACCTCTGAACACAACAGTGAGCACAGCAGCTCAAGTATGCCCTGGAATGAAAGCACAGGATACATTTTTCTGGCCCTGGCCTCAGCGCCCTGGTCCAGCTCCTCGAGGACACCGAGGAGACAGAACGACTCAGTCACACCTCATTCTACAGCAGGCTAGGAGCACAATCTGCAGCAGCAAAAAGTGCCAGGCTGCCGCAGGACCCCACAGCCACCCTGGCTTCAGCCTGCCATTAGTCTTCAGCAGCTAACAGGAATTAGTGTAGTACTGTGACTGTGGCAAAGACAGAAAAAAACTACCAAAGGTTACTGATGAGCTTGCGACTGAGCTTCTTCATTTTAGTAACATTTATTGCCCCAAACAAGGCTATTCCTACCAAGAATGATACAAGAACTATAGTGAAGGTGCACAGTCCAGACAGCAGTAACTGCACATGGTAGTGTACATTATTCCAAGGAAACCCAGGCAAAACATAGCTCAAGAACAGCAGATAAACACTAAATCCCAATAAGCAGGTTTATATAGGACTGGGGGAAAGGCCACAGTCCCACAGGTGCTGCTTCCGATGCTCCATGGGGGTTCATGCCCTCAAGTACCCACACAGTCTCTGGCACTACAGCCAAACTCATCTCTGTGAATTTTTTTTTTCCCTCAGTGAATCCAAAACCAGCATTTATTTTCATAAACAGCACAAGAAAGCTGACTACAACTACAGATTCCCCAGTCCCACCCTACAGCAAAGAGAGGTATTCTTCTGTCCACTATTTGATAGCCCACTGGTACAAAGTATAGTTCCTGAAAGTCACTCAATAAGCTGTTTTCCCTTAGCCTGTAGCAATAAAACTATACAACACTATAAACATTTTCCGCATTTGACTCCAAGATGTTTGGCGCACTAGGTGGAAACACTGCTCCTTTTGTTTTTTATGTTATAGCAGACCCCTTTAGACTCACTTTCCATCAAGACACCAAATATTTTTGTCTTCTATTTTGTGCCTGGTGGGCCCTTTCTAAAACCAGGCAAGAGATTTTTGAGCACTGGGGGAGCATCGTGGCACATCACAAATCAGACCCATTAAAAAGCAGGAGAATGCCCAGGGAAGGATTTTCTCTTCTGTAACCCTTCCAGCACATGGGATGGCCAAACAAGAAAGATTAGAGCTAACAAGAGATACGGATGTACATCTCACAAGCAGCGAGGAGGAAACGGATCCCACAAAGAGCAACATTTACTTTTTTTGTGCAAAGTTCAAAGCAGAGAAAAGCCATCAACTCTCTGCTGAATATTATCAGTCTGAGTAGTCATCTTTATACAGGAACATTTTCTCCTTTTCTGCCCAAAGGGAGGACCCAATGTGTGAGAAGTGCAGGGCAGGTAAAGCACAAGCAGAGTTACAACGTAAGAAATTCAACAAAACATCATGCCCATGCAACAGCTGGCTTCCCTACTAGCAGGGCCAACAAGAATGCTAATTTTTCAGTCAAGGAGAAGCAACATACTTCCTTAGAGCAACTGATACAGCTGGAAAACAGACAAGCTTTTGGGCACAGAAAGTCTTTCTTCTCACAGGAGTGCTTGGTTGCCTGAAAGTCTGTGTTTTTTTCCTTGCTAGATTGATAAATCTAATAAAAGATATTACCTCTCCCTATAAACACTGTCCTGATTAACACTGAGGCTACAACAGAGACACTATGACTTTTTGTTGTACTGATGGCTTGCAGTATTGACTTTTGTGCAGAAACTTTTTGTTTAACAGGCATCAGTTTATTTCACAGAGAACAGGCTACCGGAGGCAACCACTGATTACAAAGCATTATCAAATCAATCTCACTCACAGAAGATTTTTAACAGGACTAATGAGATAAAATTATTTTCCTCCACAAATTTTCCCCCATATTATGGCAACACTGACAGACTGATAAATACTGGACTTGGCAAGTGGTACTCCAACACACGCTACACCCTAAAGGACTTATCATGAGGAACATGCTTATGTAGTAGAGAAACACTCACAGAAACAAAGCCTTTCAAATGCTGTGGGCCTTCCTATCTTACATATTTTGATATTCTGATTGTTTCTGGCAGAACAGGTGAAACAGTTGACTGACATGCTTCATGCTCAGGGAATGTAACCAGGATGTGCAGTAAGTATCTGAAAATGTACATTTGTCTAAAATATATTTTTTCTTTTCATAGTCCATTATTAGCTTTAGTACAAATCTAATTGATAAACAGCTGTACTGTAACATGAGAAAAACAATTTTCAGCATACGATTTACTAGCATTAATTTATGGAATGAATGTACTGAATTTAAAAATGTTTCATTGCCATCTTCTCTCACTTAAACGTGCTTTCATTAGCAAAGCCATTTCAGTTTAATCCTTCTAAGAAGGCTCTCAATTGGAAAAAGACAGGTAATTCTTCAGTGAAGTATGTTTTTGGGGCACATTTTCTTACTAAGATACATTGAGTTTTAATTCAGATTTCTAAACAGCAAAACTTAAAACATCCTTCATGAAGGACAGGACATTTATTTTCTAGATCTCTTTATATTCAGATTAAAAATACATGAGCCATATTTGATTCAGTGATGGAACATAGATTAAATATATTAATTTTCATGGAATTCCTCCATAATTTTGCTTTGCCTTATAGATCAAACAGATGCAATCATTACCACTGAACGACTTCATGTATATATGGGATATGTAAGTTATAACTAATGCATAATCATTTTCTACAGTAAAATGTATCATCACTGGAGGATGCCTGAAGATCTGCATTTTTAAAAACAAAAAGAGTATAAAATATCTTTATTTTTTTAGACAAAATTTTTGTAAGCTAGCTAATATTTGCTTCTAACATGTATTTAAAAGCTATTAAAGTATATATTTATGCAAATAACAATTATTCTCTGAAACAATTTGGAGTGAGAAATGAACAAACAGTTCTGTAAAGAAGTTTATTTGCTGATAAGAACTAGTTTAAAACCTTGTTTTACACCACTTATGAGCCAAACTGGCTACAAGTGCAATGCCAGAAAGCAAAACTTTCTAAAACAATATGGGATTGAAGAAAGGAGAAGGAAAAAAATAATTTCTGCACTTAGCACAGGTGACTGCAAATTTCTGTGTATTCATGAACTTTAGTCTAATGACAATGATTTGAGATACTTCTTCAAGGCAGAAGAGTAATGATAAAAAAAACTATAATCTGAAAATATTTTGTGTAACACAGTGTTTCCTCATTTGCTTTTTAATTATCTGTTAGAAAAAAAAAACATGAAAATTAGATTTTGTTCTACTAGACATCTGATTTTTTTTCATTTCTTCCAATTTTAATAAGAGAATGATAAGAGCCTTCATAAATTATTTACATTTAGAATGAAACTGGATTTGTTTTAATCATACCATCCCAGCCAATGTGGCCTGACCTTCAAAAATAGGAATGTTTTTAAAGTGTCCTCCTACTCAGAGTATTGTTTGGCACAAAAGCCATAGTAACAGACACCAAACATTAGTCACTGGGTACAACAGAGTGTCAAATGTTCAAAAGAATAACTTCTTTTTGCTAGGCAGCCACCTCATATTTCACTTGCTGAATTAGACTTTCTGCATTTACAAATCAGAAAGTAACTTCCATATGTTTTGTTATATTGAATATTAGTATTACATCTGCTTTAGGACACATCTGTAGAAAAGTCAGGTACTCTTTTGTAAGGTTCCTCTTAGATAACAAGAATGGTTTGTAACTGATAATCCCCAGAAGGCATTAGTTATTTTTTCAATGAAATTATTTCTCTATATGCAGCCACAAAATGGGCATCATTTGATTAATACCATAGACAGGAACAATATACTCCTTATCTAGCTTCATGTTGCAAGGTTAGCATTGATTTTCTCTTAGTATCTTCAGCTGGCTCACAACCACCTACCTGGTGTACAAGCAATCCCTCTGCATCACAGAGACATGAGAGGCACTTAGCTGCTAGATCTTCTTCCACACAAAGAAAGCACTGTAAAAGACAGCTAAAGTAACAGCATTAATTGATTGTCTATCTTTTTGTGGCCATATTACTCTATAAGGCTTGGCAAGTCTGTGAGCCAGGTCATGCCCCAGTCGGGCTACTGGGCACTGAACAGCAATTGCCAGTGTTGTCTCCTTACTCCAGGCAGAAAATCCAGGTGAGACATGAGCTGGCTGATCAACAAGCATCTTGCTGCTCTGTGTAGCACTGCACTGTCTATCTAGGGACATGTCAAGGGAATGTTTCGGACATACCTTCTATTTTTGTCACATTAAATGCAGATATTGTTTACTGGAACACAGAGACCCAAGTTCAGTTCATGCATATCACCAACAAGATACCGAGACGCCAGTCCAGGCATCCCAGACAAAATGCACTACAACAATATGAGTGCCCACATCCTCTGCTACCTTTACTTAGAAGGAATGATAGGAAATTAGACATAACATTGATAATAACAAATTCCTAGTTTTATTCAGTACTACAGACTTTCCATAAAGTGGCTTCCATGGCATCACTGAACTCTAGACGCACAGAGAAACAGTGAAGCAAGTCTCCTTGACCTGAACTATAAAAATTGACAAGAATTTTAAAACCTTTACATGCAGTCTGCATAATAATGACATTTAGGAAAAAAGACTATATTAACATACTTCACACAAATTGCCTTCTGGGCCAGGAAGATGAATACAACACAGTTTTTTACAAGTTTAATGCACAGTTTGGGTCAGAGGAGAGGCAGAAGGAAATGGGACCAACCTTTGACCAGTATGACAGCAGCATAAGTAATCCCTTATTGCATTATGAAATGATTCATACATGGGGACCTGTTACATTAATGGCCTGTTAACAGCATCACAGATCCTTACTTTTAACTTTTTTTCATTTTGTTCTACATCAGACAAGACTATTGCTGTCACTGGTAGAGAATGGAAAAGCTGTTACTGCTTTAATATAAAACACAGAAAAAAATACACAGCAGCTGTTCATATTTGCTAGGAAGGCTGTTATAATAATGATGTCATGGAAAAAGGCTGGAATCCATTAAAATGAATCAGACAGGCAGGCCATTCAAATCCTTCAGACAATATGTGTATACAAGCTGCACCATGTACCTTATATTAAAATAAAAACAAGCAAAGAGTGAAGTTCTTTAAAAAAATATCATTCAGAACAGGCAACTAAAGTCATTTCATAGCTTCCCTTCAATAAATTAGGTTTACTACTGGAACTACCCAATAAAGCAAAACACAAAAGCTACAGCCAGCTCACTGTCAAATAACCTCATTTTCACCTATAAAAGCATTTAAACCTATTTTGAAATCACAGGCTTAAGCAATGTAGGAACTCTCATTGAAAAAGGAGACAAAAGGTGATTGCTTTTTTGAAGGGGTGGGGATATGTTGGTTGGGGTGATATATTTTTCCTAAGTAGGGAATTAAAACACACAGTTAGAAGGTGTACAACCCAGGCCTCAGTTTGGCCTAAAATTAGTGATCAGACATTCTAACTGTGTGATGCTACTTTTGAGCTATGGCAAGTTTGCACTTCTTGCTGCAGCTTGTTTTCATGTTTCTCCTCAATCTGCACAGCACAAAGCTTCCTCAAGCATTATGCTTTCTCTTCTCTGGAGTATATTAAAAAGAAAAAAGGTTTATGGTAGAGAGCAGATCAATTTGGTAGTGATCTGCCTGTCTCAACAACTATATGTTGCCTGATTTCTGATAAGCTACACCTTATTCCCTAAGAATATCACTAGAGAGGATTTTCTGATGGTGGCCTGAAAGTGTTTGCCAAACCTGTGTGGCAATGAAGTGACATGTTTCTTCCTAGCTCAGACTCAGTGACAACAATATATGGAACTGTAGCATTGTAAATTCCTGCTCTCTTTCCCACTGGTTAAGAGACAGTCTCACAGCTAACTGGTGACTAGTGAAACAAAACTAATCTTGTGAAGGCCTCAGAACAAAAAAATCGTACAGTAACACTCTACTGAATGTTACAGAACAAGCACGTGTGCGAGAGCAAAGAAGCAGCAAGGAGTTTGCCATTTTGCTTAAGGCTGTTTCCTGTCCCTCCCCACTTTTCCACCCACCCCGACCACCACAATGCAAAGGGAGAAGTACAGACAGTGCAGTACATGCACAGCATGAGATGCTGGACACTCTGCCTGGCAACAGCTCCTGACCCAGTTGGAGAGGACCATCATAAGGCATAAATGGCACTGCCAACCCCACAGCCAGCAGCACTCAGCCCATCACAGCCTCAAATACTCTAGAAAGAGGAGAACAGACCCTCAGGACATCATGGGATCTGTAGTGGTGACTTCTTTTAGTTTCCTTCCTTTTCTTCTTCCTCTCTCACTCACCCATCATTTAGTAAACAAAAGAGCATCCTTGCTTGATCAACACCTTTGCCCCGTTCCAAGATTTCATTTGGAGGGACTGAGGTCAGTATAAAAAACCGCGAGCCTCTTTGGCTTGCAAAAGCATGCAATGGCACCTGGCACAACATGCATACATTTCTGCTAATGCAAGATCATATTTTGACCCCACTTTTTAAATATTCAAGCTGACTTTAGCATATTCTGATGCTAGAAAAGTACAGCAAGACTGATCATGTTTAATCTTTTAAAGTCACAGGAGACATACACAGACCAAAATAAAACAGATGAAAATACCACAAGCAAAGTTTTAACTTGTATTCTGGGATGGCAGTGAAAGCAAGAGCTGTATTCTTCAAGATGAGAAAACAAATCCTCAGCTCCACAGCAGCTGTGAACAGTGTGGAAAGCAGAGGTTCTACTTTCTCTCCTGTTTTACCAAAATACAATGAAATCAACTACATATGATTTCAAATCTTGGATATTCTGAAATACACAGACAAGGCTACATGTAAATATTTTAGAAGAAAGCATTCTAGATTTGAGATTGAGTAAAAGTTAATATGATAGTCTAGACTTCTTTTTCAAACTATCAAATTTTGTACCTTAGTCTGTCAGTTATAGAATACCAGCTACAAACAAACAAAATTAAGGAAAATACGTTAAGACTCCAAAAATGAATGTAGCTGCAAATTGGCTTAAAGTGATAACTATCGAGTCATCTGAAAAGAAATTTGATTACAGCCCTTGTCAGTTACACATATCACATAAAACATTACACTCTATTAAACTGTATTGAAGACTGCAACAACCATCTCTGCAGGATAGCTGCCAACCAGATTTCAAGATTTCTTTGTAAGGATTACTAGCAAACAAAAATTCAAATTGCTAATAATAAAAGAAGATAACTTTACAGATACATTCACACTTAGGTCATTTAACACTTTCTCCTGCAACTGGCTACATACAAATCCCAGAGTTGACAAGCCTAGCTGCCAAATCAGACCCCTACTGTTTTACTCGCATTTCCAGACCTGCTAAAAGCAATAGGCTATGTATGCAAGTAGCTCTACATATTTAACTGAAAGTTCAAAAGATTTGAGCCAGAGGTGAGTGAAATGAGTTTGAATGCGTTATCTCAGGCACCCATTGTATCCATAAATGATAACTATTATTGTATATAATAAAATAGTGCTAACACTTAAGATGAACATCCAGGGCAAGCTTATAAACCATTCAGCAATTAATGCCCTTGTCTCATGTCTTCAACTTTCATTGTTACTGAAGGTCACATGATGTCAGCTCAAATCTGGATTTCCAATTTCAGCAAGTTTAATTTTAAGTCATGATACTAAGACATATGATTAAAAACCGCTTTTATAAAGTCTCTTAGTTCTATAACAGAGTAAACTTATTCACTCTGTTACTAAAGTAGATTTCACATTTGAGTGCCACTTATTCAGCAAGCACACACCATTTGGATATATTTTCCAGCACATCAAACATGCCGTAATTCAAACATGCAAAAATAAGATTTATCAACACCGATATGCAACACAACACACCAACACTTAGTACAGGGGTTTGTAGTCTGGGCCAACAGGAAATTAATTAACTCCCCAGAGCGCAATGCAAATTGAATCTGGCAAAAGGATTGAAGAGAAAGAAGAACAGGAGTCTCTAAAAGAATTCTGAGCTGGAGGGAAAGGTGGGGAATACGATCCTTCAAAGCCAATGTGATGGAGGTGCTTCATGGACTCTGGCGCTCAAACATCATTCACTCATTATTCTCAGCAGTCCAGAAGACTTCTCCCAACATACAAGTAGCATTTTTGTAAGACAGCTGAGTGGACCTGACAGGTTGCCACCAAAGGTACTGCCCTCCTCCCCTTCCCTAGTTCTCCCCCTACAGTCCTGTCCTCATCCTCCCATTTCCCTTGGAATACCACTTTTTTTTTTTTCCCCTACAACCCTGCCTGTGACACCAGCTTACAAAGCCCATCCACATTGCAGCTACCTCCTCCTCCTCCTTCCTCCACAACCTCCCTGGTCTTTCCTACCCAAAACAAATAGAATTCAGGTGCTTTTTCTCCCTTAAGATAACTCTCTGTGGAACCACTAAAAGCCAGCTCAAGAATCAGGGTGGTTTCAAGCCCCGGCTATGGAGCAACATTTTTCTAACATTGCCAAGGTGATTCCACAATACTGGCTGCTTGCAGGGCTGGGGGTGGATATTCAGTTCTACTGATGACTCATAAGGAATAAAAGAACCAGGCAACCTTATCTCAGCTGTATTGGTTTCATGTGAAATATTCACAGAAAAATCATTCCAGCTGTTGAAGTTATTAGGTTTAACATTATCATTAACAGTTGATGTTATATAATTTATTCTCTCCATGAAAGAAATGCCTGTGGAATACCACGATTAAGCTTAAATCCTTCTCAAAGCAAAATCAAGCTCAAATGGGTTTTTCAGATGTACAATGCATGAAAGACCATATCTATTATTACTGTAAAAGTTGATAATAAATGACAGGAAAAAGAAACAAGACTTAGTGCAGTATATTTATACACAGCCTTTGAAGTACAACAGTTCCTATATTTGCAAAGCAATGACAGACAACAGCCATACAACACAGAGTTACTTCAACCTCTGCAACAGAATGGAGTTCAAAATGTAAACATTCACTAAAATCTCAATTTGATTTCAGTTGTAAGCAGTAAATTGTTAAAATGCTATTGTCAAAGACTGGACAGTCTTCTACAGCATTTTGAAAACAGAATCTTATGGCAGAGCCTCTTAAAAATTATTGTATCATCTGCAAGTTTAATGCAAAAAAATAAATGCTAAAAGGAACAATACAAAGATGTACACAGAACAAACATATACCTATTCACAGTTCTTTCTGTGTTCAAATTACTACTGTATATTCTTTCTAAAATGACTGAAGTGAGCTAACAAATAATGCAAGAGGTCAAAACTAACTCCTTATTCCATAGAAGCATTTTAAACATAGAATAACTCAATGACCTTCAGAAGACCCTCACTGTGAAGCAGTAAAGACATCTACATCTATAGAATCACAGAATGGCCAGGGTTGGAAGGGACCTCAAGTGTCATGAATCTTCAACCCCCCTGCCACAAGCAGGGCCACCAACCTCCACATTTAATACTAGATCAGGTTGCCCAGGGCCCTATCCAGTCAGGCCTTGAACACCTCCAGGGACTGGGCATCCACAACCTCTCCGGGCAGCCTGTTCCAGTACCTCACCACTCTCTCTGTAAAGAATTTCCCCCTGATGTTCAACCTAAATCTCCCCTCCCTCAACTTAAAACCATTTCCCCTCATCCTGCAGTTATCTACCCTTTCAAAGAGTTGATATCTCTCCTGCTGTTAGGCTTTCTTTAGGTACTGAAGTGCTGCAATGAGGTAACCTCACAGCCTTCTTTTCTCCAGGCTGAACAAGCTCAGCTCCCTCAGCCTGTCTTCATATGGGAGGTGCTCCAGTCCCCTGATCATCTACGTGGCCCTCCTCTGGACCCTCTCCAACAGCTCTCCCTGTCTTTCTTGCAGCAGGGGCTCCACAATTTGACACAGTATTCCAGATGGGGCCTCAGAAGAGCAGAGTAGACAATCACCTCCCTGTCCCTGCTGGCCACCCTGCTCAAGTCCAGGTAAATGACATCTGTCACCTTCCCATGTCCACCAGTGCTGTCACTCCATCATAGAAGGCCACCAGAAGGTCAAGCATGACCTTCCCCATCTACAAAGATGTACAATCAAATGCGATGTTGACGTTCATGCAATTAAATTGGTAATATTACTAGCGGATTCTTTTTTCAAGCAGACAAACAACAAACAAGAATAATGAAGAAGCAGGGCCAGCACTTGTTAACTTACATATACACAGTCTAAACAAATCAGTAACCTAAAAAGGATTCAAAACGAACTGCATTTTAAAAAGTCTATTGCAAAAGGTAATATTCCTAAACTTTAGTTTAAAACCTACTTGAATATCCAACGAGAAAAAATAATCATTTTCCATAGCCAAGGCAAGACAAAGATTTAGGAAATAACAGAAAAGTAATGGATTACTTCTAATGGTCTTAAAAATTTTGTACAACTGATTTATATAAAAATGAATATTAAAATTGAAAAGTTTGTCCTTCATTTCTATAACTCGTAAGTTTTGAAAGATAACAGACAGCTTCTAGTGTTCTGAATACCTCCATGAACTTACTGGCACCTCAATGGTAACACATCCATGTTTATAAGAAAAGGCTTCAATTTTATTTCAAACTTAACAGGCATTCATTCTTCTCCTTTCAAAACCTAGGCACAAGTAACAAAGCACCAGAGCCTTATAAATTCCCCAACACCAAATGCAAATTAAGTCATGAAATTGCTCTAGGATATGTTCCAAGAATGCAAGCCCAAAGGAGTTTCAACACAATTTTTCTATTTCAGGCTCTTTATGATACTTCAGCAAGGTAACAGAATATTATAGGGTCAAGAAGAGTTATCTATGTATGGAAAGATTTAATTATCCAATTTCAAAAACTTTCTGTATTGTGTTTACAAGCTTTAAGATGAGAAATATGTTTATAAGCAGTATAAACTGAAAGGATGGCAAAGGTTCTGCAGATCAAGCAGCTCAGAAAGTTTTAATTCCCTTGGAATGCTGCACTGAAAGTTTTAAACGCTAACTTCATATGTTTTGCAAATGGTTATCGTATTAGTGGATTTTTCTCTTACTCATAAATACATGAATTGCTCACTTGCATTGTACTAGTCTGTATTAGAAGTAAAAATATGCACAATCCCCATCCCATTATGTGAGAAATGTGAGAAAGTAAAAAGACTTACATTTTATGTCATCTGTAAGTATGCGCCTTTACATAGCCATCTACAGCAAATTGGGACTGTTCCCATAACGAAAAAAAAATTTAATCTTTCAACAGTTGTCTTGAAAATGCCCGAATTCTTACACACAAAGCAGGCATTTTAACAGATTGTATAAACAAAGAGCTGCTGATTTTTCACTCTGCAGAGCTACTGCTTGTTTATCCCAGGGGGGAGATCAGTCAAACAAGGACAACTTCAGTTACTGGACTTGCTATTATTTAGCAACAATCCCTAGGGGACTAAGAACAGTTCCTGAACATGAAGTTTGTGTCCACCAAAGCTCCCCAAAACATAAGAGAGAGACTACAACAAGCAATCTGCACCAGTCATTTTGCTAAAAACTGGTATCAGAGAGCAGCCCATGAGCCACCTTCTCAGCTCACTCCCATTTTTCTGACTGAAGACTGTCCTTTACCATTCCTTCCTCAACAGACATGCTAGGTACCAAGCATTTAAAATAGTAAAACCATCCAAAAGTGTATATCTGTGTCTTTTTCAAGTAAACTTTTTACTATAGCTTGCATCACTTTCAATACATCTCAAGTGACTTTTCTTCATCTTTTCAAAGTCTGGATCACAAACAGTAACCACACTATGTTCAGTTAATGCTGGTAATATTTTTCTTTCTTAAGTCCACATTTGCTAAAAAATGAGTTCTGTCCTTACCTGAAGATCTCAATTTTCAAGAAATTTTTGTCTTGTAGTCTAAATAAAATGGATGTAACCTATAATAGAACAGAAGGATATATCAATTATATTAACTTTAACATGATTAACTTCAACATACAATCATATGTGATTGTAATTCAATCACATATGAGAAAACTGACAGCTAATTTTTTTGTTACTATGCTGTGGCATGATATTTACATGCCAAGCAGCAATTCTTTGGCAAAAATTGTACAATATCATATATTAACTCACTGATAAGAAGTACCTCTTTTCCTCTCCAGCATTTCTGTTCAAACACAGAGATATAAGCTTTGATCTACCTCTACCTATTACTCATAATGACTGTGTTGTGGTTAGTTTAAATAATTAAGATCCTGCTAACATCCTATTTCTTGTTACTAAACAACCCAATCAATTGAATTAGGCACCTGGGGAAGAGGTACATGATTGGGCCCAGATACACTCAATTCCCATCTAACAAACCCATCAGTAAGAACAAGTAAAAATGTTTGCTTAAAATACATATCTAATTTCATCCTAGAGAATAATCAGTAAAGCCTGATTATTAATTAGCATCCTGAAATGTAGCTAACAAAACACTAATAGCACTACTTTCTATCTATCTAAAAACCTACAGAGACAAAGCAAAGATATTCAAGTCAAAACATTGTACATATTTGTATGCTGTACCTCCCAGATAAGGCACAAGTTACAAATTTAGTCTCTTACATATCTGAAAATACCATTAGGTATCACTGGCAATTATATCTGCTGCTCCTTAATCTGTATTTGGAGCCAGTCTTATGTAAAACTTACAGTTATCAGTCACTGAAGACTCTTTGCTGACTTGATTTTCTAGAATCACTTATTGCCTGCCAGCCCAAGAAGAGCTGTTATAAGATATTGAACATTTGCAGACCTCAAATTTCATTCCTTTATTTTCCTTTCAAGATAGCTACATAGCGACAGCATAAGTTGTCAATTACCACACCTTAACCAACACAGCAAATTTATACATGGTCTCCCTAAACTGCACAGCACTGAGCTGACCATTGGCAGTAAAAGCATTTTACACTTGAATATCTCCAGGAACCACTGTCCAGTCTCTGCTTTCAGACAGTTCTGCAAGCAGGATACACAAGCAGAAGACTCAAATTACACTTCATTGACCAAAAAAAAGGAGATGGTGTTCAGTTTCAGTTCCATAACCTCCACGCTGACCTGCATGTTTGTTGGCCTAAACAAGGAGATTTCAGGAAATAAAGGATTTGCACTTTGTCCAAGTTTTGTTTTCAGATAGAGGATCTCTGCCCCAGAGGTATGTGCTGGTTTGAAAGGAACTGAGAGGACAGCCACTTACACTGGTCCACATTCCTGTTTGTTCTGCTTCACCAAGTTTTGTTTCTACTCTGTACTCAATATGACCAAAACAAACATACAAACAAAAAAAAAGTAGAAATAGGAGGTGGACTCAAGCTCAAATTCCTTTATTTATTTTTTATTCCTACACTTTTTGCTTCCTCTGCTAAACTGTATGGAAGGAGATTACCAAACAATTTGCACAGTAATTTTTTCCACATACTCCGAAGATTATATACACTCAGGCAATCCAAACACAAAATTTGATCACATGAAATAAAAATAAATCCTATCTGGAAATTTAAAAATGTAATGGATGATTATGTTAATAAAATCCTCAGCAATGGAGTGCTATAATATAAAAGTAGGGTACAAAAGAGCTGTCCTGAGAAAAACAAGTACTTCTTCAGTACCCCCTACAAACTAAAACATTTATTTGATAACTTTTTATTGAGCTACCTTATAGATAAAGGTTGCTCAGACGTAAGAATTTCAATTTGGACTCAAGTAAAGATTTTCATTTCAGTAGGCCACAAAAACATTTCTACAAATGGCATATCTTAACATCCTGCTCCACATAAAAGCACATACAGTGTGAATAAACTACACAATTTTTTTCTAATGCAAGTAGGAAACACTATCTCAATGTATTCATACATGGGAAATTGAGGACTGAAGTTTCAGTTATTTGCCTAAAGCCATATAAGAGGGAAGCATAATCTGGTGCCTAACTCAATTCCAAAATCTGCTGCACTGCCTCTACATTATCTTACCTTCCTTTAAAAGGCTGCATAATTCTAATATCCTGTTGCGCTGCAGCCTTACCTTACACTTCCCAGCTGCATTTTATTATTTATTTTAGTGAGCTAATTTGTTTGAATCTTCATCTGCATTCAGACGGGTACCTTCAGTTTCATAAGAAAATCTCATACTTCGTGACTTCAGGTTAAGAACACACATTGCAACTGAGCAAAGGCTAAGACCCTTGTTTCTCTTAGGGTATAATTTTATATACAGAGATTTTTCACAAGCAAAATGTTCATACCACATCCAGAGACTCAAAACAAAACCTATCAAAAATTCATCATTAAATTAGTATGTTTGTCCGTCCCAAACGCAGAGGAAACAAGTGCTAATTTCAGATGCTGACAGTGCTCAGTTCTGAATATTCTGTTCACTGTCCAAAGACCAGAGATGCCCTACTGTATACTTATTACAGAGACCTAGCTGTACACCCTCAGTAGCAGAGGTACTGATCAGAGAAAGTTCATTTTCTGAAGTCGGAATGTTAGAGCAAAAAAACGTAGCCTTTTTTCATAACTCATAGTACAAGAAAGATGGTAGGAAAATGAAAGGTAGAAACCCATTTAAGATATGGTTTCCTTTACAGTTCTTTCAAAACTAGAAAAACAATATATAAAGTTTCACCTTATCTTGAATATGTAAATGTTTCTGATCTTGATCTCAGGCTGACACCAGTGCAGTGGCTGCACATGGAGCTGCTGCTGTCCATCTGCTTTATGCTGGTTCAAGATCGCAATCAGATCTGGGTCATCTCACCCTTGAGTTTGTTACCCATATAAATTAAGAGATTACACATAACAACACTTGTACTAGTTGAAGTCTAGCTTGCAGGAATAAAAATATTTCTTCTTTTCCCCTCTACTTGCTAATGTGGAACCTATTTACATAAGTGAAAGAGGAACAACTTATTTGCTCTCTCCTTTATGCAACAGAAGAACACACTCATGCACTCATTCCATGTTCACAGAAAGAGATCAAACGTGTGGTATAATGTATTAAAACACAGGGATTTTTTCATTATATTAGCTCATTACAAATATAGATAACTAACATTGCATTCTGCATAATTGCAAGCATTAAAGTAGTCATATGAACAAACAAATTCATCATAACTTCTGTGGCTTGATTCATTTCAGTTTTCATGAGATGTCTACTTACATTGTCCTGGATGACAAAGATTTTGTGATCAAGTCACTAGCAAGAGCATGAATGCTGTAACATGCAAAGTGCTTGCTTGCCAGCAGCTGCTGTATGATTCCCTGACATTCAGAAGCAGAAGTACTTGGTACGCAGTGTGTCACTGCCAGGTGGCTGCACTCTCTTCATTCAAATCGAGCAAGCCTTAACAGGAAAAGTAATACAGTAACACCAGCAGCTCAGCATGCGGTGCTGACCTTGAATACATTTCAACAAGATGGTTCAGACTAATTAACATAGCATTAAAAAAAAAAATGAAAGCACAGAACCTGACTTATATTGTTCTGAATATATTGTACACACATGGTGCATTATTGAATTCCAAACCAAAATATTATACATCTACTTTTAAAACAACAGAAAGAATGCTCTGCTGTATCCAAGCTTGAAAAGCAGTCTACCTTCACAAGACCAAGCAACTTCAAATCCTAGGTCATCCACACGAACACAACTTAATAAGCTTCCTATATCCTTCATCGCTTTCAGTTTTCTGAGTCACAAGAAATATCTCAAGAAGAAAAGTATGGTTCCACATGTAATGTTTTCCTTTAGTCTACATAATCTGTATTTTCTCTTGCCTCCTTTTAAAAGTTAATTACGCTTCACATTTACGGTATAGAGAATATGCCAAAACACAATAGATTACGGTTCAGTTGAAGTGAAAGAACCAGACTGGTAGAAGTGACAGAACCATGGAATGGATCTAGTCCCAACCCCTTAAATCTTTACTTTCTTACCTTCTCAATATCTTAGATGAGGCTTAAATGTGAGCAATCACAACTCCTTCCAAGGCTGATGTTGTACCAGCCACCCAGCTAAATAGAGGACCATTTAAGCAGACTTTTTGATGTTCACTGAGACAACAAAAGGCGCAGCTCAAAGACTGGTGCAAGCAGTAAGCTACATTTCTGCTTCCTCCGATTGGTTTGTTCAACAAAACACACTGCAGTTCTTGGGCCACCTGGTGTGATCTGGTTTATATGCATAATGGGAGCTGCCAGGGTCTCGAAACACCTCTCTCACAGGGACAATAAAAGAAATATGCAAGAGACTCTGGTCTGTGGCCAGGTTTCCCAACTCCAGGATTTACTTTCCTTGCTTGAAGCAAAGACAAGGCATAAACTACACAGGAGGGATAGGAGGCTTTCACTCTCTCCCTTCTGTGAAAGGACACGTACTCCAGAGACTAGGAGCTGGCTTGGATTCAGCTCCATTTCCTATGTGATGCCTTACAGAGGAGCAAAATCAACATGGATTTCAATGCACAGCAGGGAAATAACAAGTTTATTTCCACTCTGAGAAAAAAGAGGGGCAGATTTTTGCACAGAAGGCAGGCTGAGAAGCCAGGTTTTGTTTTAGAATCAAGGAAGCTGCTTCCTGTTGTTTGATCTTCCCCCTTTAGGAAAAGGGCACATGTTAAATACTGCATCAAAGACATTCTCATTGCCATCCTGACTTCCACCTGTCAACTGAAACACAACCCCAAGCAGCGGCGGATGCCTCCCATCCCAGCTGGCACCAGCATGCTCTTCATTTGATGTTCCAGCATGAACAGGCTGAGAAACTGCTCTGCTAAGGAAATAAAAGGTTTGGAGTCTGTCCCCTAAGTAAGTTTACACTCTGTCCTACAGAGCCTGCATAATGCAAAATTATCTTTTAATATTTGAGAAAGGAATTAATTTCCATCCCTACTAAAACCTGTAAATTACCTTCATCATGAAATCTGAACAAATCTGGCAGTGAATGTGAAATTTCAGTTCTTTCACATCAAAAATCATTACAAAAAGAAAATTAATCTATACAAACTGAATAACTGATAAACCTGGTCATTTAAAGTGAGTGGGATCACACTTACTGGAAAATGTTCAGAGCTTTGCATTCCTGTTAAATTCAACGGAAGGTACTCCTGCTTCACAGACTTGGGAACTAGTGCCAGGAGCAGCAGCATAGCTACTCTGCCTGCAGTGATTTTGCAGCAGGAATAAATGGTGCCCCAAGTGCCAGTGTAACCAGGAACAGGCCAAGGGCATGGCCAGTCCTATAATGCAGTGCAGAAAGGTGACTAGTTAGTAAAGGATGGAAGAGGCCTTTGAGGAGAGGGAAAATTCATGGCAAACTAAGTTTCCCATCGCTTTTTGCTCCTCTACTCCTTCTACCTCTTTCCTTTCCCATTAGTGGATACATCAAGCAAACCAGGCAGTACACTGCATCATAAAGCAATCACGCCAAAGGAATCAGATCACTTTCTGTCTTGGTGGTACACCACAGCAATGACAGATGAGTCAACATGCAAAGCTAAACAATAATAATGCAAAAATAAAACACTCTATCTGTTGGTTAATATTTCTTGTAGCCTTCATGTAATAAATAAATTTGAGGGTCTAAAGCAATTGCTGAATCTAACTGGCTTTTGCCACGTGATGAAAAGATTCAAGTATTTTCCAGCCTTATATTTACACTTACCTTCTCATCTTACAATAATACCCCTTATTTTCTGAGTTTTCCTCCTTCTCTGTATCAACTGCATCAGCACAGAGAAACATAAGAGTATTACAGAACAGAACTACAACACTAGTGATCATGAAAAAACTATAAGCTTTCTTTTTTTTATTAAGTAATTACACAGAAAAAAAAAATTAACTTGACACTGTCTTTTCAGCACTGCCCTACCAATTCCCAAATCCTCTCCAATAATCTGGTAAAGCTTGGTTTTAGCTAGAGCTGCTTGTCCTCTTTATCTGAGGCTTTTCATCTTCCCACCTGAAGTTCAACAGAATACCAAGCCTCTGTATTAGGAGGCACTTCCAAGTGTTTCTTGCCTGCATATAATCTCTAGGGTGTTTTGTTTCTTTAAAAATAAAGAAGCAGAATATTTTATCATTATATTAAAAGCTTATTGTTTTTGTGTCTTCATTGACCTAATTTCTGAGTGGAGTTCAGTAAGCAGCTGATTTTAACTCTGTTCATTGAGGAAAAAATACGCTGTGCATTTTTATTCCATTTAGCCTCCTCAGGCTGTAAAATTTAGTCTCCAAAATAGAAATATCTATTATTCAGAATGTCAATACTAAAAACATCATCCATACTGTGCATTAAGGTTCTCCTTCAGATGCTGGTGAATCCTTTAATTGTGATTGAAGTGAAAACACACAGAGGCGACACTCTCATTTCTCCCATGTGCCCTAAAGTACCCATGACTATGCAGGCAACAGAGAACTAATCAAGTTGCCTTATCTGCCCATACAGCCCTGAACAAGAAGTCTGTCTACATTTAAGCAGGACACACTTCCTTCAAACAACTGTACCACGTTAGGCTGGTCAGAGGTTTGCACACTTGGAGATGCTACCATTGCAGCGGAGAGGTACCACCCATGCTGGGAAACAGCTTGCCCCACCCTAAAAACCATTCCAGCTGCAGCCTTCATCTTGATTTCAAACCAATGAAATAAATATTCTGAGCATACTTTTCCAGACACAGTCATCCATGAGGAGTTTTGAGTCCCATCCAGGGGTACTCACATATAGGTCTGTGTGTAGGCAATGAGCATCAGATTTACCCAGCCCACCCACAGACTGTATAAGTTGTGCCTTGGGGGCCCTGGCATTGTGCTCAAAGCCCCTTCTAAGATCCAAGATGGTAAGCTTAGTAAGATATGATGCGTACAGAGCCCTGTAAAATCCTTTAATGGAACAACAAGCCTGCATTTGAAGAAGGTTTAGAAGCCACATAACTGCAATATGAGCAGCTCCATATTGCTTGGGAAAAACAAACAAACAAACAAAAAAAAAAACAAAAAACCCCACAACCATGTGCTTTTATATCATTGTTTGCCTTCAAGTATGCATCTTCAAGTCACAATTCATACAGTAAACATCAATATAGTTATAAAATGCTTTTTTCTCCATTATTATGCTAAACCATAGGAAATAGATTAGAATGAACAAGATGGGTCCTTCATTTGCTACTCCTGTGACTTCTGTGGGATAATGCCATTCAATGTTCCCTTCAGAATTCTTAGACACAAGACACTCTGTTATAACTCGTCCTAGGTGGAAGAGGGCTACATCTGTCTCAAGAAAGGATTCACATAGCACTGAGGGGACAGGACTGAAGAAGCATCAAGCTGCTCATCACAGCACAACCTGTACTATCCACATTTTTCTAGGTATCTCTTTTCTTCCATAACACATAAATGTAATGACCCTTCCTCCTTCAGCAGAAGCTCTGTACATTTCTGGAACTGTTACCTGTAGCACAGAGTGCTGGTTATTTCCAGACAGAAGGGAAGGTAGGACTCACTCTGAAAAGCATTGCAGAAGCATGTGTTGGGATGAAAACAGTAGCCCTGATCACATTCATCAAGTACAGCACCTACAGCTCTTCCATTGCTTCTGTTCCTGGATGTCAGTTTGGCTGTAGAACCACCAGGAACATCAAGTTGCTTCTACTTCATGAAACCTTTTTAGAAAGCAGAGATTGTCTGGATAAACAGGCCTGTGCATATTACACTTTCCCTATCATGTCATAAAAAACCGATTATGTAATTCATTGGAACAAAAGAAATAGCTGAATGTGACTGCAAATGTGTATTCAATCATTACCCATAATCAATCTTTTTTCTTGACTACTTAAGATTCCCTTGCTACTCAGAGCCATGCCACTCAAGCAGCTCAGAAAAAACAAAAACAAAACAGCAGCAGTTCTACCCAGACTTAGGGAAGAGGAGCACCAGATAGAAGTCCTCACACTCAAGATTTGGAAAAAATCTGATCTCATATTTACATATCAATGGCAACATAAATATTCAAAAAGAAGACCGTAAGAAAGTAGAATCATCAACAGGTAGGATTCACATCACCAACAGTAATCAATCAGACTTTCATTCCTGAAAAATGATGTGAAAACAGAAGTGCCAGAAAACACTGCTTGAACTGAAATCTTTCTGATACTCACTTACTGTAATTACATTTTCGCTTTTGCTATGAAAATTTAAAACCACTAGTGTGGCCATTAGGGAATTGTCTGTTTAAAGCCAGAAACAATCTGAATCCACAAAGGAAGGAAAGAATTAGTACAACTGCATTTTCTTGATGCTTATTTTCTATGTAAGGGGACTAATACATTGCCCAATTTTTCATTCAAACTACCATTTCACACTGGGGGGAAAAAGTCTTTGGAAAATAGTGAATGACTTTTTTCATGACTGAGTATCTGGTTTATATTTAAACATACAGGAAATAGATTCTTCTAATCAGCCCTTTTTTCCTACTGCCAAAAATATGAGTATGCAGCTTTACAGCCAAAGCAAGCTGTCATTCACTTCTTTTATAATTGATTTCAAACTCTTACATTAATTCAAGATTGCAAATGAGAGCTTAAATGCAGCAGAACCAGGAAAAACAAAAGTTTAGAATCTTTCTGATATGTGGACACATTCAATAGTCCACAAAAGGAGATGTTCTATTCTTGGGTTATTTTTGCAGACATTTAATTTCATTCAAAAGCCAAAGTAAACTCCATCTTAAGCCACAGGGAAAAAAAACAGTATAGGAAAACAATATAATCTGTCCCAGTGCAGTAAGTACATAAGAAAATATACCTCCAAATGTTTCATTTGCATACAGAATCATTCTCTGTTAAAAAAAAAAAAAAAAAAAAAAAGCCATATACCATACCATACATTCCAGGTAGTCTAAATGTATTCTGTTTTTCCAAAATAGATATCTACTTTTTTTTTTTTTTTTTCCAGACAGAAAATTATCTTAGCCATTTGTGCAGAACAGTGTGCAAGAGTCCAGGAGAATGGCTCTTATACTTACTTAATGCACTGCCATTGCACAGATGGCTTACATATGTACAATTAATCCACAAAATTTTCTTCATATCAAGTTTATAATGTTCAAAGCAACTGCACAACTCACCAACATGTAATAAATTCACTATATTTAGAGTTTTTCAGATTCACTGCCCAGATACAAGCTACATTAAATCACAGAATCATTTCAGTTGGAAGGCACCTTTAAAGATACCTACTCCAGCTTCCCTACAAGAAACAGAGGCAGGTACAGATCCATCAGGTGCTCAAAGCCCCATCCAACCTGACCCTGAGTGTCTCCAGTGATGTGGCATCCACCACTCTCTGAGCAAACAGATCTGGTGCTTCACCAGCATTATTATAAAAATCTTTTTCCTTATATCCAGTTTAAATATATCCTATTGTATGCCTAAATATATGGGCTACCCTACAAAAGCATGATACCAGCTCCCAAATGCAGGTGTTTGTCATGTAGCAGGAACAACCATTTTAAACTGAATCTGTAAGGGATAAAGCTGTATTTAATACCATAGCTGATAAATGATTGATTTGTTTCCATTTCATCTGACAGTTAGAGAGAAATCCCTCTAAGGAGGCAGACATTCATATACACTCATATACACACAAGGAACACTTTCATTCTGACTTCAAGTAGGCAACACCAAAATAACTTTCAAGATTTATAATTTAGCAGTTCAGAAACCAAAAAATATAAGCCCAGGTCTGAGAAATTTGACAAGTACTTTAACAAAAATATGGCACAACCGTTAATGCATTGTGACAAGACAGAAAACACTCCATTCCTAGTATAGGGCACCTGAACAAACATTTATTATCCTGACCCACATGTAACCAAAGAGTGCCAGAGCTTATATGCTAATGTACCTTACTTCAAAGATTTCCTTAAGCTATATCAGAAGGCAAAATCTCTAACACTGAAAATTTTAGCACTGAAGAAAACAGAGCTGACAAAGTGCCATGCAGGCAAAAGGAAAAGATACTGAGAAGTGTTCAAAGATGTGAATCCTTTATCTCTCTCCAAGTTAACTATTGCTGTTTTCTGCAATTGCAAATTGCAAAATCTGCATCCAGATGATCTTTGTTCCAGCACGGAAAAAGAATATTTGACAATAATTTCTATTTCCTAAGTGTTTTGGTTTATAACTTGGCCAGCAGGCATTTGCTTTACCCCTCAATGGGATGGGGGCCAAAACTTTAAAAAAAAAAAAAAAAAAAGGGGGGTGGGGGGGGATAATAGAATCACAGAATTAAACTCATGGTTGAGATAAAAACTATTTACTCATACAGAAAAGGATGAGGAAAAGAGATAATAGTAACAATAATTATATTAGTAATGATTATTTTATATAAATTTATGAAATACAAGCGAGATGCAAGTTGTTATAACTCAATTCCTAACTACCTGCATACCAGTGCCCAACTAGTCATAGAACAGCAGTTATTCCCTGACCAACTCTCCCCCAATTTTCAAGTTTTTTTTTGCATTATATCATATGATATGGAATACCCCTTTGGACAATTTAGATCAGCTGTCCTGGTTTCATCCCCTCCCAACTCCCTGTGCCCTCCCAGCTACACTCACTGGGAGAGCAGTATGAGAAGCTGAGAAACTGAAACATGCTTGGCTCTGTACAGCACTGCTCAGCAACAACTAAATCATCAGCATGTTATCAACATGCTTTTCCTCCTAAAGCCAAAACATACCATCATACCAGACACGATAAAGAAAAAAAATCAACTTTGTCCCAGATGAAACCAGGACACTAGGATACTCCTTGATCACAAGCAATTTCCTAAATTACTTCATTTAAGTGTGCTTGCAAATGAGTAATTAGACTTTCTGTCAGCTAGTGAAAGAGAGACACAGCTAAAGTGTGGCAAAGAAGAGCTCCTGTGGCAGCACAGTCCACTGTCAGAAATTTTAGGTCAGCTCCTGGGACTGTTTAGAGGGTCACTTGACAAATTTAGAAGTGGATAAAATAAAGTGACAGAGCCATCTTCACGAGCTCAAAATAAATCCTAACAATGTAAAGAAGACAACATCCCTGAATAAATGTGGACCCCTGCTGGAATCTACTGTGAGAAATAATAGAGAGTTAAGAACTCAGGATGTTTTCCCCTTTGTAACTGATCTATATTTCCCATGCTATTGAAGAAATAAAGTTTGGGAGCCAAGTAAAAGGGTCTGCTTCTCTGCATACATTTACCACCCAAATGTCAATCTGAAGAAAGTGAAATCAGATGTCTGATGAAGTCATGTCATAAGTCTGACACTTTAAGCATTAAGTTTGAGGACAAAATGGTTTGGTGAGGTCAAGGATTAGGAGTCATGGAAACCAGTGGCTAGCCTTCAGGTTCCAGCTCAGAGTAAAGGTTGCTCAAACCTAAGTTTATCCTGTAGAAGCCTACCCCAAGACAGCAAACACAAGCAATGTCTGTATTTTTCAGGATCCAGAGGTTCTCAGAATATGATGATGCAGGGGCTGGTTGTTCTAACAGCAGCCAGTCAGACTATAGTCATATCTGTGTTAACAAAATAAGACTGCAAAATCACATTTATAAACACAGCATAAAAAATATGAGCCCAAAGACTACATTTGCAAAATGTCCTCGGTTTGTTTTGGAAACAAAACCAGGATGTTTAAAAATCTTGTGTACAGTAACTGTTGAATAATATGAAACAACATAAATAGGGGTACCAGAGGGACAAGTAGAGAACTTTGTATCTAGCATTCAAATTTGAACAAATTCAGTCTCAGTGTTATAAATAAGATTTGGTCAGATCTAAATTTGGTCAGTTCTAAATCAGAGCCTCCTGTGATTCTGTGATTCTGTTATGAAAGTGTTGCTAAAGCTATGGATGAGGTTTAAAGAGGAGAAAGAATGGCAATATTGTACCAGAAGACAGACTTGCCATTAGAGGTAATTTCTTGTATCAGATAATCCAACATTAATGAAAAATAAGAAATGATGTTTTGAACACATAGGTTTTGAAAAGGCAGCAGATATGCTCAATATCCACCAGTTTAACTGGAAAAGAAGAGCAAAAACAGGTTATAGTACTTCCTGCAAGCCTTGTTTCTTTGTATACTTAGACAATACTGGTTACAACAGTATAGTATAGTAAAAAGCTCTATTAGCATGTTAGTTTAAACTTTTTTCTGCCCCCAAACCTTATCAGTTAAACTCATCTTGCATATCCAATTGCATCTTTCACACCTGCTTTATGATCTGTTTAGTGTCAGCACACCACTACCTAAGGCATCACTGTACTTGCTCTGCAATGTCAAAAACAGATCATATTCTAGAAAATTACTTGGTTATTAGTATTCATGGTCGGTGCTCAGTGCCTGGAAAAAATGACAGTCCAAAAGAAGAAAGTAGTCATGTCTTCTATCAAGAAATAAAACACCTTTGTTACTATTTACTTCTGTGTTCTCTCAAGTTTCCTTACTGCTACTGTTATGATTTCCATGAGAGTAAGGTGAGGTACCATTTTGCACTCAATAAATCATAGCATAAATTCTAAAAGGCTTGGCTAAAGAAGATAAAAAGCTACAAGTGCAGGAAAGATAAGGCCTATAATATTAAAAAAAAAAACAAAAAAACTTGATGATAGTTAATATTGTGTCAATCTGCAAAGGAAACCCACATAACTTTAAGGCCATCTGTAATTTGACATCCAGACCAAGAAAGCATTTTCAAGGGATTCAATTGATATATAAGCAAAAGCAGTTATTAAATTAATGCCAGACAGCATGGATTTACAGACAGTATATCTAGTGAAACAAAGTAGGTTTTGTTTACTGAGTATAACAAATTTAATTAAGGACATAAAAGTATTGTACATCAATACTTGTGAGACATTTGGACTAACCAAAATTGAGATTAAAAATTCATGCTGAAAATAACTAATATTCACATTCGAAAGACTGGATGATCTTAGAGTGAAGACCAATACAGAACCAATGTCTACTACTGACAACTGTATCAAGGCTCTGCAAGAACATGTATCAGCTCAGCAGTATTCAACACCAAGCTAAAACACAGATACTCTTTACAAAAGAAATCTAACCATTGCCTCACCAATGAAAATGTTTTATTAACACAAATAAGCACAAAAAAAAAAAAAAAAAAAAAAGGAAAGAAAAAAAGAAGAAAAGAAGAAAAGAAAACCACCACCATTCTTCTCTTATGCTTATTGTATTGTCTTGCATAAGTACAGACTGGCTAATTTGCTGACAGCAGGAGAATAAAGTAGCATGTATCCAGTACAGTACAACCTGAAACTGATAACATTATCCTACTTGAATGTCAAGTTTACTTTGGTAGCAGGAGTGATATAAAGCCAGAGAAAAATCAACAACAGAAATCTCCAAGATGCTTAGGGGAAGGAAGGAATAAATAAATAAATAAATAAATAAAAGCTAAAATGAGCAATTGATCTCAGGCAAGATATTGGAGTCAAATTTAATCATATGCTATGCAAAAGCAAGCATGTCTCAGGCAAAGTGGATTACCTTTGCAAATGAGCAAGCACTGAAAGAAGAGTTTACTCAATTCCTTTTTATACTCTAGGACTGGAAATACAGATTGGAAAGAAACAAGGCTGAGAAAAACCAACCAGGGGAAGGCCTCACAAATGGACTGGAATACAGGTAACAACGTAACAACATAAAGAGGCAGGACAGCCTGTGCTGGATAGAAAACATCAGGAACAAAATATTGTATAGCCTACAAAATTTAGGAACAAATTACAATAGATTGAGGAGAAAGGTCAGAACAGAGTTGTTATAGCATTTTACTACTTCCCCTTGTTTCAGAAATATACAGGATCTGTCTAAGTTTGTACAAACCCTGCTAGATCACATACAGCATATGAAGTTTGCCAGGCAAGCGTATGAACAAAACAAAGTTTGCTGTGCTTCTCTTCTTGTTCAATGCTACTGCTCACATCAGGAGCTGGAAATGCTGCTTTCTGAGATTACACCAAGAGCTCACCTTCTTGGCAAGAGTAACATCCTTGTCTCTAACTTATATAATTAATAACACATTCCTGAAAAAAAAGAAAAAAAAATACGGAAAAGCTGCAGTGTCAATGAAGCTGCATTCACATTTGGAACCTTTGCCCTGTGCAAAATAAAATAGTAAATCTGTTTTAGATGGTGTGGCACAGCAGAGTCTGCTACTAGCACCAGTAATGAAGTCTATGAGGAAAGAGAATATTCTTTATGAAATCCAAATACATTCCAATGCGCTTGATAACACCTGATATTCCAGTACTGTGGGAAGAAATTGTCTGCTCAGTATTTTGAAAATTGGTTTTGGTTTTGAATAACTTAGGTGACTTGAACACATCAATCCTTCACATAACAACACAGCCTTTACTGAACAGGCAGTACATAGCCTTTTCTTCATGGCCCATATTTACACTTGCTGTGAACGATGAGCTTGGTTAACTGCAATCATCTGTTCCACTAGTGAGCAGTTATTGCTCCTGTTTAATTACCACTTTTATACATACTTAGCAGATGAAATATTCCTTCTTAGCTCCTGAATTCAATGACAACCTACTCTTTGCATATATAGCGCCTCACAGTCTTGTAGATTCACGTGGAAAACAATTTGTTTTATCACAAAAAAAATCAGACTTCTTTATGAACTTGGTCAACAGCCTATACAAAACAGGAGATGATAAAGGTGTTTTGATCAGGACTACCAACAGGAAAAAGCAGTGCTAAAAAAAGGATTAAAGTAAAAAAGAAGAGGCAAACGAAGCACAGTATTTATCAGTGAAGAATTCAGAGCAAATACAACACAGGTGACAAAAATTTCACAAAAAAGCTCTGATTTAGGATACAGTCCTACAAATAAAATCTTAATTGGCTATAGGAAATCCAAGGATTACAAGTTACTGAAAAGGTCCTTGTCCTATTATTTTCTTATCATTAAGAAGTCCACCCTAGAAAACCATCCACTGTATCTCTGAGTACTGTGTGTTGATGTTCACTCACCATTACTGCAGTCCACACAAATCCTAGTCTGTCAGTATTTCTCCTCCAGATGGGCACGTGGGAGAGCTTTCCTTCAGCATATCATCACTAGAAAAGTTTTCTGGTCCAAAACATCAGGTAGATGTTGTCCACTTCAGTATAAATCATAAGCAGCAAAACATAATGAAAATCAAAATATCTCACAAGGAAGCATTTAAGATAAAGAAAGAACTGTATAAAGGTTTTACAAAAAGTCTACTGTTGAATCCACAGGACTGCCAAAATTCTGGATAATCTCACTCCATGGCTGTACTCTCAAATTTCAGCACTGTACAAAGAATTCATTTTCACCTTTTAATCTTATGGATTAAATATGCTTAAGAAATATTTGGACCATTAAGGAGACCTCCCAGTTTATAACTCACATATTAAATAGGACCTCCTGCTTAGAGTAACTCTTTCCTAAATGTTGATTTAACAAAATTCATCACTTTAAATGCACAGATTATGATGTTTGCACCAAAATATACAGTTCCCAGTAAAAAAAGTTGCCGTACTTGAAATACAAGTGTGGATGCTTTTATGGGGAAACAAAACATAAAGATCTTAAAAAAAAATGAGAAGATTATGGATGTCTCAAACAAATATGTGTGGAAAATCTCTCTAAAAAGAGTTTTCCTATCAGTAACAACTGCCATCATTACACATTCTGCCTCTTATTTCCATAGAAAGTGAAAAATGCAGAAATGACCAAATAAAATAGATTTGATTGTTAATTTATGGAAAAAAAAAAAACTTAAAAAAAAAAATGTGTACAAGTTTTAGCCTCAAACTGAAAGGATCAAAATTAAAAAAAAAAACCAAGCTGTTTTTCCTCCTTGTCTGCAAATGATGAAACTCGAACATTTCTACACTAAAGTTAATACACTGTTCTGGCACACTGTGCAACAAAGTATTAACTGACTTCGATGTTATTGATGTCAAGGGATTTAAGGGCACACAGAACATGCTGAAAATTTGGCACAAGTGGAATTTCTAATGTATGTTTGAATTTTTGTTTTGTTTTGTTTTGTTTTTGTTTTATTTTTTAAAAAACCCTCCCATTCTGATTCTAGAGCTACTAGAAATTGTTTGATTTTAGGGAATGCAATCCATTCGATTTAAGTGCTACTGTAACTGGCTAATTATATACAAAACATGACCAGCTATCTTTTACATTCAATTTTACTGCAGCCAACATGTCGAAGACAATCTCCAGAGTCAAAAGACTTTCTCACAACTTATCAGAAAAAAAATTACGTGTACTGCTATTCACATGCCACTTCCGTGCTTATCACACTTAACCATGACTGAAATGGATTTAGATTAAAAGAAGAAATAGAAAGAAAATAAAATTTATTTCAACAAGCTCTCCAAGAAGAAAAAAAAAGGCTGATCTTGTTCCTGGTTTTATCTTCTTAATTAACTCTACCTCAAGGCAGACAATAACACTCTTAAATCCTGCAGCATTGGCTTTTTTTTTTTTTTTTATTGGAACAGAGTATCTTTTTGAGTTGCACAGTGTTTGCACATACATGCAGCAGTCCATGAAACAATTCCATCATTGGATGACTCCCCACTTCAAACAGGACAGCTCATGCTGCTGAGCAAGAAGGCTTGTCCCTACTACAACTCCTGCAAAATCCTCCATGAGAATAAGAAAACTCCTTTGGCACAGAGAGTCTCAGCAATCTGTTAGGGTCTGCCACTTCACTTGAAACACTTCTGCAAGCATTGTACTTCCCAGTGAATCAGTCCCAAAGAAAAAGACTTGAAGTCATCTTTATGTCTGTGAATAACCCAGAACATAGTATTAAAAGTGAGGGGGTTGCCCAGAGGTTAAAATCTAGCACACATTCCCTAATTAATGAAAACAAGAGGGAAGCATATTTAGCTGGGATGAATACAAGAATGTGCAAAGTGAAAAGAAGAGCTCTCACCCTCCCAAGCCCTTTGTAGGAAAGCCAGCACGCTGCCAGCTGCACTGATTAAACCACTTGCAAACACTGTCCCCACACACCTCCATGGTAGACCTTCCAGATGAGAGATCTCATGGCTAATTTGCATCCATGTGATCCCCTGCGGGCCAAGACAGAAAGAAAAGTCTCTCTCTTATAGCGGGTGTTTGAAGTCAAGTACCCACCACAGTGCAAGTTCTTAACTCAAGACAGCAGAAAATAAGAGCACAGGACCTGAGAGATTTTCAACTGCAGTTTGCCATGTTTACACATTTCAGACTCAGACTGGGCTTTGCAGACAGAGCCAAGGAGAATCCTTTCCCTGTGCAACTCACAGTCCTGCTTTATCATAGAATCATAGAATCACAAGGTTGGAAACAACCTATAAGATCATCTAGTCCAACCATCTTCACATTACCACCGCTACCACAAGCTACTAAACCAGATCTCACAGCTCCTCATCCAGATGCCTCTTGAACACTGCCAGGGACGGCGATTCCACCACCTCCCTGGGCAGCCATTCCGGTGCCTGACCGCTCTCTGAGAGAAAAAGTTCTTCCTTATGTCTAATCTAAACCTCCTCTGGTACAACTTGCGGCCATTTCCCACTTATTATTTCCCATTTATGCTACAGTGGCCCAAGCAGCTCCCCAAGCAGCCACAAGTGGAGCAAATGGGGTGTAATTTTTTTTTGTTGTTGTTAAAGCAAAAGGGTCTGTGGAACCAGGTGTGGTATCCTGAGTGTCTGGACCAACGCAAGGAAAGAAATCCCACTGTTCTCCCAGAAAAGATACTTTTCAGAATGCCAAAAAATTATTACCTACAAGCAAACAAGATTCTCTGTGAAAGACATTAAGGTTTTTAATTAAAAAAGTGAAAGTTAAAAAGGTTTCTATATTCAAAGAGCAGGAAAAAGAAAAAGTAAACAGATCGAAGACTTAGTAGTTTCAAATCCAGTAAAGCTTTTACGGTTGCACATAGCTGTATCAAATATTCCTTTTGAATGGTACTCCTTGCCCAAAAGAAAAATCTTGCTAATAAGCACATACGTATTACTGAGTCAAAGCAGAGTGAGCCTCACAAATGTTTTTTGATTACATCAGATGAGAAATCTCATGGTTAGGGAAGATTTCAGATGAGTATTATTAATTTTGCCTTGGTTTTTATTATTTAGACAATCATAATATCCTAAACTCTCCTTTCTTATCTATTCAAGATGTCAAAGATCACCAGAATCTGAGTCCTCTATCTGTGAGGAAGGAAAACAAAATCAGGAAAATTTTGTTCATAGTGGCTTCTGCAAAGATTTTCTACTCAGATTCTTAAACACCAGAAAATGGTGCAATGCCAAAAAAACAAAACAAAACAAAACAAAAAAACCACTTCAGGCTGCTGAGAGAACAAAGTCATATTTCAAAAAATCTATCTTAAAACTAAGAAGCAGGACAGAAGATACAAGTGAATATGAAGCTGTAAAACTTCATAACAAGTTCTTCAGGAAATAATACCTAAGATAAGTCAGCTGACAACACACACACACATTTGCTGCATTTCTTAGTACTTGGATGGTGTTAGCACGTTAAGACACCTGCCTTTTCTCAGTAAGTCATACACTCAATAGAATTGTTCAAATTGGACTGAAATTGTATGGATCATTGACAGGTTAGCCTTTAGCTAATGCGAGTTGGTATGTTCAAGCTTCAATAGAGCAGCATCTTGAAATGCACTTCCTCATGCCTTCCTTTAAGCGTTCTTACAGATTTTAAATCTGTATAGATATTAGGCACAGTTACGTTTCATTTTTGTACCATTTTATTTGTTTTAGTAAATACAAAATCAGTTCTTCTACAAGTATAATATTTGATACATTAGAAGAAATAATTAACATTTGGATGGTAAATGTGAATCGTGCTTCTCTAGGAGAAAGTATTTGTCCTGGACAGAGGCAGAAGGAGAGAAAAGCAGCAGACTGAAGCTCATAGATGTTATAAAGCAAACAGAAGAACATCTGTATCCTAAAAAGAGGTTCCAAGCACTACTTGTGAACAAGAACATCTCAGAGGGCAGGAACAGCTCTACAAGGGTATAATGCTACAGCAGAAAATACCCCTGTGCAGCTAATGGTGCACCAGGGGCCTGAGTGTGCCTTCAAGCACCTGCTGAACATAAGGGCTATTTTTAGATTTCTTTACAAACTGAAAATAGTAGTTTGCAAAGCTTGAAAATGGATTATTTAATTTCATTTTATTTTTCCTGGCATTTTACCGTATATACTCATAAGACTGTTTTCAGGTTAAGAAAAACAACCAAAGGGAAAATGCATAGGTCATTCTTCTTGAAATTTAGCCCAGAATTGCTATGTGTTAATCTCCAGAGGAAAAGCAAACCAATTCTGTTAGAGTGGCTCTGATTTTAGGCCACGTGATCTGTTCCTCACATCTCTCAGAGATTTCATATAGTTCTTGACAAGCTACCATTTGCATAAAATCCCAGGAAGGTTTTTTTTCATTAAACCTAATGATTCTAGCAAACTCTTCTCTGTTAATAAGCTTTCAAGAGCACAAGCCAATAGCTGCACTCTTGAGCTTCTAGCTGCAGACTTTCCAGTTAGAGCAGTTGAAATTTTGCTTTCCTCAAACATGAGCAAAGCAAATTCATTGGAATCTGTTTAGAAGAGAAAATGCTAACTGAAAATGGGACTTATATTAACAACTGTTTCTTAATCCTAAGTAAAAGAGTTCAAGTACATAACAATGTCACTAATGAAATTTTGTGAACATTTCAAAACAAAGGCTGCACATCACAGTTAATTTCCAAGTAATTTGTATATGTGGTTAGCAAGTCACAGTTCTGTGTGAGGCTCCATTTAGCATTTAAATACTAAATGGAACATAATTTTTTTCCCTAATTAACCATCATTATTATTTGTTTATTTTTACATGGGGGAGTGGGAAATAGAAGGAAGGCTTTGTTCACAAAACATAGCACAGCTTGCTACATTTACTGCAACATTAGAACAGGTATTAGAATGAACACTGTAGGAAGTTATGCTAATAACTCTGCTATATACACAGAAACACGAGGGACTTCAGTCTTTGTTGGAGGGAATTTTTTCTGCAGTGTACCCCAGCTTCACCATTCACACTCTACCCAGGCAAGCCTTCCAGCTTCTCCTGCACGGAGCCCACTGTGTTCTTCACTCTCTACCTACTTCCAGCTTAAGAAAGTACAGAACTTCAGCCAAAGTTCTCTCATCCTTTCATGTTTTCTCCTTCAAATACACAACTCCCTACTTTGAATGCTGCCTTTGTTCACAGCTGCCCAGGGGAGGTAAGCATTCCAGTGCCTCTTGACTAATCAGAGGTCAGTACACCTGGGCATGATCCTGGCTGTACTGCTTTGAGCGTCCCTGCTTGAGCAGGGGTTGGATCACATGGACTGAGACATCCTTGCTAATCTCAGCCATTCTGTGATTTTTCTCCTCTGGTTGTAACTACAATGAAGAAACAGGCCTGCTGACTTCTACCCTACACTCAGTCTTTCCTGATGAGTAAAGTGCATGGATGAGATTTATTGCTATCTACAACACTGGCAAGACCAGCAAAGGATGCAGCTACAGAGTTGTGTGGTAGAGCCATCACCAAGATGCCTCAGATCAAAACAGAAATTAAGTGTCGTCGGGTTTCTTAAACAATGTAGCATAATGAGCAGTGAAAGGATTGCACAGTCTGATCCTGCAGCATGCTAAGAATCAGCAACTGTGAGGCAGAGTAAGTGGCTTCTGCCTTCTTGACCAGGGTTTCCTGAAAGCAAGCATGTGCCCCAACACCGGAGGGCACTTCTGCACAACACTCCGTAGATCTGGCACCAATTTAGAAAGGTACTGACACCAATGGAATGAAATGAAGATCCTCAAAACAAACAAAAAATATACAGCCACATTCACATTTGAGGCAAAAACTGCATAAGTATAAAAACTTTAAATTTCACAAAAATGACGTGTTACCACATAATTGTCTAACAAGATAAATAGTTATAGACAAATTTCTTGCTAAGTACAGAGATGAGTAAAATGTCACTTAGTAAAACAAAGCAGGCTGCTAATATTAAACTACTTCTTTCCAGATTAAGAAGTTTCCATGTTAAGACATTTTTTTTAAAAGCCAAAAGCAAGGAAGAGGTTATTTTATTAACACTTTCTATTATACCCAAGGCCCCATCATTCCAGTGATAGACAAATATTGTTATTTCAATTCACTGCTACTATACCAGCCATTTTGCTCCCCACGATCACCATCTTTTTTGTTTCCTCCTTTTTCCATCCTTTACGGTTGCGGTGCAAAAATCCACCCTTGGTTCAGCTAATGTAAAACACTGGAGCTATGCACAAAGTAGGCACTGACTCAGATCCACAGGCCTGATTTCCCACACTGTAGTGCCTTTCTGCACCAGAGCGCATGGCCCAGCCAGGAATGTTATGGTTGGATGCTATACAGGTCTCCAAATGAAAAAAAGAAAAAAAAAGAAAAAAAAAAAAGGAAAAAAAAAAAGAAAAATACGTTGATTTCATTCCTGGTGTGTTTACATAAAGGCTCCAAAGATCACAATGGGCAGGTTATTCCTAACCCCCTCTTCTGCCCACCTCCCCAGCCATGGTCGGAGCAAAGCAGCTGCACATCAAGCCCTTGCAGTAAGAACCTGTGGCTCTCCATGGCAGCTGTAGCAGAACAGCTGGCAATAAATTACTGGTGCTGCACACTCCTAGCCCTGGATATTCATCAGAGCTGAAGAAAGCACATGGTTAGAGCACAAAAGCACAAGAAATGGTTAACTGCATCTAAGCCCAACTGCACTGGCAGGGCTGTTACTCATACAGCGTCACCACTTGGCATCTAGGCAAAACTAGCCAACAAACCCATTTTTAGCTGAAGTAACTTTTAATGAGTTAGCTGATATTTATCTGACTCTAATACTGGTCACTGAACTTCACACAGCTTTTCCTCACAAAACAGAGGGAAGCACAAACTGGCAGTCTGTAGTTACTTGTATGCTTGTGTATTACTCCCAGCATCAGTACAGACAGAATGAGGAAGTACATTTCCTACCAGTGTCTGGGGCAGACAGTGGTTTCACATTGTATTGCAAAGGACACAAAGCAGGGTGGAGGTCTTATGCAACATGGCAGCACAAATGATAAATAAATAAAAATTAAAAAAAAAAAAAAATAGTTCCATGTCTTCACATGCCCTGCCACAATTCTGTTGACTCAGCTAGGGCAGCTCAACATGCAGATTTAATCAGCAGAAAAAGATTTACGCCAGCTGATGAGGTGTGCTGTTGCTGCTTCTCATCACTCTGCACTTGCACAAGGAAGCTGTTTTGGCTAATACTTACGAAGATGTACTTTAAATTTTGTACTTGCTATAACTAGCTTTACTAAGATGAACAGAGAAAATGAGAGATCTGGTGATAGACTTTCCAGAGGATAACTGGCATGAGACTCAGCATATAAGTCAAGACATAGGACACTGTCTCAGAGGTGCTTTCAGCTCCAAAACTCTGCCTTTTCCCCTCAATTCTGAAGCCTCTGAGCATGCAACCCATAAACACACATGGGCTCCAGTCAAGTAGATAGACAGCTGAGAACTCTATGTGGCATCTTTGCTCAAATGCCACATTCCACATTCCTTTTGTCACTTGGTTTTGTGTATTTTGTACAGTTACTGAAGTTATTGATGAGTCATTAAAAGACTCATCGATCAACCAATTCCACTCCTTCTGGCCACTCAGGTTCACTGCATGCACCTGAGCTCTGCTGGATTGGCCCTGCCTTCCCACCAGGTGTTCAATCATTGGTTCAAGCCATGACTTAGCATTTCTGCTACATTTGTTCTTGCTTTTTGTTTATTTGTTTTTCTTTTTCATTTTAAAAACTTTTCTTCCCCACTCCACACATGTGAATGAGAAAAATCTGCATGACTATTTTCCTTTAAGTTTGTCCAGCAGCACTTCCTAAGCTAACAGCCTCTCATATCTGACCAGCTAACATCTATCTAGTTGGAAGCCAATCATCTCAACATGCAATTGTAAGGTTACTGTGAGCTCCACATTTTACAGGCAGCCCTTACAAAGCTATATAATCCCCCATCACTGTTAGAAACCCAGCATGTTCCAACTCTAGCCCTAGTTTCATGTACCTCAATTTCTGACTGTATTAGATGTTCCCACACGTAACATTGTTAATTTGATTTTACATTAAAACTATTTCTTAGGACATATTTGTAACATAAATCACCTATGCAGAGCTTTCAATTTCACAACAGGTTTGCTTTTATGCTTCTAGTCTATTAATGTGTTATCATAGAACCACCTTGTGTTGCTCATATTAGAAACCACTAACATTTCATCTGAAATTCACATTTAAAATTCTTAAACTATGAAGTGTGTATTGGTGTATTTGCAAAAACCCAGAATTCATTAAACAAAAACCCGCCTCACTGAGACACCTATACTTTCCTTCTTTCTAACATATCCTTTGTAATAATTCCAGGCCAGAGGCAGTATATCTGGTTTCAGTGCCAAGTCACATATATAATTGGTATTATCTGTAAACTTGCAGCAACAGTAACATGTCTAAAAGACATGTAAAAGTTTCACTTTTTAGTGTTACTTAATATGAGAAAGTAACTAAGTCTTAAGTCTCCCCTATTTTTGTTTCAGACATTCAACATCTTCTCCACACACTTATTCCATCTTTACTGCAGTCTTTAAATGCACTTTTACATGCTCCTGGTGCACATTCATCTGTCACAGAACACTGCTGGAAGCTGTTTGATGAACCTCTCAAATTTTGCACTGTCCGTTACCAAACTTATTCCTCTTCTTTTGACAGCTAGCCCATGATGACACTCCTATTTATTATTGTTTTTCACTTGGGTAATAGCATTGTATGTTGATTCTTTCTATGTGTTTATTAGAAACAAACTGAAAAGGAAAATCATTTCCTCAGAAAAAAGCCACAAAATTGGAGAATGTTTTTATAGTGAAAACTGTATCTTTCATGAATCCTTCTTAAACTGTCTTATGCTGAGAAAAGGAAATCAGAGGTATTAACTTGTCCACCATTTACCAAAAATTAGTTTGAAAACATCAGTTTATCTTCTTCCACATCTGCTTGTGCAGCAAAAGCAGGAGTGCAAGATTCAGCATCCTCTCCTGCCTACACTGCAGGACTGCTAAAAAGGCAGCAAGAAGGAACTCTATAGAGATCAGAAAACCTTATGATCTGCTGTGCATCCATTTTGTCTCTGCAAATGATGATGACTTACAGCACCATTTGCTTTTCATCCTTCATCACCATCCCTTGCTTACACCCTACTTCAGTTCTGATTAAATCAAGCAGAAATTTCCTGCCAAGTTCAGTAAAAGGCTAAGAAGTCGTAATGTGTACAAAAGCTACTGCAACTTGTATATATGAAAGTATTTCTACTCCAAAACATGGAATATTCTAGACATCTTGAAAGAATTTCTCTCTCTGGTTCTGTTCTCATTTTCCTTCTTTTTTTTTTTCTCAGTCTTTCAGATACATTTCTGTACATGTTCAGATCTAATTAGTTGCATCATTAGAAGTCTCACACTACCACTGTGGTACTAAGTGACGTGATTTAGTGGAGTAATATTAGTGGTAGGTGAACATTTGGACTAGATGATCTCGGAACCTCTTCCAATTTTGGTGATTCTATGATTCTATTATTCTGACATTAAAACTCTTTCACATTTCTAACATTTTTAGAAACCTGAAAAGAACTGATAGATATTACAAGCATTCCTTACTTTAAACATCTTTGTTCTTGGGCAATTTTATGACATTTATTCTACACACCATATCAGCTCTTGTATCAGTGTTTGCACAACAAACAACTATTGGCTGACCCATTCAGAACAAAGACAAACCCATGGACCTGCATCAGGGGAGGGTCAGTCAGGTTGAACAGGGCAGAAGTTATCAAAGATACACACAGTGTTCCTTACCTTGGCGTGGCCACAGACATGAAACTTAACTACACCTGATGCCACAGACTGGTGCAAGATTTCAAAAAGGAACTATTATACAAACCAAGAACAGGAAAAGTTGCTAAAAAGGAGCAAGATGTTTTCCACTGGATTAAATACTACTGTGGCAAAATTATATTCTCCACAATGAACATAAGACACTCTGGGATGCTTCAAGACTAATAAAATTTAAAACTAGTCAAGTTACACAATTTTGTCTTCAGTCCCTTGAAGACACTGAATAGAACATCTTCAAGGCCAATGCTTCACACTTTGGCTTCACACTGAAATGTTCAATTACAAACCCTCAGAATCAGTATTTTGTAGCTATTCATTCACATAACTTGCTATTCTACCATCTCCTTGGACATGTGCATCAGATGTTTTGAGAACAGCTCCCACTCATTTGCTTTGAGAATTACATCTATTTTAGCCATACAGTGACTACTCTTTCTATGTTGGCTCTGAAATAAATATTAAAAGCAAGAAATCCACATTTATCTAGAACTATTAACAAGAAAACAAGTGGTTATGTTTGGGAGTTCATTAGCAAAAAGCACAGGCATACAGACAGTCCCTTACACAAAACCTCTTTCACCAGCATCAGATATAGAATACTTTCCGCATTTGTCACCTTTCAGGTCTGAGTTTCCAGCACGTTTCTTGTTATACACAATTAGCCCCATGCCAAAGCTCGGTATATTTCGTAATAAATCCCTGACCACATTTGCTTTGGGCTTGGCAGCTCTGGAAAGGCTCCATTCATCAGGGCAGAATCAAGCCACAGGAGTTACCACAGCACACCACGCACTCATCGAATTCCAGCACGTTGCAGATTTCAACAGCCTTCCCTCCCTTCCTCCTCATTTCCAGCAGCCTGACATATGACTGTGATTAAGTGGGAAATGAAAAAGCCACAATCATCTTTTCTCTTTTTTCATCTCTATTTTCATCTCTCTTTCCGCCTTTTTTCCTTCTAGATGCTTCCACTCCTGAAAAAAACCCTTCCTTCTCTGCCAGCATTATATGTTTGGTAGGAATCTATTTATTTATTGGCCTGTCTTTAAAATAATAAACAAGTGTTACTTGCTAGATGACCCTCTCTGCTTCTCAGATTTCTTCAGCTTCAACCACAGGCTTCAGGCAGAAAAAGTCTTCATGTGGCACCGGAGCTGATCAGCAGGATCAACAGTGGTAGCAGTCACTGCTGCTCATGAGGCTCCATGTTCACAGACAAAGTAGTGAAACTAAATTCACTTTTCCAGATGCCACTTTACAGCCTGCAGATACCTACGATGACAAGGGACCTGAGAATGGAAAGTCCACTTCACAGTTGTTCTAAGCAAAGGAGGAAGAGGAAAAAACCTCTATGGTGTATTTAATGGGCTTTTCTCCTCTCCCTGCTCTGTAAGTCATGTCCTCTGGCAGCACCAGAATCTTCCTTTTTTGGCATTTAAAAAAATAAAAAATCGAAAAAGAACAGAGCCTTGGTAAAGATTTCTTGTCATGCTTAGTAGCAATATTGCAACTACACCTCAAATGAGTTTTTCTGTTAAAGAGGAAAGGGTGAAAAACTAATAACCCATTACTATGGCTATTTATTTATTTACAGCTTATATCCACAGAAGGTAATCCCAGTGGCTGCAATGTTAAATGGTCTGATGGAGGTCACCTTCCAGGGCTCTTTCCACCTCCATGCATGCTTTCAAATGTTTCCTCTTCTTTCTAGGAAGCTTTCACCATCCACCTTATAGAACTGCTGCAGAAATTACCAAAATACTGCTATGCTGAGACACCTCTGTTGGTCCCTCTTGGTCAAGCAAAACTGCATCTGAAGAAAGGAAGAAAACTTCCAAAGAAATGCTGGAGCTCAGAGTAGTCAAGAGTCAAGAGACAGCACGTGAAGGGTAACACTGTATTAACACGCCAAGTTTTCTGCAGGTCTGGTTGTTTTGGAGCTCCTTCTTCAAGGACCCACCCTTCCCAGAGAGCCTTCTCTCTTCCAGAAGGCTATTCATGCCAAAGCTTGAATCTTTTCAACATGATAAATTGTAAAATCATGCTGCAGCTGACTATATCCAAAGGCAAAACCTAATGAGAAACCAAAAGAGATATTAAAACAGAATTTTATCTAATTATTATATTTGCCTTGTTAAGCATAGTCAAAGCACTAACCTAAATATGCATCTTAATTTTATGTCATCACCTTGCTTTCCTGGAGGCACTGAAAAATATGAAAATCCACAGTGAGATTTCCTGGGCTTTTTTGTTGGTGTTGTCATTGTTTTTTTGTTTTTTTTTCTCCATTTTTGACTGAATCCAAGACTTCAAAAATAGTAAAGCAGTTGCCTAAGGCACAATGAAATCAGACCTTTAACTACAGTGCTCCTAGATAAACCACAGCAGCAAGAGAATATATTTGATTGACCTAAAGACAAGCCAAATAAAAAGCTCACCTGAAACTTTAAAATGTACCTATCTTATCATAGAACCATAGAATGGCTTGGGTTGGAAGAGACCACAAAGTCATTCTAGTTACAACCCCCTGCCATGGACAGGGTTGAATACCACTAAATCAGGCACTGGATTAGGCTAATGACCTTCCAAAAAGCTGAGTTCACTCACCTACTATTCAAGCAGTGCCTATTCCTGCATCCCAGCTCACTTCGCTAAATTAAGGACACAGTTGCATTCACAAGTTTTGGAAAAGTTGATTCTGCAGCATCTCCATTTTCAGAGTTCCTGTTTATATCATCACAAAGACACACTGCAGTGGGATCAAAAGCAGAAAGCACACTTAGTGAAGCAACTATGCTAAATGTACGTTATGATCCTTCAGTTCTCATGCAACACTCTTCTGACCACTCCATGACTGTATACCCACAGCTCCGGGACAGGACACTGTAAGCATCCTCTTTGCAAGTACAGAGGCAGGTTTATGAATTTCTACCAAGTTCTACTGAAGTTATCCAGTACACGCAGGCTCTTGATTTGTTAATAAAAAAGCCAAAAAAAAATGGAATTTGAGTTTCAGCAACTTTCTCTTATCATCAACCGTTAGTCTTGCTTCTAGCTCTACCAAACCTGTCACAGAAAGCAGGGAAGGAGAGTTATTTTACACATACATGAATGGTACCAGCCTTACTAAGAGGCAAAAAGCTTAACTTTCCCCAAAAGTCCAATCCATCTGGTTTTACAAATACATACACTTAACTTTAATCTATGCACTATTTACTAAAATACATACAGACATAAAAGAGCATAATAAATTAATAGCTCACAAGTGGCAACAATGACTAATGAGAAACCTTACTCTCCTTTCTGAAGAACTAGCTCAATGGAACACAGCAGATAAGTTACCCAGGTTGACTTTCTGTATTTCTGTTAAACCAAAACTTTGGTGTATTCTGAACTGTCTGTGTGATGTTTCCCAGCTGGAAGACATCTGCTTTCCTAAACAATTCAGAACTTTAATGTGACCTTACAGCTGTCATCTTCTTTCATACAGCCAAGGAATATGCTTGTTAGTTTATACAGGGTTTATCTTGTGCATCAAATTCTCCTGCCTGAGCACTGATGTTGCCTACTTGTAGTCATACTGCCAAAAGAGCCTACAAAATCCTCTCCTGCCAATCCAACTGCTATTTATGAACAACAGCAAAACTGTAAAACACAGTTGTGCAAAACCCTTTATGAGTAATTATTGCATAAATAAGTGGGTCCAAACTAGATAAATGTGCTCTATAAATTGCTTTAAATCTGCACATTTGCTCTGGATTTCTTTGATGAAAACTGTCACCGGTAGGTATTTGGCTGCCAAATTTATAAATACAAATAACTATATCTGAGCAAAGGCTTCAGAAGTTCAGAGTCAAGACAAGACAATACTATGAAATTCTTGACAGTTCTGCAACTGCACATAAATGTAAATCCTGGAGAGCTTATTTTCAAGTGTGTTTATTGATAGAATGTTATAAAAGATAAACCAACTGATGTTCAGCAGAGCTTTTCACCTCCTACGTTCCACATTGCGGGGATCACTTACTAAAATCTACATAGACTGTTTTGTTCACTTGAGCCTGGACTGTAAAGTGATTGTACATGGAAGAAATGTGTGTGCACATGCATGTGCATTTGGAACATGACGATTATTTTTCCTCTCATAATTTTCTTATTTTCTCAATATTACATTTTCTACATGATCACATTTTTTTCTTAGAGTTAAACTGCTTTAACCACCCTGCATTTATCTTCAACAATCTTTACCAATCCCACATCTACTGTAAGAAGCCCCAGAATTGACTGAAATTTGAAAACACTGTTTAAAATAAAATGAAAGCAAAGGAGAAAACTTTCAACCGTTTGTTAACAGCATTTCCTAATATGAAATTACACTGCACCATCATCCGACAAAGATAGACAGAACATGCAATAAAATACTGAAAAAAGATAATATTTTTAAATGGAAATTTATCTTATAGTCTGACTTCAATTTACAAAAAATGTTTACATTATGTCAACTAAGGACAGCAAGACTGGTGTTGGAGGAGAGGTTATGGGAAAGGAGAAAAGCAAGCTGTCCCTCATTAAAAAGTGAGAAAAACTTCATCTTTACTGTAATGAGAGGGGAAAAATCTCAAACTGTATCCTGACTACTGCTAGCTGACAAACTTACTTCGATACTGTTTACATATTTAATATCAAATTGATATATTAATATTCAGTGTGCAGTAAAAATAGTCATAAACCATGGCTCATTGAGATGGTATCCGCAGCTTCACATTGCCCAGTTACTCTACAGAGGTTCCAAAAAACTTCACAGCACAAAAAAGCAGAAGAGGTACAAAGCCATTCTTCTGTTACAAATACATTTTAGGATTCTGAAAAAGAAATTTTATCTTGGTAGAGTTTATGTCAGATCATGTATCATCTTTCTTCCTGCTTTTGGTATAGGGCTGCTAAAAATACCTCATAGTGTGTTCCAGCAAAGCTGACAAAATCCAAGGAGGAGACTCCACAGCCTCTCTGGGCACTTGTGCCAGTGTTCCATAAGCAGAGAAGTACTGTATGGTATTTAGAAGAAACCTCCTGTGTTCCAGTTTACGCCCACTGCCTCTCGTCCAATGAAGATAACTTGGCACTGTACAATTTGGACCCTCTCTTCAGGTACTCATAAACAGTGATAAGGTCCATCCCTAAAAATAATAATTAATTCTTATTTTAACATATGTGAATAAAATATTAGTTCTAATAATTACTGAATTCTTTTTTTTAAAAAAACATGACATCATACAGTCAAACTCTCTTGGCTACTATTAAAGTCTGAGAGCCAATGGGATATTTTCAGTTTAATCCAGTATGGTACAGATTGGGCCTTTAACCTCCTACTTGTAACTCATTTAGCTCCAGCATAGGTTTGGCAAAATCTTACCAGCTTTACTGCATCACTTTGTAATAAACTGTACTTCAACTGAAGCTAACTGAAAGCTGGAGGTTTTGATGAGTGTTTGCAATTACATTTTCATTTCCATTTGTCCACTGCACACACAAGTGCTGTAAATCTCTATCATTTTAAATAAGGGCAATTTTGGCAGCCAAGCAGGAGCATGCACTGCATTTGAAGTACTGTATAATCATTTTCTCGCTTTTTTTTTTTTTTTTAATCTTTTGGACACAGATCTGAAAACCTTGAACAAATTCACTGCTCAAGTATCTGAGATGACATTTTAATTGTAGCTTTTAACTGCATATAGACTAATGGAAGAAAACTGAATAAAAAGTTCTTTGAGTATACATTCAGATAGAGTCTTTACAGAGATAATATATTTCGCACTACTTGAAATGCGACACCTATAAAATATCATTAAATATAACTAGAATGAAATGCCTTTAAAATAAAATGTATTGCTTTAGAGTTTTGTAAAAGTTTATCTGTCACTTTAAGCATTTTTAGTCCATGCATAATTTTTTAATTCATGGAATTATCGAAATAGCTTCCTAGGTCTCTGTACCTACCACCTCCTATTGTTTTGTGTTTTTTTTATTCTGTCAAAAGATCCAGAATGCATACTTATGTTTATATCTTTGTATTGACAGAGCTAGGAATTCTCATAGGAGTAGCTAGTGCTTTAGTCCTTTTTTCTTTCTCCCTCCCTCTCCTTTCAGCCATCAATAACTTATTTTCTCACAGTCAATGTTATGAACCTCATAAAAGATGTTCTCTAGGTGGTCTTTGTAGCAAAATGTTACTATGTTTACAATTTAAAAACACTGAAGGGTGGTCATGCAAAAAAAGGGAACAAGAATTCCTACACTGAATGGATATGTGAAACTAAAAGGAAGTGAGAAATGTCTACTTAAGGCCCTGAGGCTCTCTTTACAAGGTACCACATCTGCAAAGATTCTTCGTTTTTCTCCTTCATAGCAGTAGTGTCTAGTGCAATTATTCACATGCCTATAAATGCTAGAAATACATGCTGAATAATTTTACTAGTAGGCTTTGTGTGATTGCTGCTGTTTTAAAAGCGTAATGCTTTGTTTCATTACAAAATAAGGAAAGTTTCTGCCATGTCCTTCCAATGTTCATTACATTTATTTTTTTATTGAATGATGACATTTAGAACAAACAGAAATGACTAAATACAGCTAAAAAGTCACTCAACTCAAAAAAAAGAAGTCACCTATTACATCTTCCTTGCACAACAAAGAACTACAAAGACTTTATGGAACATTAATTCCCACCTGTCAAAGTTGATATTCCAAAAACTGTAAGCCCAACATCTAAACTCAAAGCCATAAGGTAAATTAGAGGCATAAAATATTTTAAATCAAAATGAATAAAACGAATGTTGCAGATAACAAACAGAAAACTAAATGCATAAATATTTAGCATTAAAACTGATACGAAACATGCATAGACAGAACTTAATTTTGGTAATTATTAAAAGTAAAATACCAATTTGAAGATGAAGACATTTGAGGATTTTATATTCACTTGTGAACAACTACTTTAGCTGTGAATATTTTTTTTAAATGAAAACTGTGAAATGGTGCACCCACTTATAACTTTGAAACTACATCTCACACATATTCCTGCAAAAGCTGAAAAGCAGGACTTTAGGGACTAAAACCACAAAATAACGTTCATAGCATGTAAATTAACAAAATGACATAATAGAGGAGAATTGCCAGCAAAGGCTCTGACAGATTGGCACCAATGGGAGTCATACTGCTGAGGATACTACTGAGGATACAGCACACAGAATATCTCTGCTGCATAAGGTTGTCAAATTTAGGATGAAATTTTGAAACCTGCACTCAGTGACTTAAAACGCACATTTGCTGATGGAAAATGTAAATATGAAGGCATAACTATTAGAACAAAGAGCAATGACTTTTGACCAAAAACTAAGGTTTGGAGCCCTTGTTTTAGATTAATTTGGTAACTTGGGGACCAGTATCAAAACATTGAAGATCAGAACAAAATAAGTCCATGCAGAAGTCTGACATGGAAATTTAAAAGAATTCCTCTCCTCAATTCACTCTATTCTCATTAGGACTATATTTCTTAAATATCTGATTTTTCACTGCAGTTGTGAAACTGGTACTTTTCACAAAACTAATGAACTTAAAGTATTGAGAACATTATATAGAAATCAGATGGAAGTTCTAAATATATTTTACTATGTTATACAAAGCCTAAAGTTATCTGAAGTGAATGAATTCTCCAAACTGAAAATAAATACTGACTTAAGAAACCAACTGATCCATTAGGAAAATAATTGCAACCATTTTGTACTAGAAATTAAGGGAATTGCTAGAAAGGTCTAGTATTTAATTTTACTAACTTTTGTTTGTTTGTTTTTCGTAATTCAAGTTACCTTGGCTTCCCAACTCTAATATCCTACTTTGAACAGGGCTTGAAATTTTACAAGCTCATATGCAGTTATAGTCCTAAATCCCATTACTGAAAAATGTGGTGCCTGATTCCAGAAGGTCTTTCAAAAATAACCTAGAAATAAAGATTTAAATATCAGTTCCAGCTGCAGTAGACCTTGAATATAGCTAGATATAACTTATTCCAGAAAGGTATGAAGCAAGACACTTGGATTTAAAACATGATACATTTCCTAATCTAGGATTAGTTATTTGATTCTAAAAATTCACACAGGAAATGCAAAAAGTCTGTTTGTTACCTAGGTGTACTTAGACATCTGTTTTGTATCTGCACCATAGAAAATAACTGCAAGTACAGATACTTAGAACAACCTGTATATATAACCACACCAAAACCAGCAGAGGTCTCTCTTTTTTCCCTCAAAATGAAAAATTAAAAAATAGTAACACTTACAAAAATATGAAAATAGGTTTATTTATGAAGTACTTTAAAGAAGAGAAGCAAGTTAAAAATCACCTTTGAGAGCTCAAGGCAGCCAAACTCAAGTTGCTACCTTAATCTTTGCTGCTAAAAGAAGACTAAGTAGCTGGTAAAAGATTACTGCTCCCAGTGCAGAACTTTTGAGAGCTCTTTGTCATCTCTAAATTTTATGCTATTGCTAGCACTACTGAAAATTAAAAAACAAAACAAACAAACAAACAAAAACAAAACACCATATTATGTCTTGCATAAGACAGTGTAGCGCATTCAACTTCTGTCATCAGATGTTTCTTTCCTTTTAAGTCACGTCTATGTATCCGTCAGAGAACTGATGTGAGTCACTAAACATGTTAATGTGGTCATTATAAAGATCAGTGCATCATGTCTAAGCATCTTTTTGATTTATATACAGGTTAAATCTATAAACTTTATTTTAACACACTTGTAAATGTTGCCCTTTCCAAATTCTGTCAGCGATCACTTCCTCAAGCTAGAGACAGAAAAAAATACATATATAGATATATATAGATAGATAGATAGAGATATATAGATATAATATATAGACAGATAGATAATATATATATCTATATTCAAGTGGTATCCCTTTCCCTTCAGAGCAAACAATCTATCACATATCAGGATTTTAAAAGAATTTTTTAAGTCCCATTCTCAATTTGATCTCACGAGCAGTCTCTGCTCTAGCAGCATCTCAAATTAACATGATTATGTTCTGAGTTCCTTATGACTGAAAAACTGAGTGTTTTCCCGGAATTTAACATAAATTAGTGACTAACGTTGCCATCACCAAAGCAACCCCCTGAGCTCTCAGTTTCTGAGTCTCTCCTAAGGACAGTCACGAAGCCACAAAGAAAGACAGAGTACTCCACAGCTTTTAAACAAATCCTACCACATTTTAAACACGTGCATGTTTGCAAAAGCTCTAAGCCTCTATTGCTCAAACCACTTGTGGTTTCTCAGCACTTCTTTTTTTGAATGATTGTGTCTTTATAAAATAAACATGTTTGAGACTAAATTACTTGCATGTCTGTGGGGAATAATTATAAAATTAGCTTGCTCTAATTTACACTTGTGGTTTTTAAAAACACAACCAAATAACATAGCGAGTCTCCTGGAGAAATCAAAGTCTAACATGTCAAACATGGTTTAGCTCATGTACGTGGACTTTGATTTTCTCAATGCAGCAGTTTGATCTCTACAGAAGGCTTAATCCTTACTTTTTGGGTCATGATTAGCAACTAAGTATTCCCATTTGTTTGCCTCCAGAAACACTCATATGCATTCAACATGCCAATAGGTTGTGCAATATATTATCCAAATAACTGAACTGCAGGCAAAGTAGTGATAAACATGCAGTATTTCAAGCCAAATTTGGCTGTTAAATACCTCAATGTCCCAGTCACATGATGGAAGGCTCTGCTACCATTTCAAATACATTCCCTAGAAATGTCCTCAAAGTTCAGTTACCACTATTCAGGAGAGCAACATGTGATTTATTTTAACTGTACCCTTCAAACCAATTTCAAGTATTTCAGTACATTATCACAGTGCTTCTACCTTACTATTTTGACACAGCACATTAAATTTTTGAGCATTAGGTAGTTGTCATTGGAGACAGGAAACTGCAACCATCAGCTTATTTCCAAAGTAATTTCTGTTATTCCAGTAAGCAGCATTGGTTGACACTGTCAATATTTTAACATTGTTATTCTGGAATCCAGTTAAAATATGCTTAGTCAGCAAAAAACAACTCTTACACAGCTTCCTCCTATTTTACTCTCAACTTGCCACCCATCACCTTCCCAGAAGTAGATGTGCAACTTCACAGACCCACAAGATGTGCATTCATAACGAAAATTATTCATTGTTCCACAGGATATTACAGGCTTGTTTCTACTACCAAGGACAAGAACTTGTTAGGCATCCTAACAAAACTTTGCCTTTTAATTCAAGACCACAGAAGATGCAAATCGTACTTTCTGTACCAAGATAACATGGTTTTAGATCCTGTACTTACATACTACTTTTGATAGCTCAAGGTTGCAAAGATTAAGTTATACTGCCCTTGCCACAACACCTTGTTTTACTTTATTTCTAATTAATCTTTTAATGCAATACCTGAAAAAGATTTTTCCTTTGGATCACACCAAAGCCAATACTTTGGACAGCGATATTTCCATGCACTGATACTCTCAAGAAAATCTCATTCCCAATCTTCCCAAAGCTTCAGTTCTTCCAAGTTGAGTAATAAATCATACCACTAACCCCCCATCTTTTTCTTTTTCATCCCTTGCTAAAAAAGCACTTTGAGTCACATGTTCTCTTAGGATTAATTTGGCCCTTCCCAAATCTGTACCTCACCTGTCAGCAAGCAGTGACTCCTCTTCCCTACTCCTCGCTAGCTAAAGTTAAGCATTACTCCTCCATTTTTCTAGAGTTTTCTCGGGAGCTAATTCATTCTCTAACCCAACAGAAGAGTCAATAGCAAACACTGCATATAAGAATCTGTACTACACACGGTGTACTACATGGTGAACTACACACCAGCACAGTTTTTCAACTGATGTTAAATTTACCTTGTGGGTAATATCTCTTTTCCCTCACTCCATCTCCCGTACTAATTGACTTTTAGAGACAAAAGAAAACCAGCAACAACATGAGAAAGAGATATATGTTAACTAAATACATTCCTCAAGACATGTATCTTCTATCATTCACATTTCCAAGCTGAAAGTTACTTAGCAGTGATCTGAAATGAACTACTTATAATGTGGAACAGGAAAGGTAAAAACATGTAATCTTGCATAATTTTCCACACAGATCAGCTTTGCTCTGTTGCATCATAACATGCATCTAAGCTATTCATTAGTAATCTGAAAATTCTGAGAACATTTTCAGAAGGATGGTTCCTACCTACTGCATGCTTCATTAATTCATCAACTCTGCTGTCAGCTATATGCAATAAATGAAGTATAAACAGCATTTGTCTTTCAGTGCTCCTTAAATGGAAGAGTTGCAATAAATCTTTTCAACAGTAGGTACTGTCTGTTTCTGAGGCCTGGCATTATACTTTGATAATTGAATTACAATCAACTAGAGAAAATATCCAAAATAAGCAAATCAAGAAAACGTCTAACTACCTGAAAAGTTAGGCTCCCCCAGTAAAACAAACATTTGAGCAGTATCAAAATACTGCTCATATTTAAGGAAAACAGCTATCCTATTTTCCTTGCTCCATATGTGATATTATGCATTCCTGCATTTTGTTTCCAATAACATCACAGAGAAGGTCAAGCTCCTTTGAGACAAATATTATTACTGGGGATAGCCTCTGCTTTCTGACACAGCTGTTCAGTGGGAAGAATAAGCAAAAAAAAATTATGTGTTCTGTTGTAAAATAGACCAATATGAAGACCAATATCCGCCCCAAAACGTTCATGACTTTTAAAAAAGGTCAGGGAAAAAAGAATTAAGACACACATGGGAAGGATTGTCAAGTTTGCACTTAAACTACATTACGATTAAAAAAATTACACTGTTAGTTATATCTGGGGGAAGAAAAAGACACAGAGAAGAAGGACAATTTTCGACCCTCCTCCTCCCTCAGTCTCCTTGAGACTTGAGTTATAATACTATTCTAAAACATTAACTTGGACTGCTCCCAGTAGAAAGCACAACTGAATTTGCAGTCCACTTGCACTATCGGTTGTCAAAGTATTTGTACTATCATTATACACAATTTTTAGAGTTTAAAACTTCCAGTGTATAATGTGGAAACATGTAATGTCAAAAATAAATTTAAATTAATTTAGTACTCAAAGACAGTCTTTTTGCAGCAGACCAGAGATAGAAGGCAGGGTATAGTTAAAATATTTTTCTTCGTGAAACCTGCAGCTACTGCAAGAGTACTTAACCTGAAATAACTGTTATGGTACAGTGAAGTATGAGTGCTCATAAATTATAATATACTTTTTTTTCAGTGATACTGTTAAGTGATTCTACCTTGTACAGCTTAAGTTCCTCTCACAGATCTACACGAGCATTGATTCACTGCAGACAAAAACCAATTCCGTCAGTGATCATATTTGGAAATTTCTATCAGTAAGCATAATTCCTAAACCCAGTTGTCTAATGATAAGCTCGGAGTATGAGCTCCTAGCTTCTACACACCCATGGAGTAACCAAGCTCATGCAAAGAGTTGCTAATCTGTTGCACAGGCTGCTTTGTGCACCTACAGGGAACCAAACACCCCAGGGACTGCAAACATATCTAATTTTTCCAAATACAGAAAGAAGTGCAGTGAGCTGGATCTAACCTATTACAGATATCACCAGGAAATTTTTAATGAATGCACAAGAACCATAGAGCAGTCTCCAAGGAGGAATAACTCCGATTCAATGCAAAAATAATAATAATAATAATAATAACAACAATAATAATAATAAATGCAAGAGCATTCTGTTTCATTATAGTTTGGGACTTGAGTCTTACAGGGGGAAGAAAGTTATTGGATTCTAACCAACAAATTAACACATTAGACCACAGTACTATTATATATTTAAATATATTTGAAATGAGTTCTCCAATGCAGAGAATAATAAAAAAAAATAAAAAGAGAGAAAAAAAAACAAACTCAATTAGATCCTAACGCAGTAAATTCTCATTTCCTTCGACATAGGTTTTGCTAGAATGAGATTAAGTTTAGGCCATATTAATTTATCTCTAAATTATTATTAATACAGTTTTATGTATGTTAGCATAGTAATTTTTCCCTCTGCGTCTTTAGCAGTCTAACACTGAAACAGATTCCTTTACTAAGGGTCCACAAGTCCTCCATCAGATGTACTACTTCAGCAGGAAAATTTCTCTCCCCTTTCAGAATTGATTCAGAATTCACCCAAAAGCAGTTTAGCCTCTGAGATTATGAGCATGGAGTAAACAGAAAAGAACAGTGATAAAATGTGAACTTTTGAAATGTGGGGCAACAGCTTCATGAGATGCAAGGGGAGGGGAGGAGAGTTGCAAAGGTACATTTGAAGGATTTTACTGAACTCGAGAGAATTTTTTGCTTTATCAGGGAATAGGTGATCAAACACAAATTATAATTTCATAAACCAGTCAAAGAATCTGAAGGAAATGTTTATACCAAAGATATGTTTTTCCGTATATTTTACTAAGCAAAAAGGCAATGCAACTCTTAATACCTACCAGCCTATACATTCTCAAGGCTATGAAGATTATAGCTCGCTCTCTTTCTAGAGAGCAGACTATAGTACTGTAAACACGTGTAAACTGATAAAGCTGCATTCATACACTGCGTCACAATTATGCTGCTTTATTGTTAAAACAGTGTATAATACTTCCCTAAGGGTAGCTCAAAAGTTAAAACTATATATCTACTAATACAAAAAATCTGTTATCGTTTAACACATTGCCACATTCAGACAGAGTTTGCAGCCTCCATCAGATGATAACTGCTGAATGGCTGTGTATGAATTCAAGTCCCGTTGAATAGAAATTACAGTAGACTTGCAATAGAATTGAATAGATTTGCAGGGCCTACCTGTATGGCACAGCATGCAGGACACACAGATGATCAATCTGCTACATGTGTGGTCTTTGTTAAAATAGACAACACAAATATATGCAGTTGTCCAAATTAAACTTACCTATAGATACCTTTCAAAATTTGCCAAAAGGAGATAAAGCCAATAGCTTTATGCTAATTTTGGCATCGAGATGTGCAGCTAGCATGTCAAAACTAAGTTAGAATCTGCACCTTTAAATCTTTTTAACATATTCTGTAGCAGTTATAGAAAGACATTTTAGCACAATGGAAAGCAAAGGTCATTGGGGAAAGCACCTCAGAAGAGATTTCCGGAATTTATCCTCTTCTCTATTTCCAGTAACAAGAAGTGGGATAGGCATTTGCTACTTATTTTTGAAGGCATTTCCCAATTTAAGTAGGACTTAAGACTTTTAGCTCTCACGCAGCAATAGTACATTGTCCTTGAGAAGTGGCATGGACAACTCTTTTTACTTATTTATTTAAGAGTTCTAACTGAATATGTGTAAGTATTATGGACAATGGTTGGGCAGGCCAATTGAATAACATATGGAAAATGTCACAAGTTTCAATGGTAGAACAAATCGCTATCCACTTTGTCATGTTGATCTACATGTACTTGCTTATCTTCAGAGCTTTTACTGATACCTGTGGTAAAATTACACATTCCATTCCCATTGCAACTTGTGTTATCACATACCAAACTTACTACAAAGCACAGAACTTGAAGAAAGAAAAAAAAACAGAATAAACAAACCCTCCATTGACAAACTTTCTATGAGCTCATGATAATGAACAGTGTCTTATCGTATCAACAGATGCTGTCTTACCTTTATCAGGAAAAGCTGAAATGTCCCTTTCTGCTATTCAATTTCCAAGAACAAAAGAAATGAACTCCACCCTGTGGGCAAAGAATTTTTTTAAAATGATTACTGATATCCTGAAAGAAGATTTAATTCATTACAAAACAATACAGACCTTCCAATTCTGCTGTGATAAGTAACAGTGTAATGATATCCAGAAAAAAAGCCCACTGATGGTATATAATTAGTCATGTATTTACTGCATGGTAAATGTCCTTTGAAGAGGCAGTGAACTGGTAATAAAATACTCAACAACACTGTTTCACGAGGAATTATTACACTTTTATGCGTTATGTCAGTTTATAGAAGCTAGTAGCACTGCAATCTGCTGTGGAATCTTTGACCACACAGGTTCCCATCACATCTTAACAGGGGCCATGGAATAATGAAACAATGTGATACACATTATTAAAAATAACAATGGATGCTCAAATAATTAACATGCCTGAAACACTAAGGATCACTCCTCCTCCTTGTTGCAATAAACACAGAAAACCATACAATACAATGGGAGTCAGCTGAAACTTTTATGGCAGAAATCGTAAATCTTAGGGCAAGATCAACTACTTCATAAGTAGCATGGAGATCTAGATTAGTTTTATGCAGGGTTCTCAAGATAAATTCATGCAAGTTTTAATGAAGTCCTCAGCAAAAAGCAGTTCCAGACAGCTGTATGACTGAAAATAAGCCTGGAAAACTATGCCTTCAGGCTGGAAGCAATTGAAAATGAGGATGGAACAACAGCTACACAAGAATGCTTAAGAAGATAGAGAAACAATGTTCTACATTCTTGCATTGTAAGAAAAAAACAATTTTCACAGACTGAACAAGGCACAAGAACACAGAGACGAGGAGAAATGGAAGGACAAGAGCTTTTTCTTCTTTCACAAATCTCTATAATTACCCACTCCATTAGCATGATAGAATGAAAAAAAGAAATTATTCATTTAGACAGCTCCTATGAAATCTTTACTATGTCACTGCTTATCTTATCTGAAGTAGTTTTACACATATCAACACCAATTCATGAGTTGCAGAATGTCTCAATTTCATTCCTATCCCAAAGAGTGGCCAAATATTTATCATTTCCTTCACAACACTGGAACAGCTAGAAATTTTGCAAGGTCATAACTGAACAGAACTGATTTGCAGATAATGGCCTGATTCAAGTACCTATACTTTTTCCTTTAGAAGACCTGTTGTCCTCCAGTTGTTATAAACTGATGTTCAAAAGGAATACTGGGGATCCAACTTTTCCACTTGCATCAGGTTACATGCATAAGGTCATATCCCTTCAAAAATACTCAGATTTTGTTTACAGATCCTAGAGGTTTCCCTGGTGTTCACACAAAGCAACAGGTTGAAAAGGTGGTGATTTTGTTGTTGTTGTTGTTGTTTTTGTTGTTTTTTTTAAGTTACTTGATTCCCAAACACTCCATATTAGCATTTCAGAACACTGATGTGCAATACCACTGCTCTAATTCACTCTCTCTCTTCCAGTCCTGCAGCAAGAGGGGGTGAAATCTATCCATTGGCAATGCAAGTCTTTGAAGGATTATTTACCTGGCAGCTGCTTGGCAGTACAGCAGAAGGTTGCTTCCCAATAAGGGGCATAAACCTCTGAGGTCAAAGGAATGCAGATCATAAACAAGCACAGCAATTTCAGGATTAAAAATTAAAATTAAAAATTGAAAAAAAAATTAAAAATTGAAGTATAATATATACTTCAATACTAATTTAAATCCTACTCCAAAATCTAGGCTAAAGTAAACTTTGCCTCGAGCAAAGGTTTTAGATTCATAAGAGAATTACTTATGGGCTCAAAAGTAATGACTTTGGTTTTTATCTCAAAGGTGATCATTTTCCAGAAAACCTAGCTCAATCCTGTGCTCCCACAGAGCACTTGATTTGTGCCTTCTCATGTGAAGTTCATGGAGGAGAGGATGGTAACATCATCCACAGCCACAAGTATTTCAATGCCAAAAACGCAAACTTCATGGACATATATGAATAGAATGAAAGAAAAAAAGAAAAAAAAACAAACAAACAAACAAAAAAAAAACCAACAACAACCTGTTCCTGAACAGAAAAGACAAAGGTTTTGGATAAGCATGAAACAGGTCTTTTCGTTTTTTGAATTTCCCAAGAAGAAGAAATTGCCCATGTTGACATAATGTTAGATATACAAATAGAGGTACATTCACTATAGACAAGGTAGGTCTACAATCTTGTTTTAACCATGACACTGCATGTAACCTTCCAGCTACTAAAAAGCATGCTTTCTTATTTGAGAGTGCTTTCTGTTCTTTTCCTTAATCTATTTCACATTTCATTTTCTGATCTAAAGGTGACACTGAACAAAAAGTGTTTCAGCTGGCATTTAACCATAAGCTACCAGTCTGGGCTGAGTAAAAATGCGTAACATTTTTTCCTTTTTTTATCCTCAGAAAGACAGAGAAGTCTAAAATATATTGGGAAACAAATACAGAAAAAAACATGCTGTACAACTTCTACTATGCTTCTGAGCACAAGATTTGATATCCCTGTATCTGATCTCATAATTGTGCATAACCAAAACAGCAGCCAAAAAGGTCAGAGCCTATAAAAACATGAAGATGATTCATCATTAGCATTCACCCTAAATTGCATTAAAAAAAAACTATAATCCAGACCAGATTTATCATTCCTCTTAAACTCTGCAAGTACAGAGAAAGAAACTTCATTCTGTTCCTGATATCATCAGGGATTTTATGAGTAATACTATGGCAGCAAAATGCTGGAAAACAATACAGTACCCATAAAAATGTAATATTTCACAAGATAAGGAAGCTGTTTGCCACGACTGATATTTCTTTAGACTTCTTAAATAAAGCCAAATAATATTTCCATAGCTCTCCTGCATGCTCTGTCACAGCAGCCCTTTCAAAAGGAGTTCCCCATTGGGAACACCAGAGACAAAGTGGGACTAGTGCTCTCCAGCCTGGAGCAGGAGGTTGCCCTTTTCTCCTTGCCCCATTTATCAGTGTTGCAGGCAAAAGCTAAGAAGGAGGCACAGATTGGAATAATTACACAGATAGTTGGAGCCTTATTAAACAAATTGCTCGGGATCAGTAGTATTTAAAATCCATTGAGAAAATGAATAGATGCCATCAGAAAGCTTCTAAGAGAGATGGATTATAGAAAAGTGCTACAACATGAGGAGCTGCAAGATTTCATGTGATACATCCTCTGTCAGGCAAAGACTGGATTCTAATGAAAAAGTCAATGAGAAACCCTTTTGTAACACACATAAGCACAGCATAAATAAATGTGCAATTTGACTGCAGAAACATGATTTTACTTGACATCAGTTTTCATCAGTGGGTTTAGTTTGCAAATGACAGAAAGCTATGATAGAATGAAATTGATTTAATGCATTTGCAATCATTTGTACCTACATGTCTTATCAGGAAAAAATATGATTGCAATATAGGCAAGGAGCTGAGTAAGCACACAACAATTGAAAAAACAAAAGCATTCCATCTGAAACTGAACCTGATATCATAAAGCTTAGAACACAGGCATTCTTTCTTATCAGCACTGGATGCACTGGGGATATTCTCCATCTACCATGCATACCTTGCACAAAAGATGTTCACCTTATATACATTACTTGTCTTACACTTGCAATAGCTTTCCCGAGCAGTACATACATATTCAACACTTTCCTCAAAATCATTAACAGAGGGTTCTGTCTCCTTGCACAGGCTCAATTTTTTTGTAGTGGTGATCCTGAGACCCTTGGGATGAAGTCAGAACTCTTCCTCACTGTGTTCACTGGGCAAACTCGGTATTCATGCATGCTCAGTTAGTGCCTTGCCTTGATCGCGCAATATTTGATTTCACAAAATTAGCTGATTCAAGCAGAACTACCTTATCTACCTGATATAAACAGGTCAGTATATCATCGTTATCTACTTACTGCAAGAGCATAGATTCTTCCTGTTTTCTAAACAAACTGTGGGGCTGTCAATGAGCACTAGCAACCTTAGTAATATTACTACAACTTGTATTAAATCCACTTTCCCTCTCCTATTAAAATACCTGTTTCTCAAATAATGTCATTCTTTATGTAGGACAGAATCATCCAAAATTTCTGCAATACCACTTCAAGCTTACAATTTTATAGTGGCATGTCAATGAAACAAATGGAAGACTCCAAATTAAAAATGTATATAAATAACAAAGAATAACCAGAAGGTACAATTAAATCTTCTGCTCAAGAAAAACTAAACTAGACTTTGGAAAAAAAGTGTTTCCACAGGGAAGTAGCCATCAGTGGCAAATGTGAAGTCTTATATCCCATGCACTATCAACAAGAAGGGAAAATTACAGCATACGCTACTGGCAAACCACCCTCTTGCCTCTAAGACTAAAATTTCCCCTATGGTTTTCCCAGGTACCATAAGGCTCCCAGTGCTTATGTTACGAGGAAAACACAAAGTCCTTTCCTAAGACATAATGATATTATTACAGAAATAAAACCACTAAAACTTTGCCATAGACTGAAGCCATATTTATTTCAAACCATTCCAGTTATGTTCTATTCAGCTTCTCTGTAGTTATAGTGCTGCAATTTGTCTGAGAGACTCTCCAAGGTGTAGGCATTAAAATTAAGGGTGATCTCATATGCAATCAAGTCCTTGTATGCTTTGGTTTGTCCCTCCATTCTTACTCATACTTTCCCACAACCACAGATTATGTGCTTTTCACACACAACACTTCATGCTATTCAGCCATTTACACACTGAGCCATTTCTGCTCTTTCTGCTCTCTCTTAGGAGAAGTATCTAGCTAAGTATCCAGTGTGAAACTTGATCCATCTGTTTTCAAGGGAAGTACAAAATACACATGTATACTTTTGTATGTATGTTTATATATATACCTACATACAGACACATGTATATATATGTCTTTTGGACAAATACATGCAAATGTTTTCTTGGTACAACAAGACTAAACTACCATTCCAATCTGAAAGGCAGAGTTACATTCCCAGTGTTAAAGACCCAGGATGTGTTGGGTTTCAGTATTTGCTGCAACTGCTCTCATGCATGCAGAATTACTACAAGCCACAAAAAAGCTTCCTCTGCTTTCCCCATGCAGCTTGCAGGTTCAATGCAGCAAAGAAATGCAGCTGACAAGAAGCAGGACTGGAGTGCAAAGCCCTTGCAACCCTTTTGTCATTCATACAGTCATTCATCCACCTTCTGAACTGCACAGGAGGCATAGGGATACCTCTCTAGTACAACAACTCCCAGTATCATGAAGTCACTAGTGCTCCTCTTGTCTGCACAGAGGACTCAAGAATTCACTACTAATCCAACATACAGGTGGGAAAGGGTCTAGAGCAGTGGCTTCCATTTATCGCTTATTTCCCACAGGCTTTCACCGTGCTCTGAAAGCAAAGAAGCAGCTGAATTGAATGCATCATTGAGGAGAATAGGTCAGATTTATCCCAGGATTAAACAATCATAAACAAAGGAGATGATAAGAGAGGCCACTGTTTTGCATTATAATTGATTTTTGTTTTGTTTTGAGATTTTGGAGGGTATTTTGCTTTAAGATCAAATCATAAATTCTATAAGTTCTCAATTGCATAAGTCGTTGATTTTTAAAAGGCTGATGAACAGCTTCAATACACAATAATCCACTCCACTTCAAAGGATTTCAATGCATCCCTATCAGCAAAAATGCAGTACCACTGTATTTGTTCCCACTTCACGGAAAAGAAACCAGGATCATAAACAAATGTAATGCTTAGAACAGTCAACTTTTAAATATTTTTATGAAGTTCAAGTGTAAACAAACATCCCCCAGGTTTACATGGCTCTATTGAAACTAATCTGCATAGTCAATATTGGAACACTGTATTCTAGCCAATCTAAAATTAGTACTTGAGACACTCCAGTGTTGTTTTCCATGAAGAAGTGACAGAGAAAAGGTACTACAAAAACCACGTGCATTGAGTCACCTGTTTACGCTTCTTAAAGCAACTACCCAGATAGGTTTGAGGCAGGTAAGCTTAAGGGAAGAGTACAAAGTTACACTTCAGAGAAGTAAGGTTAAAAAAATGTAACTGTGGCATCCACCTACACTTAACAACTGGAAATTCATTTCCAGTCTCAGACACTGACAAGGCTCAAAAGACCTACTTTGTTCTCTACACAAAGACTGGCTGGCACTACTGGTAGAAATGCCTAGCCAGTGCGACTACATTTTCCACATGGAGTTTAAAGACACTTTTAATAGAGATGTTGGAAAAAGCAATAGTTACATACCTAGAAGCAGAGAACTGCAGGCTCCATGAAAGTGGCTTCAATACCTACACAGGCAAATTACAGAAGACAAAACATGAAATCATAGGTTGTTGATGGCTAAAGCACATAGGAATATTTAAAGCACAAGAAGTACTTGATATGCTTGCTGTCAACTGAAAAATGTGTCAACTGTTTCTCTTCCAAACACATAGCCTGTGCTGTAACTTGCAATCTACCTAACATACACGTAAGGTAGAGCCACCTTCACTGCTTAATCTGTAATTTGATATTCATACAGTAAGTTAAAACTATGGATTAAATACTACCCACTAAGCCACTTAAAATCCCTTCCAGATATGTCTCCATAAATTCAAAACCTTTTCCTTTAAAATAAAAGGATTACATCAGAAGTGAAATAAATTAAAATACCGATGACTATGATAGCTCCAGCATGAAAGAAATATCTATGAGATAATGGTTACAAAAATGTTGCAAGACTTCAATATTTGTTGATTTTCTGTTGCTTGTTTTAATAATGCTAAAAATGGAAATAGATGGGGGAGAAAAGCCTACAGGAGATAGAATGAAAGGTCTTCTTAGCTGATGTAGTGAAAAGTAAGGAAGTTGTGAAATTCTGCATAAAAATCAGAATAATTTCTAAAACCTCCCTTATTTACAAGATAATATGCTATTACCGTTTATAAAAAAGGAACCAGATGCGCACTCTTCTTTTTCTTCATACAAGAAAGTGCTCTGTGCTTTCTTTTAAAAAGACCTATTCACTGCACACTGTAAATAAATTGGGGTGAACTAGGGGGAAGCAGGGGACAGAAGTCCTATCTTAAATGATATAATCCAGTTGCCACATTGAGCTGCAAGAGAAATGACAGTCAGATCTCCATCCATCTGAACAGCCTTCATTGCTCTGGAGGAAAGAAAGTGTACTAAGTAATTTGTTAACTGAATGGAAAACAGAAATTTCCAAATGGAAAAAAATGCAACTTAGTACACTATAAAGCAAGTTACTAATACACTGCAGTAGAATGTAATTTGTGAACTGAATCTCAGGGCATTTCCTTTCACCTGTCTTTACTTCAGAGATAAATGTTCTTGAACTAGAGGGGTTACATACTATATAACAGTTGCCAATTTTGTCTGTCGCATGCACACACAAAAAATAAACATATATGAAAACAGTATGAAAATTGAGAATGATTAGAAGCATTACGATGTGGAAATACCACTTAGGCATGAAGAGCGCATAACATTACCCTTGAATAATTAAGGGTCGATAGGTCAGTACTTGCATTCAGACCTTTCCTCAAAGCAAGGTTACCAAAGTGACCTATCCTCAATCCGCTGCCTTCCAATGTAGTTTTTGCCCATCTCTGTTCCAGGTTTTCCACATACTTGGAATTCCACAGATGGTCCCCATCACCCCCAAAGAAACCTTTTTTTCCAGATGAATTCCCCAGAACAGAGCAGAAATTTATCTTTTAGAAAACAGAGGAATATTTTCCAGAAATTCACAATTCCCATAAGTGCAACAACTGGCTAATAATTCGTTATTCTATAACTTTAAAAAATCTGATAGAAGTTTGAACGCATTTTCACAAGGCACTTATATTCCAGTAAGTACTAGAAGGCTCATCATTTCAATTCAAATAATACAGTCTTAGAAAAGCCTATCCTAAAACCACGTCTAGAATTTTAGCCAAATACTTTAAGCAAGGTATTCTAATGTCCTTTGACAAGCACAGAGAACAGTCAATATTCCAGTTCTACAGTCTCTCCTTTTTCTAAGCACTTTATTACATTTCTTTAAGTTAATGATTTGCTAAGATTATTTCCCTTCAACTACCCTTTGTATTTCTTCATTTTCTTCTTTAAAACTTACTTAAGTAACAAAAGCCATTGTGACAAAAAGATAAAAGATAGCATAGTATGTGATTTCCCAGGTGAAGTGTCTCACCTCAGCACACACAGCTATGCCTGTAAACTCTTTTATGCCATCACAGTATCGCAGCCATGCATACATATACACTGTTTGGCCAAACACCCCGCATTTATAACATTATTTTCATTTGGATTGTATGTTTAGTGATCCTTTTTTCACAGGTCTACGTGCATCTCCAGTGAAATATCTGTCTCTGGTATCTGCACCCTACTACAAGGTGCAAAGGCAGATTTCTATCTTAAAATAAATTTAGTATAATTAATAAAATATTAATAATGTATACAGAAATAAGATGTCTGGACAGAGAGGATACATCTCTCTTGTAAATGCTAATTTATAAGAATTCATAAAACTAATTTATAAGACTATAATTTATAAGTGGACTAATTGAATACATTTTTCAGGAAAAAGATGAGAAATCCTGTAACTCAAATGATACAGAAATGTATATAAGGAAAATCTTTAATTTCCTATATTAGTGTAATACTTTAACAGGAAGTCATCAAAGAGAGGTAAACTTAAATTAAATGAGAATAAAGGAAATCTGGATTTAATAATTGATTTTTAATCTCCTTTGCATTTATACTTCCATGACCTTAAAGAAAAAACAAAGCCGCCCTTTCACTGTCTGCAATAACCACTGAAACAAATATTAACTCTAAACCAAATTAAAACAGTATCTTAAAGGACTGAAATAGTTCACTAAAAGTACATTATGCAAGTGGAAAACAACTTTATCCAAATGATCTACATTCAAAACAAAATCGCTGAATAAAGAAATTTCTACTAAGAGGATTTATTGTGAGCCTGGGTTGGAATTTTAAAGGTCTGTTAAAAAAAAAAAAAAAAGATAGATGCCTGGGAAAAGTTCTTTACATATATATACAGTATTTTTGAGTGCACATAGACATTTTTTGTACATCCACCATGCCCTAAGAGACCCAGGTCTTTCAAGATGTCCCATACTCAGGGCTCCACGGGGCACATTCACTGCTCCAGAATTCTCAGAACATTTAGAGGATGGGCAGTGTGATCTGTACACCTTACAGCAAAACTTCTGCTGAAGCAGACAGCCACTGAGATCTCCATGAGCCATGGCTAACTGTGCTCCTCAAGACCACTGCTGTATATTCCTACTCCTCTGGCCAAAGCTTACAGTCGCTGCAGCTGGAACATGCTACATCAAGAATCACTCCACACAAAACACCTGAACGCCACTCACCTGAAGACCATTAACACTGGTTGCTCCCAAGTATTATCTAACAAGCTGATTTCAAGTTCTCCCCTACTTCTAAACATAAGTTTTCTGGTATGCATCTATTTTCTGAGATTGAGGCCCACAAATTTTTTAACAGTGTTTTTCTTCACTGATCAAAACTGAAGATGCCAGAAAGACATTATTTACTTTATAAAATATCAAACCAGTTTTAAAAGACAGCTCGCTTAAATGCTTTACTTAAAGATACTAGTATTATTAACATTCTTTAAATAAAGTTAAATGCTCTACTTTGCCCCATACTTACAGTCTTTATTTTTAACTTTTCAATCAATTTTGGCAGTGCAGACAGATGTGACTTTTATTAGCTTTCCCTACTCCACTATGGCTGACTCTAGCTTGATTTCAAATGCTTGCAGAATGCATTTGCTGTCTGGACTACTAACCAATACATTTCTCTTTCAACTTGTTTCCTTAGAAGGTGATGGAATCAATTTTACTACTGTTATTTTCAGAAGAAAAAAAAAAAGATGGAACTTCAAAGACTACTGTTTTGTTTTAAACAGAGCCAGTCTGAAATTCAACTACCTGCTAGACTCTAAAATGCTTTTTTAAGCAGTTCACATAACATAGCAAGTAAAAAACATAAGACAACACTTCAGTAAGTATGAAAAGACAGGAAAAAACCCAAATGCTTTTACAGTCTGTTTGTAACTACGCATACAATATAAATTAAGCATAAGGTAACAGTAGCTTAACTAATTCTATTAATCTCTATGAAATACACATTTCATTTGGCCATTTTTACATCCTGTAATTATTCCAGAGGAAACGCAGGTTAAAGGTTCAACTAGCACTTAAAATGTCTCCTAACCCATAATTATATCAACAAGACTTGGCCTGTGGGTAAAATTTAGAAACCTATGACAGAAAGCATTTATTTTTCCCAAATACTTTGTGGAGATCAATTATTGGAGAGAATTTCTCCTTCGCTACTAATATTCAGTCATATGCAAAGTTTACCTCAAATTGAAAAGCTATTCACAGCCTGCACAATTTGGGCCAGGAAGCATAATTATTGAGGTTTAGTAAGTGATTAAAACAGAATCATGAGCTTCCTTTTCAAGTTTATTCAAAGAAAGCATCATCTACTCCACCTGGACGTCATGAGTCCATGAGGCCAGACAGGATACAACCAATACTGAGGCAGCTGGTAGAGATGATAGCCAATCCACTTTCCGTCATCTATCAGCATTCTGGTCAACCAGAGGGGTCTCAAAGGATTGAAGGCTTGCCAATGTGACTCCTTCTACAACAAAAGTCTTAAAAAGGATCTGGGGAACTACAGGCCTATCAGCATAACCTCAGTGCCAGGAAAGGTTAGTTACAGAGCAGATCATCTTAAGGGAAATCACACAGCAGGTGGAAGACCACTGAGGGATCTGGCCTAGCAAGCACGGGTACCTGAAAGGAAGATCCTGCTTGACAAACCTGACTTACTGCCATGATCAAGTGACCTGCATTACAGATGAGGGTAAGGCTGCTGACATAGTCTACCTAGACTCCAGCAAGGTCATTGACACTGTCTCCCACAGCACTCTTCTGGAGAAGCTGGCAGCCCATGGATTAGGAAAGTACACTCTTTTCTGGGTAAAGAACTGGTTGAATGGTCAGATGCAGAGGGAGGCAGTGAATGGAGTTACATCCATCTGGTGACCACCACGAGTGATGTTCCTCAGGAGTCGGTATTACAGCTTATTCTGTTCAATACCTTTATTGATGACCTGGATGAGGGCATTTAGTGCACCCTCAGTGAGTTTGCAGATGACACCAAGTTGGTAGAAAGTGTTGATCTACCTGGAGGAAGAAAGGCCTTACAGAGAGACCTGGACAGGCTGGCTTGCTGGGCTGAAGCCAATGTGATGAGGTTCAAAAAGAACAAGTGCCTGGTCCTACATCTTGGACACAACAACCCTAGGCAATGCTACAGGCTTGGGCCAGAGTGGCTGTAAGACCGTGTGAAAGAAATGGACCTGAAAGTGTCATGCCAGCAGGAGCAGGGAGTCAATCATCCCTACATACTCAGCCCTAGTGAGGACACACCTCAAATACTGCACTCAGTACTCAGAAAGACATCAAGGCCCTAGACTGTGTCCAGGGTTGGGTAACAAAGCTAGTGAGGAGTCTGGAGCACAAGCCTTATGAGGAGCGGCTGAGGGAACTGGGACTATTTAATCTGGAAAAGAGGAGTCTCAGGGGTGACCTTACCGTTCTCTACAACTACTTGAAGGGAAGTTGCAGTGAGGTGGATGTGGGCCTCTTCCCCCATGTAACTAGCAATGGAACTAGAGGGAATGGCCTCAAGTTGCTCTAGGGGAGATTCAGGTTGGACATTAGGAAATACTTCCTCTCCAAGAGAGTGGTCAGGTGCTGGAACAGTCTGCCCAGGGAGGTGGTGGAGTCACTAACACTGTAGGTGTTCAAGAAATGTTTAGATGTTGTACTGAGAAGCATGGATTAGTAGGAAATATTGCTGACAGGTGGACAGTTGGACTGGATGATCTCGGAAGTCTCTTCAAACCTTGATGATTCTATGACTCTATGATTCTATGATAAAAGCTTAGTTACAGCTGTAGACATTGCTCCATCATTTTCCAAGATGGGAGGAGAACCTACAAACTATACAATGTTGTGATGTACACAATCACAACAAGTTTAGATAAATTAGGCTCTTAGGAAAAAGTATATATGTACAAAATTCAATTTGAAATACAATGGGGAGAGGTTGAGCATTCAGAACAGGCAAGAATTCAAGCGGATAACACAATGAGCAAAACTTACATATCTTACCTATGGAGTTTTATTCTCCTTTTTTCCATTAAATTTGAGTGACTGCCATACACAGCATAGATTGAATAAAACATATAACTGCATTAACAACTTACCACCAGTAATTTATAAGACACCTAAATAACAGTCTATTGCTTGTCATCATTAGTAAGTCTCTGATTTTGTTCAGCCATGTTCAAAACCACCTTGGTTTTTGATGTGAAAGCATCAATAGAAGCTTTTCATAATGAAGGTCGTGGGCACCAATTCAAAGTCTGTGTATTGGAAAACAAGTACTTCGCTACTCATTGCAAATAGTGCAATTGATGAACATCAAAAACTTATAAAAGGTACAATATATTTATATACACATATATTAAACTCTCAAAATAGTAAATAGTAGAATTAAAGCTGTTCATGAACCATGAATTCAGTTGTCTGATATGTAACCAGGATAATTGCTTTGCTGAATTTTATAGTGTGAGCCATCTATGCAGCCAAGGAGTGCGGAAAGAGGGGAAAATAAATACAGCAGAAACACCAATGCTCCTATGACCAGTTCAGTGTTACAAGTTAAAATAGTTCTTCTCTTCTAAACCTTTATTTTATGCACTGCTTATCCCATTTTATGAGATATAGAAGTATAAGAAATCACTGTACTCCAATATATACAAAAATTATACAAAAATGCAGAAAGAGCAGTTTAATGACAAAGAATTTAACACTGACCCACTATAGAACCAAAATAAATCTAAATTGGAATGACCACAGGTAATGAATAAAGAATTTTGCTTTACACAAGCTTTTCTGCTATACATTATTTATTTTTTTTATTTTCCAGTTTTCCTAAAGAAGAAAAAAAATAGAAGCCTCAAAGCCACCCTAACTGGGTTTTACATATTTTTAGAAATTTCCCAAGGTGGTCCTTTCCTTGGCAATTTTTCTCCAGAGTTGCATTAACATCTCACTCATCAACACAGATGGTCAATAGATATAAATATGCATCTGTAAAGAAGCCAAGCATTAAACAGACAACCTAGTGCAAATCTCAGGCTGTTTTATGTTTCAAACACTATTCCTAACCATTCTGATCTTTCCACAGTCAAAGCTACAAAGAGATCAGGGAGCATCTTAAAAGGATTTCCTATGCATCTTCTTCAAAGTAAAACACAAATTATTCAAGATTAGATATAGGTTTTTTGCTGCTCAAACTAGTTTTCTGACTGCTTCTCACTTAGTTCAGTTTATATTGATGACATTTAGGGGATGGAGATGGAATTAAAATATCAAATCTTTACTTCCAGTTCAGAAGATGTTCAACACTATATGGATGCAACAGAGAAGTCTGAAGTCTCTCTGACCTTTCTGTCCTATGGGACAAGATTTACACAAAGACTAACAGTACTCACATACTTTCTCCACTACAAAGGAACTAATATTTTTGTTGATACTTAGCATTTGGGTCATTACATCCCACTATTAATTATGGGGCTGCTCCAAAAGTAATGCCTCCTATTTCATTATGCTAGCCCACAACATCAGAAGCAGATATTGGCAGTACGGCAGGAGAGGTTCAACCTTCTCACAGTATTCTGTTATATTTTTAAGCCGTCTGACAGATGACAGCAGAGGAGCAAAGCGGCATAGGAGTGTGTATGAAGTACAGGTGTGTCACTAAATTCCTCCATGTTGAAAAGATGGCATTGACACTCACTGATGCTAGCTGAATGTTTATGGAGACTAAACAATGGATATCAGCACAGCAAGGTGGTGGGTGGTACATTTCAGCAATAGCAACATGAAAGGCAAACAACATTCCAGATGGCCATACATAGATGTCACAGCACAAAATGAAGAACATCTTGATCAACTCATCTGTGGCTAATAGTAGTGATTATGTTGAAAACCTAATATAGCTGAGAACTTACTCTTATTTTACTCTTTGTAGTTGTTAAAGTCTTCATCAAAATGAACAAGGCGTTGCTTTCAGAGTGACCTATGTATGTTTTTCTTCTCTTTCCAAAGGATACTACTCATCACTGTCATAATCACAGCTCATGATGCAAAACACCAGATCCTGTCCCAAGTGCATGTCTGTCTTATCAGTTCCTTGCCCTTCCCTAGTGTCTGGAGAAGGAATTCAACTTTCTGCATCAGCAATTTCTTTGTTTCATTAGTGAAATTGGTCACATTTTACAAATGATGCAAATGAGCCAGGCTTGAACATTTTGCTTGCTGACAAGTCAAGTTCTGCTGTTTTACAACAGGAATGCCAGAAGCAGTCTAACTTTAAACATCAAGCTTCCCTGCACTAGGCTTGAGGTTTCTTTTCTGCTTCACAGAACCAAATTACCTTTGCTCAACATTGACATATTCATAGCCAGAGTTTGCAGAAGATCAGGTGTAGTCAAAGCAGATGGTGTCAAACACTGAAGTATTCTAAACATTTCTCTTCTTAAGCATCACTCAACACCTCTAAAGATAAATGTATTTTAGAAGATAGAGCCATGTGTTAAAAAGCAAAAGGCTTCAATGGAATCAGGGTGGATGCATAATGTACCTGCTAAGTAAATAATGTTATTTTTATTGATGAATAAAGCATCTTGTAAATTTCCATAAAATAAAATAGTGTGCAATTGATATGTTCGAATGTAACTTTTGGAAACTTATATTTGATCAGAAATAAACACTAATCTAAATAAAGCTGTACAGAACTTTCAAGACATTTATTAAAAACAATCTGAAAAACATATGCATGGTCAAATTTTACTTTATTCTTCACTGAAGAAAAGTATGACAGCACACACCTGTTGTTTACAACTGCTGCTAATGAAAAGGTGCCAACACAAACCTATTTGCGAACTCTCCGTGCTGCTCAGTAGAAAGAAACTAAGGCCCTGATTCAACAAACTCTTTGTTTTGATTGAATATGTTACCTGCATTGAAAGTTCACAGGAATATTTCACTCAAAATAAGCTGTCAGTGTACAATAACATTTCAACACTCAAAGCTAAAATGGTACCTAAAAAAAGGCCACCAACACTAATATGCTTTGTTTGTGAATAATCGTGATGCATACTTTTAGATGGGGAATAATGTCTCTTGTTATTTTTGTCACTTACAGCCTGTCATAGTTCAGTAACTGCCCACTGGAGATCACACTGACCATGAGATTTCTATAGTTGAGATTGGCAGGCAGAATTTAAACTGTCAGTCCATTCATTTACAATAGCCCCTTTGCTCTGCTAATGGCAAGGCATTCTCTGTAAGCAACAGCAATTGCTCCAGCTTTCTGCACAAGGTTCCTGTGTACCAAAACAAGTATAAAACATCACAGACTTACCTCATACCCAGTATGTGATCTAAGTATTCTCTGCAAGAACAGCATCTGCAACAGCTAGCGCTTAATCTGATTATTTGTGTAATATGAAGCAAAGAAAATAACCACTCACAGATCAACTATATAACTTTCATTCTAATTACAATTATTGTCAAGAGGGGGAGGGAAAAAGGTAAATTCAACACTTAGGTATAGCTGTTAGTGCTTTTGAAACCCAAAGTTACCAAGAAGCATCAAACTGATTTTTGACCTTGTCGAAGTATTGCAGGACTCCCACAGAGCAAGAAAAGCACCTTTTCTTCTTATTGCAGCTTCATCTCTGACCCAGCAGTGCAGAACAGCCCTGGTCAGCTGCAGCCAGCAGTCCACCCTCACCTCCAACCTACACATAGGGCAGTACCCCTGCAGCAACTCCCTGTGTAAACCCAAGAATGTCTTTGGGCTCTAGAGATTAGTTAAGTATTAGTATTTTCAAAATGTATACGGTTAAGAAAGGAAAACAGAAACCTGTTGTACCTGCTCACCTCCGCTTATCTTAAACCCCCTGATCGCTGCTGTTTTCCAGATTTCACCTGCACAACCTACAATTAGAAAACCAGATTTCCTAAGGTAATTTAATGGATCCAATAAAAGCAAGCATCTGGTATCTTCTTAGATTTCATTTTTCAGACGAGACCTGCTCATCTGTATTTCTTGTAATTTAGTTCTTTGCAGAATATATAAAACATCAAAAAATATATGGTTTGATTTATGGAGCAGCTTCTACTCACAGCGTTACCTCATTGTGTACTCAAGCGTTATGGAAATGCAAAGCCCATGTGTAAACCTACACTCTTTAATAGCATTCTCACAGGCAGCCACTCCAGCAAGCTTTTGCTAGGAAGCAGAAGTGACCAAGGCAGTAATCTCAGACAGCAATTACTGACAATAGAAAGGAAGGTTAGAAGAAGAGGGCAAATAAAGTGGTGGGGTTTTTTTTGTTGTTGTTGTTATTGTTATTTCAATTAGTATTCCTGAATATGAACACATCTGCTAGAGCAGGTGAAGTGATAATTTACTTGTGGTTGTCAGCTCACCTTCAATTTGCCACCTCCAAATAACACAACACGTGATTTGGAGTTATCTTCAGGAAGTTATGATCAACTTGACAATTAAACTGGTGTCATTAGTGTTAATCAGTTCTCACTTAGATGGATAAGGATTTAACACAATAATTACAAGAGTAATTATGTTATTAATTACAAGAGTAATTATGTTAATACAATAATATTATGTATAATTACTTTAAGAGCAATTATCAATATTAATACTACATAATAATTAATATTAGTTTTACTGATCCCTGCAATTCCTGACTTAGCTGATGTTGCTACGTAAATTGTACAACACTTTTTGTGCATTTATCACCTTTATATGTTATTTCTCCTAAAGCTTAGTTGTTCAGTAACTGATTTTGAAACATCTGACCCCAATGATATTACTCACCTGTGTGAATAAATCCTAGCCCCACAGGGAACAGAAGAATTCTGTTTCTTTATTATCAACTTCCTCTGTGAAATAGCAAGCCCTTTTAAAAATATTGCCAGGTAGTAAAAACAGATTTTGCATTTTCTTAAAGCAGGAAGACATGTAGTAGGAGATGAGCCCCTCATCATCCATCTGTTCCCAGTTGTTCATATTTATATTATCAAACTTTCCAGATGTCACGCTCTTCATGTTTTGTCCCTGTGGAATGATAAACCATGCTCCTCTTACCAGCTCCGAGATCTACCCTTACATTTAGACATTGAAAATAACTTATAAATGACCAGTGTGTTAAATTCTTGTTTCCTATAGAGATTTCCAAGACCAGCATTCACCAATTCCCTCTTGCAAACTACTTAAAGAGAGAAGAAAAAGGATGGAGTGGTAAGTCTGGGTGGAAGAAAAGCAGCAGCACGGAGTGAAGTTAACTGGAAATAAAACTGGAGGCAGCCTTGCCTCTAGTGAGCCATTTATATATATTGAAAAGAGGAGAAGCAAACAACAAAACAAATGCCAGACCTGCAGGTGTGCTAACAAATTAAAACTGGAGCAGGAAAAGAAAAAATCTGTTATATCCTTTCAACCTCTGTTTCACCTCAGCAAACTGTGTGACACAATCATTATGCTGGATTCTAAGGAGAATTGTGTGCAATCAGCCTTATCAGCACCACCTGTAAACACACTGCAGGTATCTGCACAGTTTGCTACAGCTCTGCCCTGCCAGTTGGCACCAATCACAGGTGCTCCAAAGCTGCCCTGAGCTACTAAAGGATGGAGAAAGGAAAAGAACACAAACTCTGAGTTAAGAAATTGATATTACAGACACCACGTGGTGATAATTTCTTTCAGCCATTAAAGATATTTTCAACAGGACATGTTACAGGCATATGGCTACTCAAGAAAGCACTGAGGAGACTAAACACATGTTCTCTACTTAGGTGATTTCTGTCACTAGGAGTTACTCCAATGCTGTACAATCAATAGGCGTGTATGATCAGTAAGTGTACAGAAGTTAGGCTAAGTAGGATTATCACAGTGGAAAGATAACAAATGAAAAATGCTCACCAGTGTTGTAGGCTTGCAATAAACTCCACAAGAAGCTATCTTCAGAAAGAGATCTTTCCTCAGTGGTCGTCAGCACTTAAATGGAATCTAGAAGGGGGGGGGGCAGGCTCCACCCCTTCTGGTAGCACAGGTGAATTGCCTTCACATATGCTCCTATGGCTGACTCATTGCTTGCTTCAGATGGTCAATCAGAGGTTCAGGCCGTGATCGACAGTTCCCATACAAATGTGATGAGGGAATTTGTGAGGTTGCATTGGACACATCAAAACAGAATTACACATTGTGTTCTGAAATCTCCAGGTGATTTTTATCTTTGCATACATCTCACCCAAATTTTCTGCTTCACATAAAATTGTTGTCCTTCACTAAAATCTAAAAAATAGCAACTCAGTTTCTTTTTAGGAAGATAAAGTCAAAGAATTCCTGACTCTAAGAGCCAAAAACTATTTGTGTGTCTATTACTTGGGAGAAAGAATAATGAAAGAATTCAGGCTGGAAATGAGCCGGCAATGTGTCCTCAGAGCCCAGAAACCCAATCATATCCTGGGCTGCATTCAAAGAAACACGGCCAGCTGGGTGAGGGAGGTGATCCTGCCCCTCTACTCTGTGCTGGTGAGGCCTCACCTGGAGTACTACATCCAGATGTGGAATCCTGAGTACAGGAGAGACATGGACCTGTTGGGGAGTGTCAAGAGGAATGCTACAAAAATGATCCAAGAGATGGAATGCCTTCCTTATGAGGAGGACAGACTGAGAGAGCTGGAGCTGGTCAGCTTGGAGAAAAAAGACTCCAGGGAGACCTGATAGTGGCCTTTCAGTATCTAAAGGAGGGCTATAAGAAGACAACAGGCTCTTTAGCAGGGTCTTTTGTGATAAGGGAAAATGGTTTCAAACTAGAAGAGGAAGATTTAGATTGAATATAAGGAAGATGTTTTTTATAATAAATGTAGTGAACCTCTGGAACAGGTTGCTCAGAGATGTGGTGGATGCCCCATTCCCAGACACATTCAAGGCCAGGCTGGATGGGGCTCTAAGCAACCTGATCTAGCTGTAGATGTCCCTGTTCACTACAGGAGGGTTAGACAAGATAATCTTTAAGGGCCCCTTCCTACTCAAAGGATTCTGCCTCTTGTTGGACTGTATGTTCAGATTATTACAGTGCAAGTTCTAACAGTATTTTAAATAAAAATTCCTGAAGAACACAACTTTATCCATTCTCTTCAAACTCCCAGCAATGGTCTCATTCAACGGTATTTCCAAGTAGCTTTCTAGGGACTTATATTCAAATTATATCCTCACTGCCTGTACCTTATGTACAGGCATCCGGGCTCTGAGGCTGAATGGGCATGGCAATGACTCCCCAGGTTACTCCAGGCAAAGACCAAGATGGATGATGCAACCTACTGAACTTTGACAGGCAATGTAGACACAAATGTGGCATAAATGGCTACATATGTAAAGGTGGGTAGGTTTTTTTTTGTTGCTGCTTGTTTTCAGAAAAACAAGAATAAACAGAAATAAGACTGAATAAAAACAAATAATTGCATAGAGAACAAAAATTAAAAAGACCCCTTCTCCTGCAAATTCTCTTCTGTTCACAGTTGTTTAGGGAAAATAACCAGAACTAGACTTAGTACTTTTTTTTTTTTTTTTACCCTTCAGGATTAGGTTCTGCTTCACATAATTTCTAAGAAAGCCCCCTACAGTTTGGAAAGTTTACTCCAAAAATAATTTCTGCCAAATTACAGGAAGAATTACTCATACATTTATTACAAACTGTATGAAATAGTTATGTCTTTCAAAATATTAAAAAAATAAAAAGGGAGACTGATTCATCTGATTCAAGGAAAAACAACTTTTGTCTATAGAAGGTTGTAAATACTGTGCAGAATATTTTAAGAAGTAGGTTGCCAGCCCTAGTAAGTAAAATTGCCTATTTAGCAGAAAATGATGCATATATTCCTGCCCTAGCAGGGATGCTCACTTGCTCTATGAACAAAGCAAATTTTTATTTACAAAATCCTTCAAAACAAAGTCAGAGAAGAAACTGAGTCATACAAGTCAGACATTAGCATTTTAAATATACTATGTAGAACTTTCTGCAGAACTGCATTAGATAGTTTTAAATTAAAAACATTTTTAAAAAATTATACATAATACATAAGCCATTAGGTAGCTACAAAAAAGTTCGTGTTACAAGCCATGCTGACTTTGACTTAATAAAAAATAAATAAAATTATGCTTTGTGTTTGCAAAATGGAACTCTAACTACAATCAATAGGTTTTCCTGAGAAAAAGTGCAAACAGAATGGAAAGACATCTACATTCAAGACTAATCATACTCTCCAGTAGAGCAGGATAGTCTCACAGATGTGCAGCACTTGGGTAACAACACAAATTTGCAGGGAAATCAGAGGGTTCCTGAGATTGCTGTAGGCATAAAGTTAACACATCCCAGAAAATGAAACTCAAAAACTCAGGAATAAGATCTGACCAACAGCACTTCAGCGAAAATATTCTACCAGACCAGGTCTCAGTTTTGAAATTTACTCTGACTAACAAAAGCTTAAGATAAAGGCTTATGTCTGTGGCCATATTCTATTGCTTCAGTACCCCTATTTTTTTCTTAAATCATGATCAAGTCTCTGTTATTGTAACCAAGTTACTTGTTTTACAAAAGGGTAACTAGCAGCTTTCCTTCAAAATGTTTGGGAACTACTGTGGCTCCAAGAGGGCAATAAAATATATTAATATATTAATATATAATTAATATATCGTAATTAATATATTAATTATAATAAAGTATATTTAAAAATTGCCTATTGTAAACCAATGCTGGCAATGCATAACAGATTTGGGGATCACAGAGTTTGGACCACGTTTCCTATCCACCTGCAAAAGTAAATTGGGAGATTGGCATTATCAATTCAGAAAATTAGGAGGAACACTCCTGCATGGCAATTGCACTCCAACCACAGCAACAAGCAGACACAAGAAAAGCTTGTCATTTTGTCACTATAAGAATAAATGCCACATTGTCACGTCATTTCATAAACATACACATCAAGAAAGCAAGAGCAGTACACCCCTGCATATCCCTAACTGTTTTTGTCTATTAGTCTACTTTCTTCAGACAGTTCCCCAGCAGCTGCCTTCCTTGCTAGAAAAAAGAAAAAGCAGCCTGTTGCAATCCAACCTGTGGTTTTGGCAGGTCCTGAGCTTTTGTTCTATGGACAAAACCCACGTGTCTGGCTGGACAAATAATCAAGCCAGGTTTCTTGCAGGTAGAGAGTTGCTCTGCCCCAGAGTGGCTTGTCTTGATCCAATTTTCCTCATTATGTATTTTTCTCATGCTTTCTTATTGAACACCCATGATTTGGCATAGAGTATGCCACATATCGTATAAATATATGTTAAGTATATGTATAGCGAATACTTCATTAGCCACTTTAGACTTTCATTAGATTGCATAAGAGGTTCCAGCAGGGTTCTGCCCCTGTTCCAGTACTTTCTGGTTTGCTGCCGTAATACTAGGTCAGACAACAAGCTGTCCAACTACAGGAGGTATCGTTCTGGCTCTTGCTGGTAAGTTTTTTCCCTATCAGGGACTAGAGCTGTCTCAACCAATGCCTGCTTGGTTTGTTTGGATGATCAAGAAACAGCTGCTAACCTAAAAGACCCCGTAGCAGTCAATTTAGACCCTTGTAACTCCATTCCACACTTGCTAAACCTTTTCACCGAACCTTATTAGAAACAGAGCTCCCACCGCACAGGAGGGAATTAGAGGGTTTCTGCACTGCATTCACACCATCACAAGCTCTACTGGAACAGCTATGTGCTGGAGTGCTTTCCTCAGCCCCTATATTAAAGCAACTCACTTTACAGGTCAGTGCTCTGGCAAGCTTGCTCCTTGGCGAGACTAGCAGCTTCTACAGTGGCAGAGTGAGGTAGCCACAGCTGTACCAGCTGTGCATTTAATGCTGAGCACAGGTTCCCAACAGCTTAAGTAATAAGAGTTCAGCATTGAAGTCAAGATTACACATTAAGCATCCATGAGCAAAACAGAAGCAATTAAAGAACAACCAGGGAGCGCTCAAATGTGTAACCAGATACTCTCGTAGCCAATACATATCAATACAACATATAAAAACATGGTCAAGCACCACAGCTCTCTCCCTCAGAGTACCGTAGTTGGGTGGTCTTGCAATGAAAAGTATGTGTTAAATCACATCTTGTCCACCCAGAAAGACAGCCAGCTGTAAACTAGCTCCAAACGCTTTAAAACAGAAAGAGCTCCAATCAATGCTGCCAGTAACTTGAGTAACCCCAGAGAGGACATTTGTGGCCAAGGCAATGGTTGACCATAGCTTTACATCGGAACACAGCACTGGAAGGGACCTCCTGAATGGCAGGTCTAATGCACTATTTCCGCCTTTCACACCAAAAGGGAAAACAGGCATTCTCCATATGTAAGTGTGGAACATTCTAAGCCTACACATCTATACCCTGACAGCTGATACGCTAATAGCACTGCACATTTTCTGCTGTTCCCAATCCTGTTATGTCATAGAAAGCACTACTAGCAACTCAACTTCTGCAGTAAGGATTTCAAATCATCAAGTCATCAAAACAAAATTGCAGTAATTCACAGGTCCTAATGGAAAGATGAGAAAGCTGCAAAAGAAGTCAGGCAATGACTGGAAGACTGCAAGAGGCTGGAAAGACTATAAAAGAGATGACAGCAAAACACAGCACAAAGACCAAAGTTTTAGGACAAAAGGAAATGGGAAGAACAGCAACATTCCCGATGAGCTGGAACAGAGACACATGAAAAGAAAAACTCCACACATGAGCTTTTAGGTGTCCATTTTCATTCTGATGTACTAAAGAAATGTCAAAAGCCAACAGTCTGAACACAAGCCAAAACTTACATCAAAAGCCAAAGAGGAAAATGTCCGCTCTCCTGCCAAATGACTCTTCAGCCCATGATTTTAAATTTCTGGGAAATGTATGGTACATTTATTGTCAACTGGCTTGTGCTTTTTATGGCTTCTTGGATAATAGCAACACACCAGTGAGTTCTACAGGCAGTTTTAAGGAATGTTTACCAGGCAATATCCAAGATTTCTGGAGAATGTGAATTACCAAATAGACATTTTTAATTTAGTAACTTACAAAGTGAAAATTATACTTTACTCTTTGAGATTAGTTACTGTCATTAATGCTAATGGACATGAAAATAAACACAACCAGCATAACCACAAAATTCAACAGAATTTAATAAACTCATTTTAGGACTAGATAATTCATATCCCAGAGCTCTGGAAACCCTGGCACAAAAAGCAGGAAGTGGTGAAGAAAATATTTCAACAGTTCTCCAATACTGAGGATGGTGCTATCTGATCAAAAATGGCAAACATAATACCTATACTTAAGAAAGAAAAAATATAATCTGGGAAAAGAGGCTACTAAGTCTGATCTAAGCAAAATGTATGGCTCTAGGGCGATTGTTCAGAGGAGAGAAAAAAAATAGAATTGAAGAGATGGAAGTAAAAATACAGATGAATAAACATGTAACTGCATTTCCAACCCCCCCCCCCCCCCCCCCCCCTCCCCCCCCCAAAAAAAGCCCTTTAAATTTAACTTAATTTTTCTATTTTAAATGCGAGCATCTCTAGTAGAAATCATTTATTTGACCTTCAGTAAAGCATATGATCATGTGACTGATTCTTACTGAGCCTAGAAACAAAGGGGAGACCTGAAGTATATATGGACTTATTTGACTATGGAGTATTAAAAGGAAAAAGCATGCAACATGTTGAGATTATTACTGGGCTTCTACAAATATTTGTTCAGAAAACCATTTCATTTGGTAACTTTATCAACAAACTTAGCAAGAAAAAATACTTTGATAAGAAGTATCTTATCAAAACCAGCTTATAACACAAAGCTTAAAGATCAGATCAACAAGCAGAAGTGCCATACAGAATATAATAGTTTAATGGGTTACTTTGAGATGCCTGAGCATGGAAGTCCAATAGCAAAAAATACTGTTTCTGGAAATACCAGAAAATAAGGTTACTTATCAACTAGGAAAATCTGTGGGGGTAAAATATCTTGTTGGCAATATTTGTTGATAACACATAGACTGCAACCTTCCAATATAATCTATATGTGCCAAAGGCAAATATAATCTAAGCACTTATCAGTGCTTAGTGTGATATATCCAGCAGAGAGAGGGAAGTGTTAGTGCTAAAGTACTTCAGGAGAGAATACAAATCTGCCCATTCATGTCCCAGAAAGCTGAATACAAACTAATGACAGAGGAGGTCTTAAGAGTGTTACAGGAGTAGAGAGCATCTCTCAGAAAAAGACACAAAGAAAGAAAAAAAGCAAAAATAGCCCAGCAAGACTAACTGAGAGAATGACTTCCTCTTGCAAGCACAAAAACATTAAAACAAAGAAACAAGTAAATAAAGAAAAGATACCAAAAACACACACAAACTCTGTTTCACTGTGCATGAATTTCCACAACTGGTTGTTCATGTTTTTTACCTAATTACTGATATAGTAAACATGGAGATTTTTATATTTAAACTATTAAACTATTAAATATCATTTCTATCTGATCACATGTAAATCTGCTTGCATTTCCCTTACAAGGAAGGTTGGTCTCATTGGAATGAGCAGAATGAGTGTCAAAACCTAAATCCTGTACACCCAAATATTAAGATGTTCAAAGGAATTCAGACATCTATTTTTAAAACCTTTTTATGGGAATCAGACTCAGTTCTGTCAGTTCTCATTGAATAACCTAGTAGAACTAAACAAACCGTGCAAAAAGAGTCTGAAATTTGTCTGTCTGTAGTGCAGGCAGATGACTTTTCTGTCAGACAGGAAGATGTGACTGGACTATTTGGCCTCAAGAAATCCTTTTAAAAAAAAAAAAAAAACCACGGAACCTAAGGTGTGGATTGTTCAGACTGTATCCTTTCAGTGATATTTGGGCATTTCCGAAGAAGACATGCTAACTTTCAGAAATGCTGGACAAGCCCTCTGTAGTCAGGTTTAGCTTGTGCCAGCGCAAAAATGAGCCTGGCCCTGTTGTGATGATCTGGCTTGCCTCATTTGGTCCCACCAGTGGTATGGAACAGCAGCCTGCCCATCAGGCAAGGTTACATTTATGCTCTGTGGGGAGGCTATTCAACATCTGTCTGAACTATGAGAATAAGGCCAAAGCTTTAAATAAGTAGTTAGTGAAAAGCCACCTTACTAGCTTAGCAGATTCTCCAATCTGGCACACCTCATAAACTGTTTTAATCAAGAAGTTCTGCCTGTTCTTTCTTTCTTGTTCATTTTTTGAATCTATGCTAACATTCCTTTCTCTTCAAACCATAGCAGACTGCTAATCCAATGTGTACCTGTTTTTTTATCCTTAACACCCGTATTTACAGACCTAAAAAATAATGGTATATCTTTAAGTGCAGCCTTTAGATGGGCATAGGGATACTTTCCGTAATACTAAAGCTAGGACATATAGAACAGTCGTATACGTAAATATGCAAGATGCAAATAATTTTTTCTTTGTATGATAAGTTTTTCTTCGGACAGAAAACTTCTGGGGCTTCTATCTGAGCTAAACAACCAAACTGAAAGCAGACTTGGCAGAGCAATGAACTGCTCTTCATAACAAGTGGAAAGTAAGAAAATACTTAGAATTCTTTTACTTCCTTCCAGCTCTTGTTCTAAACCACCTTATTAAGTACTTTTGCAGTTGTCCCAAAAGGAAAAGTAATTTAAACAATAGATTTCAAAAGTCTCTTTCAATATATAGTTCTCATAAACGTTGGTTCTTTGATCTGTTTTATTGGACTTTTTTTTCCAGCTCTCAAAGGTCTACTATTAAAAAAACCTACTCAGATAAAATATAAATGTTCAAACTGAGAGGAAGTTTTTCCATATTTGAATTTTCCAATAGCTTTATATCCACTGAATAAACATTTAGAGAAATAAGTCAAACACTGAGAATAATCTACTTTTAGGAAAGAATGCATAGTCAGTGGATGAACAAGAGAAAGGCAGAAAAAAAAAAGAATACAGCTATGAATATCAAAACCAATTAACGGGAGGGGTGGGGGTGGGTGGGAGAATATAAGCTTTATTTTTCAAAAGAAAGCATTAAAAAAAAACCTTGAGACAGAGAACAGAGAACTTACAGCTTTTAACAAGTTAGCAAGAATTTGTCCTGTTAAAGATGCATGGAACAGGGAAGTTGCATATACTTAATAGACTTGAAAATTCCTTGAGCATTTTATCTGAGACCCTACAGTGTCCATGTCTATGGCTCTATAGAAGTGTTACTGGACAGTTATGGCACCAGTATGTTGGTACCTCGTGCATAATATTTACATGAACAGAGCTGGGCTGGGTTCTTAGGCTGTGGCAAGCAGCTAAATTCTGTAAACCAAAGGGAAAATACAGTTCCAGGAATGGAAAATTGAAATCTATTTCTCAACCAAGACTGAAGCAGATGTGGTGGAATGTACTCTTTCCTGAATGCATAACATGAAGGTAATCAATGTGAAATGACCAAAGTGTTCTTTCTTCCCTTCTGCTGTGGAAGAAAGGGGCCTTCAAATGGTTCTTGTTAACTTTCACAGCCTGTGTTTCCTCTTTTCATGAAGGCTCAGGAAAGAGGGAAGTATGTGGTAGTAACTGGCTTGTAAATTTATATACTGCTTGAGAAGAATTCCATCCATTTCTGTGCCTTAGGTTTTTCCAGAGGTACTGAACATGTCGGTTTGAACAACCTTATTTGGTGTGTGTCCCTGCTTCTCTTGAACACAGACTTTCCTCTCCTTTGTCTAAAGACCTCCACCACCCCACTATTAGTAGAAGTAATATCTAGCATAAGGATTCAATCACACTAGGGATGCAAACATTTTCTCAAAATCAGGCTCTGTCCTTAAGACGTCATCACTTGCAACTATTTTCCACTGTCCAAAGCATAAAATTAACTATTTGTAACATTTTATCATTTAACTGAGATATCATTCAGAGATATGCTCCCAAAGCAATTATGAGCATGAATAGCTGTGGTATCAGAACCTAATTTAAAAATGACAACAAAAAAATTAAAAATAGAAACCAACAATCAACCATTTGAGCTGGTTATACTTAGGGTGGATATGGGAGCACTCAAAGGAAAGGAACAGTTCTATCACCTCTCCAGTTATGCAGAAAGCAATGAAAACGGCAGCATCTTCAGCTACATGAGTAAATGGACAATAGGATTTCTTTGTATGACCTGTTGTTGGCTCTTAGAATTTGAAGCACATATAAATCAAAGCTGCAGAGACTTTGAGGAATATTTTCTAACTTGTGTATCTGTTGCAGGAAAAGTTCATGCAAAATATCACCTTCCCTAGAGCAATGTTACAGGTCTACCAAAACAAGTTGCTTACGCTCTTCTAATTCCACAAGACTTCTTGTGGTGCAACGCTGTGCAGAAGAGTATGTTACATTCTTCCTAAGGAGAGTGCTCCTCCCCTTTCCCTCCTGATCACATGATATACATTGTAATATAATCCTCAGAAAATGTCATCAAACATTAAGCAACTCAAGAGAAACTGAAATGTAATTAAACATGTTACAGATGGATTTCCTCTTTCTTGCTATGGTAAAATTAAAAGCTTTGTACCAGTAAATCTTTTAACCTTTAGATTTAGAAGTGTGATCAAAAACAGAAGCAGCATCAAAAAAATGGGTAGGCAAAACCTGGTGTTTACTAGTATAAGAAAATGCTGTAAAAACACACACACACACACACACACACACAAAAACCCTATTATAGCACTGCCCTCTACATAGTACCTTTCTAAATTAATGAAAACAAAAATTACACTCAGTACACAATAAAGTGCTTATTACTTATTTTAATCAGCCACATTACTGTCTGAAACTCCTGCAAATTAAGATCTCAGTGATTTAAGAAGGCTCAACGACAAAAAAAAAGTGTCTGCTGCTTCCTCTAAAACAAAACAATTAATATAAACTGAGGACAAATGCAACAGTACTGAAGTAATGCTCACTTTTAAAAAATTACTTCTTGTTTCTCTAGAGCGTACAGTTAAATTTGGCAGACTGGTTCTGTCCTTGAAGCATTGCAGTCTTACCAACTCTGGAGTTATTAGCAGATGTTTAGTTAGAAGAAAGTGCCACAGAAAGGGAGAAAGCAACACTGTAGGATGCACAGAGCACTTTTAATCTGAATGAGGACTTCTGCCTACACTACAGTAAGCAGGAAGAACGGGTATTTTAAAAGACTACAAATAGCCACAAATAATGTGCAATTAGCTTCATCAGCCATAATCATCCAATTATTAATTTAATGAATAAATAAGTAGCAGTATGATCAAAGATTATCCATGAGTTTGCATTTAGCCTTTTGCTCATACAGATCTTTCCTGAAGAATTCCTCTACCATTCACACTCTGCCCTACATGTTTAAATAAACTGTGCTAGACATAAACCATTATTTAAACAAAGGAAGTCAAATGCAAAAGTTTTTGAATAACCTAGTGTTTTATGTTAAGAACCCTAAATATTTAATAACCTGGCCACAAGACAAAAAGCTTATAGTTAGGTTTGCAAATACAACTCAAATCATAGCTATGCTTTAGCAGAAACAGGTGATGCTAGGCACGAGTGAGGAAGGAGATGAGTGAAGCAGTGAATAGATTTTGTATCTTCAGCAAGTCTGAAAGAAAGCGAAGCATTGCATTATATGGGTCTGGTGAGTCTTGGAAGAGCGAAGAACAAAGCAATAGAAAAACATGGCTCAAGTGTGAAGATTACAAAAGGGATTCTAACAATTTTAGCTCATCACTTAACATTTTACAATAAAAACATGCAGGAGAACAGCAATACATGACAAGACTATCAGGATATGAGGTCTTTTTTTTTTTTTTTGTATGGAAGAATTAAAGCCAATACAGAAAACTCATAAACTGACAAAAAATTCTCCTGATAACAGTGATTTATGAACAGATGTTTTACAGACATAAGGTACAATGTTTTAACAAGCTTTGTTTTGTATTTTTTTTTTAGGAAGAATTACAACATTATTCTATAGTAAGGCCCACATCATTTTACTTTCACTGCTGAGTTTCATAAATATTTTTAGTTAGGAATGGGTGCAGGACTAAAATTATGTTGCTGTCAGCCTTAGCAACTTTTCTACTAGCTTTGTCATAATACTAGAATTTGGCTTCATAAAAATTAATACTTGAACAAGCCTTATATTAAAAGTGCTTTGTTTAAATTATATACGCTCAAATAATGGACTGCAACATTTCACGTACCTAAAGGAATACAAAAATGTATGCTTTAGCTAACAGATCAAAATAAACCATCTTATATTTTCCTGAATAAAAAAGTTAGCATAAAAGCTTCTTAGCTTCTTTGTGAAATTCAAAAGGGCATATTTTCAGCAACACTAAACATGCAAATTCTTCTTGAGTGCGCAGGTATCAAAATCCACAAACAAAAAGACACAACCAATGATATATAAATTAATACCTGCTTGATCAGTTTGCACACTTCTGACATGCATTTACCAGTTACGTTTGAGAGTGTTTATTAATGTCTCCCACTGTTGCCTTTTTTTAGGGCAAAAAACTTGCTAGAATTCAGTTGAGGGACAAATCAATGTACAATACATCAGAACACAACTTAAGCTCCTCACTCTACAACTGCAGCTCTCAATAATGGTTTGGAAGCCCTTAAATTCTCATTTAAATCAAAGTTAAGAACTACCACAAACTGAAACTTTAGCTAGGTACTAAATAAAATGTATTACGCCCAGTGTTTTTCAATACTATCATCCTTAAGTACATAAACAGAAAACCGAGGTATAGCAGGTACCATTTATATAAGTCTGCCAAAAATCCAATTCAGACATAGCTATCCAGAAAATTTAAATGTGTGCCTGTCTGCATATTTCACTAAGAGGAGGCTGTACCTGCAATTTTTTAGACTTCTTTCCAAGGTAAGGGTTGGAACACTATACATGTTATGTAGCATTCAGCAATTGGCTTGTTCTGAGAGCTATCAGGAGAAAATAGGAACAACCTGATGATGGGTTATTCACAGGTATTGTCTCAACATTCTCTGCCTCACCTTTTTTGGATCAAAAGGAGTTTGACTGAAATCAAGCACTTGTCCATCATCATCAGCTCTGGAGGAAGAGTTAGCCATTGCAGAGTCATTTTCCTTAAGAAGAAGCAAGTGGCCACGGAGTTCCATACGTGGGCATCTGGAGCATGGTAGACAGGGTAGGAACAAGTCTCTTGACACAGAAATGGAAAATATTTCCCCTACTCACATTCACAAGAGAAGAAAAAGTAAAATCAAAGCAAGGATTCAGACTCTCTCTCAGTAACTACAAAAGGATCTTTTATGTTGGAAAAAAAGAAAAATTTTTTTTTTTTTTTTTTTTTTTTTTTTGCTACTTCTAAGTGCAGCTTTGAAAAACTTTAGCTTTGATATAGGGTCTGAGTTCTGGTAAACAAACTCTGTATTGGTCCGAACTGGAAATGCAGAATGACCTTGCTTGGTCCCAGGAGCCCTGCACTGTGACCAACCTGCTTTTATGCATTCATAACACCTGGAGAAAGCCTTCGAAAGCCTCAGGGAGCTGTTGACCCTACCTGTTGGAAACTCTTCTGCAGCCAAGAGCCGTTGTGCTATGCTGAACAAAAAGGCATGCACTGTATCTTCTTTTATTCAGTATGCCTCCAAAGCTGCATGATGCAGCACCAAACAATGCCACCGCCTCTCTACAGCATCTTCCACTGAGCTGCTCCTCAGAGGGTCATTCCTATCTTTCATTCATGGCTTTTTTATGTGATAGCCATACAAACAGGCCTGCAAGATAAATAGGAACTCCTTCTGGAGGCAGTACTTGGCCTCTCTCCACAACAGCTGTCTGAAGCATCAGGAGGATAAGCAGGGCTCTCCAGTCAGCATAAACAGCTGCAGAAGTCCACTGCACACTGAGACAGGTCAGGAGAATGTGCTGTCTTGCCAAGACTAAGATACCATTTCCAACCGCAAAGTGGATTTATAAGGCTTGAAGAGTGCAGTTAGGCAGCAAAACAAAGGCTCACTTTACAAATGCTGGCCAAAGTGTTTGAAAACATGTACTGGAAATTAAGCAGCTAACTCTTTATTTAGACATCTAAATATTCAGACTGATATTAATGAGAACTGTGAGGTGGCCAAACACTTTGGGAGGAAGCCTGCCCTCATGAAAAATTCACCCTGGGCCACTGCATGGGAAGCAGAATGAAAAGAGAAACCTGGGGTAAAACACTGCTCTGAGCCCATCTGAACTTTCCTTCTCTTTGCACTGAGAGTTTTATTTTTTCTAAGAGTCAGTAATAAGTTTATTGAAGGAAGTAGCAGGTTTTTAAAGCGTCTAATTTGGAACAGATAGAATTTTATCATACAATTTCTGTCCTATTTATTTCCTAGGTGCCTGCTTTGTTAACTGTACCAGTATCACTTACAAAAGTCTTTGGAAAAATTTCTTGGGGATATATTTACCAGGAGGCTGTGAAGACTGCAGCTCAGCCGACTATTGCACAGAATACGTGGCATGTCATAACACAGGAGAGCGAAAGTATTTCTTTTTAATTCACTTCTTCAGGTGAATTTTCTAAGAAGCTGATTGCTTACGGCCATTGATAAGCAACATTTTATCAAAAAGATGATAATAAGACTACTAGAAAACATTTGAGGCCCTATCAAGTTACAACAGATTTAATGAAAGATAAAGAAATGTGCACAGATGGGAGATTTTTTATTTTTTTTTAAGCATCATTTACGTGTCTGATAAGGCTGAAGAATCATTCTGATGCTACAGTTTTCTGTAGCATGACCTACTGGAACAATCCTGATCTTTGCATAAGCTCCCAGGAAAGCCAGCAAAACTTGGATTAGATTTAAGACACATTCACCATTCATACTAAAGTAAAATCATCAACAGCAAATAACTTTGTTCCTGCTTTCTGAAACAGGAATGTATTGAGAGAAAAGAAATCAGTGATATTTGAAAGTATTTTATTTCATCTGTTCCAGTGTGTTTAGCACTTGACTTAAAGCTGAATTTCTCAATTCTTTTCTAAAACTAAACCTCATAATAAGCCTTACTAAAATGAACAAAGTAGTTGGCATTCAGTAAATTTTGAAATCAGTGTAATCAACAGTGGAAGAGAATCAGGGGAAAAAAAAAACAGAAAGGATTTCTTAAACACGTTCATTACCAGGAGAGGAGGTAGACTGCTTTGTGGATGAAAGCGTTACTGTACACTAGCTTGTACACATGCAGTAATTTTGAAATGCACTGACATATCACACACTACACTAGACAAGTGGCTTGGCTATAGCTGCTTGCACTGGATGCTAGACTTGCTGAATTTAAACATACATCAGTGACTCAATACCTTCAGATCACAGCAAGCTGATGTCAAGAGTTCCAGCTGACTGGATTAAGTCTGTCTATGGCCAAGCATAACACCACTTTAGAGCCTCACACTCTATGAAGGGAGAAAGTCTAATTAGATCTAACAAAGAACTCACTGCTTAGGCACACAACTTAAAAAATATTTGCACATCACAATCTGAACTACTAAGTAGAATAATAAAAGGACAAGTTTTCAGAGCTCTGGTATAATGACATGTATTACATATATTGCTTTCAAGTAAGTATCATGTAAACTATGCATAATGTATGTGCTGGTAAAGCAGCAGATATGCTGAATCAAGAGTGGATTCAAAGACTTATTTGCATTCATTTCTGCTATACTTCACTGCAGGGAAGTGTGATGGAAGATGCTTCAGAATGAAAGCATTGTGGTAACTCTACTTACATTCAAAGTGCTATCTTAGGAAGGAAAAATATTAAAGTAATAAAAGGAAGGTGGGAAAAAAATAAAGTGGTGGGAAAAATGCAAACAGATTGTGAGAACAGAAAAATCAGATTCTCCCATTATAGTCATGTTTTGAGCCCTCTTCTCCCTCAGTCCTTTTTTGTCAATTCTGTGACAGGCATCTCAATTTTCTGGCTAAAAGTGTACAATATCACATTTACAACTCGGGAGAAGCGTGCTACCTCTAAACCCATAACACATTAACATTTCACCACTGATCCATGCCCCTCTCTACTCTTGTGTTTCTCACATCTCCTCTACTATTGAAATAAGCCCACCTGGACATCCCTCTGCTTCAGCAAAGCAGGAGGAACAGATTGCAAAACAGTGTTATGTGAACAGGAGAATCACACAAACTATCGTCTAAGAGGTTCAATATCATCACAGTACTCCATGATACACTAAGTTATCGTGTAACTCCATTATAATTAGTCTACGTTTGACTTATAGTCACTTTAGATATGTTCAGAAGGTGGACATAGCCATGGATCTGACCCTGTGCACTTTGCAAGCTGGACCCAAAGGCTGTGTTGTAATGGGGAGTAAGTAATGGTAATACAAGCCATCTAGATGCATGAAGGCATCTTATATTAAATCAGCAGGGGGAAGAGAGTTTTTACAACACTGAGTCGCCCTTGCAGATTTGTTCTCAGTAGCATCCAGCCTAGTAACTCCCTGAATCTCCACCAAGTGAACAGTGATCACAAGATAAGATGTGCTCCTAACTATGGAAAAGGGAGAATACTGATTCAGGCTGCCTAGAGGAAAAAAAGTAGGTACTGTGAAAGTAGGATGTGATATTCAGCGAGGAAGGCTAACCAGAGCCACCCCTGTGGTCGAGGTGGGGGGTGCCACACCACATAACATGAGTCTCATCCTGATTCCTGGAATTTCTGGACAGACACATGAGCAGGTCAATTAACCTTGGCAGGGAGAGGAAAGGATTAAAAAAATTGTCATATCGCAAATCTAATTTGGCTCTGCACTGAGGATATTAGACATTCAAAATTTGTCAAATCTTTCTGCAATTCCTTGCCCTTCCCTGCACAAGTCCACTAGCCTCTTGATTCTTGACCCTAGAAAGAGGGAAGTGCCAATGCACACTTCCCCACTTCGTGCCATGCTGCATCTATATTCACTAAGGAGTAATCAAGAAGTAAAACAAAACACATGAAGAGGGACACGAGCTTTGCTAACTTACCTAAGCAAAAAAGGGCACTGAATTGCTGTCTACCAGCATATCAAAGGAGGAATGCACGAGTAGCAGAAAACATAAACACTGTATTTTTCCTAAGAGCAATGCCAAACCCTTTGTATGAACCGGTGATGAGGACATTCACAAAAAGTTCCTCCTGGTTTCACAGATCAGCATCTGAAAACATCCTCCCACATAGAAAACACTGAAAGTTTTCACCATTTAAGACAAAATCTGCTACTTTTGTGAAAGGAACTATACGACAGATGAAAAAGCAGAGAACTGGGAAACAACCCGGGAAGTCTTCTGTATCCACCAGTGGGAAAAGACTGGAACAGAAGCCTCAAACAAGGGGATTTACTCTAGGTAGTTTCTGATGCAGCAAAGCTTCCATGTGGAACTTTTCATAAATGTGAAAGGAAACTTAAGCTTAATTTGATGTTGAGGTCCATAAACTCTTGTGGAAGGCACAATTTAACCTCTGCATCTTACATCATTCCTAAATAAAATTTAAAAAAAATATGGTTTGGCAACCAAGGGAATTCAATGTAAGAGTCAGATCCCCCATTTTTCAAGATAATGAGAATGCTTGCTGCTACTAAAGGAGATTAAATTACATGATAATACATTTTAAAGGAAGGAGTGCAATTTCTGCACATTGTAGGAAAAATAACAGCACCATCATCCAGAACCAAAAATCTGAAGAGGTTAGTTTTGTAGCTCTCAAACAACTAGTCAAAAATCACACAGATAGTTTTAACCTGGGTCTGGAAGTATAGATTATGTTAAATATCCACATGCTGTTGAACAAGTAGTTTTTCAGAATTCCTATGCCATTTAAGAGTACCTCACAAATGCTGTAGGACTTTGCTTTGGGTAGGTTTTTTAGTGAGGCATTTCACCATTATGTAATTCTGAGATATCAGAAGGGACTTTTCCCCACTAGAGATTACACAAAAATTCTAGAGTGCTTGAGTTACCAATACAGTGACACAGAATGAGATAAATAAAAAAGCATATGCTCATACACCATTCCCTGTCAGTACAGACTATTAGAAAAGCAGGAAACAGTAAAGGACTTCACTGGCACGAAAGGACTTCATTGGTGTGAGAGTAAGTTCCTAGCTTAACTATTACATTTTGTAAGCTCTCTCAAAGTAAATTAAAAGCTCATCTATAACTGTCAGAGGAGGAATAACTCCCAAATTTAAGAGAGGTCCACATTAACTTTCCATTTACAAACAAATAATGATAGTATTAATAATTATAGCGATAAGTCTTTTGTGACCCTTAAACCAAGGGATTTTACTTTATTTTCATCCAAATATTCTTGCACTGTGTTCTGAAGCCACCTTGGTAGAGCTGTGACCCAGACATACCCCTACCCTTAGGCCAGAGCTGGTTTTAACCTGGCTGCTCTGGCAGCGCTGAGGGCAACGCTAAGCAAGCCAAGGACTCCCTGGGGCCTAGGAACATTATTCTCACAGTACTGAGCCCTTCCTGCCAACCTAGTGAAGGGGCGCTGCTCAAATTATTTTGTCTAGGGGTTTCTTGTTTAGTTTTCAAATATAACATTTTGGGAACAAAGACCCTGTTCGGCTTTGCAAACAGAGACAGAGGTAAAGGGGTGGTAAGACAAGGCTTTCATTTGCCAAATGAAATTATGGTCCTATTAAAAAACAAGCAAACACCTAATGAGAACCCAATGACATAATATAAACATCTTCATTTCCTTCAGTAGATTAAAGGCAGTTCATAAATGAACTTTTAAAAGTAGCAAAATCAAGATACATTTGCCTGTCAAGCACATTTGAAACCTAACTTTAAACTTATTCACCAATAATTTTTTTTCTTAAACAGACAAAAATCCTTTATAAAGAATCATAGAGAAAGGTAATATAAATATGAGCACACATTCTAAAGAAGTGAGCTGTGCTTGGGACAACATGGGAGCACTCAAAACAGCACCAACATTTATCAAGAACACCAACCATTTCTCCCTTTGATACTTGAGCATTATTTTTGCTTTAAGACTATTGAAACTTTGAAGTTTTGCAGAAGACCTTGAAAGAAATATAGTTTAACTAGCTGCTAAGTGTGATCCTACAGTAAATGATTTCCATGTACATTACATAGTAAGCATAAAAGAGAATAAGTAGAGCAACGTTAAAAAAAAAAAAATCAACAATGAAGCTCTTTGAAAATTTATACTAGATAAAAGAATCTGTAGTCTCAACACTTCTACTCTGCCTTCCAGGAAAATAACTAAAAAAGAAAAAGTTCAGCAGAACAGTTGGAGTCCACTGGAGTCCAGAGCAAAGGCAATGTTTGAAATAAAATTTGCTCTGGATATGCTTAAGTTGTGCAAGACGCTTTCACAGCCACAATAAACCTCTTGTAACAACTAGCCCAGTTGATGATCTATCATTTTTTCTGAACCTTTAGAAATTCAGAGGCAAGACGGCTGGATAAAAAGGATATTATCAAGAAAAAGGCAAATCTGCAGACATGTCTGAAATTGTACAACAAAATTGTGCTTTGCATACATGGGATGCACTTCGCATACAGCTGTAACTAAAGGTTGTATGTATGGCCACAGCTCCCCTGAGAGAATTCATAACCTCAAGAAGTGCCTGTACCTACACGAAGTCTACACACACATACCTAACAAGCATCCCGATCCACATGAATCCTGAGCTACAAAAGATTCCTTTGCTAAAACACTGCTCATTTTCCAGCACTGGAAACAAAAATAAATACAACTTCTATTCTAAAACAGAGTAAACCTTATGACCTGAGTAAAGCTCAAAGTTGTTCGTTTTGTAGGAGTTAAAATCTACACATGCAAGAAGGGACCATCAGAATTTGCTCCTCACAAAGGCACCTTGCCCATGGAAGAGCTGTAGAGAGACATGAGGCAGCCAGCGAGCTCCTGCACGTGTGCAGGGAACTCACTCAAGTGGCCATTCACAGCTGCAAAGTGGAAACACAAAAGGGCTATGTATATAAACTTTTTTTACACCACAGTAAAACAGAGTTTCAATAGATTACTGCACTCAAAGTAACTTTTTTTTTTTAATGAATACAGTAGAAAAGCAATACATCAAAATGAAAAAAAAAAAAAGCTAAGGAATTACTCTATTTTAAATATGCACTTTATTTATTTATTCTAAGCAGCTTACTAACCCTCAACTTCTCCTAAGGGATGAGAGAAATTTATTCAATATTGTACTTAACAAAATGCATGAAAATTATGAAATGAAAAATGGATTACGTCCAAAGTGCATGTTATTTTCACAGCTAACAAACTCAGAACTGCAGTATAACCAGTGAATATTAAAATTATTTTATAGCCAATGAGTGGAAATTGTGCTTTTACTAACTGTAATGCACAAACTGCTAGAGCTTTGCAGCTTGGGAAATAAAGGTCAGTAGACTTCAGTACAACCAAAGTGAATTTTGTGGCGAGGAGGAAAACATCTCCTAGGTGATCGTCACTTGCACATGGCTTACATTGTTAAATACCGCAACACAATCCAGGACTGGCAAACACTGAGAAGCACCAGCGTGACTGCTGATACTAAAGATATACAGAAAATTTGGAGAATTCATAGCACAAGAACAACAACAACAACAAAACCTGCTCAAGTAGTGAAGGAGGATTTCTGAGGGGAGATTAGTAGTTGACTACATACCATATTGAACAAAAGATAAAGATATTACTGTGACACTACATGTCAATTGATTAAGAATGTACAACAACAGTAAATGTTATTGGGAATAGATAAAAGGGTTTTTTAAAGCATAGTCTTGTTATCCCACAGCTGGTCCTTAGATTCTCAGTCAAAGCAGAAAAAAATAGAAAAGGGAAAGCATCCTACTCCCCCAGTACTAACTGACGCCTCTTGCAAGTTGGGTTCTTGTGGTGTCTCCACCTCTATCTCAGAAATGGATTTAGGACACAACATGAAAAAATGGACCAAAGTTTGTAAAAGTGGGCCTCCATGTGATTAAACAAAAGTTCTTTTTCACCCATGGGAAAGTGACAGAAGGAAAGAGAATCCACCCTAAAAATTTCTTGGTCATAAATAGGAAGTGCCTCTAGATTTGGTCAGACTAACGGTTTGTCTTTTGAAATGGGAGAATACACAGAGTAACCTATCCAAAGCTACAAGTTATTTGCACACCATAACAAAGAAAACTCACTTCTTATATTGCTGCTTCTCTTTATTGAGATTTATTTTCAAGGCTGATGGCAAAAGAATTATAACCAGAAAAGTCTCATTAAGGAAAAATAAATAAGACAAATGACACAGCTCTCTCTCAAGGTCTATAAAAATAATTAAGCGAAGTTGTATAATTTCTGTCATTTCAGATTTTTCAGTCAAGTGGAATAGGACACTAGAAAATACACCATGGGTATGTACCTGCCAATAACAGAGTGCAGGACATGACTATATTGCTTAACATAAAGTTATTCAGAAGTTTTGAATATTTCTTATCAACTAAGGATGCTCGTTTCTCACAAGTGGTTTATTCATCATCAATTGAGTTTCAAAGCGTATTTTCTAGATATTAACATATTTTAAAAATTGGCTAAGAAGGAATGACCTTACAGCCTGTGATATCATTTGCCTATTTTGGCAGGGTCATTTTGAACTGAACAAAGTCAGCTGTTGCTTCAGTTTCAGACCTTTCATATCATCCGTTGTCATTCTTTCCTTGTAAATCATGTGTGTAGCGTCTACAATTCCACTGCATCAAGCATCTACTTATCTGGCTGAAATTACAAGAGCAACCTTGACACTGATCTCTGCAGGGTCAGTTTTTAAGATTTGACCTTAAATCTGGTTAAACAGAGACAAATGCTTATCTGCTTATTTTCAGTGTGAACACAGACTCAACTGTTCTTTCTCACACCATGCCCGTCACCTTCAAGTCCATGTTGATTCATGATCACACCTCACAAGCTTACCTGTACTGACACCAAATTCTGACAAGGCAAAAAGATATTTCCACATTTACAAAGATGCATCAGAAGGGTAAGGTACGTTTTTGGGGGAAAAACCTTGAGATACTTTTCAAGCAAACTATGTGCACACACTTCATTTCATAGCCTTTCAACTTTCCTAAGATGAGGCTTACAATAATCCCCATCTTTGTCATTTACTATGTCTTCTGGGCTTCCACTCTGTTGAGTGCCAAACCATATAGCCCACATGAAATAAACTTAAAAAACAGGATGAATACTCCAAAGACCTAAATACCATAAAATTCACTGTAGAGGAGAGAAAAATAAATTCCTTCTGCCCTGAAGTCCAGACCTCACTGTCCCATCAACTGGCCCTTGCAGATCTTGCTGACCATCTATTGAAAGTGGTTTTAAGAGGTAATGACCAGTTGTTTAAAAGAAATTTTACAACTCAAAAATGAAGGAAAAGGAACATTAAAAAAAAAAAAAAAAATCAGTACTTCAGTACTCAAGGTAGACAGTTTGACTTGAAATGCACCACAGCTGACAGGTTAATGACTTTACAGAAGTCAGATAATTAGAGGAGGAACTGTCTTTAAAAGTCATTAGTGCCAGTTTTTAACTGCAAAACCAATTATTTATCTCATTTCAAACTAAATCTTGGACAGTATGGATTAACAAAATGTCAAGACCTCTCTAGAGCAGATACTGATCCTGTTTTGCAGGAAATGCCAATAATGGTATGTAGAAATAGTTGAAATGCTACTAAGGAAAAAAATGCCATTGAAATTAATCATTAAAAAAAAACATTTAGCAGTTCTTCTGTTTCTATAACTAATCTGTTTTCCTGCTTTAGAAAGAGAGGAAGCAAATTCTGCATTAATTGCCCTCCTTGTTCAGCCATATCTTCTTCCAGAGCTACAATTCTGCTGTACGTGAGGACAAAGAGGGGCAAAGAGATCCTAGGTTTATAGACACATACCCAGTTCCTTTGAAACAAGCTAAGGGAATTCAGGAATATGTGCAGAATGGTTTACTACACTAGCAGACTCAGAAAGCTTCCTACATTGTATTCATGCAATAGGCCATCTGCTGGAAAAGGCAGCATCTGCAGCCAAAAGTCGTGTGTGGGCCAAAAGGCTGTAGGAAAAAAAAATGCAACAAATCCCTGAAATTAATGACAACATACCCCTTGTGCCACAGCCCATGACTGTGTTTCCCAATGCCACCCCAAAATACGTGGTATAACCATCACAATCATAAGGCTTCCTTCCTCATTCAGCAATTATCACATAGATCTATGTGATGTGCTTGGCAATGCCTCACAGCGGGATGAAAGTCACCCTAGTTGCCCTCTTTCACATACAGTCATTTGCAAGATTGCAGCCTGTGGTTGTACCCCTCATCTCATACACTTCAGAGAAAGACATGATTTAGAAAAGGTTGTTCTGTGCTGAAAGTTTCCCACAGCTTTTGAAATTCATGTATCATTCCTTCCACCCCCGCATCTCCCTTATTTGAAGATATGGCTTAAAGAGTTCAAGGACTTTAAGATGTAGTTTCAAGCTGCTAGCAACTGTTCTCCAATGATTTCCATCTCCACAAAGAGGAAAGCTACTAATTAATTACACTGTTTAACTCACTTGCATTTTTTGCATCTAGAGAGAAGATGCAACTGGACTAACACCTGTTACAGTGAGAAAATCACCTGTAAGTTAGCATGTTTTCTCTGAAAAAAACAGATCATCACCTGGGATAGTTCAAAGGGCTGACACATCTGCATATTAACTTGCAGTACACAAGTGAAATAAGAAAGGTAGAGGTGCTGAATACTCATAGTTCTCAAAGGTAACAAGTACAAAATATGCGTGTGCATGCTTGGAAATAAGTTAGCCAATCCCCAAATGACTTAAAAGACTGTCCAGTTCACAACTCCACTGAAAGGGAAGAGTTTTCCTCTAGACTGAAGTATGATTTTATTATTTCAGTCTATGCTGGTTTAAGAGAAATAACCTAAATAAGAAAAGAAAAAAAAAAATCACGCTGTTCCTCACAAGATGTCTTCATTATAGCTGTCACATCTACACAAAGCGCAGACTGCAAGAAAGGGTCAACAATGAAGTCTGGATGAAAAGAGGAATACTTTGTGACAAGCCTTTCAAGTCTATAACCATTACTACCACATACATACAGCTACTGTTTCCAGTAAGCCATCCTTCCTGTCTTTAGCCAACCTGGAAAAAATTAAGTAGTAGAAGTCCTGACTTCCCTCAGCAAACTCTTCCATTTGCTTTTTCCTCTTCCAACTTGGGATGGCAGCACTTTCCTTTGCCAATGCCTCACAGAATCATGGCTGAACCTTCACACAATGTGCAAGATTTGTTTCATTCTCCTGAAATAGCAATGCAACACTTCAGTCCAGCAGGATCTGAGCACCTACCACCAGCACTATCTACTCATCACATGTTAAACTCTGTTACACCACCACTATCAGTCTACTCATAAGACCGAAGCCAAATGCAATAATTTTGCAGGACTTCTGTTGGTATCGCTGTGTTTGGACCTCCCTACTCTACCACCTGGGGACTTTCTTCCATTATCTTCAATTTATAGTATATACACAGTGTAGGAAATTAGTTGCACACAAAATATTCAAGCACTTTCCTTCCTTACTCTTGAACACATATGAAGTATTGTTTGAGAGTGTTGCTTCTTCTGGAGCCACAGAGAAGAGTGGAGTTTGAGAAAGCTTACCATTTTTAACAGTTTATTTGCTCCTTAATCAATTAAGGAACACCCAGTTGCATCACTGTGCTTGAGGATAGCTTGAGGACAGCATATGGAGTTCTGTCAGAACACCACTAGGAATGATAGAAACTCGGGGGAGGGGGAAAAAAAAAACAAAAAAACGAGCCAGTCATAGCAGTTTGTCAAATGCTACAACAGTTCCCAAAATGATTGCTCACTTAGGTCCTTAGTTTTATGGGAAACCACTTCTAAAAGTTTAACTCGGCCCTCAAATCATAAACTACCATCAGAGCACAGCATTTAGTCAACTGGACTATTTGGAGTTCACATCTTACTGTAAGCCACGGCCAGTATTTCAGTATGACTAGCATTTAAAAACACATTTTAAAAGATTTTTCAATACAGGTAAGACAACTTCTACTTGCATACAAAGGGCCCACAAACTTTTGAAAAGATTTACTATCAATCACTACACCCATAAGAATATACCCATTTATAAAAATCAGCCAGGCAGTTTGAATTTTTATTAAATTTACAGCAAGATAAAAGAAATGCCAATAATGGTTTGTAGAAATAGCTGAAATGCTACTAAGGAAAGAAATGCCATTGAAATTAATAATTTCAAAAATTATTTAAAAATATATGTGCAATATCTGAGAACAGAAGGGCAGTATAAAAACAGACCAAATCCTTTGGACTAGTTCTCATTTCTTCACATAATTCCAAGCCACGTTGCCTACACTGGCAAGGTGAATAAGAAAAAATCAGTTCTGCATGAAATATAAAATCTACACTTTTGCAGAAAGCTAACAAAACATTTATGCACAAATTAAGTATATCTAATGACATTACATATGCGAGTCAAACTATCAAAGATCCAAGCCTCAAAAATAAGAATGCTGTTTACAACCATGAGGACTAGAAACTCTTCTTCTTTTTGTCATTTTGCTTCTGTTTTTCAAAAGAAAGCTGTGATTCTCAAATAACCAATGACTTCCACAAAACCTTAAAAAAAAGCATAAAAAAACTACTAGTTCAAATCATAGCTCACATGTAATACAGATCACATGCCAGTTCTTGTCAAGAAAGCAAACTTCACTCAAAATGAAATAGTCCTGAAAAATTCCATGATACAGTTACAGAAAAGCTTGATGACTCCTTATCAATAGATTTCAGAGCAAAAAAGTTAACGGCTATTTTTATGTTCTTTAATTTTAATTGAAGTAATAAGTGATTTCTGCAGGTCCCCACTCAGTAGTGTCCCTATTACACTAAACAGACAAACAACACTCTGTAATTCCCTGACTTATTTGTAGAGAAGCTTAACCTGTTGCAATAGAAAAATATCAGAGAAAAATTATTTAGCTTCAAGTTAGAAGTGTACTCACTCTTCTCTCTAAATGCAGAAATATGGATCTGCCTGCTGCTGCAGCAGCTGTCAGGAAAAAAATATCCTGTTCCTTCCATAAAATGCAAGCATGCATCTATGCGATGTCAGTGCTTCTCATGTACTGCTGGTAAGCATAGCTTACATGTCCTATTTAAAAAGATTTAACCCTTAATAAATCCACAGGATTTACCATCCAATTCCAATTAATTCCAAATTTCTAGAGGAAAATGTTTTTCCTTTTATCTGAAGTAATGCAATTACATATGTGCCAAAGTAAACTTGGAAAAGGAGTTTAATACTGTGGGAGAAATGTTTCCTGCCGTAAGAAGCTCGCTTCATGTGACAGTGATGAGTGTCCAGTGAAAACCACAGACTGAAGCAGACAGAAGTTTGAGCATAAAAAACACACTGGCAATCCTACGTCAGTGCATTTCTTATCATCTCTCAGACAGAAATGATATTTATATTTGAAATCCTGAATGCAATGCAGATTCAAAACTTTACGTTCATAATATTTGCAAGGTGTTGGATGTAGCAGCCCTGAACAGCTGCTTAAGAATGCTTGTGAAAAAAAGGAAAAATACATTATCAGTATTTTTAAATATGAAAGTATAAAGCATTCACAGAATCACAGAACAACAGGGATTGGAAGTGACCTCAAGAGGTCATCAAATCTAATCCCCCTGCCAAAGCAGGCACCCTTAAATAGATCAAACAGGTAGGCATCCAGACAAGTCTTAAATATCTCCATAGAAAGAAACTCCACAACTTCTCTGGGCAACATCTTCCAGTGCTCTGTCATCCTTTTCGTAAAGAAGTTCTTCCACATGTTAGTACAGAACTTCCTATGTTCAAGTTTTAGGCCATTATTCCCTGTCCTATCACTACAAATCTCCAAGAAGAGCCTGGCCTCATCCATTTGCCTCACAGTTCCCTTTAGATGTTTATAAACATTAATCAGATCCCCTCTCATCTTCTTTCCTCCCATGCTACAGACCCAGGTTACTTGGCCTTTCCTCATAGGAGAGATGCTCCAGGCCCTTAATCATCTCTGTAGCCTTTCTCTGGTCTCTTTCTAGCAGACTGGGGAGCCCAGAACTGGACAAAGTACTCCAGATGTGGTCTAATCAGGGCAGAGTAGAGGGGGAAGATCACAGCTCTCTACCTACGGGCCACACTCTTGTTAATGCACCCCAGGATAGCACTGGCCTTCTTGGCCACCAGGATACACTGCTGGCTCATGGCCAACCTGTTGTCTACCAGGACCCCCAGATCCTTCCCTGCAGAGCTCCTCCCCAGCAGGTCATCTGCTAACCTGTACTGACGCAGTTTTCTGAGCACCAGAAGTTTCACTGTGTCCATTAAAGTAGGAGCTTGGAGTTGATCTCTTTCTTGACTCAGGGTCTCTGAACACCTTCAGGGATATTTGTTCTTGCATCCCAGCTGACAAACTGAGATGCAGAGCCATATGCAAGTGCCATCACCTTGAAGCACCAGGACTCAGCTCAGTTTGAAAGGTTTCTCCACTTCGATTCTACAGGACAAGACCCTACAAGATCTGCCTATTAATAAAGCAAGTCTATGATGCTTGTATGAAATTAATTGTATTTCTGCAGGCTACAAAAGTCCTACTATATTCATTTTAACAAACTCTACCGGATAGTTATGCCTGGAGAAAAATTCCCTGATAGGAAAAAAAACTCTTTCTCCAACTTCAGTAGCAAATGCAAATAGCTAATTAGCTTTATCTCCATTATGCTGTCCTGACTTTGCAATACAGCTGGCGCAGAAGCAAGAATTTGTTTGCCCTGTCCAAATCTTCCTACATACATACAGAGCCTACAATCATCAGGAGCTGAATCAAATCCAACTAGCGAAGATCGTAAGTATTCCTGTACCCCCTGCACTACACTTTACATCCATATTTGCGGTCTGATGAAGAAAAGAGGAAACTGCAGACACAAATTATAAGTCAAATTATATTTGACTCAGTTTACAAATCAAGCTGCATTCACATATTTAAGAAAGATAAGAAACCTAGCAAATCCCTGTTCAAATACACATTACCAATCCAATGTGAATAAATCTGTTATTTTACCCATGGTATTTCAACCCCAAAAAACAATGTGTACTTTAACAGTTCACCTTTACAGAGTCTATTTTAAATGCAACTACTTCCTTGTCCCAAACTGGTAAGAATAAAAGAAAGTAAATTGGAAAAAAGGTCAGAGATTATAATGAAATATATATCAGAACACCTATTTCTGATAAGGAAGATAGTCATGAAGGAATTAAAGTCTCACCTGATCCTTAATTGACCTCTGTGCTTTTAATTAGGAAAAAGGGAAATTAACCTAGAGCTAATTAAGGTCTCAATTCTACAAACATGCAAGTACATAATTTTGTTCACTTAAGGATTCCTCAGTGAAGTTATGCATGAGCAAATATGTTTGTAGCTTCAGGGAATAAGTCTTGGATAACTTAACCTTTTAAATACTTTCCTTTTAAGTGGCTAATCATATACACAAGCCAGTCTGGATTTTAGGCTTTACATGTGAAATCTTTCTGAATTCCAACCAAATTTTGCTTTTCTTTCAGGTGGGAACAGTTACATCTGTGTTACAAAATGAGATAATTTTAAAGAACGTGCATTTTAAGTATGTGCCTTTATTCATGCTCATATGAGAAACTACAGTCTTTGGCTTAATAATGTAAAATGTAGAGATTCCTAGCAATATATTTTGACACTAACACTGGATTAATTTTCAACATGTAATAAAATCAATTTCTGTGGAAAAAAAACTTCTAAAGATCAGTGTACCTTCAAGTCGTCACATACTACAGTTCATATACTGCTTAAAATACAACTTCATGGAAGCTTTAAACAGAGAACTTATCTTCAGGGACATTCTTCCCTGCACCCAAACCACTACTTCAGGCTTTTCCCCTCATTGCATTCAGTGGTTTGCCCTCATCTCCTCAAACTCTGTGGACTCATATCTGCAGTTCTATAAGGCACAACAGATGACTATGAATATAGGGGGCCAAATGGCCATTTAGGCTCTCATGAACACACCCATTCTGCTGGCCATTTCCCCTCTAGATGAGGGCTTGCTCTACACATGGCTCAGATAGAAAATAACTTTCTGCCTGCTTTCCCAAGGAAATGTTTAGACTTGCTTATCTGTGGATAAACATGCCTGCCAGACCCACTCTTACAAGTTTTGAGGCTATTGGCCAATTATAACCAAATCTGACAAAGGTTTAGAGCCTTCAGAGATATTCACTCTGACAAGAGGCAAGAAAAGCAGGCAGCTGGACCGAAAGCACAACACCATAAGGAGAGAAGCTGGAGCAGGAACTTACTGCTCTCCTATCAGGGAATCAGTCTGAAGATGCAATGCATAAGAACATAGACTTCCTTAGTCTTGCTTTCTATCAAAACCCTACAATGCATTCTATGGGTGGGAGGAATTAAAACATATTGCCTGAATAGCAGAGACATAGCCACATATCTCTGTGTGAATGCTGTTGGTGTGACCATGCACAGCTGGCCACACACAACATGGCTTGAACTGATCATAAAGAATAACTGATCACACAGGAATTTCTTTACAACTTGATGAGATGCTGACATTGTAAGCAGAGAAAAGTAAACTCAGTAATGTAAATGTAATGCATGACAAACACAGTATAATGTAATCAAACATAACAGAGTATTATAGTTACCTAAAAATCACTTCCTTATTACAAAAAGTCAACCCTTACAGAAGCTGTAATAGAAAAATCTTTCTCCTTTCACGCACTCAAAAGAACAAGATCACTGATAAAAAGCACAGTCTAGTTTTCAGATATCATCAGAATGTTACAATTTGTTGACTTCTTGGAAACTTTATCACATAGTCCTCATTACATTTTTTGCTACCTCCACCAGACACAAAGAGTGAAGTACTTACCAAAAGCAAGCTCTGTCTGAAACACACACTGCTGCAGGAATTAATGAAGAGACCCATTTGGCATGTGCAAACCGCAGTTCAAGAATGTTTTCTAATCATTTTCCTCCTGCTTTGGTCTATCAGCACACCTCCAGTTTTTTCAAGAGAGTATAAAAATAGTAGTTCATATATTAAAAATAAAACAAACACAAAATCCAAATGAGTCTGTAAAATATATTTTATAATTTTCTGTACTATGCAGCACTAATTTATTTAGTTCTGCTAAATATTTACACTATTTACAATATGGTGATCTATGTCATTTTGGCATGAATGATTTGAATGCTGATGTCTCCACAAAACCTAACCAATTTCTTCAGTAGAATAATGACAACATGTGTTTGTCTATGTGTTATTCCACCCTTGCAACTACCCTATAGGCAGGAGAAAATACCTGTCACAAGTTTTAGGGTGACTTTACTGGTTTATTCCATATTCTATCCAAAGGTTATGGCCTACATGGTGTCTGTGAGACACAGACAGCCCTCACTCACAGCTCATTGCCTCACATACTGTGTAAGTAAGGCAGTACATAGCAGCCCCTTCCCCACAGGATTTACTCACTAGGTAAATGCTTTTTAGTAAGTAGCTAAGAAACAGAACAGCTCATAATCATTCATTTAAAAATAATAATAATTATTATTATCATTTCTTGGGAGTAGTAACATCATTTCCCATCTGAGCATCAGGCTCTGTCCCATTGTTTCCTTGCACCTGGCAACATATATTATGTCTTACATATTGAAACCCTTGTTTTCTAAAAAACAATATACAGGGAAGAATGACAAACAGACAGGAAAGATGAGACTCTGGGAACAGCCTTTGCAAATCTGTCAGTTTACATTATTACCAACCAAATCCCTTTACAAGGATTTTTAAGACCTGAGGGCTTGATGCTGCAAAGAGCTCCATAAGACAAAGCATCCTGCACATGCATCATTTCAATAGCACAAGCACAACAATTCAAATGGACTTGCTTGAGTCCTTAAAATTCATTGAGTATTGAAGTGGAGCTGCAGCATTTGGTACACTGACCACACAGTATCAGCTCAGGATGCACACAGAAAATAGGAGATACAGACACAACTATCCCAAAGTCCCCAGCTGCACAAGTGTAAATCAAGAGTAGTTTGCTGAAGCCAGGCTGGGCAACAGACTGTGGGAAGGCACTCATGGCCCTTCCATGGTATTTATTGTGGCGGATTCCCTGTTTTGAAACAACTGCAAAACTGTTTCATAACAATGTTTCAACACATTAACCAGAGGATTTTCAGTTTATTATGAATTCATCATGTCACTCTAATGGTAAAACGCTGCTTTTAAAGCAACTTTCAAAGGAATCCACCCCTGCATATACAGCCCATGCCAGGAGGAGGGAGCAGGAGTCTGCACAGATTCTGACAAAGGTGAGCCACCTCTGTGGGCAATCCCACCTCTCAGTGTCCTGACTTCTAACATCAGGGTACTAAATGATCCACTCTCAAAACCAAACAAATACGTGGCAATATCAGTTTCCCATAAGATCAGCTTTAAACGAAGCGAGAGCTTTCCAGGATGAAAAGGAGGAAAGGAAAAACGGTGTGTTTATATGAACGTGAATGGCACAAGAAGGAAAAAGGACCAATCCTTCACCACCAACGCTACCAGACAGAGATGTGGGTTTTGACACAGCGCAGAGTTAAAGCACAGACATCCTTGCCACGGTGTGAACGCTGAAAGTTTACCCGGGGTCAGGGGCCAACCAAGCGGTTCGTGGAAAGGGAAGATCGATACGGGCTGCAAAGACACCCGCTCCCGGAGCTGCAGATAAGCGGCTGCACGCTGAGCGCGTTCCGGGGCGTCATCCCTACCCTCCTACCCTGTCCTCACCCCGACGTCGTTCTGTCACGACGCGGGGCAGACCCAGGGTTTGTGCCCTCCCCCCCACGGCCTCCTTATCGGCCAGGCTTCCTTTAATCTGCATCCGTCGGGCGGCCTCAAAGCGAGCCCGAAGTTACCGAGTGATCCGACGCGAAGGGCACGCCGGCGCTCACGCCGCTCCACCGCACGTGACGGAGCTCAACTGCCCCGAGCCACCAGCCCGCACCGCCGCGTCCTTTCCCACCGATTGGCCCCGTTCTCCACCAACCCCAAGTTACAAAACCACACAGATCAGCGTTCGGGGAGCGCTGGAGGTTCCCTGCACCGCCGGCCTGCGACAAGGAGCGGTCCGAGCAGCCCCCCGCTTGCAACCGAGCAGCCCCGGGGCTGCGGGGCAGCCGCCCTTTCAACGTTGTCCTTACCGCTCGTCGGCGCTGCCTCACCCGCTGTACCGCGGCCGCTCTACTTGGGTCGGGGATTTTTTTCGTTGTTCCCCTCCTCTTGCCCTCTCCAGCTCCCACTAGTGCTCGCTCAGCCCCGCGCTCCGCCGCCGAAAGCGGCCGCCGCCCCCCCGCGGGCAGCCGGCGTGGAGCCGCTGCGCCCCGCCGCAGCCCTGGGGCCCGCACCGCGGGGTCTGCGCCCCCGGACCGAGGGGCGGCCGTCGTCAGCACCGGCTGACGGCCCCCGGCAACCAAAGGGACCTGCGAGGAGATGGGGAGGGACCCCTAATCTGAGAGCATAGCGATAGGACCGAGGGAACGGCTTCAAACTGAAAGGGGGCAAGTTTACCTCATATACGGGAGGAACGCTTCGCTGTGAGGGTGGTGAGACACTGGAACAGGTTGCCCAGAGAAGCAGTGGCTACCCTGTCCCCGGAGGTGGTAGCCAGGGGCCCTGAGCAGCCTGATCTAGTGGGAAGTATCCCCACCCATAGGTGGTCTTCAAGTCTACTTCCAACCCAAACCATTCTCTATGTTCTAGAGCATTTATAGCATCAGTCTGCTGCAAAATGTAGGCTGCACCACGGTCCTCTCTACAGGTATTCCTGCTGTAGCTTATACCACACCTCACCAGCAGTCAGCATCACAAGCACGACTGAACATTCAGCCCTGGGTGCTCACTATCATGCTATTGCTGCTTTGCTGGGATTGATGAGAAAATAAGTGATCAGCAGTTCTGGTTATTATGGTAAAAGCTTGAGACTACAGTTACACCTTTCATAACACATGATGAAGTTTGAGCTCCAATAAAAAAGGGAATACTTGAGGCTTGACTACAGTGCTGTTTTAGTGCGCACCAGGAACACACTGAAGCAAGCTCTGGAGCAGCCCCAGCACACAGTGCAAGCAGTAAGATAATAAAAGCATCCCACCAGCACCCTGTGTGCCAGGGCCAGACCACAACTGGGTCGAATACCTCAGCCTGAGCACCAAGTTCTCAGCACCAGCCAATTCAGACAGCAGCTCTCCTGGGCTGCTCTTTCTGATAACATGGGCATGCATTACTCCAGCCTCACGGGCAGCTTCTATTTCCCACACTTGGCAGAGTTAGCAGTCTGCCTAACTTTCTGGGAGAATTAATACATTCATATCCACATCAACAATCCATCCTCCTTTGGCTGAGAGCACTCCATTTGCAGAAGACAGAGAAGACAGTGTAAATGTTTTGGGGCAGCTATATATGGAAGAATGAGCAAACTAGCACCAAGGAGGGAGGAGAGCTGCTTTCAGCACACCTCTCCCTCTTCTTTGACTTTAGTGCTGGAAAGAGCTAACAGTGTTGACTTTTTTATTATTATTATTTTCATGCACCTCAGACAAAACCAAAGCCAGGAGTGATGAAATACTGTGAGAAAGGCTTATTACCAGTTGAGACAAGATGTGAAAACACTGAAAAACTGAGGACAAATCTTGCTCCAGTGAGATTTCTGGATAGCTATTTAGTGAAATCTGTGTATGCAAGTGATCACTGTGCACTTCATGCTCCACATTTTTCTGGCCTGTATCCTAGCCACAGCTCATTATAACACAGGTATATTGCCTATTGTGAGCCCCAAGTTTCTCTCTCAGAAAATACACTTCACTTTTTAATTGGTTTTTCTCTCCTGTTTGCCTGCTGCAGGAAGACAGAGACAAATAGATGTACTTGCTTTGCTAGAAAGCAGCTGAATAACTACCCCATGCTGCCCTGGCAAGGGAAACCTAGAAACAGAACTCACTGAGGTGGTGGGGAGAAAAAAAACCACCTCAGGAAGTAATAAAGAGAGGGGTGAAAGGGGAGAGGAGACAAAAATAAATAGGAAGGAAATAAAAGGAGCATGCAACAGAATTGAAGAGTTGTTGTAAAATTAAGTAGTTGGCAATGAGAAAAGAGGTGTTAGGAACACCTTTGCTTCACACTGGAGAACTGAGAGACCGAAAAGTGCAGTTGTATTTGAAGTGCCAAAATAATTAGATATCTAGAGTCTGAGAGTCATGGACTTGTGCTATACTGCTACAGTGCCAGCACGCAGCCAAAACGAAGCAAGAGTTGTTTACCAGTTTCCTTGAAAATATACAGCAACTTCAGAGAGGCATGCCCTCTAGAGCTGCTGTGAATCAGCAACCACAGAAGCTATTCAGTCCTAGGCTGAGCTCTAATGAAAGCAAGAGCTTCCCCTTCACAACCTCCTACTAATCTTTTCTAAATGGATCACTTCAGCCACCATTCTTTATCTCCTAATTGTATCAGACCTCGTTAAAACAACACTTAAATGAAAAAAACTGAGCTCCCAGTGATGATACTGTGAGGGAGGTGGTAGTATTTCTGAACAAGACACTGATTGAGTCTGCCTAGTAATTGCCTAAATCTTCTATCATAGCTAAGGTAAACAGATGAAACCACAAAAATGCTCAAGCCTCCTGGCAAAGATTTCAGCATGCTTTCACCTTTCTGACCTCAAAGCACTGAGCACTACACTATTCCTCTGCACTTCCCTCAGATGCTGTATTTTTTCAGCAGAGAGCTCCCACTAAACATATGCAAATAAACCAGCCAGTGGAAAAACAAATATTGTGTGATCTCTTCACCTTATGTCTATGTTTAGACAAGACAACACAATCCTTCCTGTTCTATAAGCTAATACTCTACTGCTCCCAAACAGTAGCATTCTCTCTGTCTTAGGAGCAGCTACATAATAAACAAAAAAAATCTGTTTGTCATTCAGCGGTCCTATGTATTTCACAAAGAGAAAAAAAAAACACATGCAACTGATTTATTCCCTTATCCTTAACATGTTTTTTTTTTTCTGCCCTACCAAAGTTGCAGGTTTCAGCAGTGCAGAAAGAAAGTATTATGATGCCAGATTAAGTAGACTTTGCTCCTCACAGTGCATACAAGAGCATACAATATTTCATAGCTTTCTTATAGTTCTGTAAGATTATTACATTTCCAAATACCAAATTTCATTTGTTTTTGTTTACACATAGATTATAGCTGATAGCTCTCTACTGCTGGTTTGCTGGAGGTATAGTGTGTTTGTAGCGTAATTCTGTAATTTTCTAATCGGCCCTTAAATTTTGATAGTCAAACAACTAAATACTCCATCAGCCAGCTGAAGAAAAAGATAATTACCATATTTATTTTTTCAGTAGTTTTATTTGTCAGGTATACGGACCATTTGTGCAATTTCCTTTTTTTAATAAGCATGCTATAAGTAAAACACATTAACCAAGAGAAGAGCCACATATAATCTCTAGACTCAAGCTGTGCTTATATATATACAGCACAGTCTTATTTTGTGTTTGCTGTGCTGACTCTAGAAACTCAGACTCAAATGTGCTTCTTGTTACCTCCCTCTGCCATCTGAATCAAATACATAAGTGTATGTATGCATATGTATTACAACTGGAGTAAAACACTGAAAACTCATCTCAATAAAAGGAGAGGAGCAAGAAGAAAGGGTACATGCTTCCCATGTGAAATGGTAATTGTGAGAAGGTTGGAGAACTGGAAAGAACATAAAAGGCTCTATACTCAAAAAGATTTATTTAAGACAACAGTTCCCAAACTGAGATCCAGGGACTAACTCCCTCCTGGGGAGAACAGCTGGCTGCCTGCCTCAGCATCTTCTACTAGCGAGAGGAGCCAGAAGTCAGCCATAACATCTTCTGCAAGTTTCAATGTGCTGGGCTCCTATCCTTATGGGTTTCTGGCACTCACAGTCCTTACTGATTTAAATAGGGCTTGAAAGCCTTCTGAACTGAACTTTCTGAACTAAAGGCTGAACCTCTTTACTAAATAAGCAAGCTTACAGCACAGAGTCAAGAAGACGCAGAAGAATTAGAGCATGTGTCTTTCTCTAGAACAACAGCCGCAAGAAAGAACGCCCTCTGATTTATTTTTAATGTTTTAGCTTCAGTCAAAATACTCAGTCTAACTGCAGACAAAAATACCATGGATTTGGGGTACATCCCAAAGCACCTATGTACACATGTTGCCTTACTGATACAAGCTGTGCACTTGAGTTCAGCAAGTTTGCTCACACAAATAGCTCTTCATGTGTCTGGGCATTTCAAAGAGTAGTACTTCAGACTCCATTTTTTTTGTGGATTTTGTTATTGTTTTTCCAACCTTCAGCAGTATTTTATAGCTTCTGCCCTCTGAACCACTAACTATTTTTATAATATGGATTAATCCCTTTTCCAGTTTAAAGAAACAGCTGAGATAGCAAACTTTAACAATTTCATATTCTGAACTCTAATTAGCTTAATGTAATGTTATTTGTTCAGGAGTGCTTGTCCTTTAGTCAAGTTTCAACATAATCCTCATATAATCCCTAATTTTTTTTTCACCTTTTACATCTCATACTTCTTTAAAATATTTTTAAATGTTTTGATCTACTGAACACTTACTATGCAGCTTGTTTTGTGCTCAAGTATTTTCTTTGATCACTTCTCTGAAACCTAACCCAACAGGTGTTAATTAAGTCCGTCATCATTCTTTTATAATAGTAATTTTATTTCCCTATTATGGATTGATTTTATGCATTTTCTTCCTCTTGTATTTCCTTAATTTAGGACTTGCACATTAGGTGTGCCCTATGTTTACTGTTTGTTAATCCTGTACAAGTATAGATGTAAAATATTCTTTTTTTCCTATACTGTAATGTTATTTAATATTAGGGAGATTTTCTCTTGGATCTAAATCCTTGAAAAGTGACAGGCTTTCTGTAGAGCATGAGCCGACTAATTTAGTGCAGTAACAGCAGTTCTCCCTAAACGCAGCTGTGTTACCACAGAGGATAAAATTCCACCTTTTGCAGAATGACAGAAGGAGGGCTAGATATTCCTTGAGACATCAAAATAAGGATAGAGGCTGAGACTTGAAGCAACAATAGGAAATTCTCAGAACAAAACTGTTTATTTACTGTTATCCAGGGCACTACATGACTAATACCTGGAAAGGAGACCTTGATGGGAACAGAGACAAAAACAGCAGAGTTCACAGAGAAAAGGATGCATTTCTCTTTTGAAATCTCCCTTTCAGCTTGTTCTGCCTTTTTCTAAGTGTGTCAGCCTTGATCTGGAGAACAGGAGTAGGAAAAGGATTTAGTTTGCACACCAGTGACCCACCTACCATGGAGCAACCCCATGCTGAGAAGGCTCTTACATTCTTCCAAAGAAAAGGAACAGGCACTTAAAATTGGTTTTCTTCTACTTGTGGGCACCCATTTTGCCCAACCATACAGTGCATTTCTCCTATGCTCAAAGTGGAATATGTAGAAACACAAATGACATTCATTATCTCATAAAACGATCATTTCCATTTGTTCATTGTTGTTTGGTGTAGAAAGCAAAAAGAAACAAGCCGGGGAAAACAAAAGAAAGCTGACGTGTAGAACATTGCATGTCAGGGATAAAGCCCAACTACAAGCCAGGGAGTTGTCATCACACAGGAGTTACATCAGACTATAACCATCTCTAGTGCTATTCCACTAGTCCTCCCCACACACATCACAACTACGTGGTTATCTGTCAGTCAACTCTAAAAATAACAGCCAAATACCCTTGTATTTATGGCACTCCTTCCTTCCTCTGTGTGCTGTACTTTCAAGATCTGCCATGTCATATAATCTGTTGGACTGCTTTTCTCCTTTGCAATGCAGAAATGACTTTCAGTGCTTTGGTCTTCTGGCTTTCTGCTTATGAGGCTCAAAGGAATCAGGCCTTTGATGAGTTATTGACAGAGTATTGCATCAGGTGAATCCCAATGAACACAATGTCCATAAAAGAAGAAAGGTCCTTTGTCTTGAGTTCATTCTAAAAAAGTCAGGAAACTCTTGGCAAGAAAATATTTTGAACAGTTAATGAGTGTTCTCAGGAATCACTCAATAGATCTCCCGCCCTCCATCCCCCAACTCTGCCAAGTCTTCATACTCAGGCTTCGGATATTCATAATTTTATATTCCCCCTACACACTGGCAGTGGAATCAGCTAGGTATTGAATATTCAAGAAAGCCAGTCATTTGGGGTGAGTCCTGCTATTACAGTTTCTCTTCTAAAACAAAGAAATGTAATAATAAAACCCTAAATCTTTATAATGCTATTAACAGGAAAGAAAAACAATTATCTGTCATAAAAACAGTAACCAAACAACTCAGAAGTAAATAATATTAAAGGAAAAAAAAAATCCCTGCTTGCATATAATTTCCACTGTCAGATTACAGTAAAAGGACTTTTTTCTCTCCAACTGTTGCTCACATGGGCTGGAGAGGCTGTCTTTACTCCTCTAGCCCAGCTGTTCCATATAAGCCAGAATCATCTCAGAGGAGTGAAAGAAAGTTTCTGTTCCTCCCTCAGAGTTCTCACAGTGGAGACCCTCATCTTGGGCAGATGGAAGAAAGTTCTGGGAAGCTATCTTCTCAAACAAACTGCAGTTTTAACACAGAGACCCAACAAGCATTTTTTTCTTCATAAAGACTACTAGAGGTGACGGCCACATAACCCAAACATGTTGTTAGGGCCTTGCTCGGGTTTGGAAGTTTCACTGACAAAGGAGAAAGGGAAACTAAAAGAGGTTACATCTCCCAAAAGCTGTGTTAAGATATTTCTTTAAATCCAGGATCATAGAGTAAATGGATGTTTCAAGCCACTTTGCACTTACTGATATAGACAAGAGTTGGAAGAATAAACACTGAAATAATAGAAACCCTTTAAGAAACCAGCAGATACCACACAGAAAAGACTACAATTTTTTTCCCCCCATTATGTTCCAATAGTAGGATCAAAAAAAAAAGAAAGGACATTTGTCTGGTGAAAAATGAAGTGGAATGTTTTAAATTCTCATTTTAGTGCTTAACTATTAAGCTGGTTATAATAGATGGCTCTTATTTCATAATAAGGACATTAGAAATTCAAAATTGTCTAAGCTGCCAAGATTAGAAGTTGCCCAAAGCTGATCTACTCTCTAACCACCACCCCAAAACATCTTAGAGCTGAATAAAACTACAGATCTTTGCACACTTGCAGTCCCTGTTTGTAAATAAGTTATAGATGTATTCATCCTCTTCTCCCTTTCATTGCAAACAATCTATTTCATCTTGAACAGCTTTCCCCATGTCTTGTGATCACATACTCTAGAGCAGTAAAGTTTGGTTTGGTGCCTTCTACGTGGGTCTGGGAGCAAATAAGACACATCAGAGAAACACATTTCTCTCCTGCTATTACCTAAATCTGATATTCATTCTATTTTGTTTAAGACTGTTTATCAAGACTTATGAGCATACATAGGAGCATAGTACAGAGAGAACTTCTAGTGAAATACAGCTACTTCTGCATTAGAATTACAGAAATCCTTTAAACATTTTCCTATTATTATAAAAACAAAAGCAGCAGCATGTTAGAATTATGGAATCTCTCAGGTTGGAAAAGACCTTAAAGATCATCAAGTCCAACTATGACCTAACCATACTACCCTAACTCTAACAATCCTCTGCTAAATCATGCCTTGAGCACCACGTCCAAACAGTTTTTAAACATATCCAGGCATGGTGACTCAACCACCTCCCTGGGGAGCCTATTCCAGGGCTTAACAAAGAAGCCGTCTCTTTTATTTCCATCTGTCACATGGATAAAATATTTAATATCTTTATGCCACATTTCCAGTTTTCAAGTTGAAAAAGGGATTATACTGCATAGCACCAGTTCCTGCCCATTCTGGATAATATTTTACAATGCTGATACACAGACTACAAAACCCTTTCTGCTCAGGCCTTTATGGTCCATAATTTCTCATGATGGAGTGGCCTTGTTATAATTTAGATAGCAGATAGGAAGTTGAGGGCAGCTTCCAAAGCCCTACTTAGATCACTGCTAGGGAGGATTCAAATGGAAGGGAAGAGGCACAAAGGGCTGACATGAATATGATTTGGTAGGCATGTTTACACTGAGTGCAGAAAGAAACCCTCAGAAGAATTAAAACCCAGCAGGTGCAAGAATTGGTTATAAATCTAGAGATGTAGTAAGGATTAATAACTATTGGTGATAGGTGGACGGTTGAACTGGATGATCTTGTAGGTCTTTTCTAACCTTGGTGACTCTATGATTCTATAATTTTGTTTGTTTGTTTTGAAGAGAGAGAAAGCCCAAACCACTGCTGGAATGCAAAACAGAAGTTTAAGACCTTTTCTGTTAAAGTCTCAGCATTCCTCCAGTACTTATGACTACCACAAGATAGAAACACTGCTACTCCTTTAAAGATGCCTTGTAGAGACAGTGGCATATTACAGAAAAATAATTTGAAAATATGACTTTTTTCCCCACAGTGGATCTGGTTTGGACTTCATATCTCCAGATTAGGGAAAACAGTGTTATGCAGTATGAAATGGTTTTTGAGAACTGTGTAAAAGAAATAATTATTTACTGCATGAATATCTCAGCCATAAAATGGAAAGCAGTTGCTGTTGCCTCGCAGCTCACCACTGGATGCAGTCAGCAATGGGTAAATGCTTAGCTCCTATAACTCTTTGATTACAAGCCCTTACATTCTTTTTGAGTGAGGTAGAATGCCACTGGAATGGCTTCTTTTTCCCTTTTCTTTGCAATTGCTATTTTTCAAACATAGACTTTCATTGAGCATTTGACTGTAGACATTATTTAACCAAGTGTTTATCAAACACCTGGAAAATCACTCTCCTTTAAAAAAAAATTATGATGGAAAAGCAATTACCCTCTAAGCCCTGTTTCTAGGTCACTTCTCAAGAATCCTTTGGAAGCAAACCTCAGCTTTCTCTCCCGCTTAACACCCGGTGTTACCCAGCAAGCATATAAACTATTGCTGATTATATTCTTTTAAAATTTAGTAACAAAAAAATGGATGATAAGGGTTTTTTTTTTTTTCTTCAGATGAGCTACAGCTATTAGTAAAGGAAGCTATTAAATACACCAGGATGAGGTTAGTTACAAATATTTCATATATACAAACATTCATAGAATCATAGAAGCACAAGGTTTGAAACGACCTATAAGATCATCTAGTCCAACCGTCTTCACATTACCTGACCGCTCTCTGAGAGAAAAAGTTCTTCCTTAAATCTAACCTAAACCTCCTCTGGTACAACTTGCGGCCATTTCCCCGAGTCCTGTTTGTTGCTTGGGAGAAGAGGCCAAACCCCTCTTCACCACAACCTTCCTTTAGGAAGTTGTAGAGTGCAATGAGGTCTCCCCGAGCCTCCTCTTCTCCAGACTAAACAATCCCAGCTCCCTCAGCCGCTCCTCACAGGACTTGTGCTCCAGAGCCCTCACCAGTTTCGTTGCCCTTCTTGGGACACCCTCCAGGGCCTCAATGTCTTTCCTGTAGTGAAGAGCCCATTCATTACTAGGGTTTAATTCTGTAGAATTATTAAAGCAAAGTATGTCTTCAGCTTTTTCTCTACACCAAAAGGAAAGAGCAAATATGAATCAAAGGCTTTCTGTTGAAATAAAACATAACCTAAAAAAGTCTATGCAAGAATAAAAAAATAACATCATGGCAAGAAGAAACAACACAAGCCAACAATACATCTCTAATATCCAATATCCAGCTGAATAGAAATATCACCAGCCTCAGTAAACAGCAGTCATTAAAAAATTAAAGTTGCATGTGGCACTGATCAGGGATGCAAGAGTTGCACACAAAATTACACCATGGGAATGTTATGGTAAGGTTAACTTTATTTTCACATAGAGTTTTGCACTGTAGTGATAAAATCTTAGAATGCTGATTCTCTATCTTACAGATAATCTGAAACAGAGATAAGAGATTCAGTTTGACTAAAAAGACAGAAATACATTGAAATCCAATTTCAGATTTGTATCCTGACTTCTCAATTCACAAATTCAAAAAAATCTGAGGTCTTACTTATTTGTGCTAAATTTATTTCGCAATCATGTTTAAAAAGAGAAGCCACATTAATCAGCATTTGCCTGGTCACAGCAGTGCCAAACACCTATTCAGTCTCTCACTCCATCACCAAGGCTGGGGCCAGTGAATTCTCAAGCTGTACCCTCATTCCCTCCTCCCTATTTTTTCTCTAACTTAATATATACTAAGAGACAAAAAGCCCAGGAATCACACATCAGAAACACCCTTTAAAGTTTTCACACACCATGCACCAACCGACTGGATAAACACAACTTTTCTACAACTTTGTTATCTCAAAGCATCCCACACCACCCTTGGAAAGCCCAAGTAAAAGCCAGTAAGCTAGCCCAAATCATAGCCACACACATACTCATCAAATGGCAGACACCTACCAAGAGCTCAAGTTGCTTTTGGCTGTTCCTTTCCTATGTTCCATTTTACACCTTTGTTCTGCCCCACAACAGTATGGTATTTGAAGTGGCAAGGTCAAAGCATCAGGCAGCTGGGAGAACCAAGAATCACCCCAGCTACATCCTTGCCCCATAACACCACATTCCACAGGGTACTTGAACATAGTGGGCAGATCCAGGCCTATTGGTAGCCATGGCTAGAGGAAACCAGGCCCAGGTAGGAGCAGCAGGAAACATTGTTAGAGATAAATAGAAACAAATATTGAAAATACTCAATACATAGCTAAAAGGAAGGAGAGAGGTCTTCAAACCTGAGCTTAAATACAGCTTTTGTCCTAGGGGCAGGGTGTGTGAGGTGGTAGTCTCATGTGGGACCACACTAGGCAATTAAGGATCATTAGCATGGTTGGGGCTCACAGAGTGCAATAAAACCAATACAGCTGTAAAGTTCATAAGATTACTGTAAGACTAGACATCATTCCCCTGCTTATTATTTTCCCTGGGAAAACTATGTTCTGTAAACGCAAACAAAGAGTTGAGACTTTCAAGGTCCCAAGGACAAGTTATCGCACTTCATTTGCACTGAAAGGGATGATACTTGGTCTACAGGCTAGCTTCTCCAGCTATGTCAAAACAATACAGTACACTGTTGATTCTGTTGATTTTTCTCTCTGCTTTCAAGATGTATTATTTTAAAGTGTTCTGAAAGTCACTAAATTTAAAAGTTACAGGTACTTTATACTGAAACAGTTAAGGGAACAGACAGCACCATATAAACTGGCATCTTACAATAGTAGAAAGATAAATCTCAAATAGTAAGTCATGGCAGGTGCAAAACTCATAGCCAGTTTCTGTGGTTTATCAAATCTGTTTTACAGGGATTAAAAATAAACTCAAAGCTGTGATTTGGTCAAGGACAAATATTTCTGAGTATGTTTTACAGCTGTTTAGAATTCTAATTCCTTGTTAAATCATCAGCAAACAACATGATTACCCACAGAATCAGGTGTCTAAGCAAAATATAGTTGTATTTTGCCAATTAGTAAATATGAAGTCATCTAACCATGAAATATTACTATTCATAATAACTGATAAAACTGTATATAAATTCCCTGATGGGATTTTCTTTATGCAAACACAAGACTCATGAGTTATACCAATCCTCTAGAAGACATATCAGTTCAACAAATATACACTTCATTTACCAACATTGAAACATACAGCAGAAAAAAATACTGCTGAGGTCTATTACAGTGATCTCTCATTCCAGAGTTCTCGCTAGTGATAATGTCATGTTTTAGATCTGATTTTTGGACCAGTTGTGTATGGTTCCTAAGATATCTTTACTGTTCTCTGGATTGAAACATTCTACTCCACATGCTGTATTTATGATATTTATGTGCTATAAGTATGTCTGTGTGGAATATACAAAAGCATGTCCCATAGTCTCCAAAGTGAGACAAGATAGGAAAGTGCAGTGTAGTCCAATGAAGTATTAAAATATCACAAAAAGGGGAAAAAAATTTGTTCAGCTATAGCACAGCTAATAAACTATGTGATTTTAAATAAGCATGCTCTCTGGTCCCTAGTGTTTTGGTATGCAAGAGGAACATGTAAGAAGGGGAAATAATTTAGTCAAGTGCTCTTCAAAATTCATTGCTAATCTTCCTGGTGGAAAGTAACGTATGGATGCATCCACAGCTTACTTCTGTCCTTTTTTGTGAAAGATTTTAGATTATAAAAGGTCCTCATTTTCTTCAAAGTAGCATGGATGGACAGAGGAGTATGAGCAGTAGCTGTGGATGTGACAAGGAATCCTAATAAACAGCAAGTTCCTATCCCTTCTAGTGGCCACAGATGTGAAGACAGACAGAAAATCAGGTAGCAAACATGACAGTCAGTCAAGTCATTGTTTATTTCCCATTTACTTCTAATACAGAAATCCACTTGCAACCAAAATGGTGATGAAACACACATAAAATAGCATTTGCAGGTAACTTAGTGGTTATAGAGTGGCAAAAGTTTTCTGAGGATGCTGCCTGATCATTACAAACATGGGCAGTCTTAAACTATATGCTTCTCTGGGGATCAAGAAGAGGTAGAGGTGTCACCTGTCCTCTGGATGCAGGCATTAAAAAGTGATATACCAGCCAGGAAATAAACGTGGGAATGGCTGAATTCCAGCAGCCAGAGGAGAAATTGCTAAGCTGTGAGAAGAAATCAATGCTTTGCTGAGAAACAATGACAGAGTGCAGTTTGTACAGATCATAAAATTCCTCAGTGCAGGGAAGTCCATACAAAATCTCTGTACCTTCAAGGTACAGTTCTTAGTGAGATAATTGCTGATGAATTTTCTAATCCTGATAGCACAAAGAAACTTTATTTTTTTTTTTAGGAATAAAGTACAAAAAAGAGCCCTGCAATATTACAGTTAGGCCAAAATATTCCCATTTAGGAGAGGCTCCCTCATGCTGGTTTAAGTTTTAGGCTATTTTGAAAGCTCTCACTTGTCTGAAGCGTATTCGGGTGTGTATTTCAAGGTGACCATTTAAAACCTGGATTGATTGAAGGAAAGAAGAAAAATTACATAAGTTTCCTGCAAGAAACTGGGAGATGTGTGTGTTAAAATTCACACATTCTGTCCTAAGGAAAGGGTTTGATCTTTTCTGATGGAAGGAAGAAAGGTCTTCAGCACAAAAGGTAGAGACAAGACAAATGTTACAACCATAGCATTAGGACCATTATCACCTATTCCCTACCCATCTCCTGAAGATTTTCATACTCATCTTTGTGTCTTTCATACTGTACTGTCAAAAATGCCCCCTGTCTTGTGCTACACAGTCTATGTAGCATATTGGCAGTGAGTAACGATGCTGTGCTTCAGGATCCTTAACTGCAATTGTACCATACCTACTTGTTAGGATTTGCATATTTCAGCAAATGGCCTGTCACCCCATCAGTGAACACAGTAGATTGTGCTTGTATTATATATTAAAAATTTCAGTCTTCCATGTACAGTTTTGCTTGTCCCAAAGCATCATCAACATTTATTGCACAGGATTATTCCCACAATCATTAATAATAATTTCTCAAGTCTTAAAACAAAAACACCTGAGTAATCCTGAAAATCATTAAACATGAGTCCATCCAAAATATTTCCTATCATTGTCATTCTTCAGCCAGAGCTCACATATTTGTTCAACCATGCCCAAAGCAGCTGACTGTCTATGTGTAGGCGGCTTGCCTGTTTCCCCCAGCCCAGGAAGCACTTTCCACCACACCCAAGGTTTCTTACAGGCCAAAGCTTTTTCGTTCTGCTACAAACCTTGGGCAAAAAGTCAAACAAAACAGTTCTTTGCTTAGCTTGGGCTACCACCCTGCCTCTGAATCTCCTGCCTCTGTTCCTCTGCTCTGGGGACTATTGCAGGACATTGCCTGAAATTTTGATAGGAAGAATCTGGACATGCTCCAGGTGGATTTTATAACTGCACAGAGTTAACTGTGCAGAAGTCTCTCCAGCCTGGAGAAAGACCTTTTAACCTGAGAAAATTCTCCATTTGTTGCAGAATGCTCATATTTGTGTAGACTGTGCTCTCATTGCTTTCAGGATTCAGAACTTTAGCTGGTTGCCTGAAAAAACTGAGGAAGGAGTGTCTTTCCACATGCATGCACAGATGTCCAGATGCTCCTCAACATCTAATAACTTGATATCTTTCATTCTCTTTTTTTTTTTTGCAGAACAGGGCATGATCATCTGCCTGCATCAGTTACCTATGTTTCCCTTTCTTGTCATTTAGTAGGTCACTACTGTTCGTAAAATGTTCACATTTTACTCTGTTCATAGTGAACATCAATAATTTCAACTTCAAGGCTGTTCTTAGGGAGCAATGGGTAAGAAGATATTGACCAATAATATATAAAAGATCAGGCCATGCAGCTGCTATTTTGCCCTAAAATTTAGTAAAATATCTTAAAAAAATAATAATAATCTACAACTAATAGCATTCAGCATTTTCCTTTGCCTTTTTCTGGAAAAAAGTATTGTTTTAATGCTTGGTCTCACTGGAGCCCTTTGGAATCCTCTGTCATTGCAGCTCCAAGTACTTTCTACCAAAACTGTCCACAAAAGCAGATAACAACAGAAAGACCTACAGATTCTTCTCTCTAGCCAGATAGCTAAAGTTCCAGGCTACATACAAATCTCCAGGTAAGAAAATCAACACACATAAATATTTGGCTTCAGCTAAAGGTGTCATCTTCAAAGACAGTTAGCAACTTTGCTTCCCTGGGCGGGCAAAATAGATGTCTTAGCCAGCTCTAGCAGTGACCAGAGCTCTCCTCATACATTAGCAAAGTACCAAGGCAAAAGAAGTGCCGATCTTTCACAGATAAATATGCTGACAAATAAGAAATAGATAGCATGAATCTTTGAATTCACTACTGTTTGAAGTTACTCTTACATTAACTTCAGCATCAGATATGTTGCTCTTCTTTTCTTTGTATCTGTTAAAAATGAGCACAAAACCATCAAGCGATGTGTTGCTGTACTAACTGTGGAATACAGACAGGCATTACAAACACAGCTTTCCCTCAAAAACAAATGCCTATTATTTTAGGTATGTTAAATCCTTTTTTTTTTTTTTGTAAGATTAAAGCTGTTTTGTGGTTTTTAGGTGTACAAATCAGGACGATGCCAGTATTGGCAACATCGGACTCAAAAGTGACAAATGTGTAGTGTCTAAATTGATTTACTTTTTTTAGTAAATTAACATTGTGAATCAGATTTTTATGAAGAGATGAGGATGAACATTAGGAAAAAAAAAAAAGAAAAGAAAAAAGAACCTTCATAGCTCTGAGCTTTGCCCTTTATTCCCAAATTTGCTTGTGACAGCTTAGCCATTCCCAGAGATTGTTTATTCCTGGTAAGAAGACCACACCTTACCTACTGAGGCAATACATTCAGATAAGCAGTTTTCAGCCAAGAAAACTGGAAAATCACTCCAGAAGAACTACAGAGGAACAACTAAAAAGCAATCTCATATGCAGTGATCTGAAATATGCATTATTTCTGAGTGGATCCTCATTCTGTCTGGAAATGCCTTGGGATTCAATAATGTTAAAAATAGTGAAACCTCTGGATATGGAACAAACAGAATTTTGACACATACAGAACAGATTTTTGATAAAAACATTAGCTTTGTATGCTAAATGGAAAATATGAGGCTACTAGGAAAAATTATGAACAGTAGATTGGGAACTTCTATAAAGCAACCACTATTACTAAGTTTCATTATTTAATTTAACATTCAAAGAACCCTTATCTTCCAATTAGTTTTCTTGTGGTCATCAAGTTATTAACCTCCTTAAATGTTAGAGGAATTCAAAGGTGCTGTTCTCTTATGAGAGATCTCATTTCACATCTGTGGAATGCAGAGAATTTCTGAAAGAAGTATGAAGCACAGATGTTCTTTCATTTATTATCCTCAAGACAATGCCTATAAAACATTAGCCAGGTTTGGAAGCCTTCTTGCCAACTGTTGGTCTAGAGGAGGAACCTGCAAATAATTTAGTGAAGGTTGATTATAGAACTGTCTGTAGTTGATCTGTCTGAAACTATTATTATTATTTTGCTTAGAGGTAAATTAAACAAAAACAAAACCTAAAAGCCTATAGCACGGGCTCTAGGATGATTTTCAGAGGAGGAATATTCTGACTTTAAATTCCTTTCACATACAGGAAGAAATAAATTCATCCTCTCACTTGGTGGATACACTGACAAGAATGGTATTACAATGGAATTATAATGGTATTCCAAAAGGTCTTTTCCTTCAGATACAAGTTAGAAAGCAGTAGCAGCCATGACTTCAATTTTTGAGGAATCTATCACTTTCAGTACATATATCAGACATTTTTCTGAGGAAGATACAGTGAAGTAAAACCTCTAGCAGAGCTTTTAACTGATTTGTTTTGTTTTTTGTTGTTTTTTTTTTGAGGGAATTCTCATCTGTGGGAGCAGGTATCGTCACTAATGACCACCCAGCTTCATTCTGACTTGTATAGCACTTTGAACCAGCTTGCACAGTTAATGGTTTCGCTGCACTTTGGGGACCCCAGTGCTACTGTATAGTTCTCCTGAGGTCATCAATGGAAAGATACGCTTTTTGAGGACCATGATGTTTTTCACTTATATACTAACAGCCAAGATTCTCAGTCTTGAGAAGATTAGAGAAATGGTAAAACATTCAGAGATACCCACACATCTGGAGAAATGAACACCAAACAGGTGAGTACTTGGAGAGTTCAGGTACCTCTGGAGTCCAATATCAGCTTAGTAAACTTTTCCAGAGAAATTTTGGATTGAGGTTCTTATACCCTTTAATGGCTCTTGCATCTACAGTGCTTACTAGTAACAGTAGCAGACAACCATCCTCTGTAAATTATTCTTTAAAAAAAAAAGAAGAAAAAAAAAAGATTGAAAATATGTCATGACAGTTTTCATAGTTCTTTCCAAGTTTCTGAAGTGCACAGCAGTTGGCTTTTCCTCTATGTCAACAGTAGGAATGAATGCCCAAAGTCCAGCCTCAAGCTCTTCAAACTGAAGGATTTCATCCTTTCCCTTGGATCAGTGGTCATCTTTGGTAGATTAGCCACAAGAGGAGCTGTGTAACATGCTGTAGTGGCAAGTCAGCCAGATAACATCTGTTCACAGCACAGCAGCGTGTGAAGACACCAGACTGATACTGGCGGTAGCTACAACCAATGTAGGAGAGGGTAATCTTGAGGTGTGCTTATGCAATGAAGAATGGCCATGCCAGTGTGACTGTGGCAGAGCAAATGCTTTTCCCATCATTCTTAAGATACAGGACAGTCCTGAATCACACCCCTTCATATTTATTATGTCTCCTTTTAGTTGTATCAAATGCCGATGGCACCACCACTCTGATAGTATAGAAGTGGCTGTTAATTTACCAAGAAATATACATGGCTGTAATGAAGAATTCTATATCTCAAAAGGTGCATCTGCAATTTATTACTAGGCAATCACCTGATGCTGCTAGATAATATAATGAATTTAAACCTGCCAAGAATGAACAAGAGACCTGTAACAAAAGCAGAGACTTGTTTCACATACTTGATCAAAACAAGCACGAAAAATAAACTCTTTTGGAACTGAACTTCACACATTCCAGTTGCAGAGCTTGGCAGACTGTCAAGAGACTCAGTGGAGACTCTGGTCTGGGAAAAGGGAGTACCCTGTCACAGCAAACTCCATGGCATCACAGCTAGTAGCCAATGACACAAAACCCTAATTGAAATAAAGCTTTCAGTCATGCATTAAAAATGATGGTTTCTGAGACAGCAGATTTCAAATGTCAGCAAGAATCTGATGGCTTCTTTTGCTTACCCAAGCTCAGATTAGCTCTTCATCAACCAGCATCATTTGGGACCAGCGCTTAAACAATCAGCAAAAGATTATATGCTGTGACTTATGAAGCATTATATTCCACACCGCAGATCCCATCATACAAGGATAGGCAAGCATTGTATCTGTCCTCTAGACAAGGAAATCAGTGATAAACAGGAGCTTCCAACCTGCTTTACAGCTGTGCACTGCCCCACAGCTTTCTGGGGAGGGTAATTTTTATGTGAAACAAGGCTCAGTACAACCCCAAAAGGCATGATATTTTAACAAAAATACAAAGGACTAATCTTTAGCAGGGAAAAATTAGTTGATGCTGCACTTAGACATCTTCCATCACTTGAAGCTATCATGTAATATGGTAGTTAGCTCACTACACCCTACTGATTTGTCAGTAACTTGTCCTATCACAGATGCAAAAAGGATGATGTGTTGTGCAAGCTGATTAAGGTGCTCTATAGAGCGCTCTCCTTTCTATTCCTAATACCTTTGGTTTATTATACTTGTATGTTAATACATACATAACACATAATACGTACACTGAAACTCCCTGAATCAGACATCTCCCCCTATCAAAACTCAGATATTGACATTTGACTCTGAATACAAGGAACTTTTGCTTCAGTGCAGCCTTGTGCTCATGGATTTTACTTTAAAAAGTCCAAATAACTGCCTGATACTTTTCTAAAATTTGTTGAATAAAGTACAATTCAATATATTTAATTGGCAGGATACCTGCAAGTAAAAGCAGACCAGTGCTGTTAATGAAAACAGATAATAGATACAACTCTGTGGCTGAAGATATTACTTTGATTTGAGATAATTCACAACATGTAATACTTTGCCCAACTGTTTGTAACAGATGAGAAAAACTCACATGTTCTGTGCATTTCAGTTTGCATCTGTGCCTATAAGAAACAACTATCTCTTTATTCATTTTGTGCAGCACACTTGCCTTTCTCATGTGCTGGTAAAGCTAAGGCTAAGCTGCTCTTTAACTACATGCCACTTCTGGAGCTTTAACCTTCAGTCATGTCTCAGACTAATTCCCATAACAACTGAGATAAGTAAGTATCTCAGAAATGATGGATCAGTCCCTCAACTGTTAAAAAAATAAAATAAAATTCTATTGTGCTTGTAAAAAGTCATTTCAAAACAGATTTTGCTCTGTTTGAAGTTACCAAACCAATTTCTTTTAAACTTAATTAAAGAAAATAGTGATTTGCATCTTAGTGATTTGCATTTGTACTGGAAGACTCACTGGGAATGAATATCTCTGTCCAGAATATGAATCCCTAAAAATTCAGGCAAATAATGAAAGGATTGATACATCTATAATGATAACAGTGCCAGGGCAATAAAACCTAACACCACAATGTCACTATTTTATACCAGAAATATACAAAAATAAACAAATACTACATGTGAAGAAATTATAGAGAAACTCTGTTAACATTTTAAAGGGTAATAAAAATGCCTTTAGCCCATTAAATGTATTCTACTGACTACATGTATCAGTGCCAGAAAGAATCAAAGATTTTATGAAAAAAAAAGAAATAAAAGAAAATGGCCAATGAGCTTGGTAATGTGTGTCCTTGCTGAGTAATTAAATGAATGTGCTGGGCATAACCCAGGAAGAAATATACAGGGAGTTTCATTTTACAGTATCACATGTACACATCTATACATGCATATGTATTATGTATATGTTATACCCACAAGCACACTATATATGGGATATAATACACAGTACAAGTGTGATAATTTGACAGATATGAAGAAATCAGTTAGCATTCTGCCCTTGTCTATTGAACAACTCATTGATTTTTCTAAATTTTAAATATTCAAAGTACATTCTGAAGTTATGTTCATTTTCTCCCTTATTTTAACCTTCAGCACTTGAGCAATTTATTCATCATGGGCAGATGCAAAGGAGAGTCTCATAGTGCCAAAGCTACTTCTGAGCACTGAAAACTCATGGAATATATTGGATTTTGTGTTCAGTTCTGCAAACAATGGAGATCAAATGTAGAAATTAATATTTCTTATTTTATCTCAGAACTAATTTATAGATTAAAAAAAAGACCTGAATTATTCCATCTATATTAACTTGTGTTTTGGGCAGTGAATTCTTACGGCAAAATCTTGGTTTCAAAATCAACCCTTCAGACAATCCCTATTGCAAATCCTTTCTCAAAAGTAACTTTATACCTAGTCCTACCAGCAAATGCAGGAGCAATTCTGTTGCTAAGCCTATGCCTACCTCCTTGCAAAACACGAAACTTTCTTTTTTAGTTCTATAGACAAATCACTAAGGTAAACAGGAATAATCTATATTCGTGTATTCCATGGGGGTCACGGTGATTATCTTCCCACGAATACCAAGAGCAGGAAATATTTTCCATTACCACCATACTATTGATTTCCTCCTGCTTTTCACTGTTCTCCTCCCTCAAGCACTATGAACAATTTGAGGCTTAAACCAGTCTTTGTGACATGTCTATACCGTACATAGCAAAAAGAAGTCTCAAGCTGCATGAAGCCTATGAATAGTATGTTTGTAATACAGTTATGGCAGAGCATCCTTAGAATGAGACATCTTTTCTGTAATATACCAAGCAGGAAAAAAACATGCCTCAAACTTTTTGAATACATTTGCTCTCATTTCTTCATGTGGCCAGATGTACAATCAAGGAAAAAATAATATAATTGAAAAGTACAGTAAAATAGATGTATTATCAAAAATAAACCAATAAAGAGTTAGGCACAAAAGGAACAAGAGAAAATAGGTGGAACGCTTACCCGTGCAGAGGGCTCGCTGTAAAGGGCTCCAAAGGAGTGGATCTCTCAGAAGAGATCCTTCCTCCCTGGCAGTCAGCACTTAAATGGGCCTAGGAGAGGTGGAGCCTGGCTCCACCCCTTCCTGCAGCACAGGTGAACTGCTTTCACCTGTGCTCCCAGGGCTGACATACTGCTTGCCTCAGATAACTAATCAAAGGTTCAGGCTGTGATTCAGCAGCTCCCATACACCAGAAGATACAGAACATACACCAAATGTCAAATAAATATAGGAAAATCATTAGAAGTTATTATTTCCTTCAAGCTTCTCAATCCATCTTCTCTGCTCTACATCTTCCTTGTAAAGACTGTTGATCATTTAGCAAAACTGCAGCTGCCGTCGTAATTGCCTGACCAACCCACCATCCCCCCCACTGGAATTGCAATCCATTAGATTTAACTTCTCCGAGAATAATAAGGGTCTCTCCTATGGTATTATTCTGAAATCAGCTGGCTGTTTAAGGATCCAAAAGATGCAAAGCATCTCCTGGAGTTGGGATCCTTTTACTTTCAGCCTGTGAAATAAGAGGGTTTGAGTAGCTCTGTGTGGAGTGATAACTTGATAGGGAAATCCAAAGGCAGAAGCAGATGAAGATTTTTCCCTTTGCAATTTGAAAAGCCCCAAAGGCTGGGATGTCAGTAGACTGGGATTACTCCAGTGAATGCATACGTGCCTCTCTTTGAACAAGAACTGTGGTTTAATCTATTTACATTGACTTCTACCATGACCTCTGCAATACGTCACAATAAACTCTGAATGAATCTATAAAAAACATGTTTGAAAAATTCATAACTAATCAGATCACAAAAAAAGTTTGGTTTCCTATTTGGAGCAGATGGAAGAGATTTTACAGAAAGCACATGTAGCTCCATTTTTTTACGTTCAAACTCCAAACAGCTGAAGTCCAAGTGACTTTGAGTCACTAAATACAGAATTTTCCTCTGTACCAAATTTTATTTTCTCCTTGCTGTTGAATTTTCTTACATTTCAGCTGCTCAGCTAGTATATGGTATTTTGCCTCTATGGGTTTATGGGCTGCAGTCAGGCTAAAACAAGTTATGTGCACACAGGGAACAAGGAATAGAGTCTCTTCCCTGTGCTTACTCTGACAGCTTTGGCCAAGCAAAATAATATTTTGCTGAAGAGTCTGAAATATTATGAATGGCAAAAATGTAAGATTTCACATCCAGTGTCTCTATTTTCCTTCAGTTATATGATCAGAAGTATATATAATTAATACAAAATAATTGACAGGAAAAAATCCTATAATGAGAACTAGCAGCACAGATATCATCTTATCAGCCTAACCGAGAATAAAAATAAAGGTATCAATAAAAATTTCATAGAGGATATTTGGCATCTGGGACAATTCATAGGTGGGAGGAATGAAGTAGTCCCACAATTGTTCTTGATTAGGCTTTTTCCTTTTGCACAGCCCATAATGTTTATTCTGCACAGAGTATTATCAACAATATGCATGGCTCAACCTACTAAGCTAATATAGTTCACACTATTATGTTGCTTCATCTGCCAAGCTAGACAGTCATTAACAGCTCTTGTGTTTCGTCATTTATTTAATTTCCACATTTTGTAATATTTTCATTCACACCTAAAATCATAGAAAACTATTAATGAAATGGAAGGTGGTTTGATATGATATTTTCAACAACATTTCCTGGAAAGTATATAAAATTATATATGAAAGCTAAGCCCTTGTTTTCCATAAAGAAAACCATTTCTTGCACACAAACACACAAAGTTTTGACTAAAAGCATGATATCAAAGTCATCCTTTTTTGTCTTCTTGGTAGTAACACAGGACAATCTGCCTTGGAAGGGACTTCAGGAGATTCTCAGACCAAGCACTTGCTTTGAGTCAGGTCAGGTTGCTCCAGATGCTATTTAGTTGGATCTCAAAAACTTGCAAGAATGGAAGCTGAATAACCTCCCTGGGCAAACCAATATCCCAAATAAAATATACATCCTTTAAATAAAATGCAATAAATCTTGTAGGCAAACCCACAGATGTACTCTTTTAGAGATGTACACCTCTTACCAGATTTTCTCAAAAGATAGAGAATAAAAACACCTGAAGAGGGACAAGAACACTCCCATCCCAAGTCCCACATTCCTATTTTTGCCCATTTAATTTTTAATTAGTTGATCTCTTTATACAAAAAAATATATATATATCAATACAAGCCTTTACAACCCAAAATATACATGTTCAGACATGAATATTTTGTCAGTTCCAAGATTTTTCACTCAGCAGTTGAATGTAAACTTACCTGAAACCCCTGTGATTTCATACACTGGCTCCAGACTTATCTCTTTCCACAGCATGTGTAGCAATAATGTCCCACCTGGTGTCTGAATGGAGATTGCTGACCTTCCTGTTGCCAACTGTAAATGAATACAAATGTTCAGCTGAAGTTTTCAGTATTCTCATGGGCAAAACTTAGCTAGATTTTTGGTCAGCCAGGACTGTTCTAACATTACCAATAAGAATTTTTGCTTTAATTTCAGCTCTTTCTGATGTAGCAGACATAGTCATGTACAGCAGTTTTATATAGCACTTTTTTTCTGTCTGTCTGTGATAGTTTCTGTCACTTTTTTCCCCAATTGTGGTGGAAAAGGGCCTGACAAGGGTCATGAGACTTCTGCTGGGTTGCAGAGGAGTTTGCAGTTAAGGTCCTGCTAGTTGGCTATTTTTATTCTTTGGCATCATTAGGTGTCTGGAAAAATGCCCTGAAAAATTGAGTCCAGGCACATTGACTTCAGAAATTGTTATATATTAACCAGAAATTTCCTCTTTCCCCACCTACTTTTAAAATTTTTAACAGTGGAATATATTGAAACATGTAGAGAACTGTAAAACAGCCAAGTGGACTTATATAAAACTCACTGAAATGATCCACTCAGCAATGAAATAAATCAGAGGAAATATCAGCTAGGAAAGAGGATATCCAAAGAAAGTGACTGCAGACCACTAGTTAAAACTAAAGTGTGATATCCCTTTCAGTTCCCATTTCTCTGTTCTTAAGCAGCCAATGGCATATTCTAAATGAAGAAATTTCTCCATTAACTGGCTTGGTTTCAGAAAAATCTCCCATTAAATCCATTTTACTTTCCATTCTCCCTAGCAAACAATGGCAACAACAACAAAAGTTATCCCTTCTTTTGGATCAGCACTGGATGTCCGCAGGCTGATGTCTTCATGGGCACATTTGCCTTCGGTATGGCACGCAAATGCAGGCACTTTATGTTGGCTGATGAGCATCTCTGGGGAGATGTGACAAGTGTTGAAACAAATCCCATTCTTCAGTTGTGTGTTTGTAACCCTGCATCTACTGTCTATGGGGAGGAAGTAAGCAGAGTGCCTTAAAGATGAGAGCAATACTGGAAATGGTGATCAGAGCCTGAGTGTGCTTACATCTGTTACGGAGAGTTACAATGATATTTCTGAGAACTCCAATTACCACTTATAACTATGTTTTCCAAGAAAACTCCCAATATAGTAGCTGTTGTGAACAAAGACCGCAGGCTATAAGCAACAAATGATCTAACCTTCCTGCCTTTTGGGGCATATTTTCTTTGGCCGGATCTGCAGACAGTTGGTAGAAGGTGCAAGGGACAGTCAGGCTGGCTCCTGCTCTGCCACAGGAGCCTGTGATGCAGCCGAGAGGATGGGACTGAAATGCTGATAAGTGGCACTGCCACCACAGCCCTGCCTCTCCCATATGCCCTGCTCTAGCACTCTGCAACTCACATCAGCAATAGAAGGCACAAGATTTTTACTACAGTCTCCAGTGCCTGGACAAGAAGTAGTAAGTAGAATCTACACTCAAAATTTAAGAGAGTGGACTTCACTTTGGTTCCTTTCCTGCCCAGAATGGACAAGTGGAGGCAGTATGGGGAACTGCCACATGCATCCCAGCCACCTCTCTCATTCTAGTTTGACAATTTTAGCATTTTTGCAAAAAAGATCCAACCAATTCTAGCACTGTTAACCATCGCAACATGTAGCCAGTAAGCAGAGGACCTTTTTAACTGCTTCCCATCATAAAACCTCAGAACTTGAATTTTGGCTTCACTAACTTTAATTGTATTGAAGTCCTTAGCTATACTTTCATTCCTATTTTTATTTCCCCTGCAATATTAGCTTCAGACTTCACTCTTTTGTTTATTTTTTACTTAAAGACTTTGACATTTAGAAGCAATTTTATGTTTCCTATCCTGGCAATATTCAAAGAAGGACTACACAGATGGACAAATAATCATATCAAGATCTGAGGTATCGCTTCCCTTCATCTCAGTCCACTTGGGCAAACTCACACCACATGCCAGCATGAACTATTCTTGTAACAAGGGCTGTAAATCCCTGCTGAAACTTATTTGGGAAGGGTAATTTTGGCTATGCATAGGTGCCATACGTTAAATATATTACAGGTGAAACCTGCTAAGAGTGGCTTTGACATTTATAAGTTACACCAACAGTGCATAATACAGAGACTCCAAATTCTGAGAGAATATTCTATGCAATAGAATATTATTTTATATAGAAATTTTTTCTTCAGTTTCTTCAAAAAAAACTTAAAGAATCATTCAATGCCTTTACACACTCTGGGGGTCGTACATCGTATTTTTTTTTTGAAAGGGAGAACAGCAGCAACAATAAAAATAAAATTTAAAAAAAAAAAAAAACAGTCTCCAGTATTTAGAATTAAACAATTTTACTTCTTTTACTTCAGTTCCTCCTAGGTAATCCCTGTGCAGATGTTACCTTCCTAATGCTGAGCAACCTGGCAGGCTTGGACGGCACCCGTAGCTCCGCCTGTGCACTTTCTCCACTACAGCTACAGAGCATGGTTTATTTGCAAAGTTCCATCCACTTCTCTGCCTAGTTATACGTCTTATTCTAAAGTTGCCAAGTGGTCCCAGCAACCTCTGGGATGTTGCTTTTGCTAGAGCTATTTGCCACTGAATTAAATTTCTCTGTAAACCTTTTATTTCTTATTGTGCCCTGGTGCACTGGGGGCACCTAATACTCACTTGTAAAACTGCAGGGGATGTGTTTCTTGCACACGGTGTAATTCTCATGAGAGGTCTTAAAAGTTGATACGAATTCTCCCATGTTAAGGTGGTCCAATTTCTACATTTCCCAGCAGGTCAATGGCTGCTTGTCACTACCTGGATACAACCTGCTCTGATGTTTTGTTGGAGTCAGTTCCAAGTGAGTGCTTTTGGCTTCTCTGTGACAGTTTGGAATGGAAACCACTCCTCCCATGGACTAAGCAATGAACAAAGCCAAGGACATGACACATGGAGTCTCTCTCAATTATGAGCACAAAAATCTGACCAGATGGAAGGTGTTGCCCCTTCTTTTTGAGTTTAACTGTACTCCAAAATATCTCCTAGAAAAATAGTAGTCAGTTTCTCTTAAGCAGACATTTTCGCATAAGACAGCCATATCCTAACCCATTATCTGCATACATAATGAGTGACAAGTAATAGATATTCCTGTTTAACTCATCCCCATGTGGTTTCTCATAGACAATTTGGGAGATCATGCCATCCAGGAGATGCAGCTGTAGTGCAGCCTCAGAGCATGGCTCAGGCTCACCCAAGACAATTTTCATTTCAGCCCGAACAGAGATATCAGAGGTGCAGCCAAAAATGTGCAGGTTCCATCTGCTGGGTCTGCACCAGACTCTGACCCAACCAGCTTCTTTTTGCTTCACAGCATCTCTAAATATCCATTCCTTCTCTACTTCCAGCATACACCTTTCCTGTCAGCTTGTACCTGTTCATTTCTGGATCAGTAACATTAAATTTGCCATCTCATACCTCCATGCTATGAGAGGCTACTTCTCTGGCCTTTCAGGTAGCTGCGTTGCACACAAAACATCTAGGATATAAGTTTGAGCCCGGGAAGCATCAAAATAACACAGCCTTAGTGGCTGCAGATGCTTTTAGCTATGCAGTGATTAAAAGTAGCAAATGCTAAATCTGCCACTGGTCCAGAATTAAAAATTATTACTCCTGGCACTTAGGTAGATGCAACTCTTATAAGATTCGTGCTGGAACTAGTTTCACATCTGTGATTGCACTGATTCAAGATCGCTTAGTCTTGCTAGCTTCCACAAATCTGACTACACGGAAAAATAATTACACTGTGAATCATTTTAACAAAAAAACTTCCACATAAGCTGACAAATGTAAAGAGCTTAGAAAGTCTGCATAGTTGAGGCCTGCAAGGAAGATAAGTAGTCTGCTGAATTTCAAAACAATAATAAAAAAGCTAGGAGGTATACATTAATAAAATTGCTTTACAAATATTAATTTCAAGTGTGTCTGTGGCACACTGCTTGCAGTCATAATCTAATAAAGCACCTATCTTCAAGGAGACTTCTTGCATGTTCAAGAAGCCCATGTTTAAGGGCTTTGCTGGGTCTCAGGCACTGAATGTTGTGTTTCCAGCAAGTGTCATGCTGCCTGCAGTCTCTGGCTTAGTCCAGTGGACATTGTCTTGCGTCCAGTTCACAAGTCAAAAGGCCATGCAGTTTACTGGAGCGCCTAAATCTGGAGTTAATGAATAAGAATGAGAAAAAGGCTGCTATTTGGATTTTATGCTCATTGTCTTTACAATTCAGAGCATGAAGTTTTCTATTCGTTGTATACATCTGCATAATGTTATCCATATGACAACCATAATAAGGGAAAGATAATTAAAACCGGGATAGTTGGAACTAATACAAAATAAACAGTTTGCTTAATAACTCTAGCTAATTTCCCTTATGAGAAAATTGAAGCTAATGCTTCCATCCAAGCTATGCAGGGGGTGGAACAGAAGAAAAAGCAAAATATTTAGCTTACATCACCTGAAAGCAATTTTCTCTTTGATCCTGTTTTGATTGAGATGCCAAAATCACTTCTTCTCCAAGATCAACAATTCCTTCTCCATCTCTATGAGCATCTCCTTCTGGCCAATTGTTAAGAGCCTAGTGACATTTCAGAATTATTTTTATTAAATAGAATTTCCATATGCGAGAAGGGCTTCATAGTTAGTCTCTTTTTCAGCTATATTAGTTTTACTCCAGCTTTTTGTGTCCAAGACACAAATCTTTAACATAAAGGTGAATATTTGGATGGATCTTACCCCAAACTTTTGGTAGAATATAAAATTACTTAATTTCTGCTTATTGGAGGAGCTCAACAAGCTTTTTATCTCTCCATCCTTAGAGAAAGGCTTTTTCTTGTGTGTAGTTAGCTGTATATATATAGTTTGATCTATTCTTGCAGAGGAAAAACTTAAGAGGAAGCTTGGTGTATCTTTAACTATAGAGAAGTCTGTTTCTGTAATTGCACGTACACACACACTAGCCATACTGCTATCACTCCAGTCAGGGCATACCACTGACTGCTGTGTGTGGCCTGTTGCCCTCTAATAAATCTTCCCCTGGATTTATTTTTACACTCCAAACCTCTGAACAGTTTGAGCTTTGAACCAGAGCAGATCGTGCATATGGACACCACAGCAGCATCTGTCTTTGCTGTGCAGATTGTATTACACTGAGAGAACACTTGGAAGGTTGGGAAGTCACGGCCTCTGAAGCTGGGGAACAGACAGCACCTGTTCATCCCTCCTCACATGCAGCTTTTGATCACCTGTGTGCACACTGGTTTCCAAAGGAACCACCCTCATCCAGGGAAGCTCGACCAAATGAAAAGGGAGTGCTGCCTGAAAACCGTTCCTCATGGCCTGCTGTGGGTGAGACATGGATCCAAATTTCCAGTGATACACTGGAAACTTGGATGGATATCCTCTAAGATGGCTGATCATTTACAAGCAAAATTTCTTCCCATTATTTGTTTTTGGAAGTTACTATTTGCTAACACCAACAAATGTATAATAACAAAATGAAAATAGTAAGTTATCTTGGGGACTGTTGGGCTCATTTAATATGATTATATCAGCAGGTTCATCTGTAAATAGACATTTTCTCTTCACAGCCAGCTATCATTCTGGGTGCTTTTATTGTAGACAAATAAAATAGGATTAATTGAAGTGTGTCACTGAGAGCCAAGTCAAAGTACAGCAGAAGGTACAGCAACCAAAAATCATCTGCTGATGGGTCTTACTGCTGAGAGGTCTTACAGCCTCGTGACAGCACATGGTTCTTAGAAACTTCTTCCTAAACAAATGAGAGGCAGCAGGTGGAGAAACAATTTCTCGTATCATTAAAATATATATTCTTTATTGAGCCACCACATTAGTAGAGGTAAAAGGAGCTGAATATACAGGTGATGTCATGGTGGCACTAAAACGGAACAATCTGACAGCTGAGTGTTGCCTTTACCCTTTCCCTCTGTGAGCACATACACATCTCTGGGTTAAACCATTACTTTCATCCTATACACTGAAAATGCTCCATGTGTTAAAGCATGCTGCAGGTTCATCCCATGTGCTTTCAGCAGAATGATCCTTACCTTCCCCATGAGCCAGCCAGGGCTGAACAGGGCTGAGCAGCAGCTCTACCAGTTGACCTGCAAAGGCCCCTTCCAACTTCAACCCGGCTTTAGGAAAATAAGGACAGTTATTTAAAAGAGTAAAGGAGGCTGCAAAGAGTAAAGGAGCTCCCACCATCACTAACAGCACCTGGGAGGGAAAGCATGAGGATCCCTTCCAGATGGATAGGAACTCCAAACTCAGCAGTGCTGACATAGTGACAAAGCGGGGGATCAACTATCAGATTAGCTCTGGGATTCTTTGTGTTGTTATTCTCCTCCAGCTGACAGAGGAAGATGTGGAATCTGCAGACTGGGGCACTGCAGGAGGAAGTACTTCATACTTGCTCTGTGAAGACTCCACATGGCCTTTAGCAGAGGTGGCCATGCCAGAAGCTGGTAGCAATTCACAGAAGCAAAGCCATTAGGAAGACAGAAATAGTTCTGCTGCCTACAGACAGCACAGAATGGAATGCTGTAATCTGATGCAGTGGACAACTGATAATGTTAAACAAAATTCACTTCAGCCTCTGGGTAACCCAGGAACAACGATAACAAGAAAAAAAAAAGAAAGAAAAAAAAAAAAAGATTTGTTTGATCTCACAGGTACATCATGAAGACAAAAGAGCTATTTGACCGAAAAGAAAAAAGCTGGCAGAAAAAAAAATATGCACAATTTGATGTTGAATAAAAATGTAGGATAGACAGCGAAGAAAAGTTCTGTCCCACCGGATTACAACATCTGCATCTCAGCTAGGAACATCTCTAACATCTCTGTCTGCTTGCTTCTGAGAATAGTTAAATCTTCTTCATCCATACTTCATGTCCCCTCACAACACTCAACCTAACCAGGCTGACAAAGAAGTCCTGTGCCAAAATCAGTTTGCCCATTAAGATTTCCTCATGTAGTAATCTGTGCATACATTAAACCAATTCATTTGCTTCTGCATTTGATTCCTGCTCTGAATTTCTGATGCTACTTATATCCTAGGATCGCTGTGCAGACCTGCTTTACACAAATTCTGATGCTGTGAAGGGCACTGAGTGTTGGAGTGGTAAAACAGAGCCAGTGCTGGGGTTGTCTGCACTGTTCTCCTTTGGTGACAACACCAGAGGCTGGTCTACAGACAGGTAAAGTCTGTCCAAACTGTGTGCAATATGTCACATTTACATGGGGGATGATCACATACCATGGAAGGATGTGAAGGACAGAATGGCCAATGCTGTTACCAGCGTCTCCAATGCCTGATGGAAGAAACTATTTTGGAGCACCATTTGCCTTCCTGGTTGAGTTTGCAAACCTATGAGAAAGAGAGCATCTTCTTGGGAATCAAATCGTGTACTGCGTTGACTTAGCAATGACAAGGCCTGAGATTGCAATCAACAGTGACCTCTGCAGTGACAGGATGGCACAATGCAGCCCAAAAGAACCATTGCACTGGGTTGATTTTGTTCCGGGTATACAAAAAATTATCATCTATGCAAGGGAAGTGTCTGGAGCCTGGGTGCAGGTGGTAATCCACCATACAATGGTTTTCACCTCTATGCATCCTTTTGTGCACAGAGCCATAGCCCAACCTGTAAAGAGCAAACAATGAGTTCCCACTCATGCCCAAAGGCACTGAAGCTCTGGAGAAACTTTGCCTTTTCTGAAGAAGAAATCTTCGACAGTTTGTGACAAACAGAGCTGGGCCAGCACTGGCCTGCAGCCGCTAATCACTCTTCTGGGAAAAAAGAGGAAAATCCCTTTCATGACATATTAGAAACATGTTCCCCATGACTGTAAGAGATTCCAAATGACTAAGGTCGGAGTCAGTGCAAAAAACCTTTCAGTGTTTTTTTCTTAAACAAAGATAACTTAGTACTATAGATTTTTAAAGGGATGCATCATTTCTCAGTATATCAGCTCATTACAATTCACAACATGATAAAAATATAAATGCCTTTATCAGGCATATGTTGATATATATATATAATATATAATAAAAAATCTGTTTAAAAAACAAACAAACACAACAACACATTTATAGCTTGGGTGGTTGAAGTAGTGGTGACTGTGATCATATAGCACAAGCTAGCACTGCTTTTAATTCCTGAGCACCAGAAACTGACAATAACTTAGTCTTCAATATGAAATAACATTCCCATACATAATATATATTACAAATGTAAACTACATATGCAATATAACACCATCTGTGGGATATCTCAAGTAAATAGCAACATTACCCACTTGTCTCTTTTCGTAAAGGAATGCTACAGTTACTACATCTGTCATGTTCCAAATTCTGTTTCCCTGCAGTACCATAACACTGTCTAATGAGCCATCCAACACTCTCACAAGACACTGAAATCCTAAATGCTAATTCTCATTGAGATGAAAAATATATGATATCTCATTCTCCTACTATGATCACATAACTGTCTAGAAGATGAATCTGTTTGGTATTAGGAAACCTTTGCCAAAGCTTTAGAGCTTTTGTAATGGAGAAGCTTTGAAAAAGAAAATGTGATATTGCTGATTTTTTGGGAGAGCATCACAGGCTTCATCAGGGCTGATCTCTGCCAAGAATCTGCACAAAACCTTTTGGAAAAAATGAAAGAGACTAAAAAAAATAACCTCCCTCCAAATGTTGCAGAGGAAGCCTCTAGCCAACTGTAAAAGTGTTCAGTGAAGGCAGGAGCAAACAGTTGATTAGCCACAGATTTGGGAAAATACATATAAGGAGGAAGACTTAATGACAGGTTGTTTATTGTAATTTTACTGATGTTGACACACACTGTTGATTTTAGAGAAAGCTCAGCATATCTGTTTCTCCATATATCACTGATCAGAAATTTCCTGTAATGCTCTACTGATTGTCAGTAGAGCATTCCCACATGGGAAAAAAAAGTGATAGAACAGATTGACTGCACTTGGTTTACTTAAAGAAAATCATGGTGAATCATAGGTTGGACCATAGGTGCTGTGAATGTTAATGTACTCTATTTTATGCCCTCCTTTGTCTCCAGAAACAGGCAGAGGATAAGAATATACAAAAACAAGCAGGTCTTCTCTATGAAAAATAAAAATAAAAGTCTTGCCTTATAAAGTATTTGTTCTTCACAGGAAACAGAAGTAGGTAAGTTATTGCAGTATGTGTCACAAATAAATCTTTAAATAATGAAAGTGAATTTGAAGTAATGCTGAAATAATTTTTGAGAGCTCTGAATGAGAAATCTAAGGAGAACTGCAAAACACCAACAATTTCATTTATTCATGAAGCCAAACTAAGAATTTATCTTTACTTTTTATTTATTCTTAGAGTATAATGATGATCCTGATTGCTAGGTAAGAACTAAGAAATGTTGTATTTGTGTAGAAGTGTGTAAGAATTCAACAACATTTCATTGAATCAGCAAGTAGCTAGAATAGGCTGAGTAGGATCTTATTTTCACTTTAACTGAAAATTTGAGATTTGACAAATGAAATAGCACTGTTTTAGGCAGTATTACTTATGGTAATGATGTTAGAATGAATGACTCCTGGATGCTGTGGTACTCAACCATCTTTGTCATCCACCAAACTACAGCTTTTCTTTAATTCTGATCTCACTAACTGGGGAAAGAAAATGATAATAATTAATATTTTAATAAGATTAATATAGCTTTGATACTAATTCTATTTTATTTGGAAGGGTGTTAAGCTGAAATAAGTGAGGCCGTATTCGCCTAGGTTATCAGTGAATGTAATGCTACATTTGCACTTATATGCTTTTCTTTTACCTGATGGGTTTCAAGGGAAAGAGTTTATGTGGGATGTAATTACTACTTTGATCTGGTATATTAAGTTACTTTTCCAGTGGAAACTTCTGGGTGGGAAATCTTGATGCTTTCAAAAGTGTGCCAAAATTTAGTGGAAGTTTATATTTGCTAAAGGAACATTTGACATTTCATTGATGCATCACAAAGACATACAAAGGACACACCTTGACAGGATTATCTTGTGCTGAAATATTTTAAAACAAACAATAGCACTGCTCAGTAGTAAGAAAAAGTGAGGCAAAGACTTGAATACTGAACAGAAGTTAACTGTGATACTGTGGAAAATATGAGCCCTACTAAGAGTACAAGGTGACAATATATATTTTCAGAGTATAGTAGGAATCCAGAAAGGGGAAAAAAAAAAGAAAAAAAAAAAAGAAGAAGATTTTTTAAAGAGCTGAAGATATTTCCTGTGCAAATACAGAGTGCTTTATTACAACTTGCACACCTTACTATCTTAAATATTTAGGAAAAAATCTTGCAGGAGATATTTTTTCCAAGAGAGCAACATATAAGTTTTAGTACAGTGATTTTAAATTTCTTCAGAGATATTTTGCTTGTGCTCCATACCATTATAATTTGCCATTCTGGTACAAGACTTTCCTGTAACCATTAAGAACAGACAGTGGTTTTCTATCCCCATACTGCCATAGACATGCTATATTTGGCCTTATCACAGAGCTGAGTACTTTGCCCTTTTTTTTCAGTCATTAGCACAAGTTTTCTATGTCAACTTTCGTGGCAAAGGATGAAGAAAGAGACTTTTAGAAGCAGTAATAAAGAGCAATACAAAAGCTTGTTATAAGCTAGTTCATGAAATCATGACCTGTAGCATGCAGTATGTACAAGGAAAACTGCAAATCAAGTTCAGGAATACCAAATGAGATGATAAACTTGCTGCTGTTTTTTTTTTTGTTTTTTTTGTTTTGTTTTGTTTTGTTTTTGTCTGGGAAAAGTAATTCTTTAATGAGAAGTTAGAAGGATAGCTAAATATTTTCTCTCACAAATTCAAGAAAAAGCCATACCACTCTGAGACTTCTGCTGGGCAGCTCTTTCTCCTTTCTTTTCCTCTTTTAAATTTTAAATACTGCATAGGAACCATTTGCTCTGTGAGGTTCCCATAGTTAGGACCAAACCCTTTCTCAGAGGAATTTTGGCACCTTATTAATTAGTTGGTTATGAGAAGGAGCTGCACTCTTTCAGTGACTCCTATTTTGCCATCAGTAAAGTGTGATCCCATAATAAATTTCCATCAAGCAAACTATTTCTGGTAATTCCCCCTAATTAACACCAGACCACTAATAATAAATTAGGCCCTACGTGTTTTTGATATAACCAAGATCTTGTCTGAGAACAAGATATTAGCCAATGTCCCGAGAAAGTAAAACTCAAACCTAAATTGAGCCTCTGCTAGTAAAAGGATTTATATGCAATTTTGTGAGAAACCCTTTGAAGATCTCATACAGCGCATTTTGACCAGCAAACATTTTGAGTGACAGAGAGATTTGTTCTGTGCTGAGCAGTGAAAGTGGATTTACTGTGAAAACACACTGTTGAGTTTTAAGCCTATAAATCTTACACAGGATTACAGTGTTTTAATGAATGAATGACAGATTTCTTATTTTTGTCGGTGCATTTAAATGTTACATGACGTTGTGATTGATAGAAACCAAACCTTTGCCATTAAAACGTCAAATGCAGACCTGATGCCTTTAAAAGTTTGGCTTCTGGAGTTTAATATACTGTTTGCAAATAGACTTGCATTTGTCTCATTCATAGCCTAAACCCTGAAGGGGAGGCAAGTTTTCTGTAAAGTTGCCTCTAAATTTTATAGAGCTACATGCAGTGTTTTCCTTTGCTTGTGTAAATAAAGGTAGAAAATAACAGCACATTTGCCTAGTTAAGAGAGATTCAGTTAAGGAAAGTCTTATGAGACCAATGTTATCATGCAGTAATTGGCCATGTTATAGTTGATGGCTAAGAATCCTGCAATGAAAGCAGAAAACACTTTGTGCCAAGGCTAAGTACAGCATCAGATAGCTCTTGTCAGAGCAGATAGTATTGCCTTGAACAGTCTCAACACATAAAAGTATAAAACACTTTTAAAAAAACATTGTAAAGTATTCTATCTGGGTGGTGGAATAGAAGTAAAGAGTACAAATAAATTGCAATCAGCCAAATCTGAGTTTTACACTGTTGCATATTTCACAGTGTTCAGTACTTACCTCCAACTTTAGAAGATGGGGAATCAATCACACCAAGGCTTGGAAGGGTGTGTCTTTGTCCACCTACCTTTCAAAAGTTAGGGACCTTGTCTAGCCCCCTGTTCAGAGCAGGTGACCACGATCAGGTTTTGCAAATCTTCAAGGACAGAGAACTCCACAACCTCCTTGTGCAACCTGTGCCAATGCCTGACAACTCACAGCTCCTTGTCAAAAGATACCAGTGAGCAGGAACTGCTTCCATCATCTTCACTCCCATCAGGTATTTATCCATGTTGTTAAGATCCCTGAGCCTTCTCCTCTCCAGGAGGAACTATATCCCATCTATCTCAGCCCCTCCTCAGAGGAGAGACAGAATTGTAAAATCATTTGAGTTGGAAAAGACCTTCAAGATCATCAAGCTCAACCATCAATCTGACCTACCTAGTTTCATCACTAAACCGTGCTCTAAATCCTTCATCATTTTTGTGGCTCCTCAATGGACTTGCTCAAGAGTGTGTTTATGTCTCCCTTGTACTGGTGAGCCCAGCACTTCTAGTGCCTCCCGTGAAGGCATTGGTCTTTTCACAAGGGCGTTGCACTGGCTTCATGGTCAAATTGCTTCCACCAGAAACACCAGGTTCTTTTTTGTGCAAAAAACCCTTCCATCTTACTTGAAGAATAAGCAGCTCAAATGATATTTATTCATGTGCACAGTCATAACTTTCTTTTACTGACTGAATCAGAACAAAAATCCAGCAACTGCAAAGCAACCACAGACAGATAGCGAGTTCTGTTTTTTATGCTTTTTGTTTGTGACTTTTAAAATATTTATCATTAAATTTTCAAATGTGAACAGACAAAAATGCAATGCTCAAACCTTTTAAAGACAATCAAGCAAATCACCAGGAAAAAACAGCAGACTGTTCAGAGTAAAACAATAAAAAACAATAAAAAAAGGAAACACAAGAAATTAATCTGTGAATGGATGTATTTCCCCTTCTTACTCAATTGTGAGTAGCTCCATAAGGAGACAGGTATGCAGCTGAACAGATGGACACATAATGAACCATTACTTAACTTTTGTTTATAAGTTTATTGCATTGTTATATTAAGCATTTATTATATTTACACATAACTCTGAATCATTTAGTTACAATTTACTGAAACACTCATCATGATTCAATTATTTAGTTATAAAGATCTTCTAACTTCAAACAGAGTTAAATCCAATTCTCTTGACACAGTTTTGGAAGAAAAAGGAATTACTGGTTGAAAATGCATGCAAAAGCCTACAGTAGTTAGGTTACTAACAAGAGGTTCCTGACTTTCTAACTATCCCTCAAAACATGAATGCTATAGATCTACTTTATGAAACTGGAAATTTTAAAAACAAAAAAGCAAAATCAAGTGATAATGAAACTGCTCTGATTTTTGCTATGTCAAGTCTTCAATCAAATATATGTATGCTTGTGTGCACAAATATGTATGTCTCAATGTACACACGTGCATACCTAGGTAAGTATACATAAATACATGCACATTGACACGCAAAAAGATTCCAGAGATAAGTATGCAGGCTGACAAATAAAACAACAACTATGAAATAGTTCTAAACAACAAAAAAGTAATAAATATTCAGTGAGATATATGGCATTATTATAAAGTGCTCTACTAAAATCTCACTTATTAAAATAACAATAAACAATATGTTCCTTTTTGTCTTAGTTGATTTAGATAAATCGAGAGAGCCATTAAATATTCATTATATATCAGTGATTCTATGCTTCCTTTTTAAATTTTAAACAAATAAACATAGCAAAAGCTAAAACACAAAGCACCTAAATGAAGCAGTCCTACTGGAGCCTTTCAGGCACTTGTCCTCAAATTCACTAACAACTGTGAAAGTTCAAATGCTAGAGCTTATGAATTAAGAAATATAAATCCAATAAATTTATGAACCTAAAATTAAAAAGAAGAAGAAGAAAGGAAAAAAATCAAATTGACTTTAAGAACACTGACAAACTTTGTGCCCATTGAAGACCTACTATACTACTTTGAAATAGCCAGGTTTGAACTGCAGAAAATACCACCTTACCCTGTGCATTCCTATCCTCTCCCCTCAAACATGTGCAATATAGCTGTATGGACACCTAGCTCTTAGGTCTCGTTTTCCCACATTCCACTTTTTTCAAAAGTAAGCTGGCTCACATTGCTGTTATCTCATCCATTCAGCTTCCACCCTTTTGATTTTCAGCTAGACTGACAGAAGGGTACACCTATAATAGTATAAACATCTTAAACAGCTTTGTGACTTTTCTTCCATACCACCAGAAGTTAAAAATGAAACAGCAGTATTGAAGAAAAACATCCTCGGAAAATAAAGTGAAACAGCCCATCGTGTAAATCTTTTTAACTGAATTATAAAGAAATACCTTTCCATCTTTCAGTACAGAAATTTTGGTGCATTTCCCCCCCCTCTGTTGTTGACTTTCCCTCTTATTCAACCATAGTAATTTTTTTTGTATTTTTTCCCATGCTTTTCCCAAACTATTTTATATCTCTTAAAAAAAAAAAAAAAAAAACCAACAACAACAACAAAAATCCAAATGAAAAAAAGAAATCAGAAGAAAAGAAACAAAAATCCTGCCCAGTAAATGGTCAAATGGTCATTTTGAATGGGTATTGGAAAGGGCACTAAAGCCTAACACAATTCGGCTCTAAAATCCCAGTTGAATTTAATAGCACATAAATGCATTTTGCATCAGGAATCTAATATTGCCCCAAGAGGGCATCCTCTGTTGTGCAACTCTGCTAGAGTAAATTCACCCCTCGCAGAGGGTCATCGGCCCTCCCCTATATGCTAACTATTACTCCATACCACTTGAGCCCTCATTTGACAAGTACAAATTAGCTGGTGCATAGGTTTTGTGCTGACTCTCTTTGTAGAAGTGAAATTCATACAGGATTGGCAAAATCTCCTGGCTTGCAATAAATGCATAATGGCAGTATTGTCTCCTTTCCCCTGCAAGAACTGGACTGCCTGACTCAGTGTTACATTATTTAACAATATATTCCTTGCATCTCCTGGAAAGGAGAGAAAAAAGCAAAACTAATAAAAATCATAACAGTTGAGCAAGAAAATAAGTTTTCAGTACACTACCTGGCGCACCACCAATATACGTATTGATAAGCTACATCATAAATAGTGTACAAAGAGAAAAACAATGTCCTCAGTTGCATTTCAGAAGTTTCCCTCATTAAACACGAAAGCATCACATTCAAGTTATAAACACTTTTATGTGTAGATTCAATGTGATTTCCTTCCCGAGGTACTGAAAACTTCCTAAAACTTCAGCTGTGAACAGAAGACTCCCACTTCCTTATACTGAAGATCTGATCTGGCATTTCTGGCTTGTCAAATGCACCTCAACTAGCACTTTATTTTGGCTAGTGTTCTGGTGTACATGCCATGATGTAAGGAATAGTATCCCATCTATGCTTTCTTTCAAGTGGCCTCTTCTAAGTCACTCTTGTTTGCTCGCATAGCCACCTACGCTTAATTGCTTTGTAAAAACATCCATACTCTGCAGGCCCATCAGAAACTTCACTGCTAAAGGCGCAGATATGACTTCATAAATCAGAGCATCAGATGAAATTATCAGTTGTTGAACTGCATACATACTAAGTAAGCCTATTTTTGTGTTGAGTTCCTTTTTAATGGAGTTTTGCTTCAGTACTTCTAGATACACTTTAAAAAACATCAGCAAAATAAAGTGATCTGGATCACTGAAGCCAATCTCCTTTTGTTTGTTGAACAACAGCAAAACCAACATGTTGGTATCAGGTATGCATTTTTAGAGTTTTCCCTTCTCATATGTAAGTATATATAAATGGGGTCATAAAATCATGAATCCAGTAATATGCTAAGTGCAGATGTAAAGGCACTCTAATAGTTTGGCTTGGGTTCAATTCCCAATTCCTATACTTTTATGAAGCAAATCCCTAACTGATAAAGACCTTACAAATAGCATACAAACACCTAAACTTCCCACATTTCTCTTCCATTTTTAACATAGCATATATAAATAAATTTAACCAATTGTTGAACACGGACATTTTGACCTTTCCTTCTGCTCAGTACATTTACTAAAAAAAGATGAGCTCCAAGAATCAGATGTTGATAGAGTGAGCATGTTTCTTGCAGAGTGGCTTGTCCTTCTTGGAGAAGAAAGTCTGACCCTCCAAACTGTCATTACATACCTGAAATGGGATCAGAAAAAAACAACAACACCCAATTCAGATGGATGAATTGCACTACACATTATTCAGAATGCCTTAGTCATGGCACTGTATGCAAAAGTATATTCAAAACCTAATAATTATTACAATTTTTCTCAGGAGTATTCTCTGTGATGCGAAGTTAATGCAAGCGTAGCCTTCTTCTTTAAGTCAATGGGTTCTTAACTTAGAGCAGCATTTACAAAAATTTATCCCACCAGCAGGATTTCCATGTGTGTATGCATGTGTGTGAGAGAGAGAGAGAATATTAGGAGGTCATACTTTGGCTACGGTGTCTTTATGTCAAAAGCACTCTTGATACCTAAGAAATGTAGCCTGTTCCTTTATGGCCTTCAATATTTGTTTTAGGGAAGTAAATGTCAAGGGTTAAATGCTAGGACACAGAGCTGCAACTCAGGCCAAAGCATCTGGACTGGTGCCAAAGGCTCACAATAGCAACATACCTTCCAAATAACTGTGAAAGTGCTTTTTGTTTGGGTTCTGAGGACTGAAAGGTATTTTAGCTGTAACTCCCATATCAGTCAGGTTAGCACAAGTACTGCTGCCATGAGTTTGTTTAAAAAGTAGAATAGCTTTACTTACCGAACATACAAAGCAAGTGTCATGCCAAGTGTGGCCCAGGGCTTCAAGGAACCTGTCTCCAGCTTCAATGGGGAATTCACAGCCGTGGCACATAGTACCGAAGAGGGCATAGTAATCTGCATCAAACACAAATTTTTAAGATGAAGTATACACAGAAAAGCAAGGCTGACCCCTAGAAATCTTTGTGCTTTTTTTTCAGTGGCAGTGGGTCTGCACTCGCTGAGTTTTGTAATATTAGGTACATGGTAAAAAGAGGATCTAGACTGAAAGAAAAGGATATCCTCCTTTCATTGGCAATTCAGTTCTCTTCCCCTTCTTATCCTTTCAACTGAGCAAAATGAGCACTGCTTCCATCTCCTTGGTGTTTCATTTCCTTGAGAACAATAGAGTGCTCAGCAGGAGGGGGAATGCACTCCCTACAGGGCACCAGTGCAGACCCTGCCCGCTACTTCTGTTCTCTCAGATTGTGCTTTGAAAGCATGCCCTGGTTTCATGCTGCCTGCTTACATGACAAACCTCCTTGGTTGCATTCTAGCACAATATTTGTCCAAGATTGTCTTACACAAAATCATACAATATTTAGCCTTCCATCCTAAACAGATCTAGCAATATATAACAAGTCAGAGGAGTCTTCTAGTCACTAGAGCTTATTTCATGGGTCTTCAAAGCACAACCAAAAAAAACCCAGAGGCTTTAGCCAGTGTACTTATTGCATTTAACTAAAAGTACCACTATGGCATCTGAATGGTTATTAGCAATTAGTGTTGTCGGAAAGTATTCATACCATTATTTTTAAGGCAGTGGACAGCTTGAAAAAGAGAGCAGGGCAAGAGATATGTATGAAGTTGGGTGGGAGGCACATACAACCTTCCATATCCTCACACTTCCTCTGCATGGGAAAGTTGCTTCTCTGTGCAGATCCATATCATGGACCATGAGAGACTTCAGCCCTCCACTTCCAACCTGTGTAGACCTAAACTTCAATTCAAGTTGTCTGGTCTTCCCTGTTTATTTCTACTTTCAGTGCTTTTTCCTGCACAGAACACAATAGCACTACAGCTCTAACATGAAAAAAATTGTGATCAGTAAGCTGTCATGCCAAATGTATAATGTCACATAATATTACGTCTTCATAAAATGGATTATAAAGTGACAACCCTGATGAAGCTTTTAACTGCATCCTTTATAGTAATACTCCAATACTTCCAGGGAAATCAGATATTGAGGCCCTTCATCAGGAAGCCTTAAAAGGAGCAGCAAGGAGGCTACAAGGAGATTCTGTTCTTTTACTTGATTATTGAGAGATATATGCCATAGTGTTAATTGCTGCAGTGACAACAGAAGTTTATCATGTATGCCCGGCACAGGAGGAGTCCCGTTTCAGTTCAGCAAAACAGTGTTTTCTGTAGTGACCTCAAAGAGCATCATCTGGACAAGAAAAGCTACCAGCAGCAAGAAACACCTTCACCAATCTCCTTCCTTAATCTATGCTGTTGGAATGAATTTGGAAATGTTAAGAAGACGACAGAAAGTGAAAATATCAAATGGTAGAACACCTCCAAAACCTCTGAAGGGCAAGGTCTCATGACCATGCTGTCTCAGCTCTTCACATTCATGTTCACACAAGCTTCTACTGAGACTTTGTTGGTGCCAGCCATTACAACATTTATAACATGCACTATGGTTTGTTTTACTAACTTTAATGGCTTTTCTTCTGAAAAAAAAGAGCAATAGATAAGGCAGAATGAAGAGCATCAGCTTTCTTTGGCTTTCACATGCTTAAACTGCAATACCACAGAAGTCTTCCAACACACTTATCATATAATAATACAGTGCTTCCTGCATGCAGCATTTTCAAAACTAGGTTACTAACTCTACACCGTGATATTTTAAAGTTGTAGACATCTGCATGTTTAATTACATTTTAGCACTCAAATAAAAGAAAATAAAATTGAACTTTTTGCAGATTAAAGCTCCCTCATACTAGTAACCATCAGTGTGACAATTTCAGATATAAATTTAAAATTAGAACCCCTCATTGCATTAGGAAGAAGGAAATTTGGCCATGACATTTACTCCCTATTCCTTTAAAATTAGTTACGGGCCCTTAACTCCAGCTGGACTGAAAGTCTTTGAAGAACAAACACATCTCAAATTAACATCTAGTTAGAGAGCAAGAGCCATCACAGCACATCACTGTCAACAGCATCTTGTTGAATGTGTCTGCCTTAACTTGCACTAGGACCTTTTATCTCAGAAATAAATTTCACAAATAGTATAATATTCTTGACCTTTCATCCATGTTTCCTGCTTGGAGCATAGAAAAGCATGCTTTTTGTGCAAGGGAGCTGTAACAGAAGCACAAATCAATGCACTGCACAACATATGGGTCATTTGGTGAGAGGAACAAGAATTCAGTGTTAGCAGAACAAACCCAGTCATGAGCTTCCCACCCAAAGGGGAGTAATCAATCCCTCTGGTACTATTTTTGAATCATCAAACAGCTCCAAGATCAGGGGCTTCAGACAGCTTCAGGATGAAATTTCACCATGCTGTCACACTGGAGGATGCTGCTTGTATATCCATTTCCTGCGCTGCTCCACAAATCCAATAGGAGCAACATGTTCCCCTACTTGTGTAACTGAATTAGCAGTAACCTACTTTGTCCTTTCACATCCGCCAACACCTCATCAAACCTGCTCCAACAGAAAATATGGATAAATTTTGCCTGCCTTCTTCACCCATTCAGCATCTATTATCCTTCACAGCACCCACTTTGAACAGCTGTGGGATCAACTTGGAAGGAAATCTCAGCTTCAAATAATGCATTAGGATTTCAAACTACATTTCTTCCCAAACTACTTCCACCACTTGGTAAAAATACAATGCTCCTTACAGTAAAGGAAAAACATGGAAAAACTTTGTCTGACAATTCTGACACAGATGCAAATAACGCACAGGGAAAAAATAGTCAATTTTAATATATTGTTTTTCTTCTACATGGAATTGTTTTACAAATGACATCTATTTCTGCCCTTGCACAAAATAGCACAAGGGAAGTTTTAAGAAAACTAAGAAATTGATATAAATGAAAAATGGTCATGTTAATCATATAAAAAGATACAATTAGCTGGAAGTGCTAACAAAACAATAAAACAAACCCTGAATTTCTTTGCCACATTTTTCACATACTACAGCTCAACAGGCTTTCATATGCTGTACTCTTATCACTGTATTTTTCTCCCAGTGTCCTTATTTATTTTTTTATTTTTATCCTAAGCTTATGTTTCACAGACGTTATCCCTGAATCTGCAAACACTTCCTGGGCAGACTGCTTGCTCTTGGAAGTAGCCTTTCCACTGTGAATAAGGCTATTCAAAGAAAAGCACGTTGCTCTACAGATATTTGCTCATTTAGTAAATAAGCAGATCAACATAAACTATTTTAAAGCCAACCAGAAAATCAACTTAAAATGCTTTGCTGTATCACTGATACCTACAGTTGAGAACTTACCAGAAATAATGCATAAAACCAATGACATGAAGCCTGCTCCTACTGAAACCAATGAATATATTATTACCATCTTCTCTGCAAAAGAAACCCACTGCAAACTTTAAGTGTCTACTACATTTATTGTTATAGTGAACTGAAATTTCAAAGTTATGCAAATTTGCTGGGACTCCTCTATACCAAAGTGAAGCTTGAGAAAAAAAGAATTAATATTATTTTTAAAACCTTATTAAGCTGTTTCTCTGCACAGCTGCACTAATCTTTGCTTGTGTTACTTCTTACCCGTCTCACAGTAGGGATCACCATCTTCTAAGTGGAAGACATTATTGCGGATGGGGTTATGACAGGCCACACACACGAAGCAGGAAACATGCCAAGTTTGTTTCAAAGCATTTATTACTTCCTGTGGGGATTAGAAAGAGAGTTATTAACACATTATTTTGATGTGACGACTAGATTGTGGTAACAGTGCTTCCACACTTCGTTCGTTTCAAGAATGCTTTGCTTCCTACTGCTACTTTGAACACCGTGCATGCAGTTTCTGCTGACGTTAAACTCTATACAGTGATTTATTTATGGCACTTTTTCTTATTTGTCAGAAACAGTTCTACATGAAACTACCAAAAAATGAGGAGCCTAACATATTTAACAACTCACTTGTTTCCCTTCTTCATCTTACTTACGATCTTATCTATTACAGTCCCCTGAAGTATGAAAAGAAGTGTCTTTGACATCTCCTGAAGTCTGTGAACAGTTCATCATAAATTATCATGCTGAAAATTATTACTGTTCTGTGTTGTTTTGGAAGACAATATAATGCCAAATATGACTTGAGAACCATGCTGCCAAAGCCCTGCATGACCCCAGTTGCATAAGAGTACAGACACGCCATTTTCTGCAATAAAGCAGAGAGCAATGAGCTGGCAGGCTCAAATTAGTAATATTAGTGCCGAGTGGGATAATGCATCTTTCTATTAGCATTACCATAGGGAATATTTCACTATTTCAAGTCTAGCCAACCACTGTGTTTCCCAGTGTTCAATTTGTTTAAGGAGTATTATTTATTTTCCTTTCTTTTTTTCCTCCATTTCTGCAAAGAGCTGCCAATTAAAAACATTTTGCTCAAGAAAATCTAGTAATAGCAAACAGATACAGACAAGATTAATGAAAACAGGGGCTTAACTTGAAGGATCAAATGAGACTATACCACTATCAGAATGTTAGAGGGAGACTGAAAAGGCTCAATATTTAATATTAATATTAATAAATTCTATATGTATATATATACATGCTCCACACGTGATGGGAACATAAGAGGTATGCCAGGGTACATTTGGAGGAACACAGACTAAGAATTTCATTACTGAGATGCAGCGAACACAGTAGTTAATGCTCCCACTGAAGTTTGGGTTAGCCTCTGATCACTTACTCCAAGGATCTTCCTCTGGCACTTGGAACACTCAGGTGCAAAGAACTTCTCATAGCAGACCTCACAGTACAGAGCCCCTTTCTCTTCCACAAATCCAATGTAAGCCATGGAAGTTTTGCAGTGAGCACAGTTAAATTCCTCTGGGTGCCATGACTTCCCCAAGGCCACCAAGAAAGGTCCTCTGGTTGGGAAGAAAAGATTAGTTAGCAGACGTCATTGAAGTGATTGAAATGATTCCTTCTGAAGCTTTTAATTTACCTCTGCAACACCATGACACTGTTCACAATATGGTATTACCCCACGCCTCTTCCCTTGGGATTGTGAGAAAGTGCCAAGTGTCGACTAGTGCTATTCACATGGTACTATCTCCCAGAGACCCATGACCCCAGTAACAACTAATTCTTTTCAATTCGTGGCGTTTCAGAAATCCTGTTTTAGTATTGCATTGAATACAATGCTGAAGTGGCTACTAAGGAAAAGGAAAAAAAAAAAAAAGAAAAAAAAAGTTACATGTTCCCAGCTGTTTCTATCTACTGCAAAGAGTCTCAGTGATAACATCAGCTCTCTTCCAGCATGTAATTGTATCAAGGCCACAAATGTTAAAGTACCCTTGACTCCATTGAGAGCCAATTACAACATTTTTTTGTAAAACAAAAATTCCACAGCTGTCCTTATACAACAAGTTTTTTTTACAAGATAGTCCATTCAGTTTCTTTTTGTCTGTGTGCTTGTTTTCCCCAGAAGCTAATTAACACTGGACCATTTTCTCCAAGAACAGAAGTTCTTCCCCATTCCCCTCCCCCCAAACACAAAGCATTTGTCTGGCAAATGCAATATGGTTAATGCACAAAATGAAATCTGCCATTTCTATGCAAACAAACATCTTAGTTTTTAAGTCATAAATCTCTGGCATATATCACTGCATCAACATTCAATTGAAAACATAATCAACATGCTTAATTTCTTTAACAAAAATATTTAATAAGGTGCCTCCCGAGTCCCACCAATACTCAACCTTTCAGAATTTAGGTTTTAAGTGAACACTGTGGCTCAAGCTCATTTCTGTCATCAAATTTCACACTTCTGTGATACCACTAATAAAGATACCATTCTTACAGTAACACATCAGGGTTTTTTCCAGATCTAATACTTTACTGCAGAAGAAGTGCAAAGTATTAGCTAGTGTCACCACCTTATTTGCTAAACAATTTTGGAAACTGAATAAGAAACAAAGATCTTTTTGTATAAGTCAAACATTCTCCTATGAGCAAAGAAATGACAACAATAGAAACAAAAACCTTAAAATTTGTTTCCAGGATTATGCTGATAGTTAGATAAGAAAATAAATGAGCAGAGGGTGATGTCCCTGAAAGGAACATATAGTTATATTTGTTTCTTTTCTATGTTTTCCTGGAGATGTTATATATTTTCAACAGGAAGAGAAGTCAAAGACAGAAAGACTGAAGCAGATTTAGGATTCATGTGTATGCTGCAATGAAGACGATACTTGAAGCAGTTTCTTCCATTCACCTCTGATTATCATAAAGAAAGCAGTGAAACAGCTCCTAGAGTAGCTCCCAGCCCTCAAGGAGTAAGCCTGGGGATCCCAGTGGATGCCTGAGCAGTACAAACACTGACCTAACCTGATACCCTCCTGCTGCCATACAAGCACCTTTCTGCATCAGTGCCCTTTCAGTTATGTACTGATCAAACAATACAAGTCCTTGTGTACAACAAAGCATTCTCCTGGTGCAGTGTCAGCACAGGCTAATTTAATAGATTCATTAAGACAGGACTGACATTGAAGAGGCTCTCTCTCTGCTACAGGCAGGATTGAGTTTCTGGCCATCTGCACTGCAATGATAGGCCTGGTTAGTTATGAAATGGAAAGAAAGCATGCTAGCAACCAGAGGGGAAGGAATTTTTACAACATCTGCAACATTTAGCTCTCCACAGTTTACAATTCTGACATATTGAGGTTAGCCATTCAAGACAGCATGTAGGACCCCAGACGGAAAGTGCACAAGAGTGCATCTACAGAGTTTCATTCCCAAAAGTCCCCAGGAAGTTGTGGCCGTGCCCTGCACTGTGTTTCCTAGGTGTTCCATTAGCAGGCTTGCTGCCTGTGCACATATGTCCAGAGGAGCACTTTCTAAATGTGATTTCACTTTTAATCAGGCCATAGTTTAAACATGTCAAACTGACATTGCAGCTTAATGATGCCTGTTACTTAAAAGCTGCCCCAAAGCATGTGGGAAGAAAAAAAAAAAAAAAAAAAAAAAAAGGAAAAAAATAAACACCTGCCATGTAAAAAACTAAAACATGATATTCAGAACTTGGAGGTGTTCCTGGTCTCTGCATACTTTCATGATCAAAACGATAAATTCCAGTTATCAAAGGAATTTATTTCCCTGCTTTCATTCAAAAAGGAGTTAAAATGCCTAATTTGGCACAGCCATGCATCCTGATGGGAAGTACCCAGAGCAGGAAATGCTAGGAAGATGGCTACAGATGACTTTGTCCTTTCATGTACATTAACAAAACAACAACAACAATCCCTTTCTGTCAACTATCTTTTAGTAAACTAGTCAAATTTTAGAGGTGGAGCTCAAAAAACATCTTACTTCCAGCTGATGATAAGGAATGGTAACATAACTAGCAACAGTTGACTATGAATGCACCTTCATTCCAAGCTACCTTCAAATGCTAAGTAAACTGCTGAGATTACCATTTAAGACTCCATGAACCAAACCCACAGATGGAGGCAAACAGTAGTAAATTTGTTATTATTATTTTTTAAGAGATTCTGGTGTATTTACATCAGTAGTTACATACTGTTATGTCCCAAAAGATCACTAGGTACATATATTTGGTAGCCATTTATAACATCTGGGTCCCATATGTAGCAATGAAACAGGGTCAAATTGGAACGAAAAGTAAGTAATGTACGAAGAATGTAAGGATAATTTCAGTATTTTTCCATTTGTAACTATGTATAACTTTATCAATATGTTCATGATGTATTAGTATGGCAATAATCTAGCTTCTCATGTGTCTTCGATTATGATAGAAATCCAGAACTGAAATTTGGTGGTAAGAAGATCAAAAGGATTTCCACATCTGGTGAATTGGTGAGACCAATTGTATTGTAGTTAATTATTCTTTTTCTCCTCATTTGAAAATATCACGATACATAATGACATGTATGGACATGGGATATGGATATATGGGAGATGTTGAAGGGAAGCACCATTTGTACTTTTTCCCTCGTATCTTTAAGATAATTGAGATCCATGAAAAGGTGACAAAATTAAATCATCATTCAGAGGCAGACAAATTAATGTTCTCAGATGAGATACAGGGAAAACGCATTTGGACTTAAAAGGCAGAGTGAACTCTGCACTGAAGCACTCAGCGGGACTGCCTGATAACCAGAAGTTTTCATCAGAAAATGTCAGGAGTTCTTCAGACTAACACAGCAAGCAGATCAAGAGAACTTTAGTTTGCCTCCAACTTGATACTCACAGACACGGAAACAAAAGTTTACTTATTGAAGCTGTGGAAGAACTTGAAATCTTCATGCAATCACTGTATCAATAATTAAAGATATATTAAAAAGTTATCAGATGCCTTTGGTTTTGGCTTAACTAGCCACTGTTATTCAATGCCTTCGTGTAAAGTAACCAATTTCATAACACATTCTGGCTTCAAAACAGATGCACAGTGCAATGTCACTTAATCCTCCTCCTACCTTTTCATAGGTAATGTGACCACTAAGGGCATGAACTGTAATTATGATAAAACTTGAAACCAAAATGCCCTTGCAATCTTTCAAATTCGCTGTAGACTGTGAACATTTGGTATAATTGACATTGTTTAACATGAAAACTCATCCACAAATGAAAGAATGCTTGCTTTTAATAATTGAGATGGCATTTAACATATAAAGAAGTATTAAGATTTAAACAATGACAACAATTTAGGGAAAGACATGAATATCAGTTACAATTCATAAAGAGGTGTCACTTTCAGTAGGTGACAATGGTTTAAGTACTGTCAAGTAGGTCTCACTCCTTTCTCCATATGTGATCACTAAGGAACAAAGGTTGCTCCTAGACCCCTACACTCCCCTACTGGCAGGGCTGAAGCTCACTTCCTTTTAGACAGAATCACAGAATCACAGAATCACAGAATCATCAAGGTTGGAAAAGACCTAAAAGATCATCCAGTCCAACCATCACCAATACTCCCCAGCTAAATCCTATCCCTCAACACAACATCCAAACGTCTCTTGAACACATCCATGTTCGGTGACTCCACCACCTCCTTGGGCAGTGCATTCCAATGCCTGACCACCCTTTCCGAGAAGTAATATTTCCTAATGTCCAGCCTGAATCTCCCCTGGCGCAGTTTGAAACCATTGCCTCTAGTTCTATCACTGTCTACACGAGAGAAAAGGCTGACCCCTAGCTCACCACAACCTCCCTTCAGGAAGTTATAGAGTGCTATAAGGTCTCCTCTGAGCCTCCTCTTCTCCAGGCTGAACAATCCCAGCTCCTTCAGCCGTTCCTCATAAGGCCTGTGCTCCAGGCCCCTCACCAGCTTCGTAGCCCTCCTCTGAACACGTTCCAGGGCCTCAATGTCTTTCTTGCAATGAGGGGCCCAAAACTGAACACAATACTCGAGGTGCGGCCTCACCAGTGCAGAGTACAGGGGGACAATTACCTCCCTATTCCTGCTAGTAACACTGTTTTTGATGCAAGCCAGGATGCCGTTAGCCTTCTTGGCCACCCGGGCACACTGTCGGCTCATGTTCAGCCGAGCATCAATCAACACCCCCAGGTCCGTTTCCTCCACACAGTCCTCCAGCCACTCCGCCCCAAGCCTATAGCGCTGCCTGGGGTTGTTGTGGCCAAAGTGCAGGATTCGGCATTTGGTCTTGTTGAACCTCATCCCGTTGGCTTCAGCCCAGCTCTCCAGCCTGTCCAGATCCCTCTGCAGGGCCTCGCTACCCCCAGGCAGATCCACACTCCCAGCCAATTTGGTGTCGTCTGCGAACTTACTGAGGGTGCACTCAATGCCCTCATCCAAGTCATCAATAAAGATACTGAAGAGGACAGGCCCCAGTACCGACCCTTGGGGAACACCACTCGTGACCGGTCGCCAGCTGGATTTAACTCCATTCACCACCACTCTGTGAGCCCGGCCCTCCAGCCAGTTCCTTACCCATCCAACAATGTACCCGTCCAAGCCACGGGCTGCCAGCTTCTGCAGGAGAATACCGTGGGAGACAGTGTCAAAGGCTTTGCTGAAGTCTAGGTAGACCACATCAACAGCCTTTCCCTCATCCAGCAGATGGGTCACTATATCATAAAAGGAGATCAGGTTGGTCAAACAGGACCTGCCTTTCATGAACCCATGCTGGCTAGGCCTGATCCCCCGGCAATGGTGAGGATCAGACGGTGATTAAAGGACGGAATACCGGTTTGTGTTTTAAATACTTAAAAGAGCACTCAGGAGTGATAGGTGGACTTGTTGGGAGAGCAGACGGTACAGAGTAAAAGTAAACCCTGCTAAACTGTAGGTTCTGTAAAGGGCCTGAAGTTTCTGCATAAAAGATGCAGCATTGTACAAGTGCTGTGTTCATATTATTTTTAAATGGAAATGTTAATGACAAAAATGAGAGTATATATTTTCTCACATAGTACTTACTAGATGAATTCAAAGCTCTCCATCACTCAAAGAATAAAGAAGTCAAAATGCTAAAAATGGAGATTCCTCCTCAGATAAATCTCTTCCAAAAAGTGCAAAGGCCTTCTTGATACTAATCTTTCATTTTGCAGTGAAGCATAAGATCAGGATTGGAGATCATGTACATTTACCTTCAAAATTCATGTTTTGTTTTATTTTCTTTCCCATTGCTTCAAAGAGATTGAGATTATATATTTTTATTACCTTGTCATATAGAATTAAAACAGGATAATCTTCAGAACTCACAGGAGAGCTAGCAAATTATCTCCTAAATTAACTTTATATTAATGAATCTAGTAGTGAAATATCAGAACAGATATCTAATGGAAGTCAACAAGCCGGACTTGATTCAGCCCTAGAAAGAAGCAATCAGTCAGATGAATTTTCTGATGCAGAGTTCAAGCAAGAGGTCAAGAAACCTTAAAAGTACATCATAGAAAGCTTGATTTTCTATTACCCTGAGTGAAATCTATACATCTTACAGAGCTCACTTTTCTAATCAAACAAGTTTATTTCTTTAACCATGGTGAAATATAGTGCATGCTGTCCTATGTTGTTCACTGAAAACTTGGGACAGGGGAAAAAAAAATAAATACTACAGTACATTACTTTGCTCTTGCAGTTCAACAGCACAGATAACTGAACCAAGAAGATAATATCTTAAAAGAATATATTTCATCTAATAAGCCCTCCAAAATCCCCGTCAGATGAAAATCAAGGATGGTTTGCACATTGACATGAATATTGGTAAGACAATCACATTTAATTTTCAAAACACATTGACAGAACAATGTAGCCCAGAGTCATCTCTTCTTCTATATGAAATTCTGACTAAATATAGAATATCTTGGAGATTGAACAAAAATTATTTATGTCAATTAGTAAACTTATTTTTGTGTATTCTGTTGATTCATCCTTTCCACTGATATTATACAAGTCAAGGACACTAACTATCCAAATGCCAGAGAGCCCACAAAGGATCTTGAAACTTAAAATGTTTGAAAGTAGGAAATTATTACTAAACCAATCCTAGCAATTGTTAAAACTGTATTCCTTACTTATCTTGTATAGTTGAAGACTGCTATCTTTCCTCCTCTCATTTAGAAATTCTGGTTAATAAATTGGCATTTGTGATGTTAGTCTGCATTTGGTTTCACTGTACCCTCATTTGTTTCCAGCTTGTTCATTTTCCAGTTTTACTGGCAAGGGTATGAAAGCGAGAACTAGCTACCTTACTCTTCTTTTGCTTTTTATTTTTGCCCTACTCCACCCAGCTTTCTAAATCTCTGTAAAATGTGTGGCAAGGATGCTACTGTTGCAACATTTTCAGTGTTTTCCAACATTTGCTATATTCTCCCTCCATAATTTTCTCTCGTTCTTAGGTTTTCTAGATAAACCACATACAAAACTGGTGTTCTCTGTTACTGAAGTGGAACCATAAAACACTTGTGACCAAGGTATCAAAATCAATGAAAGCAAAGCAAAGCTTTGCTATCAGAGAACCTGTAGGATGAGTAGATACAAACCTAATGACTTGATTGCACTGTGCACACATTGGAGTACGCTTTCCTGCTGGAATATGCTCTGCCCTCTGAACCAGTGTGTCCTGCTCTGTTAGCTGAGGGGCTGTTTCAAAGTTTTGACTCGGAGCAGTTGTTCCAAATGTTTTAATACTGTTTGTCGTCCATCCACTGGCAGGAGCTGTGAAAAGAGTGCCAAGAGTATTTAGAAACTGTCTTTCAGTACCAAGTAAATGATTCTGAAATACAAGCAACAGGTAGAATTTGTCCAACATCTTTGTCCAGCTTTGCCTACTTAAAGCAACAAATTATAGAACTGGCATTTTTTCCTTCCTCCTCCATCAGTAACTTAGGAAAGTTTCACCCATGAAATAACACAGAACAGTTTTAGCTAGCTTGTAAAAGCAGTGGACAAATTTCAACATGTGAAAGAATGTACAACCTGTGAAGGCATTATTTTGCTTCAGATACAAAAGCCAAAGCCAAGAATATCACTGTATGAACAGAAACAAGATAATACAACATAGATACTCAAAACATTTGACATTAAGTAGAAAAGATCATCCATCATTACCAACAGAATAAATAAGAATATACATTCAACACAACACATATAGGAACTTAAAATACAGTATTGTATAAGGAAAACATATTTCTAAATCAAATTTAAACACTAGGCTAGCTCAATAAACACTGCCAATCTGAAGCATTACAACAACAGAACAAAGACATCCCTTTAGAAAAGTTGTTCCTTCTGACATAAAATCCAGACATTTCCAGAAGTGTATACATCCATAGACTTGCATTTGCATTCTGGCTTTTAAGGTCATAGGCATAAGCTTTTATGGAGTTTGAAAAATGCATTTACAAAAATGAAATGCATAGACACCTGTTGCCAAGGGTGATAAAGAAACAAACACTTATCTGCTTTTCTTTCTCTTCTACAGATATGTCTACCTTGGTAACATGCAGATCACAGCAGTAGATGGTTATGGGAGTAGTTACTCCTGTCAAGTGGAGAATTCTTTTTCAAAGCCAAAAAAAACACCACCAACAACAATAGACACTAAACAACCGCATGTTTCCATAGTGTCTTTTTTTAATCAGAGGCAAGCAAAACCATGATTGCTTATTCTGTGTCCTGGCTTTATTACAACCATATTAAGCCATGTAAATCAAAAAGAGATACTAAGCTGTGACTGGTCAGAAAGTAACAACCAAGCAACTACAGACATGTCTGACAGCATGGGACAATGCTTCTGTTGCAAAGATGCAATATTGTAATATATGGTGTGGGTATCTGCAGGTAGCTTCACCAATACTTTTTATAGAAAATTATGAGTTTGAGTTTTAACTTCTGTGCTAGTCTTTCATCCTTACCTTTTAAATCACTTCCAGGGATAAGACAAAAAATTGTTTCACACTATCTGTACCCTAACAAAAAGATGCAAATGCCTGTCCCTAAAGTAAAGTATTTCCTGTTCAGATCAATGCAGCATACTAGTTCACAGATAAACTTGTCAGAGTGAATACTAAGAGGTTGCATTGTCTGTTGAATTTTCTTACTGCACAGTACACTATTTAATAAAATAAATCTAATGAATGTTAATTACAAGGAAAAAAAAAAGTTATCCTCCTGCTTATCGGTGCACTAAGGTAACACAGCCTTTTTCAACACTAACTCTTCTGCACTGTAATTATGTCTGGTATTAATCCACGGATCCTACTTTTTCTTATTTTTTCCTCTGTATGAAGAAGCAATATAACAGTCACACGCTTATTTTGTCTAACTGGCTAGTTCACCAAATTTCTCAAATCAGGTCATTTTAAGACTGATATATTTTTTAATGCCTTTCAGTATTTGAAACAGCAAAAAGCATTCCATATCCCCAGTTATTAGGTTTTGGTCATTTTTTAATATTAAGACTACCATCTATGTATAATATATAATTAATGTGTAACATCTTGAGTATAAAGACATTCAGCATCACTGAGTAGAAAGTATTCAGAAATATGCACCTCACAAGCATGCGCTCTTGAACAAGTCACTCTGCTACTGTAGTTCATGTTAGATAAATAGCTGCTAACCTGAAAACTTAGGAAGATATAAAAATGGGAATGGTGGAAGAATGGTTTTGAAGATTAATAGCACTTTCCTATTTTCACACATTGCCTTCTAATTTTCACACATAACCTTCAGTTGTGAAATTTCCTATTTCACAAGAAGACAAAAAAGACACATTAAAACAAAACCTGTTCGAAGGTTGCTTTCTTCATAAATCAAATTCCAATGTAACTTCCAGTATATTGCTAACATGCATTTATCTGTTAAATCCCAAAACATCAGCTAGCTCTTGCTTGCACCATGTAGTTAAAAAACAACAATAGCAACCACCCTTCAGCTTGCTTAAAGAAAGAATAAGTATAAACACCACAACCGCTTCCTTTCCTTTGGTCTCATTAGAGCTTCTATTAATGTTGTATTCATGAATGATGCTTCTTGGAATGCTGCCCAGCTTTAAAATCACTACTGATCAGGATTTATCTGTATAAACTCTCCTAAGAGTTGTTAGACAAATCACCTGTAATTCCTGAATTACTTAAAGCACTACTAGAGGAGAAGATGACTATTCATCAGTTTGAGAGAAAATGTTGGCTTACCAATGAACCTATGATAAAATAAAAATTCTCTTAAGCATGAACCATGCTGTAAAATATGCAACTTAGTATTGTGTCAAACAAGAGCTGTGGCCTAAGCAATAACAAATTGGGCATTGAGGACTAGTCGAGGCAGCTAGAGCCACTGTATCTCGATTGAAGTGGATGAACTCAAGCTCAACACCCAAACCAGAAAAGAGACCAGTAACATATACTAATAGCTATTTCAGAACATACACTATACTGGTTTCTTTGTAAAACTCCTACTGTTGTTCTACAACACTTTTTTTTTCCACTATCTATCATTCTCTCTTTCTCGCTGATTTACCTAGGACTTTTATCTTCATGATTACCATCTGAACACCAGCCTGCAGACAGATTCTATTGACCACTTGTAACTTTCTGTAGGTCAGAAGCATGCCATTAACACTCCAGTAATTCTAGCAAAGGCTTATCGCTCTCACTGCAACACAAAGAGCATTTTTTGTTGGTAGTGGTGACTGGGTTTTTATTGTTGTTGTTTGTTTGTAACACTAATAGTTGCCTGCTTATAATCTATATGAATTGTCAATATATTTCTTAAGCTTTGTTCAACCTGGTGTTACAGAATTCCAAGTATTAGGTATATTTTCTCTTTCAGAGTGAACACACTTTTTTTCCTGACTAGCCCCCCTTCTTTAAAAGCTAGTCAATTCTTGTATCAAGCAAGATTTCACGGATTACAGGGAGGAAGACAACACTGTTGGAGTTCCTGCATTTCTTCCTCTGTTTTATTCCCTATTCCCTTTGAAAGTTTTCAGACTGAATTTGGTTCTAAGCTCTGTTTTACTGTGGGAGAAGCCTAACTTTTTTATTTACGTATTAACTTTTGGTTATTTAAACAGATCCTCTAGTTTTCAAACACAAAGGCATCATTTAAAGAAAAACATCAGCCTCTGAAAATTTCCACAGGTTTTACCCTTGCAAACAGAGCTTTTACCGTGGCACGCAAGTAATAGCAAGGTGGGTACAAATTCTCACACTCAACCTAAGCCTCTCACCCTCTCAACTCTGGCCATCAGTCTGAGCCCTCCTGCAGTTTGTACTTTATACTTTGCTTTTTATTTTCTCCCTTTGGTGTCAAAGTTTGGGGATGTGTTGCTGCTAACTGATGCTTTCCTTTGGAAATACTGTGGACTGCAGACTTGTTGTAGGGAAAAGAAGCTGCAGAAAGGAGGTAGCTATGCTTCCAAGTCCCTTTAAAAATGAGTAGACAGGTTCAACAATGAAAAGATGAAAAGACCAAGCACACATGAAAGGAGAAATACATACTGTTGGATCTACCAGCAGATCTGTTCTTACAGAGCTGGTACCCAAGGTCTAGCAAAGTGCTCAGAGGCATGTGATTTCAAAAGATGACCTACAGGAAGGGGACAGGGAGCAACACCAGCTGCCCCACAGCATCTCACTATAGATTTTCTGGTCCTTGTGCATGCAGTAGGATAGAGTGCAGCAACTTGCAGGAGGGCTCTGAAGTATTAGAGCTGTAAATAATGAAAAATAAATATATTATAACGAAAACACGACAATTCATAGGAATTATATATGTTGTCAGGACCATTTCCACCTTGAGTGTCAGAGAGGCTAATGTTTTCTTCAAGTCATAGAAAAGACCTATGTGGCTAAATTTTGAAGTTCTGCAGGCCTGCACCTTCACTCTCTCTATAGTTAAACCTTTCAAAGCACCGTTGATTTCCACTTGTGCATTGTCACAGCTGCCTTTTCCAGAAGACAAAACACTCCGTACCTGACTATTAACTTTCTACTTTATTAGGTTTAAGTTTAGCAAACCCTCAATGTTTGTTTTTACTGAACTCCTTGGTATGGCCAGTTTAATATTTAACAAAGTTTTAGGCAAGGTAGAGAACTGGCTTTTTCTTTCTAAAAATCCCAGTGTGACTTTGCCCTTGTTTCACTAACAATAGGCTGTTCCATTGCTGAACACATGGATAACTACAAACACAAGCAAAAGATTTTTAAGACAAAGGGAGAAAGGCGGATACGCAGCGGTGCCAAAGTCACTTTGACAGAGGTTCTCCGGTGCATAGCAACAATACAACAGCCTGAACTGTTTAACGCTCACTTAAACATAACATCAGGCTTCATGTAATATCTATAAATAACAGTGCTACTTTAACTGGTGGGAGTGCCAGAACTTCATTTTAAAGTGTTCTAACTCGGTGATTTATACACTGCTATCAAACTACTGTATTATTAATGGAAAATATAAAGGTTCATATGTCCAATTTTCTGACTTCTCTTAATATATCTGTACAGTAAGAAATCTTCCAGCTCTTTCCTCCAACTCAAACAGATGGCCGGATGAAGAAACGCGTCTGAAAAGCTCTGCTGTCAGCTCGTTACATTAACCATATATAACACCCTATCCATTCCCGGGCTCGCGTGAAATCATACAAGTTAAATGGAGAAAACTACGGGACTAGCAAGAAGGAGAAAAAAGGAAAAAAAGGGAGGGAAAAAAAAAAAAGAATGTCATGTTCAGCAGTTCTCTCTTTGCTTGCTGCACGGTCTTGGAAGCATAGACAAAGCTAAAAGCCCACCGCTGATTAAAGGCAGAACAGGAAGGATTAAACCATTATCATTTCTTTAAATGCTGGTGAAGGCTGGTATGTGCTCCGTGGAAAATCACAACAGGTGCGAGTGCGGCCCAATTTCAACAACCTCTGCAACTCCAGGGGCCAGTTCCTGTGCTAGCAACCAGCCTTTCAACTGCAAAGGTTCCGACTAAATTAGCTGTAAAGGATCTTTAATTAAAATGAGTATGGTGGTTTTGGCTTGCTCAGCGTGTCTCCCTGTGATTTGCTACATCACATACCATCACAAATTTGGCACAACTGGCAGAGCTGTTACTGAAAATGTGCCTCAAGGAAAAGAAAATGAAGCCCTCCTCATTCCCCTGTACAATAGATTTTTATTTCTCTGCAGTGACAGCTCAGAAATCCATTTTGTGGCCATCTGCAGATAGCATTTTGTTTCTCTCATTCTGAGCTCCTGTTTTGACCTTGATGGCTTGACTATGCCTGAGGAGAGCAGGACAGGCTGGTCCTTTATCTGCTGTTTTCATAGAGCTGATGTTTAAGCTTGCACAGTGATAAGACCATATTTGACAAAGAAATACTGACTTTTCATTTGTTGTACAATTAATAAGGATAACTTCCAGATGATCTACACTCATAGAGCTTCTGAGTTGGCACCAGCAGTGGTGCAGGCTGCAAATTAAGGAGAAGCTATCAGACAAATCTGTCTGTGACAACAGACTAGTAATTTTTTAAGAAATAAAAGGCAATGAGTATCTAATCTTGAAGACTGATGAATGTTCTCACTTAGTGGGTGTGAAATAACCAGAGACAAATAGTCTCCCCACCTCCTTTTTAAAGACTAGAGAAAAGAGCATGAGTCTGATTTGTGCCTACAATTATTTTAAGCATACAAAAGTTTGGTGCATTAGCACATGAAATAGCAATACCAGACCACAGTAAAAACTTCAAACTATCAATTTGCTACAGAAAGGTGAGTTTCTGTTCAGCAGATCCAGTATTGTGTAGTATGCCATTCTGCCTCCAATAAGCACAAAGTACACTTCTCTATCATTACTGAGACTCACTCCCTCTTAAATATCAACATTCAAGTTTAAAAAATATATTCTAATTTTCACCATGTCTGCAGGACTTACAATTTCACATTACCATCAAATTAAGGTTGACATTTATAAATCACTCTGGTTTCACAATGGGTTCTGCTTGGCTAAGTCCAAGTTCACATTACTTAACTTGTAAGAATAAATTCCTTTGCTTTGCTGTCATATGACAATATAATCATTTAGATTAGATGAAAAATTAATAAGAAAAATAGTCCATACACCAGAATCAGGAAGCTTTTGTGTTCTGACCTGTCAATGTATCACTTTTATGGACAAGCCTTTCTTTTATGAACAGCAGCTGCATTGCAGAGGGGCAAACTTTAACTTTGAAAAACAAGAAAAATACTGGAACTGTCTATTATTTTTGGACCATTTATATCTCACCAACAATATAAGAATTTGCCTTAACTTGAAGTATTATTCCAGTTTCTCCCCCATATTCACACCAGTGTCCTCAACGGGCATGTAGTTCCTTAAACCCCTAGTAATTAGTCCTATCTTTATTTTCCTGCTCAGCAAAGGAAACAAAGTGGAACTGGATAATAATAAAGAAAGTGCAGGACTTTATGAACAAGGTGACGCTGCCTTTGCCACACGAAGGTGATAGGCCACATACTTCACTCACCCTGTCAGGGCAACCTGTAATGCATGTGCATGTAGAGCAAATAACTACTGAAACACAGAAAAATGAAGTTAAAGTGCCACAGGAAACTCCTTTAAGGACCCTGAGTAAGTCTTTACTGGAAGTATAAGCATTTTGCCACAGCAGAGTGAATCTCAGCAAATCCCATCCCAATTCTCCTTAGCTCCATGCCATTTGATCCCAAGGCTGATAGGATCTGACACATTTATCTTAGCAAACTTTCGCAGACTAAGTCACAAAGAAAAACACAAAGGTACAAACTGGTGGTACATGCAGGACAGGATGTCAAGTCACACCTAGGAGCAGGTTTGTATTTTATTCTGTCTTCAACGTTCCAAAATTATCAAGGGATTGGGAAGCAGGAAAAAAGAGTGCAGCAAGACAGCACACTAAGGATAACTCCAGAGATGGTAAAGAAAAGTCTATCAAACACATGAAAACAACTGCAAGGAAATAGCAGAATTTTTCAAACAAAGTTGCCTGGGGAGCAATTTTTCAATGCTTACAGTTAGCTTCCAAGTGTGTTCCCCCTGCTGAATGAAGCATGTGCTTAACACATGTGCTGGCTCAGGATTAGGCAACTGGCAGTTGCGGGTATTCCAGAATATGCTGACATGTCTGACCAGCCCTACTGGAAGAGGATTACATATCCCAGAGGTATTGGGCAGAGAGAAACCCTGGGAATAAGGAGGTTGGCAAAAAACAGCTTACTGGTCACTAACACCGAATACCCACTTCTTTCACAAACCCTTCGCACTCCATCCTCATGCTCAGGAGGAAGGTCAGAGCTTATGGCAAACCCTCCTCTCTAAGCAGTTTGCTGCCTTTTGTGGCCTCCAGCTACACTGACTGCTGGAGTCCACCAGAAAAGCAGGGCTGTACCCACACAGGTCAGCACCGTGCCAGCAACTTGACATCTGACAACAGCATCTTGAAGAAGGTGATCTTGCATAAGAAATGTGGTCCTACAGTCCCAACTTCTGATCACCAAAGATCCTGTTGCCCATTCCGAGAGACAGTTTGTCTCCTGGCCAAACTCCAGTTTGTGTAACTGCATTTATTGGATCACTGTGCTTTCTTAAACTGTCCCAACAGTTTCAATTTGACATGGTGCCATTCACTTCCTTTCAAGATGCTGTGGGGTGTTACAGTGTGCTGACAAGCAGCTGTTATGTTTCACCAAAGAAGTGCCTGTATGGTGGGCAAAAGCAGTTCCTGTGCGTGCACCGTGTGCTTTGCACATGGTATCAAGACTGCAAATGCTTTGGCGTTCCTTGGGAGTGAATGGTGCTGCATAAGTTACAAAAGTTAGCTACGAAATAGTAAAATAGCTCACTGTATCTAGGCTATGGGTGGGCTGCGATGGAGCTAGGCCACTGGTGGGCATTTTGTTGCTGTTGATTGAATATAATAATCTTGTCAAAAGCTTCTCTCTCTCTGGTGGGAGCTCAAAAGGAACATCATAACTTGAGAAAAACAAACTGAGGGCTGCTATAAACCCTAGCCAATAAACTTGACAGAGTAGCCACCACAATTTGACTTATTCCAACAACTGGTAAGAGTGTTCTTGTCAAAGTGCTGTCCAGGTGTTTATCACCACTTCATCATGTACACATCCCACTTGGTCTGGATGTTGAGATCCTTGTACACCCAATACAATATCAAACTTGATTTGACAAGTCAGGCTTTTACCATGTTTCTCCAGCTTCTATGAGCGTATAAGGAGTGGGGCAGCTATCCACCATTTCCTTTACCAAAGCACTAAAGAATCCTGCAACATTAGGATTTAATTCCAGAAAAGGATGTTGTATTGTGTTACTTTCATACTGGGTAAGTAACACTGTGATTTGATGGAATTTGAAAAATAATAACAGTAGAACAATTATGCCTAACTGAACATCTTTTCCAGATGCTATAAAAACAAACAACAACAAAAAAGAACATCTTTAATCCATAATGCCATCCCACAGAAAACTTTCTATACAGGCAACAATACAGAGCTCGTTTTAACCTTAAAAAATTACGCCATTCATTTCAGCAGGTTGGGAACCTATCATGAGATCTAGACTGGTTCTTGCCATTCTCAATGTCCACTACCACTCATAGTGTTCCAAGTTGTTTCACAGAAAAAAAATGAAATCTTACTCTTTAAGGAGGTCACAGAAGATTTTAAGGAGGAGAGTTTGAGAAGGGCACACTGATTCACAGACATCTGAAACAATTTTCATGCTACTGCCCAGGAGAATAAACCAAATGCTCCCCTGGGAGAGCAGGAGCTTGCCATCAGGGAACATATGGTGCTCCCGTGTTTAGCAGAAGTGTTCACAGATACCCTGCAAGCAGCCTCCTACAGCATACAAGGATAATTGAGCTCTATAGATGCTATCACTACAAGATCTCTTGGATCAAGGTTGACATCTGCACTGAGAAACCCTATGCCTGGGGTATCTCCAAGTTTGCTGTGTGAGCCACACATTGCAGACAGTTTTTGCACTTACAAACCTCTCAGCATAATCTTAAAACAAAACAAAAAATCTAAGCCAAAACCAAACACAAGGAGCCACACAACTTTTCTTAATATTAAGGGTATTCTCTGATAGCCTATCCAAGAAAGGGAGATGCCAGCAAAAGGCTTAAGGATGCCTTCTGACCAAATGACTAATGTGTGTAGTTGGACACCTTAACAAATAAAAACACTGGTAGCATTTATGCCATAAAACAGCAGACTACATCTTCCCCAGACACAAACTAAATCCTGTAACATGTCTGCTTAGCTATGGAAACAACTTAGTGCTATGTACAATATTCATTAGAAGAGTGAGTATGACTAGAGCTACAAAACTGTACTCCAAAGGAGTTTCTATTATTAATAGCATACTGATACACATTTGCATAAGACTATACCTTCATTGCTTCATTCCCATGCTAGACTACAACCATGAAATCAATTAGACTCAAAGGGAAAGGTTTCCATTTGTTTAAAATTTTGTCGGGTCCACAACCTGCAAGGCCAAATTTTGCTTGGCCTCTGAAGTGCTGGCAACTTGAAAAGAAACATCAAGCTCACAGATTGCAAACAAACAGCAGAATTAGTGACTGAAATCCAAATATGCCCTGAAACAGTTATAGTCCTTCTTCAGCATTTGACTAATTTTACCAAAAGACTCCGCTAATTAAAAGGTTTTACTGTCAGATTTCTGGTTTCAGCCTTACTAAGCAAGCTTAGGCACAATGAAATCATGGGAATTTTTGTTTTTGTGAAATACATGCCTGAGAAAGACTGTGATCAGTCTCTGCTGTAACACTGTTGTAATCACATTTAGGTCTCTTCTAACTGCTAGTTTTGCATTACTGACTTCATGAGTGACTGGGGCAGCATGTGACAGAAAAAGCCAAGGGTGACCTTGTGACAGGTCTATAGGCCCAGCTTGCAGTGAAACTTTTATAACCTCTGGACAAGCTTCAGATGTCTAGGCAGCTGTCACAATCTTAGTGAAATCGAGAAATGTTTCTTTTTTCTTTTCTTTTTTTTCCTGTTTTTCAACCTAAGAAGCTTGGCTAGTGAGTAGCTAGGTGTATCACTTCCTCACACATGAGCAGATGAAGGTACCTCCAGATTGATGAAATCAAATAATTTAAGATGGGGGAAAAAAAAGAAGGAAGAAAAAAAGGCCATTTTGATATTTCAGAATTGTCCATTTTACATTTACATTTCAGAAAGAAGCTCCACGAATAGGGAATGAGTACAGACTGGCTGTCCATTTTAGGAAGCATGAGGTTTTCAGTCTCTACTGCATGTTTTATTTCTCGCTCCCTCAGTATTTCTGAAGCAGATAATGACTTCGCTTTTTTGGCAGTGAACTTGAGGCAAGCTATTCTCAGGTTTTCTAGCATAAAACATACAGCAAGACAACACAGTTCTCATATTCTCACAGCACCACCTTTTCTATCATTGCAGATCACTCTGAACAGGGATGCAAGGAATGTGCCATATTTCTCTACCTTTGTTTGTCCAAAAAGGTATTTGTTACCCAACATCTTGCATTGTCTCTTCCCTTGTGCCTACTGTTGTGGGAAACAGCACGGATCATAACTGGCTCAAATCTGGGGTTCCTGTGACCTGATTGCATCTCCCAATGTGGCAGGCCCATACCTTCATTTTGGACTGCCAGATCTTAAGATGCCTTGAAAGTTGTTTTATATAAACTTTGAACACTTAAAAACAGACTTCTCATTCAATATGTATACATGTAAAACCTGCAAATGCCTGAAAGTGGTGAAAAAAGCAAGAGCCAGATACAAGTTCTAGTAACTAACTGTGGACTTTGCAATTCTGTCAACTTCTACATTATAAAATTATTTTAAATGTGTTGAAATAGTACACAAGTTGTTTGGGTTATTTTTTAAGCTTTTTTAGTGTATAGACCAAATCTGCATGCCTAGCTTTTACCCTCACTTGTCTACTTGATACTCTAGGAGAAGAGATTTTCAAATCATCCAGAGCAGAGGCACAGATTTCCACAAAGTACAGAATAAAGTGAAAATTAATTCATCTTTACTTATCTTTCTCCATCATGCAGCAGTCATCAGCACCTCAAATAATTATTTCAAACAATACTTGTATTAATGGCAAAGCACAATAGTAGAAATTGCTGTGAAATACCTAACAATATACTGAAAATGGGTGTGATACTGTTGAAACCCAAAGTTGACCATTGTGGTGGTTGGTTGTTAGTTTTTTTGTTTGTTGTGCAAATGAAAGAAATTAATCCCTTTGTGGGACAGAGAAAGGAGTTACACCAATCATGTAACACAGTCACTTCTAAAAATGAAGGATTATCATATTCCCACAATGCTTGCCTGAAGTACATGCGACCAAAAGTAACTTTAAAAAGATTTTTCAAAGGTAGCTAACTCGAAGTCAGAAAACAAAATTTGAGGTAAGTCTTTACCTTGTCCTTAAGATGTTTGACAGGGTACTATAGAGATGACAGCACATTGCCATCTCGAGGCTCCATAGCAGTACTGCATGTTCAAAATGTCTATTTGTCACCAGGCACAACAGTAATTTTAAGCCGTATGTGCCAAAGGCTCCATTATAAACATACACAATTAACACCATATGTTTTATCTTTATTTTTATGCCATGGCCTCTGCAGATCCCTTTCTGGGCTGGGTATACTTTAAAGAAGGAAAATCCTTAAGAGTAAAACTTAAAAAAAAAAAAAAAAAAAAAAAGAGAAAAAGAAGAAAAAAGAAAGAAAAAGCAATTTTAACACTACATCTCTTTTCTGAAGGAGAATCGATAGTATTCATCTCATTATTACCAGAAAATCTGCAGTCTAAATTTAATTAGTAATACAGATTTCCCGGTTTCTTTGAAATTAATACTGAAGGTTCAGTTCAGTGCCAAAGACAGATTCAATTTAGGAGACAAGTTACATTAAGAGATTATCTGAAATCACTGCATGTAATATTATGAAAAAATATATACAGAATTATACATATTGTATTTCTTGATATGCATACAGTAATAAGAAAGGAGCTTCTATAAAGAAAATAGCCTGCTTTCCAGACATTTTAGTGTTGGTATAAAGCAATAAAAAATCACAAAACTGCATTCAAAGGCAACAGCCATGCTAGTGATCATTATAAGAACTCAGCTGTAAATAAACCGTTATGTAATAAATTTCATAATATTGGCATCCTCCATGAATAAAGTCTGCAAATGCCAAATTTGCCACTTTCATGTTTTAGTCTTTTTTTTCCTTTTTTATTTTTTATTTTTTTTAACATTGACTTCAGAGGATATCACTTGGGAAACACATGTCTCTGTTGATATACTCCTTGAAATCACAGAGAATATGTTCTGTTGAATTTACAGTCGTATGGGGAATACCAAGTTAAAATTGTATTTGTACATATGTGATTGTTATACATAATTTTGACAGAAGGTCAGAAATATTGGATTTTGCCTGTTTGTGAAACCAATTACATCTATAAGGCTACTTTCATAAGGCTACTCATTTACCAGAGCTTCTGTGCTGTTTTTCTCTTTGCTAAACAAAATTGCTTCTACTCAAAGCACACAAGTGGCCCTTTGAAGGCTGATGTACTCACACCTCTGATCAAGCACATCTTACTGAGCTCTCTGAGGGTCTTTAACCAAACAAGAAAATACCTTACTGCAAGTTACCTGCTTGGCTTGGAGGCTGCCAGCCTGAGTACTTGGCACTGCTTGGGGGTCCTGTTGGCTTGGGCGCTGAAGGAGATGTGGCATTGTTGGTGGGGGTAGGTCTAGGATCTGGACTTTCATGGCTGGCAGACACATTCCTCACTGAAGTGGCAGTACAAGTGGCAGGCGGGGTAGGCTCCATGGAATCACTGTTCAGAAATGAGGGAGAAAGAAATAGGATGTATGGTCAAGTAGTGCCTCGACCATACAACATGCAAGCACTCAGACACATTTTGAGGCCAAAATATAAATTACCAACCTTGATTTTTGTCTCCAGATTTACAGGGTTAACAAGTTTCATGATGAAAAGAGTATATCTGAATGTTCAGTTTAGTGAGTAATAGCTACTGCAATTAAAGTCTTTTGCTAATAGAAGTAACTGTCACTGATGCTCCAGTTGATTTCTTATATGCGGTGCTTACAAGTCCACTGAAGCACAAAGTGCATTCTGTTACATTCAAGTGCTAAAAGCTATTCAGACATCTGAAGCATTTACAGAGTACATTAGACTTCCTAGAAGCGTAGTATACAAGTCTTTTTAACAACAGATTCTGAGGAGGTAGAGATACCGAATAAAAATGTCTTTGCAGTCTGAAAGAAAAAGGATAGGAAGACATTATCTGTCATTAAGCAGCAGCTCAATGCTACTAACAAGGTAGTTCAGGAGACCGGCTTCCAGAAAAAAAATGTCTGTAACTTCATTGTCACAAAAGTGTCATTCTAAGTTGCTGAGTTCATTTGACATGTAACTCATCAATCCAATGGACCACTCACTGGATAAGGAGCTGGCTGGATGGTCGCACTCAGAGAGCTGTGTCCAGTGGCTCAATGTCCAAGTAGAGACCGATGACAAGTGGCATTCCACAGGGACTGGTGGTGGGACTGGAGCTTTTTAATGTCTTTGTAGGCAACATGGACAGTCGGATCAAGTGCAACCTCAGCAAATTTGCAGATGACACCAAGCTGAGTGGTGCAGTTGACATGCTAGAGGGAAGGGATGCCATCCAGAGGGACCTGGACAGGCTTGAGAGGTGGGCCCATGACCAGCTCATGAATTTCAACAAGGTCAAGTGCACCTAGACAGGGCAATCTCAAGCACTGTAACAGTTTGGGTGGAGAATGGCTTGAGAGCAGACCTGATGAGAAAGATTGGGGTGTTGATTCATGAAAGATTCAACATATGTTGGCAACGTGCTCTTGCAGCACAGAAGGCCAACTGTATCCTGGACTGCATCAAGAGAAGTGTGACCAGCAGGGTCAGGGATGTGATTCTGCCCCTCTGCTCTCAAGAGACTTCACCTGGAGTACTACATCCAGTTCTGGAACCCCCAACACAAGAAAGACATTGAGCTGCTGGAATGAGTACAGAGAAGGGCAATGAAGATGATCAGAGGGCTGGAGAACCTCCCCTACAAGGACAGATTGAAAGAGACGAGGCTCTTTAGCCTAGAGAAGAGAAGGTTCCAAGGGGACATTATAGCAGCCTTCCAGTATCTGAAGGTCTACAGGAAAGTGGGGGAGGGACTTTTTATAAGGGCATCTAGTGACAGGACAAGGGGAAATGGTTTTAAACTGGAAAAGGGTAGATTTAGACTATTCTGTGCTGTGAGAGTGTGAAAAACTGGAATAGATTGCCCAGCAAAATTGCAGATGCCTCCTCCCTGGAAGCACGGATGAGGCTTTGAGCAACCCAGTCTAGTGGGAGTCATCCCTGTCTGTAGCAGAGAGATTGGAACTACATGATCTTAAAGGTCCCTTCCAACACAAACCACTCTATGATTTGTGATACCTGCTTCAAGCTGAAACCCCATTACAACTTCAAGATTACCTCAAAGCAATGTTGGTCTTTTTCTATTGAAGCATAAATAAGAAAGCTTGTTTCTCCATCCAAAAGACTCATCACTACTTGTCAAATCACTGTTCGAGTCCAGCTTCTATTTTATTGCCTTTGTCCAAAAACATAAATAATAAAATCCTGCTGAGCACAGCTGCTCTTACACAGAACTTACTTAATGAGACTCTCTCATAAGGTCAGTACTCTCCATCCACTGGATTTCATGTCTATATAAGGCTGTTGTGGATCTGGCTCAAAAACAAACATCAGCTTCCCAAACACAGTCACCAAAGGCTGGAATTTCACCTTTATGCAACACATTTATTGAAGGACATCACATAGAAAACAGCTGAGGTGTGCAGCTGGCAAAGTGCTGCCTTTGAGGCCTTTCATGTACAACCATTTTGGAGGAAAGAAAGGGTGAGGTCAAGATGGAAATTCTGCTTCGTGCCTGTGTTTGCCAAATAGCAGTATTACAAGTGTAGGTGAGGAACAGACACTGACTCGTGACTACAAGGCTAGGTGAAATGCCACCTTCTACCTTCACTATCATTTGCTCCATGGTTGAATTCTCAAGGTTGTGAATGACATGGCATGCGACTTCCCGAATCAACAGACTACTGGAGACATTTAGGTTTTCATTTAGAAAACAAAAAAGACTGCAAAAAGGAATTCTAAAGACTCTAAACTAAAAGAGATAATAAACACAGGTGTTTGACCACCTGAGATAGATTGCATGCTAGGAGACAAGCTTCCCAAGTGAAAAACTTAAAGCCATGACATTGACAGAGGACATCATGCTGGCCTTACATCAAAATTTCTGACAGATCCTGAACACCCTTTGCACTTTGTGCCTCTATTTTTTAAGTAAGAGTTGAATAAATCCAAGCCTGCACTGCAGCCAGTTAATTTAACAGGCAAGTTGCTAATTACTACAGCTCGGCACGTCTCTCCAGTGTAACACAGCAGTGGTAGGCTGCAGCAAACAGTGCATACACCGGTCTACCTGAATTTTAGCTTCTCATTTAACACAATTGCCTGGGAGATGCATGCAGTGTTTTCCTTAGAGAGAAAGATACATCCATATCTTTGTCTCACACTTAAAGAACCCCAGAGATATTCCACCTTTTACAAGCTAAACTTACTTCATGCTTCAGAACTAATTCCTGAACATCTTACTTTATCTCCTTTTATGTCAAACTTCAACTATTTTTAACCATCTTTATTAATAGTTCTGTATCTGAAATAAATGAATTGGTTATGGAAAAGAACTGCAGTTAATTTTTCATTAGAAGATTGAAGAAGGAACAATGAACCTCATGTATTTACTGAATTCCACATAAGCAGCTTTCTCAGACTTTCCAAGCAACACTTAAAATGTTCAGGTTATTCTGATGTCAAAACACTTCTACTGTCATCAACGTCAAGCCTCATTTCTACCTCTAGTTTTAACCTTTTAGCTTTGTTTTATAATTCAAATGATTCCTTCTCCACCTAATTAATACTCATAGCAAGAAAAAAAAATCCATATTGAAAGTTAACATGTTATCACTGCAAACGTTCTTCTAAACTTAGGGTAGAAGAATACTTGGTTTCTCCAAAATACAAATGACACATGTTCCTAGATGTAACCAGAAGAGTCATATACATTATAAGAAAGATGGTACAAGGTACTGAGAGCTTACTAGATGCAATTAGAGAGGTGATGAGTGGGCAGCGTATGTGGAAGGAAGCAGGTCCAGGTCATGTGAAATGAGGATCAGTTTCTCAGAGATAGCTCCTAGGTATCTACAGCCACGCTTCCTCTGTAAATCAGGTGCTGAGAACACTTCAGAAGTATTCTAGGAAATTAGCACTGGAAAATCCTCCTGAACATATTCAGACATTTTGATACCCTCCCTTCTCTCCCTTCAAAAAGCAAAGAGAAGAAAAACAGATGATATGGGGTTATAGATGCCTAAACCTCCATTCATCCTTAAAAGGAAACTCTTGTACAGAGCTGTGTAGCAGAAATACATGCTTTAAAGAAAATAGCTGTCTCATGCTGTTGTTAGCCAAAGGAAAAGCAGTGCTTCTAGCAGAAAATTAAATATAAGTCATCATATAATTTCTAGTGCTGCTGAAATGGTAACAGAGACAAATCTCAGACTTTCCTGAGCATACGTTTTCCAATGCAAGTTCAAGATAGTAAGCTATCCATCTGTAAACATCATCAACCAAGCCTCAGCATGTAACTCAGTCTTGTACATCAGTATTTTCCAAATAGTTCTCTGTGTTACAAATGATATTTTCACTCCCACTTGTTGCCCAGAAAGACTGTGTGAATTGGGAACAAATCCCATGGGGTCTGAAGCAGCTTGCTGACAGGAAAGGTCACATAACATCTAAGAGTCTGCAAGAGCTTTCTTCATATGGCCAGGAATTCTGTGAGATTATTTTCCCTTATGAACAATAAATCTTTTAAGACAAAACAAGACAAAGGGGAAAAAAAAGATGCGAGCAAATCATTCTTCTTGGTTCTTGGCACAGCCAAGTGGAATGTGATAGCTTTGATTCTGCTTTAAAGAGTCTATAACAAACATATATATATATAAACAAACTAGTAAGAATTCCTTTGTGTTAAACATTACTGCCTGTCAGTTACCTGTTCATACCAAGCAGGCATAGAGTATATACTGCAGGAACTTACATTCCTGTTCCTAAAATGTATGCAAAATGCTTGATACAGCTCTGAAGAAATGAGAAACTTTTAATACAAGATTTTTGAGGCATTTATACTGAATAAACTCTGAAATGTAGCAGTCAGGAAAGAATGAGTTCTTATCTCTAGGGCCAAGTAAACTGCTGCACAGATGCCTCTCTAAAGAGTTATATACAGCAAGATATCAGCACGGCTGAGATAAAACTTGATCCTAAAATCTCAGTTTCTTGCTTTTAGTTACATTAAGTCATATATAACTCATGACATATCTGGCATCCACATCCAAATTACCTGAAGATAGATGCAGAATATCAGATATCAGAAAAAGCCAGGCATGAGAATTATAAAACCCCACAAATGAGGGAAGACAGCTGTCTTACACTCTTGCAAAAATACAAGAAATACTAAGTGCTAAATTTATTCCTACTGCTATTGGAATATAGCAGTATTCAACTTCTAAAAATGGCATTTACATTTTGTATTAGCCTAACAGTGTTCTAGTAACTTGCAAGAAGGAGAAAAGGTGCAAAACAAAATAAAAGAGCAGAGAAAGCTGGGTGGGCAGAAGTATTTCCATATCAAGTTACAGTAAGGACATACATTACCCTTACATAAGCAGTGGTCTGCACAAAAAGAATTCAAAACTTCATTCAGAATAAACATTCTCCCACAGGTTCTGACTGTCTTCTTTTCAAGTAATTGTACACTACATTGGGTCAGGTACCTAAAGCAAAAGTCACATTTACATCTATTCTTGTTAATGTTTCCCAAAACTTCAGGGACTTTTTTGCCATGTGGTTTAATTTTAGGGAAAAATTTTAATTCTTGGAGAGTCAAGATATTAAAGACATTTGTTCCTTTGGTTTATATATGTCATTTTGGGGTAGAGGGGGGTGGGGATTAAAAAAAAAATATCACCAAGCCCTATGAAACTTAAGGATCCATTGCCAACAAGATGACCAGTTTGTAAAAGACTGCATGGATACAATATACAAAAACAAAACACAACACATTCTGAGGGATCTGGCAGAGGAATAAAATGCGTAGATATGTTTAACATTGCTTCAAGCCAGTTAACAACAAATATTGCATTAGTCAGAAAAATGCCAAGTTTTCTGGAAACTATGCAGTACGGTGATGTTTAAGACAGCAAGCTTTTCAGAATAGAGATGAAGTGAAAGAGATTCAATAGAAATAATTCCAGAGCAACCCTCCTGCAGAACAAGACCTCAATGTTTTTGCTGTGTTTACAACCATCTTGTGTTCTTCCCTAAAGACAATGCAAACATAAGCTATCTCAGTAAAATAGATTCATTACCCTTTTGTGAAAAGTATTTAACACAGAGCTAGAAAACACAAAACTTGAAGTTGTTGAAGTTTATTTACCTTGGCTGTCTTGGTTGTGCCAGTTGCTTTTTGAACAAGTAAGCGTATCATATGATGCCATACCCTCATCTCTTTATGGACATAAGATTTTAGCTCTACTCATACACCAGCTATTGCACTGTGTCATTAAGTGAGCTGTTGTTTAAAATAACTTTTCAGCACTGTATTTGTGCAGATATTACATGTCATTAGACTGATGGTAACACAAAGACATTTTAATATCTAGTTTATCATAAAATCATAGAATCACAGAGGTTGGAAAAGACCTTAAAGATCATCAAGTCCAACCACGACCTAACCATACTACCCTAACTAACAACTCTCCGCTAAATCATGTCCCTGAGCACCACATCCAAATGGTTTTTAAACACATCCAGGGATGGTGACTCAACCACTTCCCAGGGGAGCCCATTCCAGTGCTTAACAACCCTTTCTGTAAAGAAGTGTTTTCTGATATCCATCTTAAACTTACCCTTCCTTCTTCTGAGGTAACTATAATTTGCCTCTTGCCTCTACTTTTGCTACATGTTTCTCAGCCTATACAATGAGACTGCGTTCCTTCCCTAATTATAATGAAGCATCACAGAGCCTAATTTCCATGGCTCCATCTAGTGGCAATCTCTTCTTCCTTAAGTGGCACTGACAGCCCAAGACAACGACGAAATTAGACACATTTACCCTAGTATGTTGTGTACAAGCTTTATACCAATACCAGTTATTTATGCATTTACATCCCCAAAAGTCCGCTTCCCAAATCAGGAGAGTTTCTACTAGACTTGTGAGCAAAAAGTGGATAAACAGTTTCGCAGTCTACAATGCTGTAATGAAATGCTTACATTCTTGTAACAAGCTAACTTCATTTGCAGCTTATGCCACAAACACAGAACGTCAGTGAGTAAACGAGAGTCAGAGAATTAATTTTCACCACCATTATTTGCTCTACTAAAGCATCAGCAAATAAATAAAACAGATAAAGTCTTGCTGGCAGCATGCCTTGGACTTTGTCTGTGTTGCACAGCCATCAGAATTGCTAGAGAGAATTTTTTTTTCGGAGCACATAAAAAAGAAAATTTTGATACAGCTTAACATTACCTTTGTGTGTCTAATAACACTATTTTTCTCCCAAAAGTCTGGGCTGCTCTAGCCTTTTTAAGTGACTCAGTCACCTTGGAAGCTATGAAGAAGGGGGCAAATGACTAATACCCAACACCTTTTTTTTTTAATATCAAGTGGTGTTCAGCTCTATCTTTAATAGGGCCTAATCTCCTGAAGTGTATTACTCCTGTGAAAATGCAAGTAAGCACATGAAAATCCACAGATTACGTCTCCCTTTGCACTGCTTGATATGTACTGTCCTTTAAAATATCTGCCAAAGATTTTCCCCTCTGAGGCTGAAGTTGATTACAAAGCATCAGCTTTTCACAGGAGCTGGTGTTAACATAGCTGTGGTCAGGAAACGAGAACAAAACGTCCTGTGCACTGAACAGAATCAGAGTAGGAACTAAGAGCTTGGACAGCAAATAATTTTTAAAGGACTTATTTGCTGCACCACATGCCAGTTATTTGATTTCATATGTTAAAAACAAACTTTGAAAAATAGCAGCGTCCCAGAAACACTCAGCCTAACAGACATTCCTTGCTTGCCCAAGGAATCATTGCAAATAATTCATCTGGGCAGAACTTTCAAGCCAGAATGCCATTTCTTCTCCAGTCAGCTATTTAGTAATAGTGCCAACCAACAAAACACAAACAGCACTGTGCCACTCAGAAGTGCACCAGATGCCCACCTAGAATTAGTGTGGTGGATTTGCACAAATAGCATTGGCAGGACCAGAGTACAGATTAGTTCTGCAAACAGGTGAAAGCAAAAGGATTTGGGGCTGGGTATATTATGCCAAAAACCACAACAGGCAGGCTGCTGTAAACATGCAGACCACAGAAACAGGCTTTGAAGTTGAAGCCGGTTCTTTGCAAGTCCTCAGTGTCAACCACATGCAACACCAGGACAATACCTCTTGCTCTTTGGCAATTCCAGAGCACTTGTTGACTTCCTGGAAGGCCTGCTGGCTTGTAGAGGAGGTTTAGTGACAGGGGTGATGAGCAGGGCATCCAAGAGCAAGCGGTAGGCACTAGGTTCTGAGAGCCTAACAAGCATTTGAAAAGAGCATGTAAAGAAATTAGCTGACTGAACAGATTTCAGGTTGGCTGGGATTAACTGAAAAGACAAATAAATGAAAGGTTCTGAGAAATGTCATTCAAATAAGTGGTCTTCAAAGTGGTGTGTACACAATCCAATGTGGTGCATGAAAACTCACCACAGTATGAGAAACATATTTATCTTTTTTTTTATCTTTAATAAAATAAATTAAATAAATTTAATAATTTTTTTTTTTTTTTAGCTATCTGGCTTTGTGTATTGTCCATAATGTAGGGATATGTATATTAGTACAACAGGTCATGTATACAGTTTAGAAATTTAAAAAAAATTACATATATTGGGAATTCATGTTCAAAAATACACACATATATATATATATATACACATATATATATTTTAAAACTGATTGATGTGCACGACCAACAAAGTTGAGAGCATTGGTCTAAGTAATCCCTTATAAATAGCAGTGTGATAAAGATTTAGATGCAACTCTCTAGTTGTAGTCTCCAGTATCCAAAAGCTATTGACAGATGCAGATTGTTCTTTGTCATCTGTACAACAGTTGTTATTTTCAGTTGGTTTACTGGCTGAACCACAACATGGATGTCCATAAAGATCAGGAAGGTAGAATTACTCATTGAGATTCAGAGCAGCAGTTTGGAGCTAAAATAAAAGGACACAGGAGCTTTGGAAATATTCTGACAACTTGCCTACCACAGTATTGTGAAAGAACTTAAATATTCTCAAGCCAAACTATGGAAGGTTCCTTTTAGCATTGATCTCTACCTGGCATGAACAGCAATGGCAGCAGACACGGCAGCAGCAGCCATACTTTTAATTTTTGATCTCTGCTTGAAAGGAGAAAAAACAGGAACAGGAGCAGGTCCAAGCTTGGCCAGACTTCCTGAAGGACTTCCCAGAAATTCTGTTCTAGCACACAAGCTTTGAACCAGTGGAGAAAACAAAGAAAGCAGAAAAGATTGACACAGAAACAGTGCAATACTGTATAGCATTAAATACTGGAAAGTGATGAAGTTACCAGCTCTCAAAGATTTCAGGGCAACATATTAGCAACTTGAACACTAACACAGAAAACAGCAATTCTGATTTTACCTACAAATAAGTTTTCTTTCATCAAGTCAAAGATCAGCATCTACCAGCCTTCCAGTTGCCCATCCTAGGCTACTCCTCACCCTTGGCTTGTTCTCACTGAATCCTCTGCCCATGACTGATCTCATTCTCCATGGTGTTGATGGAAAAAGTCCTGGAAGTCAGTTAGCTCGCTCCATGTTTTCAGAATAAACAAACATAAAAACATCGGGATATTCACTGATACAACATCAGCACGCTTCTCCTACCCCTTAGTATTTCCCCTAATTATTATCTAGTTGGAAGGAACACAAAGAGGCAAAAATAATGCTGACTCCCAAATCAGCTCTACACTGGTGATATATAACTCAAGCTCTGTTTTAAAATTTCAAGATTACCCACAGAATTGCTGTGTATTTTTTAAATCACTTCAAAAATTAACGAAGACTCCAAACACCTCAATTTATGCAACTACATGTTACAGTGTGTCTTGGATTTACATGCAAAAATCCTGCCTGAAACTGTTGCATACACCCAAGGAGTCTGCCATAGCTATACCTTGAAAGATTTACCTTGTGTGACTTATGGATGATTTAGACTGACAGCTTGAGATATTACCGAAAGCATTTGTTTCAGAAGTAGGCACAGATGCATCATGCCTGCCCAAAAGCCGTAGGAGAAAAAAAAATCATTAATCAGATAGTTATACTTCAGGAGATGCTAACTAAAGCTCAGGAGAAGTTCATTTAAGGATTTCTACAAGCACTCCTTAGTCAATAAAAGAAACAAGTATAGTTTAATATCTTTGATTATTAATTCTAGCATACCAATCTGCATGTTAGAAAGGTCAAACAAATTGTTCATTAAAATTGAATGAACCCAGATACACAAATCTCCATTATTTTATCCAGTGCTCACTCCAATAAAGCTCTATTTTTTAATTCTTCTATTTTCCCTCTTTTTGGAAGGAGTAATGGTAGACCTGAAGGAAGCTATCTTTCCCTATTGGTAACTAGTAGGAATAATTAACATTCTGCCACTTCACAAGTCAATGCTTGTACTCTGCTCCAGAAACTTCTGGTTACTGGACAATTCAGAAATGTACATTTTATAACAGAGATGACAAAACTTTCTTGGAAAGGTGAATAATGTTATCAACTTCCTAGAACAGTTACTTTCCTATCCAATCTCCAATCCATAACTTTATCTTCCCCTATCTGAAGGTCACTCTAATTTCTGATTTACTTCATCAATTTTTGCTTAATAGCTATTCCAGTTGCTAGTTGCTATAATAATCTCCAGAGCAGCATGAGAGTCAGGAGATGGCTGAGGACTGTCCCAGCTTTACAGCATTAACATTAAAAAAAAAAAATAATCAGGTGAAATCATATACTAAAACAGGGCTTTGACTGTGACTCTTAACAGTGAGTATCCTTGTACCTGGCACAATGAGGAGGCACAACAGGAGTCGCTTCCACAGGTGGGGCTGCAGAAGATGGCTGCATGGCCGTAGGGGTGGGCAGAGGGGGCTCTGAGGTCTGTGTAGCCACACTGCACTTTGCAGGGAAAGAAGGCTCTGTGCCAGCTGTGCTTGGCAAAAGGACTGATGCATCAGGAGAAGGCAACTCCACAGTGATTTTCCTAATTGATGTTAAATTGATAAAAGGTAATTGTAATGAGAATACATGCGCATAACTTCCCACCGAACAGTAACAGACAACTCCTTCTAGATGGTGTTCCTGCATCCTCTGTTATAAAAACAAGTAAGTAGCTCTTGAGGTTTTATTTTTCTTCCCCAGGAATAAAAATATTAATCCTTTGGAAATTAGACTATGCTGAACTGCATTCTTTGGAGCATATTTTATAGATGAAGTTTGAAAGCATAAAACTAGTCTTGCTTAACCATGGAGAGTTGAACAGAGAGGATGCTGATGAGGTTCAACAAGAGCAAGCAGAGTCCTACTCCTGGAGAGGAATAACCACATTCATGAGTACAGGTTAGCTGTTGAGCTGCTGGAAAGAAGCTCTGCAGAGGATAATGTAGTTGCCCTGGTGACCAACAGGTTGGCTGTGAGCCAACACTGTACCATTGTGGCCAAGAAGGCCAATGCTGTCCTGGGATGCATTAAAAGATGAGTGGCCAGAAGCAGTACTAGGGAGGTGATCCTGAGGGCGATAAAGTGGTGAAACAACTTGCCCTGAGAGATTATGGAATCTCCTTCTCTGGAGATATTCAAAACCCACTTGAATGCTTTCCTGTATATCCTGCACAAGGGAACCTGCTTCAGAGGGTCTCCAGAGGTCCCTTCCAACCCCCATGAGTCTGTGAAAACAAACTCTTTGGGTAGTTCTAAGTAATTACTCAAAAATATGTAATATACTTGAAAAAGAGCACAATCTGCATATTAGAGACTCTACCTAGTGTAAGGAGATGTCACTTTAGACACTGTGGCTACTTGGCTGCTGGTGTTTAAAATCTGATTAGTTGCAAGGGGATGAAGTTCATACTTGAGTAAGGCCTCCAAAGGATTCTCAAACTAAAGTCTTCTGAAGTAACAGAAAGCAGAAGGACAAGTAGCATTCACTAAAGGAAAGCAACATTTTCCCCATTTTTGATTTCCTCCTACTTGTAATGAAAGCAAGACAACCATAAAAGATCTGGCAGTTTTGGTTCAGGTAGCCTGGGACATCCCCATGCATGCAGATTCTGGCCTTTTCTGTAATTGCCCTCAAGTAGTTTATAACTTCATAAAATATCTTTGTAGAGCTTTATAGATTGTAAAAAGGAGCTTGAAATACATAAGGAGAAGAGAAATGAATAACAATGGGGATATGCTCCAAAAGGAGAGCAAGCAGACTTCAAATCTTATTCATACGTAAATACTCACTGCATTTCCTTTTCTCACTTGCTTTGGCAGCAGTTAGAAAAGGAATAAGGAGTGACTTCTGGAGTTTCTGCAGAGAATATTCTTGGCTCTGCTCTAATTGGAATATACACAACAAAAACCTGGATTAACATCTTCTACTTATTGCTAACTCTGACTATCAGGAATAATTTCATTAATGAAAGGATAAAGTAGGTCCGTAAGCTTATAAAAAATTTTTATATAATACAATAATCTAATGACTTGCTGGCACTGGTTCTGCTTTATATTAGTTTTATTTCGCAGGAAGTGCCAGATTCTGCAGTTTACAGAGTCTGAAGTTGCCAGGATGACCATTTAAGGTGATTTTTTGAAACTTCCCGGAAAGGCTGTAATTGCTCCTAAATATTTCATTGCTGTTAAGCTTATAGGAGGATATTACATATATGAAATTGAGTAATAATATGCTATAAATTATAGTAATTGGCTACATTGTCATATGTCTACTTTAAGCTTTCATTAAAGACATAAAACTACAATTAAAAAAAGCATTATGTTTTATACAATGGAGTCTGCTTCATAAGCAGCAAACCTAGCTTTAATCCAGTAATCGCATCCAGATCCTTCTTACATTTCACAGCAAGATCTTTCTCCTTCTTGGTGGTTTGGTAGTGGGTGGTACAAACCACAGAGCTTCAGCCAAGTAAAGACAGAGCCCATTAGGAAAATAAATATCTCTGCTAGTCACTGACAGTAAATGCAGGGCTTTAGATGCAAAAACAAGTCTACTGACCTTTGGATGGACCGCATCTGCATTATTAAAAATCTGATAATGGCACCATGGATTTCTGATAGTTGGATTTCTGGAGACCAGTTTTAGATGTACTCCCTATCCTAAAGAGCATTTTAAGTAGCAACACTGACTCAACAACAAAATACAAACACCGAGTATAGTTGCTATACAAATTATCTCAACTTGAGAAAAGAAACAAAACTCTGTAATTGATCAAGTAGTTTACATTCTCCTTCCCACATTCAATTCTAATTCTTCTGTCTCCAGCTCACTCCAAGCAAGAAATACTAATCTACTTTTTTACTGCTTCTATAAATGCTTCAGCTCTCACCCTCAACCATATTTTCAGATTAAATACAGTTACAATAACTTTGCCTCAAATTAATATGCTAACCACTGTACCTGTTTATCAGTATATAAATTTCCCTCTTAAATGCTGCATGTGATATTTGAAATGAGCTAATACTAGGTGAGAAAGAAGGGAAAAACTATCTCAACATGCTGAAATGTAATTGCACACACTCTGTTGAGGAACAACTAGCACAGCACCTAACACATTAGTAGATAGCTACTAATTAGCTGCCAAACATTACAGTGACTAAACTAAAAATAAAATAAAATAACCTCTGAAATTTGAAATACTAGTGTCTGTAACAATCTCTGTAGCAAAGCAGCACCCACACAGTACACATTCTAAAATGGTAATTGCACAGCCTTGCACAGAAGTAATCTAAACTTCTGCTCTAAGGAGAGCACTGTCTGCAAGGATATGGCACAAAATACTGTACCCCCAGGCAGTTGTCAGATCTTAGGATGCCTTCCAAAAAAAAAAAAAAAAAAAACAAACAAATGCCATTACGCATTTTGTAAAAAGCTGTCACCCACATCTCCCTCAAAGGACAGAAACAACTGTCTGAATGCGTATCTTATCATCTCCAAGTGTTTTTTTCTCCAAGAGCACAGTAACTGAGTAGAAATGTTGACAACAATCTGTCTTCACTTTTGTGTTGAAAGTGTTAAGGAGGAAAATAAAATAGAAGGAAGAGATCCACATTTCGCTTAGAACTGCGATATACAATCTATCAGAAAATGCTATGGACCTTCAGTAACAGCATTAAAAAAATTCTAATCACTGTCACAAGGCTTAGATCCAAAGATGATCTCCAAAATACCAAGAGTAATGTCAGTGAAGCTATCCAAGGCCAATGACAGAAAATTTGCTAATTTGAGCTGTTTCAGTGATTCAGGGAAACAAAAGCAGCCCTACTGACAATGTATCTATAACTAGATAGAAACTAGACTTTCTAATTTTCAAGTTTCAATTCTTAAGCATTGTGCCATATTTTAACAAATATCCACAAAACTGTTCATGAATCTGCTTAGCATTTTTTTCATTTCTCTTCTCCATTCCTTTCCTACCTTTTCTAGGAATGTCGCTAATGAATGGCAGATTAAAAAGACAAGTTTAAGTGAATAACAGACAGCTCTCCTTCCAAAAGATAATGAAATCTGAAAGATTTACCTCCTAGGAGCTGTTGCATCACTGTGTTCAGTGAGTCTGAGAGATGGGGCACTGCCAGGGAAGGACTCTGCTATCGTCAGAAAAGTGGCTGCAGACTCTGGTCTAGCACCATTTTCACTCCATTCACAATAACAAAACATACAAAGATTTTAAATCCATACTGAAATAGTGTGCTGGACAGGAAACACGGTGCTTAAAAATGTTAGTAATTGTAAAAAGAAAAAAATGCTGCAGTTTATAGTGAAATAAAAATGGGAGATAAAATGAGGCACAATACTCCTAAGAGGTGTCACACTTTTAGTGGAGGGAGAGAAGAATCCTGCCGCTTATCAGCTGAGAAAGCTAAGCAGTATTTTCCACTGATAAATATAAAACATCACATAATGCGATGGAAAAGTTTTTAGGAAATGCCAGAAAATAAACAGTTAAAAGTGCTGATGGTACTCACTCCCCAAGTTGGATTTACTACCTGATGTGACTGTTTAGGATGTTAGTTTTGTGAAGATTACAGTATGCATTTCTGCCCCCCACCCCTTTTTTATTTTTTTCCAGACAAGAAAATAATCTAGAAAATATTGTAATGGTGGATCTCTACTTAGAAAAAAATACCCACCAGAAATCTTGTAGCATACAAAAGTAAAAGTGAACAACCACGAGCTAAGGCAGCCACACAAGTAGAGTTTTTGTTTCATTTTATTTATTTGAATTAGCATGCAGAATTTAGAATCTTAATAAAGCAGGGACCCATATTAAGTGCTGAAAATTAAAGAATAGATAGCATAGGGATGATCAAGGAACAGACCTCATAGGAATTAAAGATGTTGATGGAAATTCTGGTCCAGGTGGGATCTCCAAAGCCTGGGTGGCAATGGAGCTTTTACTCAGATTAGTAGAGGTATCCTGGGCTTCTGCTCTGCAATGCAGATCTGCAGTTATTCTTTACAGGTATTTGTGACGAGGAGAAAAATAAAAGAATCACGTGATTTATTTCATTACTGATCAACTGAGGGACAAATATTTTCCAGCAGCTATAGATTAGCTAAAATATAAATCTGGGAAAATCTGGACATGTCTTCACTCTGGACAGTGAATTGATTCTACCTTAAAAAAAAAAAATCTAGATCCATTGACTCAAAATTATATAGTTAAAAGTGAACATCAACATACTGAGAAATAGGATATGGTGGAGTTAGAACTGAGCAGTTCCTAAAATGTGTAAATAAACTAGACTTTCCCTTTCTAAATTTCAAGTGACTGTCTTAAGAGTTGCAATCTACACATTTCACTGATGGCCCTCTGCTTTAATTTCCTGTCCTCCTATCTAGCTGAAAGGAAAAAAAATAAAAAATATGTATCTGTTTTACTTGCTTCAATATCCCTAGGACCAGCAGTTTAGGGAGAGAAAATAATACTACAAGCCCACATGGCATTTGTCTTGGACAGTGTCCATAAAGCTATAGTATTAAGTTGTGATATTTATCAGTAGATTACTGATAGAAGACAAGTTTCTATGCCATTTTTTTGTCATGTTCTCTCTTGTAGGTGATCACTTGCATTTAAGCCAATACATTTATATCAAAAACATCTTCAGAATGTTTTTCTGATGCATACCAGGAAGACACAAGCTAAGGCATGTCATCCACATCCAAATTGAAAAGCTGACAATTATTTTGGATATAGTAACAAAGCCCCAAATCTTTGGTGTTGTGTCTTGGGGGTACTGGGAGAAAAGATGACAACTTCACAGTAGGAAAAGAAATATGTTTTACATGTTCATATTACATTTTTGGGAACTAGTTTTTTGTTACTATGAATTTATAAAAATACAAAACTTTAGGTAGCCTTACTTAAACTATACTCATACTCAAAATGGACAGACTGTGATTGCCTATGCTTACTTTTAATTAAAACAGAGACTTCCATGCTTTGGATTATCTAGAGAGGCTTTTTCACTTGTGTCTAACTAAAGTAATTCATCCTTCAAAAGAAGGAAAGCTCATTAACTCCCATTCAGGAACATCTACCAAACATAGAAATACTCAAAGGCCAAAACCATTCTATCCTTAAGAAGTATACTTCAGAGAATCTAAGTGATAATCTCTCGTGGTTTTCACTGTACTGATAGCCTCAGAAACTCCCATTTTCTTTTTCATTCATAAGAAATTTTTTAAACCAAGCATAATAATTTTCACACACAGTTTCACATTCCTAATTTAATACACAATATTCTGTTAACTGATTACACGGCAGTGTATGTGCTCTTCAGTGACATTTAGTTTTAGTAATATAGTACTTGGACAACTGAGTTATGTGGTAGAGAAAAGACAAACTGATTGGCACTTCTCATCAAAACAGCCTTCAGTGAAATTATTGAAGTATTTTCCCCATTCGCTCCTAACGAGTTAAACCAAAAGGTGTGTAATAAGTGAGATGCCTTAGACTGTCATTACTGGTGTAAATATAATTGTACTCTAAGCTGTGCAATGTTATGCATCCATATCAGTGACTGTTAGCATTAGATAACTTGGCTGTTACCTGAGCTCTCCATTCTCTGTTTTTTTTTCCCTAAAGATAAAGTGACAAATACAGTAAGATACTATACTGTGTATCAGTATAAACCATCTGGAAAGGAAATATAGGCATAAAATATCTTCAAAAAATGCAGCAACAGGTGATGGTGAATTTTACTTAATTGAATTATTACTTCTGCAGTCACACAAAAGGTCAATCATTTTATCAGTTTCTGTAAATCTTGTGTCAATTTTGAAAACACAAAAAAAGTAACACATTTCAAACGTGATTATAAGCTCTGTTACTTTGATACTTTTGTAGAGCTCAGAGAGTTTCTAGGCATACTAGCATGGATGTGATTGTTCCTCTTGCTACAGTCTGTGAAGGTGTAATGAATTTACAGCTCTTTGCATGAGCAGACTACTCAAGGAGTCCGAGAGACATCACTATGTTAAAAGAAAAGAGACATCACTACGTTAAAAGCAACTTTTATTAAAATACTCTTCAAGCTTCAGAAAGCATAAATTAATGAAGTGTAGCTACTATAATACATTATTTTACAGGAGAACCACAGAGCCATGAAGCTTTTATAAACACTAGAAATCCTAAGAGCTTCACTCTGAAATAAATAAATACTATTGTCTTGTCTTGCTCTTGTTAGAAGCTATGTGTTGAAGCTCTTACAGGTAAGGTACACAGCAACATTCTGCTTATTTTCTTCTAGCTTTTCTACAATATGAACAGTTCACTATAAGCTGCAGAATCTTTATATTTAGCTTGCACTTGGATTGGCAACTGACAATTGTTTATTATTATTACTATTTTCATTCGATTAAAAGCAGTTTGTCTTCTTGTTCTACTTTGTAAAACATTTACAACCGCTCTAAATTTGACTTGCTGAAAATCTAATGAAATCCAAGACAATTATCCTGCTAAGTACCACAGTCTGAAGTAAATGCATTCAGCCCTCTTCTTCCTCTTCCCCTACCCCTAAATCAAAGTAATGCCATTTCATATTCTCTCATTCGCTGTTTTCTGCTAACAACCTACAGTAACTCAAACTTAGCAAAGCAAATGACTCTTGAGGCAAAAAGAACTGCAACAGCCATCTTCTCCCCCTCACTGGGAAACCCAAGTTGTTCTGTGATAAGTATGTGTTTGGTTTCTTTTTGTTAACTAGTGACTAGCACAAAAACATTTTCATCTCAGTTTTTATACATCAGTAGGAAAGTGTTAGAAAAGTATAGAAAAGGCTAGAATTTCTCTCTTAGTGAGGCTAATGAAATACATTTTCTATTTTATTTTTGCAAAGCAGATGGAAAAGAAGAAAGGAAGTGTTTGTATTTTGGTTTTGCAACTTGGGTAAAATCACTGGACATTAAGAACACGTGCTGAGACTTCATGGTGCCAGTCACGTAATTTTGTATATTTGGGGCTAAAGACGTGGATGGGGAGCTTTTCCCTGTGGAAAGAAGTGACAGAAGAAAAATAAGAAAAAGAGAAAGAATGTTTGTCTCAAGCAGTTGCACAAGTGGGCATGCAATCTCCATGCACTACTTATATCCATACATCTCCTTTCTGTCCTTCAAACTGTTGCCTCCAGTGTTAGAGAATGCCAATAGGAAGACTCCCAACTGCACAAACCGTAAGATTTAGCCACTACATCGTCCTCATATCAAACAACACTTATCCCAAACCAAGGAGACAGCTGACCTTCATTCAGTCTAAAACAGTAATATTTTCCAGCTATATCTTGAAACCTGATACACACTTACAAATCAAAAATGCCTGGTTAGATTTAGAAAAAGAAAACATGTTGACAAGCTGACCTTGCACAGAAAAGCAAAACAGTCCAATTTTTTGGAAAAGCTCAAACAAATATTAATACTGGACTGTACAAACAGGGATTTTAAAAGGTTGGTCTACACAGAAAGATCTTGATTTTTACATGCTGAATTACAAGGCAAAAGCAGCAATATTTTAAAAACACTCAAACTTCACACAAATGCAAAAGTAACACTATCAGTTATGAAATAAGACATGCAAAGTATTAAAGTAATAACGTAAAACATTGACTCACTTAGACTTCTTTGAACCTTCATGTTCTGGTTCTTTCACTGCAAGAAAACAGAAAATTTTACTTCCTAAGGCACAGAATAGCACTGCCAAACACCGAGATACTTCCTTGTGCCAAAGTATTCACCCCAACAGGAAATTACAACAAGTCATGTTTGGATTCCTTGATGCTAAATTTGTCCTATGGGAAATGAGATATGTCTATAAACTCAAAGAGCTCCTTTGCCAGCACAATTACTGTAAGGTGGTCTCTGTCACGTCTCTTGGCCCACTGCCCATGTTGGCATTAAGAAAGTAGAGAGAAAGGGAGTTGAGAAGAAAGAGGGGAATTTTGGAGGCAATTCTTTTGGACAAACATCCAGTGGGTTTGAACAGGGTGATAATTCAAGCACCTGTCTGTAACGCTATGACTCATCAAGGTGCTACAGGGCTGCAGGCAGAATAACATAAAATCTCAGCATGGTTTTAAGTTTGGCAAATATAGTTGCAATCACACTTTTGTAATATTTGGTAACATGATTATTTATCAATACTAAATCAGAACAGAGATGTATTATTTGATATTGAGTTCTCATTCTGACAGGGAGAGAATTCAAGGAAAGATAATGATGTAATACTAGACTAGTACAACACAGGACTATCAAACAAACTATTAACTGTCTGAATTCAGAATGGTGTATCACACAAAGACACAAATCCTCATTCAGTGAGATATTATCATTGGTCTTTAGAGTAATTCTGCCAGGGAACTGATAGCTGATTTAATCAAATCTACCGTCAGGGAGGGAGTCCACTTTACTAACTGCCTTTATTTTATTATTATTAAAATATTCACTTATCATAGCACTAGATGTAAAAAACACAAAAAAATGAAATTATCAACCTTTCCATTAGCTGTCTGTCTGAACATGACAGATACCAAACATTCTGACACAATTTCTGATAAATTTTATATAGTTTTACAGATATCAGCCAATAAACGACAAACAAGAGCATAAAGAGAAATTCAAGATCCACCATCAAATTATATGACTGGGAAAGATCTTCGCATTTTCAGTTTCAAACTACAATAAATATAGACATACTATATCATAAGCAGCGGATGAAAACATGCCCTGGGAATAAACTGAGGAGCTATGGAATTGTGCTTCTGAGTAGTTAAATCATTACAGATTGCATACCTTTGTATAATCATCAAAGATTTTCTACATACCTGAAAAAAGCTTTAGTTTTTCTTTGCACTTTCTGAAGTACTGCATCTGAACAGAAGCAGTGCCACTTATGTCATGCAGAAGGGGAAACACATATTTGCCAACTATTTTAGGAGTAGAAATGGTAAATTTAATATCTATCTAGAATGTACTGATACTCAAATCAATAAGAAATAATGTCTACTAATCCATACACTTTAAGTTACCCAGGAATTTGAAGAGTTCTATAAAAACAACTTCCTACTATAGTCTTCTGAGACTGTCTTCTGCCTTCTTGATTTATTGCCCAAGAGGAGAAAACTAAGAAATGTGACTGAATCACCTTATTATTGCCTCCATCAACTTTAAAAAACACCTATTTTCCCACAGCCTTTAATTTTGTTGCCTTATGAAGCTACTCACTATGATCAGTGCCGGTGATCTGAGCAAGGATGCGAAAAGAGCGTGACTGGGTGGTGCCTGTCCGGGGATGCCAGTCTTCAGTGTCTTCGATCAGCCGCTTCTTGCTGGCATCACTGTGAGTAGGGGTGTGGTAGAACTCCGTATAGGTATCCACAATGTGTTTCCGTGGCGGGCTGTGTCGAAGAGAGAAGAGAATAGTGAGCTAAAAGCTTCTTCGTGAATCATCTAGGTTAGGGTAACTACAGAAATGTGGGCAGAACTGTGGCTTTTCACAGCATTTAAAGGCAACTTCTGAGTTTAAATATAGCAGTGAGCTCTACAAACACACCTGAACACAGACTCAGTTCTCTGAACAAAAATACAATTTGATAATTATTCTAATCCAAATAAAATATTTTCTTTTGTATCATTACTGGAACATTTGAAACTGTAAAAGACAGTATTATCAAGACAGACATACGTATTTAAAGGTTTACCGTTTGGGTGGGATTTTCCTTGGAGATGACAGAATAACACAGCAAGAAAAAGTTTTCCCAGTGTAAACAGGAAAAAGAGAAAAAAGAAAAGAAGAAATACAGTAAGAAGTTTGAAACAACAAAAAAATGCAGCTAATTATTCTACTGAATTAGTTTTGGGGGAAAGTGCATTGAAAGGGTTTTGAAATAATAGGTGAGTATGCTTGTTCTAATAAAGTCCAATAGCCTATTCACTTATGATCAAATGTCCTGGACTAAAAGTTCTGGACCAGCTCTTCTCTTCATTCACAGGAGGCAAAATACTAACTGTGCACAAGGCCACCCAGCACACACAAAGTCTTTTGCAATTAGTATGACCTGGATCATAGCTGGATGAAAGTGTAGGTAAACATGCTCTAAAAGCACAATGGGAAGCTACAGAGTCTTGATACCCTCTCCAAAAGTAAAAGAAAACGGGGTAATGATTTTTATCTGAAATGTTTATCTTCAGTAACTTATGTGCTATTATACAACCAACCCCTGAACTGTGGACTTAGGTGATTACAGGATTCTGAAGCCTTACTTTAAGTAACTGATCTAAAGAAAATGTAACAACACTAATTAGTTTAAGAGGGGGTAACAGAAGATTCCTACTACATATGTTATTCCTAAATTCTATTAGTTATCTCAAAGCATTAATCTCTCAACCTATACCTGTACCCTTTTTTTTTTCTTAAGTTTACAAGAGATGACCTTTGCCAAAAACAGCTCCTAAGAAATTATAATTCTACTAAAAATAATAATAATAAAATAAAAACAACACAACCCTTTAAAAGTTTGGGTTTTTGCTTTGTTTTTTGTTGTTTTTTTGGTTTTTTTTTTCTTTGCTACTACTTACTGCATTGTTAATGTCCGAAGTGCTTTTGGTAAAGACTAAAAATGTGAATGAGAATTTTGTACATTATTAATTGCCATCAGAAAAGAATTAGATCTGTTCAGTGGAATGCATTAACAAATACTTCAGCTTAAAAGAATACACAACATTTGAATGATAGGAAACCTATCATTCAAAATTACAGCAAAAGATTAAATTTAAGGACACACAGCATTAGTGAAGAAAATGTACCTCACCAGGTTACTACAGAGGGAGGGGTATAGGAACAAGGACAGTGGCATTTCCAGGATGGAATAAAATAAATCCAAAGAAAGTGAAGTAAAGCAATCAAACAGTTAATAGTGAGAATCAAGTTTGAAAACTAAAGCAGTAATTAAAGGTATAGCGTTACGTAGAAATGTAATTATTTCCATGTTGTAACAGCATTAAAATAATATTATTGACTGCATACTAGCAACTATCACAGTGAATTATGTCTTTCACATTTGATGATAATGGTATAATAATTAAAATATCCTGCCAATTTCTCTCCTTTTACTTTCTTTCTTATGGCTTAATGGTCTACTAGTAATGAGCCACTGAGGCACGAGGTGGTGCCAGAGGCAAAGGAATATTCTATGAGACAGCCTGAGCCTTGACTCATACTTGAGGCAGGAGCAGAAAAAGGCCAATAAAATCACAATAAGTCATAATTATCATCCCATGTCATTCTTAATTTTGTGGCATGAATTCAACATCTGGCCTTTCATTCCATACTCCTCAGATCATTTTCCCTTTTATACTGTATTTCATCATTCACCAATTGTATTGCTGACACCAATTAGCTAAAGATGCATCAAGAATCTATCAACACACAAACACTGCACAAATGTTTTGTGGAATAATTTGTAAAAGTACTGCAGTTTAACACAGTGAAAAGCAAAATCACATCATGTCCAATGCAGACAAATCATTTATTATACTAAGTAGTTATAAGGAAGCTGAAGCTGTTTCGCCAAAATTTTAAATATAAAACTCTGTAAGAGTTTTATATAATATTGTTTTGTTTGCAAAACAAAAATACATGCTGGTTATTCCAACAAAAAAAAAAAAAAAAAAGAAACGACCATAATTCAACTCCAGTGCTGTTGATACTAACTTTGTCATTGTTGTTATCTGCAAGGGAAAAAAGGTATTTGACTTGTTAATACATTCTCTGCTTCTCGAAATATTACAGGATCTTCCAAATCCAAGTTCTGGTAGTCACATAAAGAGTCAAAAGTTAAACCATCAAGAGAACCTATAAAGGAAAAATTTAGCCCACCTGAACTTAAATCGAGTGAAATCTATGAACATCTTACCTTTTTTTAAAGCAGCAGGCACATTTTCATGTGAGAGTTGGCAAGAAAATCACAACAAAATTTAATAGCATGTAGCTTAGTAAGGACAAATTGCTCTCCATTTATGCCAGGAGTAAACAAGGAAAAGCAAAACTCCCTGGCCCATCCTGAAGTGAAGGCAAATAGTTTATATACCAAACATTATTTGAGGGAAGTGAGGAGGAAGGAAGGAAAAAAACAATTTCTGAGTGTTAAGCTATGTCTGAAGAATTCTATTTGCTCAGCAGTACTATCTATGAACGAGATGCAAGTATACAAGAAGTAAAATAGAATTTATTTCAGATTGATCAATAACTTAAAGCTGTCACTGTTATATCATAAGCGTCAAATTCCATGTTAAATGGGGTTGTGATTTTACATAGCAAACTTACATTTCTACAGCAATGATTAACCAGCAAAACAAAGTCAGTCAGGTAGCTGCAGATGAACATAATCACTTTAATGTTTCTTTACTTGTTTCCTACTTCAGGATTGCAAGACTAGTATTTAATTCTTACTTAAACTGAGTTACAGACTTAAAACACTGTCGAAGGGAAGATACAATACAGTTTAGCTCTTTTTTTTTGTTGTTCCTTTTCCGCTGCAGATGTTTTCAAGATTAACCAAACTAGATAAGCAAGGCTGGCAGCAAGACAGGAATTTCCCAAAGTACCAGCGGTGAAACTCCTCAGTCAGTATTATTCACTCATCTCTAAACATGAGGCAAGGGAGGTATCAGCGTGCATTCAGTCACTCTATCTGTATTGTTAAGTGCTTACACCTCCAGCACTTCCTTCCAGAACTTAATTTTGTTGCTATTGTTCAGCTTTTTCAGTACCAATTACTACTTTTGAATGCTCCTTACACACCATTCAGTAAAGATACATTTCTGGGAAGATAAAGACAGTCTGGAGACCTGTATTCAAGAGGCAAGTCCTTGGGATCTCCTGCTTTTGTCCCATCACTAAGCACTATGGATTCCTTCCATCATCTGTTAAAGATCGGCCTTGAAGGCACAACAGAGTAATATAAAATCCATATGGGCAGCATTATATAAATATGCATATGGAAAATATTTGTACTGGAATTTTAGGGGAATAGGCACCTAAATTTTTCTTTCCAGGGGATGATTATTTGAAACTTTGATCTTTTATTTTAGTTGATATGGATGGCTACTTTTCTGTAGATTTCCTCATATACACAGGCCAAGAGTTGAATGAGACAGGCACCAGGTCTCACCCCTTCCCTTCGAGGAATGAGAAATATATAATAAATTTTGAAAAATGAGAAATAACAATGAATTTTAGGTTACAAGTTCTTGAAATTGAAGATAAATCAAAAAAAGTCAAAAAGCAAGAATACAATCATCACAATCAATGCTGAAGGTCAACAATCCTTCTTGCCAGATGGCTCTGCACCTCCAAGTGCCTGCTGCTTTCAACCTCTGCATTGGGACCCAACGTAAACAGTGAGACACAGGTGTCCAAATGAATGCTGGGCTTGTTGCATGGTCTGAAAACACATCATGATAAAACAAATTTCGGTGTGGTCTGCTGCAATTTAGGTGTGACACTACAAACTGACATATTTTCAGAATTAAATCCTCACAGACTCTGCCCTTCAAAGCACTCCTTTCTGAAAGCACACTAATTCCTTAGAAATTTGCTTCTGGTAATTAGACAGCACACCTGAGATGTGTTTTACTTGGCACTTGAACAAGCCCAGCTTTTTTCCTGCGAGGAAGAGACCCTCACAGCAAAAAAAAATCCCACCTACCCATTTTGCTGTTTATTGTCACCCTGGTTCTCTCTGAATCCTCGTCGCAGCCCCTCCGCTAGCTCCTGGGTGCTGTCGCCGACATGGCCGCCCGGAGCGGCATTGTGCGTGGCAGGCTGCCGTGGGACATTAACGGCAGGTTTAGCAGTGCTTGGCGTGGGCAGCTGCCCATCAGCATTAGGCTTGGCATTAACATGCAGTCCTGGTGCAGCAAATGGGGCTGGGGTGGGGAGCATGGGTGCTGCCTGGGCTGGGGTGAAGGCAGAGGACGGTGACGGGATGGAGGTGACTTTTGAGGAGGCCACAGCTCCAAATGGCCTCGGGGTCTTATTGTAAGCCACACTGGCCATGGCAGTGACTTTGGATGCAGCAGCAGAGGCAACAGGCACAGGCTTAACTACTTCTTTAGGTTCTTCCTATGCAAGATAAAAAAAAAAAAAAAGGAAGAAACACAAAACCACACCAACCACATGCACATTCCTCAGCAGGTATTTTCAGTGCTGCTGAGGGAGATAACCTGCCTAGCATGAAGCAAAGAAGAGGTATGAGCATCACAGAAGCAAGTGATAGTGCGGTCAAGAAATCTGCGGAAAAAGCCATGCATTTAAAAAAGGGAATGATCTGTGTGTGCATGGTCAAAAATCAAAGACCATGATGATAACTTTTCTCACTGCATCCAAAACAGACACTACACAAATCAAATTCAAGACAAACTGAAGCACTGCTCCACTGCAAAACCCAATGGATAATTCATGTGGAAAATATTAGTGTTTTTAGAAATCCACATTCCACTTCCAAATCCAGTTTGAGAAACGCACATTCCTCATAAGCTAAGATTATGTGCGTGCATATGAACACACGGTACACATTGATCTGTTGATAGGGGCCTGAAGGGAGGAACCAGGGCCCTGGAGCTCATTTGTCAGAAGCCAGTGCTTCAGAACCAAGTTGGCTTTTCTAGTCGCACTCCACTGACTACAAGGACAAAAGTTTCTCCAGCCAAACTTCAGACCCACTTCTGTCCTTACTTGGGACTCCGGGACCAGGTGCCACTTGAGTGGTTGGGTCACGAATATATAACCCAAGATCAACACAGGTTATAGCTTCCAGATGAGAAAAATATAAGACTGATACCACCTGATATACTACAGCCATGTGGGAAAAGAAAAATGTGGTTATCCCAGGGTCAGGGATGCAAGAGAGCAAGTGAACAACAGTTTGTTCTTCTTTTCCCTCTTTCTATAAAGTCATTGCCTTTAGAGCAATGGCAGATGAAAATGAAAAAGAGTTTCTCCCTCCAGGATATAGACAAAAATTCAGCATTATCTTTCAAAAAAAGTTCTAAAAGCTGGAAGATAACATTTATTTATTTATGGATGCTTATTTGCCAGGTTTCTCAATTCTTTTTGGAGAGAAAAAAGATGTGGAAATAAAACATGCTCTACTATTTAACAGATGGGTAACAGTTAGTGCTACATGCTACATTTCTTGGTTGTGATGATGAACATACCTTTGGTACATTAATAAGATCAGGTTTTGTTGCAGAAGCCACTCTGGAAGAAAAAAAAAAACGTACACGATTACAAATAGAAAGGCTTCAGTGTTTAAGTATTTCCCTTCCCCAGCTCACCACATCTGTCCACAAACTTATAAATTGTACCATTTTGTTTCCTTTAAGGGAAACAAGAAGTATTCAAGTTATATATCTGGTAAATACAGGGCAGAAGGAAAAACCAACTGGACAAACTAATCCAGACGCAAAATTAGGAACCCTGGTGTGCAGCACCAAGTCCTATTTCACTTAGAAATTCATAACACTGCCAGAAAGGAGACATTAGTTGAAATTTGCATATTGTTTTCCTTCCTTTCATTAAAAGATATATTGTGTAACTCCAAAGTTCTGGTCAGATAAGTTGCATTCTCAAATGTATAACCCTCATCTAGGCTGAAAACAGAAAGCTTTCTTTTAAAACAACAATCCTTCTGAATGACTTAAATTAAGAAATAAAGGGTGCTACTTTTGGTACAGTATTTGGTCTTCAAAGATGAGATTAATGTCACTTGAATTCCATAGCAGATAGCAAAAAAGAAAAAAAAAAAAAAAAGCCTTCCAAACAATGAGTGCATTGAAACTACCACTGGGTGGACTGGGTGGTAGGAAGCAAAGGAAATATTGTAACGGAAAGGATGAAGATAAAGAAATGACAAGTTCTGAACTGGTAACATAAGACAGTAAAAGAATCTCATTTAATTTTTTTTTTTTTTTTTTAGATTTGCAAGTACATGTGTGCAAAAATACACTAATACTCTATGATTTCACAAAGACAATCAAATCAAGAAAAAGTTCAACCCACTGGCATTTTGTCTGACAACATCACTACTGATATATTTCAGTTTTCCATTGATGTTTCAGTAGAAAAGCAGTTTCCTGACACATTTCAAAACATTTCCGGCCATATTTGGTAGCTGCTCAGAAAAGTTTGATCCTTGGATGACTGAAGAAGAGTTATCATATCCTGCCTAAAAATTGCACAACTTTGACTTCCTAAGAACTTTCTAAGCAGGTGTTTGCAGAACTGAAGCTGGATTAACATTTCTGAAAGATACTTTGCTGCCGAGGCAAAAAAAAAAGGTTTGTTTATTTTGAGATCAGCAGATCAGCAGAGAATACATTTTCATTGAACACTTCTATAGTATAAGGTGGATTTGAAGTAGGCATACCCAGTCTGTTTAACTGAAGTCTTCTTAACACAAGTCTTTTTTTTTAATAACTGTTTAAAATGTTTGCTCCTTCCCTCTAAGCCATTTAGTCCTCAGAGCTCATCCAATTTCAACAACAGCCTTTTAGGTTCAGGAATTCACTTATAAAAAAGGGAGATGCATATAATTCACATGCTACATTAGCAAACAAACTGAAAAAGCGATAAAACAATAACAAGCAGGAAAAAAAAAGTGCAACTACAGAGTGCAAGATCTTCTTTTGCACTTTGCCTTCATCATTTGTGCATCACAGCTGACACACATCATGTCCACATCAACAATAATTCTCAGAGAGGGATTTTCCCCACTCTGAAGAAGAGGTCTGTTCTTCTGTTTCCCACAGTTTCCAGCCTATGAGAATTCTGGCCTCCAGCCCTCCAAAGCACCAGGATGCATCATTAATCACTCCTAATTGCAGAGTTGTCAATTTGCAGCAACAAAAGCAACATAAATGTAACAACACATGTGGAAGCCTTTTCTTTTTAAAGACTAGAGTTAGAAGGAAATATGCATCTTGTTCTATGTTTTAGGTATGCATTTGCTAATAAACGTGGAACTTTTAAAATATGGATTAAACTAATCTAACAGTTAGGAGTAATAAGATATTCACTACTCAGAACAACTCCTTATTTCAGAGTTGAGAAGAAAAGTTTCTCCTTGCTAATGCTCGATCCTGCAGCTCCAATCTATAAGATAAATGCAACCTTTTCTTGATCATTTTAAAAATGATTAAATTCCAGTTTGCAGCACAAGTTTGCTCTGAATTCATCATAGCACTTAGCAAAATTTCAATCCCTGTTTCTATTCTTCAAAATTCATCCACCAAGAAGAAAAAAAATGCATTAAAAAAAAAGTCTTGATAACTACACTGTTCCCAGTGTTCTTTTATTACTGGAGTCAGACAGCAGACAGCACAACACTACTTTAATTCCCCCAAACATACTTGAAACAAGGACATAAGTCTGTGTCCCAGACATACTTCAAACAGTTTAACTTGGCTATGTCAAATTCAGACCAGTCAGACTAAAATCTTTGATTTATCCAGTACCGCATTAAGAAAATGCTCATCCGGCAAACTGAGCCACCAGGATCTGAATGTGAAAAATGTACAGTGGTTAGACAAGACAGTACAAGAGGAAATGCACAGTTCAAACTGAAGAGCAAAACATGTCCAACACATTTAAGAAACTACCTGCGTCAGACCTTACATCTTGACTGCTGTCCTTGGAAATAAAGATAGATATTAAGAAATCTGCAGAGCAAGATGAAACATTTTAACTGCATATTCTTGATCATTTTCTTAGTTGTTAACACCTAGCTTTCCACCTAGCAATTTAAGATATCATGCTATTTTGATTAAGAAGAGTGTATTAATACCTGACGATGAGGGCTCATAGAATAAGATGACATTCTTGCCTTGTTAATACTCATTAGGAAAGTAGAACAGCAAGGTATTTTCCGAATGACTTAAAGATGGCAATTCAGCATATTAGTTTATGTAAAATTCTGGTTATGTACAAACAAAACAGACACAAAAGCTCAGTAATAAATGCTTATTATAAACAGTGCACACAAAGGACCTTCACTAATGGTTGCTGGATTGAGTTCTAGGATGCATAGTTAAGCTTCTTACAAATTCTTTTAGACAAAGGAAATACAGGCAACATTCATCAGTTAGTGACAGCTGGGATACTGAAAATGAAAGTGCACAACATTTTTGCACTTCTCCATCAAAGTTGTTTGTTCTTTCAATAAAAGGGCTATACTTAGTCTGCATAAACAGTTCATTTCAACCAGAAAAAACATGTTCAAATTTACTTTCCCAACATCCTACAAGCTGCTTCTCATGAATACTTTTGTGACATTTAACATAATTCCAACATTCAACTTCCAGCACAGCCTTATTAGGAAAATGAATTAGTTTGCTCATCCCTGTAAATAGCATGCCCAGCAAAAAACATTCATTCTTTAAATTCTCCTTTTATTAATTCACTCTTCCAAGTATTTCACCCATTGAGAAGACATAATACAACCAAATCCTTTCAAAATTACTAATAACTGGAAACCCCCAAGCAAAGCTATGAGCTGTACAGCTTGGTATAACATCTCTAAAAATCAGTCATCAATATAAACACTGTAACCTCACTGATTAGTGTTAAGGCATTAAATTTAAGGCAAAACAAAATTCCTCAGAGGCCTCAACACCCAGCTGTTAAAGCCTGGTTAACCAAAAGATGCATTTCAGAGTATTTCTCCTCAATTCCATTAAGGTCTTTTAAGGTAAACCTCAGGGCGGTAACTGCACACAACACCTGCACTCATACAGGTATTGTGTTTTTGGTTGTTTTTTTTTTTTTTTAAATCTCTGAAATCTAAAAGATTGCTTATGAATTCTAGTCTCAGATACAGCAATGAGAGGTTGCAAAATTTGAATTAGTAAAATAAAGTCAAGGCTGGAAGACTTTCTGCAAAATTGGATTTGTTGGTCTGAAGTGAAAAATTCTAATAGGAAGAAAGGAGGTATATTTTCTTCCCCTCTCATTTTGAAAAAGAACTCCTTTTCCCTAGCTGTACAATCAGGACATAGTTTCTGGCAGCAGATACAACATCCCTGAAAAGTCAATCCTCAGGTCTTCTTGCTGAAAACCTCAGCTTTTAATGGTTTTGCCATTGCAGTCTGCAGTTCTGTTTTATTGATGTTTTTGACTCATATATTTCTAGATAGCACTTGACAGGGCAGAAAGCTAAATGCATTTGCTTTTCATAAATTAGCTGGCCTGCATGAAAACAAGAAAGTGACAAGCAGAAAATACTTAGCACTGTAAATAATAAATTATGTCTTTTACTAGGGGTTATCTGAATAAAAACAAATGCAGATATAATTTAAAGAAAAAAAAATAATCCAAATGTATTTTTCTCTTAGTGCAAAGCCCTTTCCCTATTGCAGACAATTCAATTTTAATCACCTCTGCACTGGAGGAACAGAAGAGCATTCTCAAACCTATACTTTGGCCATCATGCCTGGTAGTACACCAACAGGCTACTGTAATGGCTATATCACTTTCTGTCTCCCCTAAGCCATTCTTTTTGTTCTAGTTTAGTATGTTAGTTTTCATTTAGTTGAACAGGTCAAATTGTAACGAATATGAAAGGATGAAGATTGGATGCCCATCTGCTTCTTAAAAAAATAATGGCAATTCAGATGCCATATATAGTAAATCTTAGTGCTAATGTCGCATTCTTACATACAAGCAAATTATTACATTAAAAATGCATATCTCTTCTCTCACCCTATAAAATCAGTCAGTAAATCGTGCTTCCAGGATCTTTCAAACTTGAATGTTAAAACATAAACTCCAGTGTGTTTCTAATGAAAAGAGTTTCTGTGGGTACCCAGTTTGCATCTGAAATGCCAGAAAAGGAGCTGTTCAGTCAGATGGATGGTTTTATTTATTTATTTATAAACAGCTAGCATCTTTAAACCCAACTTTGAAAGACTTGTCATTTAGAGTTTAAGGCACCGACACTCTTTGCTGAGCTATATTCAATGGAATATGTTGAAAAGATTGGCATTTATTTCTTCATAGGTTAGTATATCAAGATAATCTTTGTCATCTCTGAAATAGTGCTTTCTTACACGTAGCCTTGGAACATCAGCTTGTAAGTCATTTAACACATGCTCCATTTTCATTAAGTTTAAAGGGGGAGATTTAATATAGTGTGCATGTCAGCATTTTGCATCTGGCATATACTGTGTAATACCTTTATATCCGCACACTGTGTACCCTCCCAGCACTTCACAGATGAAGATAAAATAAAGCCAGGTAAAAGAAAGAAAAATTATGCCCTTTCAGTGCTTTCAGTAAAGCACTGCTCATTCGATAGTTGGCCAAGTTAAATGTAGATCCTTGAAATTTAAATAAGGTTCGGGATTTCATTATTACGTGTTAAAATAAACAGTGCTGACATTTTAGGAGAGGAAGAAATTGCCCTTTGCTTCGGTATTCCTGCCCACAAAGGATTAGTTGTTTTCAAGACCTCCCAAAGGCAACCACTGCTCATAGTCTCATTCCTGTGGTCTGTGGCAACCCTACTGAATACATTTGTAAAGAAAATTTAAGTGCACTCAGATAATATTTTATTTTATTAAGACAAAGCCAAAACCAAACTAAAAGTTAAGAAAGAAATGCTGTGAAATACATCTCACTTACCTTCTGACTGACAAAGATTCACAAATACTTTTTAAAAGTTTAGAAACCTGCAGGTACCATCCGTATGACCAGGAATGAACCAGGAGGAATATATTTGTCTGTACCTGTTTATGACTCCATGCCCAGAATTGAGACAGGAAAAGTTCCCCTACTACCAACTATGCCCTTTGTGTTACATCTGCATACAACTCAGGGTGTCCAAGTCCTGCCATCTACTTGAGGTGGCGAGAATCTCTCCTCGCCACTGCTTTGCTATTCACAAGCAATAGGAAAACTAATATCTTGTTTATAAGACTTGCCCACGCACTCCCTTCAGCAATGGTGATTATCTCTATCCATTACATCTTGTAACTAATTTTCTTATTTAGCATTTCTAAAGCTGTCTGGCCAAGTAATGTTACCCACATGACAATTAAGCACAAATATCAAGATGGAACTAAAAGCCTTCACTCAGCTACACCTCAACTTTTAGTTTTCTTAAGAAGAACTTAATAGATATTAACTCTAACACAGCAAGCTACCTTTCAAAAATAGCCAGGTTAGTGAAAAGCATAGATCCAGACAACTCACAGACCTTGCTCTTCCTCCAAAGCTGCTTGACTTCATGTTGACTTCAGCATGTCATCAAATCTAGGTTATAATTTAGGAGATTTGACACTAGAAACTAATTTATTTTTTTTCTAGTGCCTTCCACACTACGGTGACTAATATTTGAAGTACCTTCTTTGTACAAAATGAAGTTTAAATAAGCTTGAAAGTATAGGGGCTTTTTTTTTTTTAACTAGAAAACTCATGACAAACAACTATTCAATCCCCAATATGACATTATTAGGGTTTGGGTTTTGTTTGTTTTTTTTTCCTTAGTAAGTGTATGCTTGGGAAGGAACATTTATTTCAAGTTTTATCTCTCAATTGGAGAATCTGGCAGCTTAGAGAGCCATTAGGCTATTACATCTTTTGTCCTACAGAAATTAAATTCTTCTCTAAAAAGTAGGTCATCCATTACCTTTGCAACAAACTTGGAGTGAAACATTATGGAAGCACAGTTAATAGAATGAAAGCTCAGTGTCTGAGATGTCAGGCAGCTGTAACAAAAAGGAGCCATGTCCTCCACTGTGTCATCAGAGTAGGAAGCAGTGTCACTCACACAGCCCCCAGCAATGTCTCCCAGATGTCTTCAATCTACACTCGTGCCTCCTGTTTCTTGTTGACTCAGTGATCATGCTGGAATGCTACAGCTTCTGAATTTGAGTCAGTTTAGCTCTGCACTAAAACCTCTATTTAATCATCGGTGATAGTGTGGTGTTTGGAACTGCGTATCATCTCAACCATGTGGATGTACACAGAGCTTTCTGCAATTATATGGTTGGCAGCATGCTACTGAACCTGGGGCTGGTCCAGAAAAGGAAGATGCAGCAGAAATCACCAATAAAGACACACAAGACATCCAGGCTGTATCTAAAAGGAGCACCACCCAGCTTCCTCTCTCCTGTCCCTCTGCACCACACACCTGGGGCAAGTGGGAGGTATCAGCTGCAGAGAAAGAGCTGAAACCCTACAGACACACTGCGGATTCATTGCAGGATCAGTTTAATAAGCATGCAGTTGTCAGAAGTTGACTTCTCCACCTTGCGCCTACCTTCTGTCTTTGCTTTTCTTGGCTTTTATTACTTCCATGTATTGTTCATATGTTAAATATATTTAACATTACCAGTTATGTAGGTTTGTCACTTTGGGAAAAGATGTGTTCCATTCTGACTAACACAGCTTTAGATTACTAAAAGCTTTAATGTAAAAGAAGTCTTATAAGAAAACCTCTGAGTATCATATCTACATTTTATAGTATGGAAGGCCTCAGCTTAGCCTTGGCCCGCAGATCTAACCACACCTATCTGCAAGGGAAGCCAAAGAGAATCAGCCAGAGCAAGGTCTGCAGCTAGAAACCATCTACTGCAAAAGCTAAGCAAAAACAATCAACTATTTGAGATGACTACCACTCTTTAATTCTTGTAGTCAACACACCAAGGAACTAATTATAATGGAAACTCTCCTGCTGTTTAAATAAAGGTGCATAAAGCACATGTTGTAACTCTTCTAGTCCATTTGCAGCAACTGGGAGAGAAGAGAAAAATGAACAATGCCAGCTGATTCAGACTCAGTAAAGAGTTCTCCCTTCTCACAGCCTAGCTTTAGAAAATTAGCTTTTACTGCTCAAAATACTTCAGGGATACCATTCAAAGCACTCATGCAACACATGAGGCAATTAACTGTTTTGTGAGCAACTAATCACTGATACAAAACACTGACGGTAACAAAACTTGCAGAAATTTTTTCACAATGCTGAAACCATTAATTCTGTTCTAAGGCAAGACAGAAATAAGTAACTTGTGACAGGCACAATAAATGTTTTTATTACCTCATGGGGTTTTGTGGTTCTGTGCCACAGACATGGCTTACTACTTAGAGTAGCCCGGATTTTTTCAAAGGCGCTAGTTTAGAAAAAAGAAAATTGGGAGGAGGGGGGTTGGGGAGGAACTTTGAGGCGTTTGGCTGTACTGGAAAAAATATTCGTATTTTATTTTATTTTGCCCCCCTTGCAGGTGAATAACAAACTAAAGCAAATTAACTAAAAATAGGTCTTCCTTGTTTCTTTATGTCCTACAGTTCTGTATCACTGCAACCACCTTTCCTCCCTATTAAAATCTTGTAGCATGACTGTAGCTACCACTTATCTTTATGTTAAGCAATGCAAGTGATGCCTCTCTAGTAAAACTCTTAGTGGTTGCTCAACAACTTGCACTTATCTCCATTTCAGACCCCTAGAAAAGTACATATACCTGAAAATCTGACAGCTTTTCCCAGCATTACCACAAATCCTATCTTTCTTAAGCTGTTATACTTTCAAGATACTACCACTTCTTTCAAAAAAAACATCCAATCTTCAATTTGTTCTCATTACATTGTCCACCAGAATGAAGTAGGAAGTGATGAGTCAGGGCACTGCAATTTTGATTCTCAACAGCTGAGAGATGATCTTGCATGGCACAGGACTGGTTTTTATTTAAACAGTGTCTCATTTTTTCCTGTGGACAGATGCAGGAACAGTTTATCTACCACCAATCAGTTCACATATTTACCCTTTCTTTTTTTTTCCTAGCTTTTACAACCTACTTTCAAAGAGATGCAAAAGCTACTATCTGAAATTAAAAAAAAACAAAGCATTTACTTGCTAGATCTAATTGTTAGCACTCTCTCTCTCAGCCAACTTGAACTATTTTCAGTACATAAAGGACAGAGGCCTTTTTTAAACCATGAAATCTCCTTTTAATCCATTTAGAGACAACTGTCCCTTGACAGATCATCACACAGCCTTTTATAATTAAAGAATGTCTGCAAGTTAGCATCATAAACCTTGCAGGTAAGATAGATGTACTTTTCAGAGGCAAATAACAGCTGTTGGGCAAGTCCTTTATTTGAGGAAAAAAGTGTAAATAGAAACAAGTAACATCACTTATGACACCTAAACAATGAGCTAATTCATGTTTACTAAAGAAAAAAGTGATGAGCAGATCAAGGTAGATTTGGGTGTCTTTGGGTCAGATGAGGTGCCTGTACCAATAATAGAGAGAACACAAGGAAATTATTTTTCTCCCACTCTAAATATTCAGATAACAGGAACAAGATGAAGTTGATTTTCAAAAGAACTGAAATAAAAGCCATTAAGTATATCACACAATCAAGATATAGTATGAAGTATGAAAATCTTCACATTTTCTCAAAAAAGATGACAACGTTCCACTCCCAAATGTATTCATATACTATTCAAACTCACAGGTGAGAAGGATCGCATTTTAAGAAATGTTCCCATTTTCCAAAATGTAAGCTTTTCCATTTCTCTAGCTTGGCCAGGAACACAGGAAGCACCACTGTTCACGCATGGCTGCCAAATGACTGCCAAATCCCAAAGCTACTTCAGGTTCTGGGAAGGAAACCAACAGTGCTTTGAAACTTTTGATCAGAAAACTTTTGGACTTGGGTCAAGCAGCCATTATTTAAACCTGCTGTCTTTCTGGCAGTCTCATTAAGCTATTGAATTCAGTGGCGCTTGACTAACACCAGCACTGGAGAATCAGAAGCAGCAGCAGCAAGAAAGCTTCGCCTAACATTTGCATAAAGCTGTTGCTTCCTTGACTTTCTAATGAGTTGCTATTAACACATGGAATTATTAGGGAGGATGAGGAAGAGCTATTGCTCAGTGTCCCAAAGCAGTACAGGTAGTACATTCATGTTAGTCTTGAGATGCATGCAATCAGGTTGCTTGCAAATGAGTTACAGACAACATGAGATCTGCACTTCTATGTTCCAATGGAGCACATACAACTTCCAAAGTGAAATTTCTCAGAGGTGCAGCTTTTCCCTATATCTCCTGGTTAAAGCATTGATATTTTTGCTATTGGCCTTCTTTCTGTGGAAAAAAAAAAAAAAAACAAGAAAAAAAAACCTTTTTGCAGTTGATCCAAGGGCTATTAAAACTTTCCTCCAAGAACAACTCCCGTGGAAAACATGGCAGAGACAAACATGATCAAGATAAATTTTTGTGCCTGCAGTAAGAGCCATCTCCCCTCAACCTCAGATTCAATTACCATGAAGAGACCTTTGAGTGCTTCATAGCCTCACACCATTCAAAATCCAGTCTGGTTGCTGGGTTAAGTTGCTAGTACGTACAGCTTAAAGGCCTTTGCTTTCTCAGTTAATTGAATACGGTGACTCTTTCCACAGAGATCAGACTTGCTCAAACCCAGTAGCCATGTTTGGCATAAAAACAAGGTGGGGTGATTTGCAAAACCAATCCAACAATTCTTCCGTAACTGCATCTTTCTAATAAACACTTTGTAGAACTTGAATGGTCAGTTCCACAGAAAAGGGCACACACGGACAGAGACAGCTTATCTTGACAGATCTGAGCATCTTGTCTTTCAATATTTTCACCTACTCCCATGAAAAATAGCTCAAGGTTTGGCCTGACACTTTTTGGGCTTCTGAGTAACAAGCAGCCAGGCACAATATGCAAAAAAAATTGATCATGGTGAAATAGAAGAGTGCATACATCTTTAGCTGTAATGTGCATTTTGTAGATATGGCTAAAGCCTAGGAGGACATTGTGCTGCAGCATACTGGACAGCATACACATAGCCACTAGATAATTTCACTACAGCAATGCTTATTTCCAAATGCCTAAGTAAAGATCTCCGGGGCAAGATACTATTTATTTGCTGTTGGAGAAGGGCTTTGGATTACTTTTTCAATCTCTGTGAGTCTGCTTATGTCTAACACTCCCTTGAAATATAACAAAGGACTGATTTCCTTAAATGAGTGCATCCCAAATAATTCTCCATATCCTGAAAAAAAGCATACCAATACACCCATGAGTGATCTTTGGACCAAACAAATAAATGTATTCAGGGGCGTGGAGGAGCTTTAACAGCTGCATTGTTCTAATGCAGCTGTTACCAATTACTGGCACACGTTGTGAGGCCAGTCTGATTACAGCTTGTTTCATCTATATATAAACGCAGTATTTTGCTCCTCAAAAGTTTGGCATTCAGATGGTAACTGCAAGGCTTCAAAACTGAAGTCTATCTGTTATGTCCCAGCTGGCTATTTTGAAGCATGCCAACAGAATTAAAATGTCACTAACGATCATGCCACTCTGAGGTATCTGTGTTATTTTAAGACTTGAAGATAAACTGTGGCCAACTTAACATTGTTTCCTTAAATTTTTCACTCAATCGCTAAGAATGAAGTTTAAAATAAATTAATGATACCATAATGTGCATGCTAACTGACAAGTCTCTGACATTCAAAAAGGTTTGGATGGGGTGACAGGTCAAATTAGGAGTGGAAAAAGTTTTATCCATAACAGTGAACGGCAAATCACACCAGAGACCAGTTATACAGATAATCCTACATCCTTTTTCAACAGCACTAGCAAGAAAGTCTGATGAGAATGGTGTTAGGGAAACATTTAAATTCTTTACTTGAAGTACAGGAGTTCTGGAAGCACTGGACCAGATTGCACAAAATGTTCTTTAAAGTAGTTTCATGCTAATTTGATTCTGCAAATTACTGCATATGAATGCTTTTTTTTTAGTAAAAGATAATGAGGTGAGCCACCAGAATTGCTTTTCTTGGGTCTACTGTTATCTCCAAGAGAAGACATAAGTCACACATACAACAACCTTTATAGAGCTTCCACTAGGGCTGGTCCTTAGGACTACAGCCCTTTTTAAAGGTTTTCTGCATCTCCAGAACTGGCCAAGTTTGAAAGTACTGCAAGCACTTGGGTTCCCTTAATCCCACAATGAAACATTTCCACATCTAACACTGTAGATGAGGAAGTGAAGGAATACCATGAATACCACAAACTTGGGCCGTGGAGTCTTCTTCCCCCCCCCCCACACACACACCTTTTTGCTTCCTTATATGGTCATTAGCAAACCACAGTAAGCTATAGCAGGGGATCCACTAATAGCATATACTGTATCATCTCTTCCCCATTTTCACCTAAATGAGTAGCAGTCAAGTCTAATGGATCCCTTTCAAGACGGGCAAAAACAAACAAAACAAAGCCAACCATACATAGGCAGACATATAGATTTAAAATATATATATATGAAAAATATTGAAAAATCCAAAAAAGCAACGATGATTTAGTGACTCATGATCAAAGTCTTCTGTGATATTTAAGAAAAAAACAACAGCAAAAAGCAGTAACTTAGTGTGTCATAGGAAGGATCAGACAAATTCTTGGCATTTTTTAAGAATAGAATCATTTGGGTGAATTACCCCATGAACAGGGCAGGGAAGAGTAAATACGTAATGTTTGCAATTGCTGCAGCTCACCCCCATACTTCCTTTAGGCCTCACACACAATGAGCAGCTACTTATGATATCTCATACTAAGACGACAACATTCACCAATGGTAAAGTACTGGGGAGGGAGAGGAAAAAACAACTAAACAAAGAAAAATATTCATGATCAAAATTAAAGGTATAGGTTTAAAATAAAAATCTTTGAAATTATATCTTCAGATAAAGCCTCACAGAAAACTAAAACCTTCTCCTCCTCTGTTTCAAAAAGACAAGAAAAAAAACCAAAAAATTTTCACAGCTTCCTTTCCTCATGTCTTGATCAAAAATGGCCTGAGTCTGCCAAATACTGGCTTATGGCAGAAACAGTTTGGGTCCAGCCCTGCAAGGTATTATGTTTCTCCAGGAAGCCTGCTATGTGCCTCAGGCTCCATTATCTTTAACATCAGATGAAGTCCTCTGTATTAATCAAAGAGCTTTCTTCCACCTCAAGAGAAATTCAAAACTTAATAACTGTATTTTATTTCAAAGCACTTTTGTTATTTCAAGTATGAAAATAAACATATCTAAGATAGGAAACCATCTTCCCTACTAAGATAAATCCACCAGATTAGTACCCACTTAGGAATACATTAAATGCATTTCTGATTCCTCTAAGTTCTTTTTTTAAAAACAACCAATGGCAGCACTGAGTTGATGTAAGATTGGTTTCAGCACTGACATTCCACCTCCTCTCACTTGTGTGGTTGCTTAACAATTTATTTTTTCTTTGTTTGTTTCTGCTCCAAAAAAAGCTCCCTTCAATCTCTTCAAGAGTAATTGGTATAAAATTACTACAAACATACTCTCTTTGTATATAGTTACATTATTATAGTTATACATTATTATATTATTATAGTTACACATTGCTCATTTTTTATACCAGGAGAAAGTATGATAAAAAAATCACACTTCTCCTGGCATTCATTTCACTGTCACCTAAATGGGGTGGTACTTTATGGATTAACAAGTCTTAATGGAAAACAAATAACTTTCTCAGCTCTTACCTTTCATTCAAAACATGGAAAGAAGATAACTGGCAACACTTTTGGCCAACGGACTTTAAGATCAGTATCAACAGCAGGCACATTTATGAATTTCAGTAACTGAAAGGCTTTGAATGGAAAGTATTACCTGTTTTTGTTCTTAAAAAACTGTGATGTTATACTTAGCACAGTACATGTATTTAGTGGCTCCATGAGCCACTGAAACTTAGCCTGCTCATATGGAATGGCTTTGTATGTAAAGGAAAAATAATCTGTTTGTAATTGAGAAGCATTAGCTATCTCTGAAGTCACTGTGTACATTAAAACTTTGGCTTTCTGAACTCTGTAATAGATTTCAAGAATGTATCCTACATTCTGTTTTTCACATCAAATTTTAGTAGTTATAAGTGACACTGTGTGGACAATAAACTAACTATCCTGGTTTGGACTGTTTTTCCACCAAAAGTGAGTGTTTAAACTTCCCTTTTCTGAAGCTCGCATAGTTTCCACAATGGATTCCTTTCTGCTGAAATGTTCTTTGTACAGCAGTGGTCATAGCTTAAGTACAGGTAACAGATGAGTCAGAAGAAGCAAGTCCCTCAAAACAACTGCCTTTCAGGTAAGCCATTTAATTGCCAACTTAATTATCCAGAAATTAATATCAAACATTGGCTTGGAGGCTCTCACCTGCTGAGAAATTCTCTCTGAAATCTGTGACCACCTCAAGGCAATAGCTTCTGAAGTCATTAGTTTTTATTCTGGATGGTTTTCTGCTCAGCTATATCCACACAACACTAGCTGCTCAAGCCTTTTTTGTTTTTCCAACCCAGTGGTATTTTAATAGTATGATGGTAAAAATTAACTAAGTTAGGATATTAAAGCTTGCCAAAATTGTAAGAGAAAAATACTTAGCTGCCATTATAAGCTTAGAAGTTAGTTGCAAGGCATTAAGATGAACTTTTAAGATCCAAAATATGAAAGCATATAAATATGTTGTGAATTCAAATGTGACAGACTGAAATCATTTGCAAATCGCGTTTTAATGACAAGTATACTCAGTTTACAGAAGAATGCTGGTAAAAAGCTCAAACCTAAACATGTGCCAATATTTTATAAAGCATACACCAAACAACTTGTTCACATCAAGCTCAAACTTATCTGAAAAACTAAACAAAAACAGGGGGTTGCTGCTTCTACATAAGTGGTAAAACACCATGTGCTAAGTGAAAGCAAAGATGCACCATGCACAAAGCTAAAAGAAAAAAAAAATGTGAGAACATACTTCCCTTTTTCACACAGCACAAACACTTTGATGCTGTCAGCCTGTCTAGGGTGATTGTCACATTGATAGATATAGGAACCAACATCCATATGACCCGCATTTAATTGTTAGCTACAAGCGTGTATGATAATCAATCCCCAATCTCTTGCACAAGCAGCTAGATTTTCACCACACAGGAGTTACACAAAGCTGTTCTCAGCATGATTTACTTTCACCTCCCTTTTCCACTGAATCATCAGGTACCAGCTAGGACGAGTCTGGCCACCAGACTAACAGGTTCACAGATCCAATGTGCTCCCCTTTCAGAGGAAACTGTCTCTGCCATTTTTCCATTCTATTATTGTACAAGCTTAGCATTCAGACCAGAACACATCGATGAAAATAAATCTACTCAACAGTGTCAGGCCAAAACGTGTCCTTTTGGAAAATGTGAGGTAGTCGGGGATGTAAAACCAGTGTATGTATAGCTATGCCATTCAAGCCACAAGCAAAGCTCAATTTTACTTCTAATACTGAGGTAACAGCAGCCTTAACAGATGCAACTCATAGAACATTTTACTGGGCAATTAATCTCTGTAGAGTATTTTACGACATAGCTTCCAAGAGCACAGCTTTCTCCTCATCTTACTCTCTCATAGGAAACTTCTCTTTGGGAAGTGAAATATGGGCACCAAATACTATTTAGCAGTTCAAAGTAGAATTAAGTCATTACTGAATTGTAAGAATACATGTAATAATATTTCCCTTGGGAATTTTTGACCAATGACAGGGAGAACACTTAAATCAAGCAAAAATGACTGTTAACGGCCATCTTTAATTGAATGGTCATCATGGCATCTTATGTAGTTTTTTCCACTGAAGTCATTGGAGCCTTAAAAGTTATCAAGCAAGGTCAGATTTTATAGTATGAACAGTAGATATATGTTACCTGCACAAGAAAAAGAGGAAACTTCTATAGTTTCTATAGCCAAATGAAATCTGCAAGAAATACAGAAATGGCACTAGAAATTTAAAAACTAAATCAGCTCTGACAAATAGAACAACACCTGAAATATCAAGATTGCTTACAGAAAATATTTTGCAAACACTAACATTCTAAAAAAAAAAAAGTTGGAAATAGTTGTGAAGTTGGCATTAGGTACTTTGCACAGCAGATAGTATTACTAAAGAAACAAAAATGTTGCAGTGCTTATGCAGCATATGTCACTATCACTGTGCAGGCTGTGGAAGCTTATTACAAGACGCAGAAATGAGAGTCAGAATTCTTTTAGTGGCCTCCTGGACAGTAATACTTTATGACTATTGCTTCAAATGAAAAAAAAAATCCTAAAGAATATATTTTTTTAAATGGCCTGTAACTCATTAATAAACAAACCCCGCATATGTATCACACTGAGGACTAATTCTAAGTGGGAAGAAACATACACCACCCCTGAAACAAGCTGTGAATCTTCTCTGCATATAAACCAAAAAGCAGGACCAAACTGGGAAGCTACATGCTACTGCATATTTGCAATCAAAATCAGAAGTATTCTATGACTTGATATCTGCATTTTTCCCAAAATGCATACATTTAATACTTGGAAAGCCATTCAGTTTACCGATTAGATGCATCCACGCTATCAAAGACTGCTTGAAAAGTGAAGTTGCACTGCATTAAATTGATCTGAACATGTTCAAACTGTGGATGTTCAAGTATCAGTTGCAAGATCTGGTTCCACACTTCCATAGCAATGAGAAGGCTTTTCAGCACTGGGAATATGAATCAATTAAAGAGACAAGGAAAACTGTCCCAAGGAATTTCCAGTCTGGAGATTTCTATTAGGCAGTAGTCAGACTCCTAGTAACAGTAGTTACCATTGCAACCTTCCTAGACACATTTTGAGTATTAAATTTCAGCTTGCAAACATTAGTTCTTGCCGCACACATTAAAATAGAAGTTTAACCATGTGGAGTACATTAGAGAATTCCCTGTTGCCCACAGAGATAATCACTCAACTTTGCTTCTTCACATTCTGGAAGAATGCACACGCTGGCATCAAGAGAGTTGCTCTAATTTTCAGGTATTTCAAACTAATTACATTGTTTTGGGTAAAATATGTTTGATTAAATTATCACTGTTTGTTCCTGTCTTTAAAGATGTAAATCAATCATCATATTTCAGCTAGAATACTGTTGAAAGGCGCTCAGTAAATTAAGACCTACCCATAGTACCTGGCAGTGTCCTCTATATATTTACTATGGAATTTATGATCTTTTATTACCAAAAAACGTATACATATTTTCATCCTTGCAGCCTTACAGATCCCCAACAAGGCTCTGTGAGAGACAGTATGTAGAAGGCTACTAGTTTGCCAGCCTCACTCCCACCCACCTGGCAGATGCGTACGTATGATCCCAACAAAAATAAAATGGAACACTGAACTCTATTTTTACCCTGAAACCTTAAATTTTCACCCCAGCAACTCCCTTTTGAACTTCAAGACAAGTCTTTAGTCTGTTCATTTTGTTTATCTGCAGCATATTTTGTGGTTCATCTAATTGCTAGTTGACATGCAGCAAAATGCTGTGCATAACAAAAGGTTTTGAATTCCAGCTGGAAGCAAGAGCTGTACCACTTGCATTTATTTAGTTTGCAGCCAGACATCCCAAAGGCATGGCTTAGCCAGCAAAACCTGTTTAGCTGCTACACAAGGAGCAAAAACTTTATATCCTGGCTCCAATTAAAAAGAAAAAAGTGAAAACACCAAGAACACAAGAGCACCTTTGCGTGCGAAGGAGGAACCATAGCATCCTCATTAACTTTGAATTCTGTAGACAACTGCCTGTCCAGTGCTGCTTAATTTTAAAATGAGGCACAAGGGTCACTCAGTTGCTTGCACTGCAATATGCTATGTCCTGCAGGTCAAGCTACTGCCAAACCCAAAGGGCAGGCAGACGAAAACACTAGGTGATTTTCCTGCCAGGAAGCACGCAGCCTTGAATCACCTTTTCCTCGTATCAATTATCTGCACTGGTGCAGGAGGTCAGGTGAGTCCCAGCTTGGCACTGGCATTTCTCCTCAGCCCTGCTAAGCAGCATGACAAAGCCAACTGGAAGGTCTAACAGACTAACTCTCCATTACAGCACTGTTGGCACACTTCTCCCGCTTCAAAGCCGCCAGATATATGAAAATTCAGAATAAAATAGCTCTTAGAGTATATTATATTGGGTTGAACTGTTTGGTGACTGTTGTGTTTTATTTTGCTTTGCATTACTGCTTTTCTTACCTGATCATGCAGACACTCGTGTTAGGCATCCTTGAAAGAAGAGTTATACAAGTATTTATGTTACAGAAAAAAGAACTCCAGAAAAAAAAATTATGAAACTTAGAAAAACATGACTCAAGTTGAAATTCTTTAGACTCAAGTTGTGATCCTTTAAACCAATTTAATGCCTACATTCAACTAGCAAAGGAAACAAAGCCATCTTTCATATGCTAAAAAAGCAAATCACTGAAGAAAAAAACTAAAACAAAAATGCCTATGTAAGGGAAACAATGATGACTAGTAAACCAAAGTGGGAGAAAAATAAGACTTCCTAATGCATTCTTGCCATAGCATTCTTAAAAGTTTATCCTTATATGGTTTGTGGAAACAAAACATCCACCCCAAGCAATCCATGACTCATAAACCATAAAGTACAAGTCTTAACTATCACCTAAAGTGAAACTTGTGTTATTAATAGTTTGAAATCCTTTCTACACTTGTAATTCTTCTAGTGGTTCCTTTCTTAAATGATTGTTTTTATTATATCACTACTTCTATCATTTTATTTAACAGTTATACTGTTTTCTCCTTTCTCTCTGGAGGCTATATGAACTTTTAACATTTAGGAATTCCAATTTCTGTACTGATGACTCAGGCCAGATCTTGGGATCCACAGTACTATTTCCAGCACCTCCTACTTTTTTTTTTGAGTCAAAATTGTTTACAGAAAGTCTATACCTAAGGAGCAAAGCAAGAAATGTTTCTGTTTTGAATTTGGGAAGTGAGATTATAAGAGACAAGATCACACACTTTATCCATACAGTTTGGCAGAATACATATGCCTCACAGCAAAAAGTTCTTCCTCCTGTGCCCTAGCAGATCAGGGTTCTTTATACAGTAAATAACAAAAACATTGTTATTTTCTATTAAATATAATATTGGGAACAATAAAAATGGTGATTAAAAAGCATACTGAGCTAGTCTTACTGCAGACAACGCTTTCTAAAATGGATAATTTGAAAAATCACCTTACAAAACAGAAATCAAATGATCCATAACATTTTTCCCTATTACTCCAACTCAAATCATGAGAATTTCAGCTGTTCTTAAGCTGGAAGTCTAGACTTCGTATTTCCTGAAGGAAAATCTGAGATGAAGAAGAATGCTGTGATAAAAATCTCATACTCAGGAAAGCAGATAAAATAAGTGTCACCGGTGTAGACATTTGGTTTATTAAGTGCGCAATCCAGTCTTAAAGCTCATCTGAATTTTGCCCCCAAATTTGTCCTGCTAATATGGATATCAAGTTGCCCAGCTGGCTCTAGCATCACCTGAAACTCCTGGGTAGCCCTGTGGTTCTAAAAGTTTAGAAAAACAAAACCAAAAATCCCATAGGCATCTCTGAAATTCATTGGCTGCATTGCAATGCCTCACATTTGTTTGTAAAAATCCATTAACTCAACCACTGCAGAAATGCAGAAGCAGCATTAGAGAAACCACTGTGTTGACACAGCACCCAAAAGATTTCTGAAGCATTGCTGGAAGGTGATAGAAAAGTAAATAACAAACATCCTCAAGGGTGCTTCCCAAGTGAATTGGCTCCATAGCCTTCTGATCCTGTTCTCAGGAAAAGATGAAAAAACTGCTTCAAAAGTAGCACCTTTTTCTCACTATAAAAGGCTTGTTTTATGAATTAGAGAGAGAAGTAAATTCCACATTATAAAAAAAAAAAAAAAAGTGCCTTCCAGGATTTTCTCTACTGTTTCTTCTTAATCCTTGCATTGCTCATTGCCACTTTTTCCAGAAGCTTCATAGGAATCATGGTGTCATGTAACAGCAGAAATACATGATCTTTATCTTTCTCAGTTCCAAAGAATAATTAAAGCATGAGTCTGGAGAAATAGTCCCCAAAAACAATATTTAAAATAGATGGTGGCTCTTAGCTGTTCAGTAACTTACAGGTTTATTTATGGAAGCCCATGCTAAGTTACTAAAGTTGATATTCAAAAAGCAAGCATCTGGTTTCTATCTGTCCTCATGGGAACCACAAAAGAGCTTTAACAGAAAAATAAAATACTGTGGTGCAAAAGAGCAAGGTCTCTGGGAGGAAGGGATAAATATTATAATGAAATACTTCTTAACTATGCAATGCATTTAATATTTCTTAAATATATATATACACATATGAAGAAAGAAAACAAACATTAAATAGAAGGTAAAATCAAATGTTATAAAAGCAGAATTTTTTAGCCATATCACCAAATTTTTCAGCCATATGTAATAGGAAAAAATGAACAAAACATCCACAAACTCTATTTTAAAAATTGTGAAATGAAATTATAACTTTCATGCGAACCAACAAAACTTGTGTTCAGAGCTAATCAGTTTTAAAGACATCACTTGAACACACTTCCCCGCAATGGAAATGTTGAGAACCTCCAGCTGCGTACAGCGGGCAACCACAGTTTTATCTATTTGTATTTAAGCAGTTTCCAAACAAAGTGGACTTACAATTAAGACAGCTATAATTCCAATTCCTTCAGTAACAGAGTAATGAATATATAAAAAAAAAATCAGCAGGTGATATAGTCTCACACAAGAAGAAAGGAAGCTTTTATTCTCCCCTCTTCAAATATTGCACTAATATTCAGTTACAAAACAGCTGAATTGGTTTTTCAATCAAGATATGTGCACAACTGCCTCCATAAACATAGCCCTTTAAGATGTAAAGTTTCAGAAGGCATTGCTTTATCTATACATTCCAGGCAAGCTACTTCTTGCACCTTAATTTCCTTCTCTTCCTTTTATTTTTTTCATTTTGCACAAAAAAATAGGGAAAGTAAAACAAAACCTGACAGAGTTGTACCAGATTAAAATGTCTATGATAAGGAAGCTGATCATAAAGACTTCTCTCTTGCCTTTTCTGTGTATTCTCATGAAGTTATAAATGCAGATATAAAAGCTATGGCTACATAAGTTTTACTTTCAAACAGCAATTGCTCTGATCATTTTATTTAGTCTCCCACGAGCGAGTTGCACAGAAAGCTCCATTGTGAGGCTGGTAGTGTATCCAGTAATTTTTTCCCATCTTGACGCTATTTTTACTTCTCACTAAAGTCTCCATAACCATGTTTACTTTCACATCTTTGAAATTACATAAAACTGTATCAACTTATAACCAAAGGTAAAACAGGCATCCATACATGAAAGTGCAGTACTTCCTTCCATTTATCCGAAAGGTTAAGTATTACCACAAAAAAAAAAAGCACCAAGTGGAAATATATTCAGGTTGCTATAACTACCTTCACCAAACATAGACACTGCAAAAAGCCCAAGTTGTAACACTCGCTCAGTCTTCATGGCCCTCACTGATCACTGTTCTCCTTTAAAATGGCAAAAAAAAACCTGGGGCATTATCTAGACATTTATATATGCTTTTAGGACTAACTTCAGCATTCTCACATTGTAGCTATCAGTGAGTGGAAGTATATAAAAATTCAAGTGTTTTTTTTTGGCTTTTTTTTTTTTTTAAAGTAGTTGTCTTAAGTTTTCCTACCCTATCAGTGGTATTGACACAATTTAAAGACCAATGCTGCTTCACATTCACAGCTTCTCTTTAATCTTGGAGGGGAATAATGTCTCAGAATACTTTATTTAGTTTTGAGAGAAGAGGTAGGAACAGAAGAAGAACGTAATTATGGAAATCCCTCAGTATTAAAATCTTATCTCACCACCCCATTTATAGCCACAAGCTATTCTTTCCATCGGCAAGCAGCATCTGCAGCTAGAGTGAGTCCATCCAACTTTGCAAAGCGCTTTTCCCAGACTAAAAAGAATAAACAAGCCAACAAAGCAAATCCCTCACAGGCAGGAGAGCTGGGAGTGCACTACCCATGGCTTTGGTTTCATGAGATCCAAGCAGAATTAGAAACAGCTGAGCCCATGGGACTGTAGAGAAGCACCACCTCAAGACAGGACATCCGTCCCACTCCCAGATGCTGGGGCTGAGGCTATTTCTTTGATCTCTGATTGTCTGATCCCAACCCAGCCTTCAGCTGTCAGGTAGCAGACACAAACCCATGAGTCAGTTCCTGAGCAAGGTAGGAAGGGTGAGAACAGGAGATGACTGGGTTAACTCATGATTAATTCAATTTTTTAAACCAAACAGCAGTCATCTCTGTGCCCAACGAGGCAAGTTACTGCCTGAATGGGACACACCTGCTGTTCCTTTCTGATATCTGATATTAACCCCGCCAATCGATTTAAAATGACAGGCAAAAGTGGGTCAAACCTCTGCTCATGGTTGCCTGCAGGTGTGACTCAGTGGACTCCTGGAAAGTGAGGCATTTCCAAATGACTTTCTTGCCTTGCTAAAAACCCAAAAAATGAATGACACACTAAATAGACCGTATGATTCCACTGGTGGATTGTTTCATCAAGAAACTCTTAATGCCAACTTTACAAGTTTCACTGGAGAAAATGCCCCAGGCATGAACCACACCACAAGATAATCCTTTCTTCAGAGGCTGAGCAAAAGGAATCGCTTATTAAGAACAGCTAAAGACCAAAGCACAGCAGGACAACAGACAAAACAAGAATCAGCAAGCAGGGCTGAAACTGTACCCTCTCAGAAAAGAGAGCGTTCACACACGAATTCAACTACATGTCTTGTAATGCTGTGTACCACCACCACCCTGGAGAGCGTGATGTTTCTCAGACTACAGCCATATCCTTTTTTAGTTTTTGTACTCTCCTACAGGGATGTTCCTTTTCTTATTGAAAGGAAGGATAGCTTGTTCAGAAAGGTAGCAGTAACTGGTGAGACAGTATTGATATGGGGCTCAACCAACACTCACTGAAGAACTGCATTGCTGAAGGAGGGCACAGCAGCAATCAGCAGGGTACAGTGGTGGTTATTTTCTTTGATAACAAGAAAAGATGGTTCTCATTATGCAATGGTCTCAGTGGTCAGTTTTTCTGCAAGATACTCACACAATTAAATAAAAACAGCAGTCTTCTAATAAGAGCCGATTTCTAGCTTTGGGAGATTTTTGAGAGTCTGCAGGAATTTCTTGCTTAGTGCTGCTGCTCTTCCCGCTTCAGTTCCAACAATGAGCACGTGAGCATTCTGCTCTCTTTTTCCAACCTTCCAACCAAAATAGCCATGTGCCAAAGTCAACATTATACCAAATTGGCAGAATTCCAGGAACTGGACAGTATTGTACTTCACTTTTATCTGCAGTAAAACTGAACACCCTTCCCCCCCAAACAAAATCCAATGCACAGTTCAGCTTTGTGGAACAGTGGGTATTTTACCTTGCTCTATTTTACTGCTTTTTTTTTTATACCCTAACTTTGCACATTTTCTAATGATTTACTCACAGCATCAACTTATTAACCAAAAACAGGTTCAGATCTTCTACTAATGTGTTCTTATGCCTCCTAAGATTCCCCCTAGTAGTAGGTCCTAAAATACTTTATAAAAAAAATACTTGCTTTAAACAAGTGCTAGCAAATAGTCATCATTTGAAGTAATGCAATCTCATTGCAATTTTTTCAAGAAACTTTCATCACAATGTACTTCAATCAAAAGTATTGCTGGCCTCTGTGGCCTGTTCTGCCACGTTAGCTGCTATTGACTGCCTCTACAGTGTCATTCAGCTTATTTTTTAAACTTCCAGCAATATGTAATGGAGTAAGTGGAGGTTTAGGAACAAAAATAATGTAGGACATGGAGCAAAAAGAAGTATCCTCAGTCAACTAGAAGAGAGAGAAAAGGCTGGTCAGGTCTATTTTTAATTAAAAACTGTTAACAAAACTGAAGTTCAAGGAAGAGCTAGACATCATACAATGTGGAAGAGGTGACATAAGGTTGGCAAAGATCTCTGCCTACTCAAGTAATTAACAACTAATGTGTTTTCTGAAATGCTATAAATCAAGACATTCCAGGTTACAATAGTGTATCTTCAAATGAAGGCCACTTAACTACAAGCACTTTGCCAAACTACTTACATGGTTTTAGCCTCCAAACATCTGCTATGATAATGATTAATTCTCCTTAAAAAAAAAAAGGAAAGAAAAACTTCCTTACCTTTGCAAAGTCATGTTCAGATTGCCTGTACATGCCTTGATCTTGTTTTGTGCTTCTAGATGAGTCATCCCGTCTGTACTTATCCCATCAATGGTGAGAACCACGTCACCAATCCCCACATGTGCTCGGGCTGCTTTTCCACCGTCGTTAAGCTGAAATGATGCCACAAAAAAGGCAAATGAGAGACTTAAATACCTTATTTTTACATTCTCTGAACAAGGGAAAATAATTTATACACTGTTTTGCTCATAAAAATGGAAAAAGTTTCTTCTTTATGAGCATGGTTTTGTAGATGTTGCAGTGTACGTACCATATTTTTGGCGAAGCATTATTTATAAATTCATGTTTTTATTTCACATTAATGACAGGAAAAGCATTGCATAGCATTATCTATTTTTCAAAACCAAACTCCTCATTGACTGGCTTACAGCTGTGCACGTTCACCAAGAAATGCAAGCAGGGACAGGCACATAAAATTTCCTGGTTGCAAGCTTCAGTCTATTATCTCTTCACATCTGAGATTTCTCACATGGGTGAAAGAAAGTCTGTAAGTCATGTTTTTCAATTCTAGCTTTTCAATCTAATCTACCTCCTCAAAGTTTATGTATTTGTCAATAGTTGGTTATATGTATGAAAGTCTTTATTAACGGTGAAGCTATCTTTCCCCCCAGCTGCAACTCCAAGAAAGTCAAAAGTTCAACATTACAGACAGGCCAGTTACAGAATTTTGTTTTGACTTGTTCTTGGTTTATAGCTGCAGTGACCCACAGTATACTCAAAACAGAATAAGAAAGGCTTCTTGAAAAGTCTGACTCTTTGATCAAGGTCACTGCTGAAGTTCAGCTCAGCAGTTTTGGTCCACTTTAATGGAGCACTCTAACAACAAAAACTTTTGTAAAGATCGCATTACTGACTCTGACTGAACAATAAATTAATCTTTTCATCTGATGCCACCAGCTTTATTCCCAAGGACACACACACAAAAAGCAATCCATGGTAAGATTAACATACTGATTTATACCCATGGTCCTCAATCTGTGGAGCACTTCATTGCTATTGAGAACAGCCCTATACAGTGCAAATTCCCCTTTGTACTCATATTTCCTTTCTTACAGCAGACAAGCTGTTACGTTTGGCTGCGTATGTAAAACCCCACGTCTACTTTGCATGCAAGCATGAGTCTATTTCTTGAAGAAATCACTACTTTTAAGGAGGTACTGCAAGCAACACACTTGGTCTTCATTTCCAAAAGCATGGCTCAAAGACAACTCCAACTGCTGTAAATCAAGCAGCTGCCCAAGGGAAAGCAAAATGAAGGCCTTCATCTGCGTTGCCTGCAGCCTCTCCTTTACTGCATCTAGCAGCTATCAGGAAATTACACCTTTCAACAATGACAAATCACTAATCTACCCCTCATTTACTTTTCCAACAAGAGAAACAAGGCTAGCTCTTGAAAAATCAGTCTACGGCTCAAACACATTGAATATGAGAGACTCACTTTTTGTATTTGTATACGAACAGTGATGCGAGGGAGGATGTCACCTCTTAGTAAACCTGTGGGAAGCACCCCATCATCCTATCAGATGTAGTTATGGCTTTCCTAAAATCCCAGGGATGATGCACAACAACTGAGATGTATATCTGACAGCATCTGAAGACAAATACTTTTGCGTAATGCTACAAGGCAAATGCAAAAGCCTAAAAAAATCACTTAATTCGACAACACTCACTGAAAGAAGCTTTTACACTTGGTGGGTCACCAGCTCACACTTTCCCACATCAGTCTCTATCACACAGACATTTAAAGTAGCAATCATTGGTGACTCAAAACATTAGCCAAAAACTCAAACAAAACCTGATAAATCTTCCAGTTTGGTGTTAGTTTTATGAAATGTGTTATCTTTGTGAAAGGGGAGGCAGGAGAAGTAGGAAGACTTGTAATCTCTTAAGGTTCAAAATATCAGTTTGTCCCTCACCATGACAGGTCAACACAATTATTTTACCCAGAGATGAATCTGAAGTGTGCTAACAAATGGAAGGCAGCAGAGCAAGTTTCATGCAGGCAAGACAAGGAGAAAACAGGAAAAAGATGATGCTCTCTAATTTTTGAAACTTTCTGGACTTGCTACATTAATCAGAATAACAATTTATGTTGTAAAACAATTTCCAAGAGGCTTCAACAACAAAGTCAGAATTTCTCCAAAAAAAGTTGGTGTTCAGACCCAGCTTTCAGTGAAGAGACCCAATTATGTTAAAACCCAGTTCAGGAAACACCATTAGCATGAAGAAAGCTATGACCAACATAGCTATTTATAGAGAAGATCCTTAAATCTTGGCGGGGGGAAAACCACAGTAAACAGTTCTCTAAATCGCTACATTACAGCAGGCTGACATTTGTCAGCAACGTCTGCAAAAGGGAATGGAACGTCAGGGCATTAAAAGCTAAAGGTCAGAAGGATCACCATGCCTTGTAGCTGGACTGCTGAAGTTAATAAAATCCAGCTTTCTCAGAATATACGCAAATGGGCATAATCCACATACGATGTAATTGGTGACGAAAAGAGCAACCTAAACGTACTTAAGCAGCAAAAAGCAGGCTTCAGAGTGAATATTTTCATTGGGAAGGGGTGCTTATGTTCTAGAGAAGTGTGAAGTAAAACAAAAAGAACACTTTTTTTGTCTAGTTACAGCCAACATATAACAAACCAGAGTCAGAGTGACATTTGAAGAACAAAACTGTCTGTATGTATTAAGTATTAAGAGGGAGCTGCAAAATTATTTTTCAGAAGTGAGTTCTGGGCAAAAATTCATTAAAAATGTCTTTGGAAAGTGCATTTCGGGAAGAAATCAGCACATCCCAGAAAGCAAGGTGAGCTTCTGTGTCCACGAGACCTGCTGGGCAGGTGAGGAATCGAATCTGCCTTAGAGATGAAGGGATCACAGACACGACTGAATTAACAAATTACTGGACTGTTGATGGCTGAACCGTGTACACAGCAGGATGCCAGCGCACTAATCTCCTTATCTAGATACAGTGGATAAAAATTCCAAGTAGCACTCACTGATTTGGGATGAGAGGAGACGTTGGTACTTCTAGGAAATCTCAGCTCAGCATGACTCTGCCCTGGCAGTGCCCGCCAGCATCCCTGATTCATCAAGCATCTGTTCATCTCACACTGAAGCTACAGAGCAAGCTTTGCCACAGACACTGAAAAGAGCAATATACTCAGAGCATACAGAGCATGAACAGATTCATAAATAAAAACAAACATCTACACTGAATTCATCAGTAGGGATTCAAACACTGAAAGAACTATGGACTGCAGATGTATTTTTACTTCCAGGAACCTCAGTTTTGACATCTCTTTGTTTCTCTAACAGTACATTACCATTACAAACAATAAGTTCATATACATATTGAGCATTGTGTACATACTACTGTGTAAGTATTCAAAGCAAAAATAAATCAAAGATTCCCCACCTATTCCTCACCACTAACTCCAATTATTTGTTTTTAAACTCAGAACTTGGAAAAAATCCAACTGATACTGACATTCTACAAAAAAATAAAATAAAATAAAAACATAGGTGCCAATGTATAAGAAAACCTGGAGCGTTATTCTTAAATCATATCTACTTTTACACAGCACTTATCTTTTATGAGTGGTTTGGTCTTATACTGCACATTTAACTTTAGCTATGAAGTTAGTAAGACGAGCCTGCATCAGTAAGAGGCAAACTACAGCGTTACATATGCTTAAATACCAAAATACCAGTAGACTGATGGGCAAAAAGCCAAAAACTAATGCAGAAATCCTAGTATGAGAAAAGGATATCATTAAAACATATGCTTGTTTAAATGTGCCTAAACAACAAATGGAAGCAATGCAACAAGGTGTATGTACAGAAGTGCATGACGTTAAAATTGTAAGACATGCTATCTGCAAGTCAAACTAATTTTTAAGCAGCACAAACATTTTTGCAATCCTTTATGAATCTGTTTTTAGTTCTGCATTTACAATATAAGCTTTCAAAAATTTTTAAATCAAGTATGAATTAGGGATAAAAAAAAGTTTAGTTTTGTTTTTGATATTACATAGAATACTTCTAAAACTGTGAAACTGCCAATATTTGCTCCTACTGAGCTCCATCTCCATATTCTTTGGGAAGCTCATTTTGAGGTAGGGAGGGAAGCAGGAGAGACATTTCATGACCAGGCACCTGCCAAGGCCAATCATCCCCACAGCCCTGGCAGCAAAGCTCCTCTCAGCCTCACAGCAGCCCTCAGCTTGATGGCTGAAAGCCAAAGCCCAGTCTATGCCATTCACACTCAGGACACTTTCTAATAAACACTTATAAAATCATCCATCTAATATTAGACTTCAGCTTTTTTTTTGACTTCCAAGTTCTTTTCATTGCTGTTGTTTTTAAAGCAGCAGAATTTCCAAGCTGCAAACATTGTTCTAAGCTACGTTCCAAACTAAGATAAAACAAAAGTAAACTAGTTCTCGATCCAGGATGAACTTCAAAGGCAGTGTAAAGTAATCCCAGCACAGTTCTATCCCTCCAATTTCTAAAAGAAAACAGGCTAAATCACACTGCAATAAAGCCACTTTGTTGAGCTAAGTTTTAGCTCATCTTTTATCATTTGTTTTTTTAATAAACAGCATTTAAAAAATAAAAAAGAGGAAAAAAAAATGGAAGTACCTCTTTTGCCTTCCAGAGATGTTTTAAGATAATATTCTTTTCAGGAAAATTGTACGTGCACACATACATGCACGCCTATCTCTACATCAATGTGACTTGTAGTTTAACTCATTCCTAATTAGCTTATAACCATTTGTTTTCCCTCACATGACTATGAAGAAAGCTTGACAAACATCTCTTCTTTGGGTCATACTGTTATTTAGCCTTTATGCAGTAGCAAATGAAATACCTAGACTGCAGTTACCCATAAGGCAAAGGACTATATACAGAGATGGATGCTGCCTTTTGTCTTTCTTACACTGCCTGTCCTGAACCAGCTGTAGCTACCAGCAGTTTGCCTGGTGCTGCATCACAACCACTTTGCCAGAGACTACTCTGTAGTCTGACGGCAAATAAAGCTTTCCCTCATGATGCAAAAAAGCCTTCAATATCAGGTGTAATTTCCACACTCCTAGAATGGAAATGTTTAGTATGACTTTAAAACTTTATGGCTTCTCTCCAGTTTGATTTTTATCCCTCCAGTACTTCTGATGCACTTTTGCCTATAGCAATTCAAGAAATGCATAAACACAACAGAAGTCAAACAGACAACGACCTTTAATTATTACCATTCCTGCTGTCCTTTCAGGCTATACCCTTACTTACATTGGAATATTGAAACAGGAAAAAAAAAACCACCAAGCAGCACACACACTTACAGAATTAATGTTATGGGAGAACTTTGCCTGTTTGATTAGTTTGTGGTTTTGCAATCTCTTCATCAAATACCTTCCCGCTTTTGCACACGGCAGTCCCAGACACAGAGGCTCTCTTTCTCTCTGCCGTAACACATGCAGACACTGCGCTTTACATTGTGACCAGTTACTCTGTTGTTGATTGCTGACCTGGCGTCACCTGAGCAAAGCACGATGTTGCAGCAGCATTTAACAGCATGCTCTCACATGCACACAGAGCTCCAAGCATGCTCGGAAGCAGCCCTTGCCCCACACAAAGAGACCCAAAGACACAGCAGCACATCACCGCGGGGTCTGACATGCAAACCTTTGAGTACAAACAGCTCAGTGCTGTGCTCCAGCCAGCCCTAACTAGTGCAGCAGCTTGTCCAAGCTGTTTCTACCCTGCAAATCAAAAGCAAAAACCCCACCTAAACTCAGGCCTTCTAAAAGGCTTTAGAATCTACATTACCACTTCTTCATGGAAAAAAAAAATTTAAAGACTCATGGGAGCACCTGCTCTTTGTGGCAAACGAGCTTCTTCAGCTCTCACTGGAAACTGAGAGCTGGATCGTATTCCTCACAGCCTTTACTACTGCAGTATTACTCACATAGCCAACAGATTAGCCAGCCAGCATCGTACTTGCTTCCAAATCAAGAACGTACATGGCAGTTTTAAAGTCCAGATCAAATTTATACAGCTGAGGCATAAGAGCTCTAATACAGGGTTTGCAGTGGAAACCGCTGACACAACTGACTACAAAAGGGGTTATGAGGCAGCCCTATAACTATGCTGAAGATTTTCCCCAAACCAGCCAGAGCTTAGGTTAAAAAGAAAAACAAAAAACTTCAATTCCCAGGACATTTTGCTGCGGCCCATTTCTTGCATTACCAGCAAGCCCTGCCCTCACCTCTCCCTCTGCCCTGTGCTCCCATCATTTGTATTCCTCTCCCTGAAGCCTTAGAAGTGCTCCCAGACTAATGCTGCAGTCTGGAGTGAACACATCATGCCAACCATCACTGAAGACAATACATAAACATAAAGCATCAACTGTACTTCTCAGCCTCATTCTGCATCCCTCTGCCAGCTACCACCCCAGTGAGATGACTACGTTACATCCCAGCCTGTCCTCACAGGGAATCCTGCTTTTCTTCAGCCCTTTTCCTCAGCTGCAGCACAGCAGCAGTTTGGCTGAAGTTTACCCAGGACAGCCCTTCAACTGACTGTAGCCTACAAAGAGAGGATGGAGGGAGCCCACAGGCATTCAAGCGTTTTGCTTGGGAGCAACCCACAAAACCACCCCCCACATTTCATTCTCAGTTCTGCCATTTATCATCAAAGGAGCACAAGGAGATGGCTGCTGAAAAAAGAAGAGGCATCACACAGTGTAAATTACTCCTACATGCGATTGGGTTGATGGCAAATAGGATCTAAAAATATTAAGAGTTTAGAGAATAGGATAACTGCACAATGTATAGGTCTTTTGAATAGGCTGTCTTCTGCTTTTCATCATCTGACACTGAACAGATCCACTTGAATGCCAGAAGGGTGAAACAGATGAATAAGCCCAGAGCTTCCCTTGCTTGCTCCAGAATAGGTTGCTAATAAGCAGGCATGGTTTCCAGGTGCTGCTGCCAGAAGGGTTATTAGCTGGTGCCATTCCTCACTTGTCACGGCTTGGCTAATGGTGGTTTCCTCACAGCCCTGCTCTTCCACAAGTAGATTTCATCCACGCCACCTCTCTTATGATAGCTCAGCTGCTGCAGTGTGGCAGCTTCAGAGACAGCGCCTTCAGCTTTAACTTCTCTAGGAAGAGGGAAGTAATTAACTAAAAAACTCAGCAATAAATTCCAACATAAATAACGTGTTTTTATGTACTAAATATGTAGCCTAAAGATGTTATTCAGGCACTGAAAAATAAGCTAAAATCTAGGAATATCCACTGGGATTCAAAGAACTACCAACATGAGTCAAAACTTCCACCCAATTCACAAAAGGAATAAAGAAACTCTTCTATAGATGTGTATCTTTATTGGCAAGGCTAAGCATCTGGTGTTGCTTTTCTGAGCCACCAAAAGCACTGAGGAAAGCAAACAGCTCGTCACTGAAATGAGACAGGTAATTCCCATAGGCTTCCTGAATAACAGGATCCAATTAATGTTCTGATTTAGGGCAGAAATAAAGTTGCAGTGTCAGAAATCAAGTTGTCAAAAGGATAACGGCAAAATAATTCAGATATTGCAGCTACAGCTGAATTTGAAAGAAGGTGGGCAATTCCTCCAGATACTTCAATGACAGAAAATGACTTACAGCTAAGTGCTAGAATGCCTGCAGATATTTTGGAGTATAAATTAGAAGATTTTGCAAAGCCTTCTCTCAGAAGGCTCAGTTCCCATACTGTCACTGTGCCCCAGAGCTCTTTTTGTTTTAACTGGCTGGCTACTCCCTGAAGATTATTCTTCTGTTCATAGAGTTTACAGAAGTAATCCAGGCTTCTCCCTGGGAGAATATATGCCAGTGAGTAAAAATTACTGCCTACTTTATTTCTCAGAGAGACAGAAAGAGGAAACAGAATAAAAACATAGCTAGCAATGCTATGTAAACTTCATGTGACTGCTCTAGCTCTTGCAAGCTTTACATCTACAGAGACTCCCAAAGATTTTTGTACGTCCAACACAAATTAATTCCACAACTGAAGCATGCAATTGCTTGGGACTGTTGAAGAGACATCACCTTAGGAGCCACGTGGTTTGCATCAAAACAGGAGCTCCCAGTACCTGAAGTTTTTACTACAGTGAGAAGCACTGCTGACTCCAACATCCTCTCAGAGGCAGCAGTCAGGGCCTTGCCGATCAAGGAGGGCAGATGGCATCCATTCCCACAGCATGAAGGCAATAGACATGAAGATCCCTGCACTGCACACAGTGGTGTAAATTGTCCTTTCCCAAACAGAACTATCATTATTCATTTACTTATGATAAAATTAATTCAACTGATTGAACATCATCTTGATTCCATATGATTTTCAAGCCTACTATTTAGTCCTAAACAATGAGATATGCCTTTCATGCATCAAATGCAACATCATTGTCCTACATTTTTTTCAGGATGTCCTCTTCCACAGGAAACCAAACAGATTAACATTTTATTCTGTTAGTCCTTCCTGTGGGAAGTTGACCTGAGGGATGCAGAGGAGTCTTGCATGTTGCAGCAGTGTGAAGGAAATGCTACTCATGAAACAATCCCACATGCGAAAGCAAAAGCAAACAGAGAAAGTAAGTGGAGAAGCATGAACTGAAACCTGACCTGAAAGAAACTAATAGCCCTTCACCAGTGGCAAGAAAACACTACTTCAAATTAGATGTCTCATGATAGCCCATCCGCTGCTTCACTTTCACAGACATGCACAAACACATAGGAAAGTCTTGCTTCAAAGACTATATAATTTAGATAATGATAAGCTGTACCACATAAGTAAAGAGGAAAACAGAGGCAAGTTCAAACATTGTCAGTCTATCTTATGGGTAAAATCTGTACAGGGAGGACAGCTCACCTGAACATTATCTCAAACCAAAATTCTGCTGGAGTTTCAGCAGAAGTCCACTTTCAAAGCTAAACCCATATGCAGCAATGGGAGTCACCACAGAATCACATGACACGTTTAGGAGTCACGTATAAAAAAAGCCAGTGAATTTATTCACAGTTAGTGACAAGTCCTGACCAGGAGTGGCACAGTAGTTGTGAGGAATATAAATGGGTCTGGAAGATCAATACATTTTTATTAAGTGTAAGAAGAGATCATTTTAGAGGCTGAAGAGGAAGGATGTATCAATTCAACAGAATGGAGGAAGTCTTGTGGCAAGCATAACAGATAGGACTCAGGGAGGAGCCAGGACCAAAAAGGAGGAAATTGTGCTAGCGAAAAACAAGAAGGAAGGGACTGGCTGGCAGGTTTTGCAACACATCAGAGAATCCATGACCAGTCCTGAAAACATCGCAAATGAAAAGGCAGCAACTTTTCAATGTAGCTTGAAAGAAGAGGAGAAGATATACTGCATCACCATCACATAGATGATATATTTTTTGTTTTTTTAATATTACCTATGCCAGATCAACAAAAAGATTCCTACACATACGTGCTTTCACTTAATGCAAGGGACAGAGAACTTCCAGGATTTGTTGAGCAAAACTTCTAGCACAAAGAAATAAAAGAGAAATAGGAGACATTAGGAAATCCTAGTGGATATCTAGCTTTTTGTATGTCAAGGGAATATTAGAGCAGACATTTACTTTCAGGCAGACACTTATTGGCTGAAAACCCAAAGTATAAAATATTGCAGAAAGTAGTCCAATAAAAACCCTAAGAAAACAAGAAACACATTTTAAAGAAGTTGTATATTGTTTAATAAATTCATACCAGCTGTTTACTGCTAAGACAGTCTTTACCACAAGCAAAAAAAGCTCATGAGCACTTATAACAATTTCAATTTTGCATTTGTAAATTGCACACACATACACACAAACAACATGGTTTTGGTTTACTTGACTTTAAACATGACTTTTGCATTACTTCAGTTTACACAGATCCAGGTGCATGGGGTTGTTTTTAAAGCAATGGATACATTACAATAGAAAGTGTTACACATGCACACACCTTTTTTTAGTTTGTTTCATTGTGTTTTTGTTGTTGTTTTGTTTTTGTTTTTAAAAACATAGCCATACATAAATTTAAGGGCATTCTTCCTCTCCGCTGAGGACCTGTATGAAATGGCTACATGAAGACGATCAGCTTTTCTTTTTAGGCAGTGCCTGACAAAAAGCACTTCTTCAGAGTAATTGGAAGCTATTCAGGACAAACATTCTGACAGCAAAATGAAGACCCTCATTCTGGGTATAATTTCCTTACATTTTTCTTTACATGTCATGACCTCTGGACTCTATCCTACAAGTCAAGACACTTGAAACTCAGTTCTGGAAAAAAATCCCCCCTAAATTTTCACTGCAAAGTTTTCACTGTGATCACATCTCAGGAGGATAACATTCAAAATATTTCCACTCTTGAATTTTGGGACTATAAACAAGATCACTTAAAAAAAAAAATCAGTGCAGATTATAGACAAATAAAGGCAACGATTCCAGCCTAAACACAATACCAAAACCCAATATTCACACATTTCTCCAACCTGATCCAAGACAGATAATACAGTATCTTTGCAGGTTTTAGCATTTTTCCCCTCCTCCTTTTTCTGTTAAGTGCAAGTAACAACAAAATAACAACTTGCATAGGAGTCAGTGGGCTCCACATAAGCAAGACTGTTGAAAGCAGCAGTGAGATTTTATGCACTGTACCCTCAAACAAATGAAAAGTTTTCAAATGAATCTGGTATTTAGAACAAATCTTCAAGAAAAACTAGGGAAGTAACAGCCTCTCAAAAACACATTTTTTCGTCTACTGAGATGAAAAAGAAACATCTTAGAAAGCAGAGGAGTGCTGCCCTAGAAGAGCTGCGCCAACTTCATGCTCATTCCCATCTAGAGGCTTACCCAAGCTGGACCTGCTATCCAGTTCAGCAGGAAATGCAGGTGCCCACTGCCCGAAGTGGGGAAAGATGCCTCCCCCTGCCCCTCCCCCTTCCCCTCCCCTCCATATACTGTGGTGAGATAGGGAATAGTTCTGAAATTGATGAGGTTCCACCTTTAGTTTGAGAACATAGTAAAATACAAAGTAGAAATATTTCAGTCCTTCTTCTCCCCCTGCCCAACTACCATTAGCCAGGATATGATGCATTGCTTAAAAGCTATCAAGGAATAGTCACCAAAAAAATGAGAAAGATCTGATGGTTCCCCACTCAAGACCATCATTAAACAGCAATGCCATGCCTGCTCTTGTGGGTGGAAGGCAAAAATAAACACATGTACGGAGGCAGAAAGTGAGATATGACACGCAGCCAGTGACCTTTGGCAAGCTATGTCTAACTGCCACGTGAGCTGGTGACATCAAGGATCACAACATTCTGATCCTAAAATGCATTGTTTGCATATTTGCAAATTGGTTTAACAAACCAATTTTAGGAGCAGGCTTTTTCTTCATCTATATGACGTTCTTATGCAGTCACTTTCTAAAAACCAAATGGGTTCAGCAAGGCAATTAAAAAAAAATACACAAGGTTGTGAGCTCTTCACACAGCTATTCATCATGTCTTCCTCAAAATTAACAGCTTCATACATTCCTCTCCAGCCACCTATTAGGAGGCATCAGATAACTTCTAATTACGCAAGCCACCTGCCTGGCCACCGCAGAGGCTGAGCAGTCTGGAAGCGTTTAATACCTCTCCCCGTGTTCAGTTACAACCTGCACCTCAAGCCCATGGGCAGGATGGCTTTCCCAGGCAGAAATGGCTTCTCTGGCACCTGAGCTGCTATATTTAAATGGCAACATAGCACAGTTACAGCATACCTAAACATAGTTTTGATGCTGACAACATAGGATTTTCCATGCATTAATGGAAACATGTTGAGATAAGACTTTAGAAGAAATAGAAGCATATGGTACATAAACATGTAAATACATAAACACTAAAATGGCTATAAAAATATTAATTCCTTACTCAAATTTTATACTGGAATTATTTTAATGTATGTAAGTTTCATCTCAACAATAATTCAAGCTACTCTGGAACAACTACAGGTAAGCTAAGGTGCTACTAGTATCAGCAGAAGTCTTGCAACTGGTTACAAGTAGCAGTGAATCCTGAACAAGAACAGCAGTAATACTGACAGAAATGTTTTTTCACCTTCCTCCAGTTTCAGGGGCAATAATTACGCCTAAACCTCTTTGGGCAGTAACTGGAGAAGAATGCAAAGCTCCTTTATGTACACATTCTCATCTCTGAGAACAACGCTACAAGCCACCAACGCACAACCACATGGCCCCAAGAAGTGAAGGAGAGAATGAACATCCCAACTAGAAACAAATAACATGCTACTAAAATAACTATTTAGTTTAACAGGTTTGAGATGTCACAGTAGATGAAATACAATTCATGCCTCAGAAGAAGCTCGCTATCCTAGTTTCCTCACAGAATACAGACTAATCTGCCTTCTGAGCTCAGAGATGAACAGAAGCAAACTGTACAGAGAACAAGCAAAACTGATGTGAGCTGAAAGTGGAAAACATAGCTAGAGACCTTGCAAATAAAACATCTCTGAAGCATCCCATCATTCCTACTCATAGACAAGGTGAGAGGATACTAGGCTTGTGTGGATTTAGAGCATTTTCTTTTTTTCCCTATTCACATAAAAGTATCTTGTGACTCAGCAGAGTAATTTGGTTGAATTAAACTACTGATCATCCATCTTGCAACATGCAGATTACTTGGAGTGTGAACTGAAATGGAATTTATGACTTTAACTCAAAGTCCAAACCCTTATTACAAGAAAACTCATGTAACTGGAGGTCTCTGTTGCAAGGCAAGGATCTGAAGGGTAAGTTGCTACAGAAATGCAGATGAAACATATGTGAACACACTCCCTGAAACTACAACACCACACTGCAGCTCAAGTTCTGGACAGAAACCTTGATCTGGACAGAAAGCTTGGTCACAGAAGTGACAACAATCCTCATAGATCTGGTACTGACTGATTAACTTTACACTTAACCCCTCCAATCCAAGAACCTGTAGGCCCCTCCTACCCAAACCACAGTCTTGAGACTACACACAAAAATAAGAGAAGGCCTTCCTACAGGACAGGCTCCTGTTCATTCTGGGGAGCAAAGAGCTGAATTGTCCCTGTTGCTTTCAGGCACTTTACTGCCCTTGAAGATGCAAAGGGCTTCAGCCTCCCATTTATACAAACTCCTTACTACCATGAAATTTACTAAGCTTAGTTACCTCTGAAGGACGTCTCTCAATAACTAAACATGCCAGGAGAAAGAACAGCACTCACAGCATAGTATTCTGCTGCTGTGGCTCAAGCTGAAGAGCATGACACCCCTATGTTACATCACAAGCCCTTCAGATGCATAAGGAGACCAAGTATTCCTCTATAACCTGCTGTACTTAATTGCAACAAGGAAGCCCAAGTTTTGAGAACTGAGAACAGATAAAGTGCAGATATAATGACAGGAGCACAAGAGGTGTACCAAGGGAGCAAGTTTCCTCCACATTCCAATTAAATTGAGAGGAAGGAGAATGTCTTTTCTGAATAAACAAAGCTTAAAGTGATCTTTCCCTTTTTCCTCCAGAGCAGACAAAGATACTAATGCAAACAAAATAGTAGTAGCAAGCAGATACACAAAAATTCTGGTGCAACTGAAAGTATGAATTCAAGCATCAGAAGGCATGGCAGTTAACCTGCTCAGGGCTTCACCAGACCTCCCTGCAGCTCAGTTCCTGTCACCAGCACTTACTGAACATGAGGTACAGCACTCACTGAACATAAAATAGCTGTCACTCCTCTCACTGTAGCAAAAAAGCCAGGTAGGCTGGTGTTCATCAGCCTGAAGGCAGGACTGACTCAGTACCTCAGCAGCCTGAGTTACAGCTGGGGCAGCACTGACAAGTACAATCTGTTGGAAAGCAAAGCAGCTCAACACACTCATAGGAGCCTAGAAGTAGTATGGAATCTATGTGTGGGTGACCCAGACCACTGCATATATGGAGGCATACAGGAGGGTGAAGAAAAGAACACGTTTTAAAAGAAATAAATATTTGTAAACGAAGTATCACAAAGCGGCACTGCAGAGCATCTCCCTTTAAATCTCTGAAACTACCTCAAGCCAGGAAGAAGGGAAAGTCAATTTCCCCAGCACAGGTGAAGAAATTCACATCCTTGTGGTTGGATTGGGCAAACATCACCAAAACAAAACAAGAATGTGCTAACCTCCAGTTTACAAAATTAACTTTGAGATTTTAATAGCAAAAAGCCCTGCAGTTACACATAATTCACTCAGAATTCTAATTCTGGGGATCCCAATAGTAAAGCTGACAGTCTCACACAGGTGTAACAAAGTATGGCTTTCTGCTGTTTTAGCACAGCACGTGAACAGATGAGCAGGGGCATATGGGCTGGGAAGAACACAGGGTCAGTGCATGGCAGGACAGACAGACTGAACACCACCCTCCTACACAGGGTTATTATTAGAGATGGGTTGTAGAGTTAACTAAACCATACCCACTAATGACACTTGCAACTGCAGAGGAAGCTCCCATCCCCTAAACTGGAAGAGAGTTTGGTGTAACACTGAGAAAGATGCGAATGCAAATCCCCACAAAATAAATCCCAGGCAAGCTCTGAGTTTCTAAGACACACAGTTTGAAGAATTTAGCATTAGCCTTACAGCCAAACAGATCTGTTCCCTGAAGGAAAATACTACTAGGTATTTTTCCACTCATTTGATCTCATTCTTAGTTGGTAGAATGAAAACTTCACTAGCACAAGCATCCTCAGATTTAAACTCTGCACAATTATGTATTTTTAAGTACTGTTTTCTAAACTGAGAACATTTCAGCATGGCCACCTAAAAAATTTTATTTCAGTCAAATGCTGTTTTACTTATATGGAACATCTGCAAATAAAAATGAACAGTCTGTAACCTAATATAGAGATACCTTGGGGGGAAAGCAACAGGAACATCAGTCTGCAGGCACATACACCACAGGAAACAAGCTCTCCCCCAGAGCTGTCACTCTGTTTCAGTTCTAAAAACCAACAAAAGATCTCCCCCCCCCAAAAAAAAAAAGGGAAAGCAGCAGCAAACCAGACCTAGCAACATCAGGGAGCCCCCAGGACAGATACACGTGCCCCTGGAGCTACGTGTTGGACAGTGAGCTCCAACTTTGGTATGGGCTGCTCAGCAAGGGGCTAAACTTTCCTCGCATACTCTGGGGAGATGAATGCAAGTTATTTAAAACCCCAGCACATCAAGCTGGCACGTCATGTCAATACACTGCCTGGGGATTACATTACAGTTCTGCTTGACAGTGAAGCTTTAGGTCCGTTTCCAGCCCTCCAGTGAAACAAAGCAGGCTGCCAGGCTCCATTTCTGAGAATGACAACTTTTAGTTTACGCCTCTGCCAAATATGACTGTGCAGATCCAGATGCATCCCAAGGAAGTGGAAAATGCAAGGAGTGTTAGAGTTCAACACGTTTACTATGGACAAATGAAATTCAGTTGCAAACTCGCCATATTTATGATGCTCCACATTCTCTCACACTTTAGATCTGTCTTTAAGCACTTTAATATTTTGTAAAATGTGCCCCTTCCTCTCCCAATTTAGACACACTCCTCATTCATAGCTTGGGTCTTCACAGCTTTCCAGCACTCAGCAAAATCTTGTTTAAAGCAGAACTAAGGAAAGCCAATTGCTTCAGCAGTACAGGAAAGTGTGGGTGGGAAGCAAGGAGTGCCAACATGGATGTCAGAAGCACGAGCATCACATGCTATGCAAAAGGCTGGGTCAGGCAGGACAGCAGGACGCAGTCAGTGCAATAGACAGGCTGTCCCATAACAGTGGAATTGCTAGCAACACTAAAGGCAGATATGGCAAAAGCAAAATACTGAAGCATTTCAAAACACTATTGTTTCACATGTTAAGAAAACTCTGTCATTTCACATTAAAAAAAAAGGCCCTAAATAAAGTATATGAAACAAACCAGTATCCTGCACAATATAGCTAGTAGATAGTTCCCTTTAGAGATTACTCAGGTATTGCAAAGATCTTCGCAACAGGAGGGAAAAAAAAAAAAAAGGATCAAGTATAATCAAGTATAACAATAGTTTTTGTATATTTTAAGAGTACAGAAATAAAAAAAAGAAAACTTGAAAACTTTGTCACTCATTTTTCAGTGGCATTTAGTTTGGCTCACCTCTGTTCTTTTGAGGGCACAGTCAGGAAAAAAAAATGAGGAAGAGTCTTGAAAACACACACCAAAAAAAAAAAAACAGTTTGACAACTGTTAAATAAGCTGGTTTTCACAGTAAATTCAAGCATAATTAAACTACTATTTTTGGCCATGCTGTCATGTAGAAGGGTGACACCATAGTAAACTACTGCTGCATGAATGAATTTGCCCTGTGGGATGCAGGCTGAGCCACACTCTACCACTTACCATGGGATTGCCAAAGAATATATTTCTTTTTCTCATTAGCAAGTTTTTGGTCTTAAACCAATTGTTGCAGTGGGTGCTTTACAAGACAGAATCTGCCTTACAATAACTTAAAAATTGATTAAGAACTTCAAGATATTTTGACAAAAGAAAATAATGGCCTTCACAAAATTTCAAAATTCATTCATAGCTCAGAACATTTAAGGAGAAGGAAAGTAAAGTTTTCAGTAAACTGTCTCTCAGAAGATATAGCATCTCATCCTCCCTCAAGGGTGTGGTCATCACTTTTATTTTTAGCCTTGCTCAACTAATGTAAGATTTTCTTTTTTTCCATGTGAAAATATTTGAGGTCTGAGGAGAGGTCCAAGCCTTAGAAGAATTGGAGAGTAGACAAGACAGTACAGCTTCAGCAGTGAAAAGGAAGGGCAAGGCATGCTTGCAAGGCTAAAAATCACCTTCCTATTTCAGCCTGTTGCAAAGCAAAAGAGCAAAAAAGTAAAAGGAGAGTTCAGAAAGAAAGAGCAGCTTTAGTAGAGAAACATTTATTGACTAAAAGCCAAAGAAATTGGAGTTCTGGGCTTAGCACAATATCTTTTTAATAAATAAACCATTTAAGTGGAAAATTGTTGGACAGGACCCTCCAACTGCTCTCAGAAAAGGAGGTGTGCATGGTTTTCCTCCAGGTACTATCATCACTCCATGCCAGAGGTAGAACCCCTGAGTTCCCTTTCATTACTTCTCGCTGTTCCATCCCAAAAAAGCCCTCAGTCCTATAGCAAGGCTGTGTGTCAGCATTGGAAAGGCTCAAGGTGCTCTAGTGTGTGCAGAGTTAGTATTTAAGTGCACAAGCAGAGTGGGAGTAGAAGGTAAAACCATTTTGGTGATTGCTTACAGGAAAATATCCCTCCAGCTCACGCGTATGGATCCCAATACTTGGGTGTCCAAGGGCTCGAAGTTCCTCATCTGCCTAGGCATTAAAGCACTACAGCAGAACTGGCTAGAATCAGGTATTTGCCCACAAACAAGATTATTCACGTAGCCGACAGAAACGTAAAATGCTCATTCAACTGCCAAATTAGTTCTATCCCACGTTCTTCATTACTCTGCTGGTTTCTGAAGCCAGAATACTTAAACAGTAACTGAGTAAAATTTTGCTGAAAACAAAAGTCCTATTCATTTCAAAAAAAAATATTCACTCACTAGCATCAAAATATATTTTAACATGGAAAACTTGGAGCTGTCTCAACTCTTCTTTTTCAGGAAAGTAGCCAGTGAAATCACAAGAGCGACAACTTTTCTTTTAAAGTCTTAGGCTGACTACAATTTGACCAAAAAATTCCTGAAACTTTTAGCAGATTTGTTTGCAAATACATGTGGGAAACATCATCTACAGCACTGCAACAAATACTGAAAGTGAAGCAATTTTCCCAGTTTCGCATAAGATTTTATTTTGGATGATGGACAACTTCCATTGCAGAGATCTTCTAGAGCACTCTCCCGCTCAGCCATATGGTGCAAGTGTGAGACTGTCCTACCCCAACACTAGGGTAGAAGCCTGGGGATGATGCAGCACCTCTGTGCAGCTCTGCAATGCAGCAAGGACAGCAAGCACAAGCTCCATACCAACAGACAACATACAGGAAATACTATAGCAAATTACTGTCTGGGTGAGCCAAAGAAGGAAAGTTCAGTGGATATTAACATTTTTCCATCTGATAAAAAACAGACTACAAAGCTATGAGAAACAGATTTGTCACTTCATAGCTTTCCATGTCCATCCAGCTGCCAGAAATGTTAAACTGTGTGATTCGAAAAGAAGGCATCATGCCAACTGTCATATTCCTCTGTATAGAAAGTGAACCAAATGAAGGAAAAGATATTAAGGGTAGAGTGCTCTTAAAGACAATGTATTAATCCAATTTTTCCTACAATCAATTAGTTTAAAAAACATCCAAGAGAATTTAAACTGTACAATATAAACTTCATTCTGACACTGAAATTCAGTTTTCAAAATAAATGTGTTACATGTAACAGTCAAAATTAAGACTGAGTGGTAACTGTGCTGTGCTCAGCTACTGGTTACACTCTGCTGTTAGTCACCTCATTTTGAACAAAACCATATGGATACAAAAGGTACATACCATAAATATTTCTTTCTTCCCTGAAGAAATTGAAACTGCTAATTTTCCTGCATTGCAAATCTGTATATTTTATAGTGACTGGGCCCAGCCACTGAAAATGAACTCAGGTATTACATTTTAAAGCATTGCAAATTTGATTGAGTAAAGTATTTCCTAGATAACTTAAACAAGAATAACCTAAACCTCTCTGTGTATCTACTTCTCCCAGTATTTGCTAAGCATCTTGCCTGCAACACTCCATTCCTAAGTCCAAGAATTTCCCACTCATGGACACATGCTTGTGAAAACAGTAAACAAGCAAGTACATTTTGAGGAGCAATACATGTTTACTCTGGCTAAAGAGTTGCCTTTCCAGGTCAAAGAAATAAGTGAAGGTGGTCCAGGAACTCCTGCAAATTTGAGGGCTTATTCTACTTATGCACACAGCAGTTTGGTTTCATCTTGAGTTTTTCCACACACTACCACACTCATGATGAACAAGTTAGAGAAGTAAGCATATGCTCCTTTTCATTTGCTTTGTATATGCTGCTGGCACAGGCAGGAGTCACCATTCTGAGAGGACACTGCCCTACTTATTTTCCTAACAGGGTCAAATTCTACTACACATGCCACAGCCTGTTTATTTCTGAATATCTCTAGCAAGCCAGCTGCTGTGCAATTCACTTCAATATACACTGAACAGCATGCACCACATCCTGATAAAGCAATTTTCAGACAACCAGCAACATTTCATTCGCTATCTAATTGATTTAAATACCTAGATTTGATACACCCTTCTCAGAAATAGATTTTTACATTCTGCTTGTTTAATTACATACAGTCAAGTTACAAACAAGCTGCTGTAATTTGTTTTGGGAATTAGGAGGAGAATAAAATGAACACTAGAAAAATATTTGGCAAAGCTCTGTGCCCTAAAGTCCTGAAATATTTATAATGCTACATGACCATAGGAGCAACCATTGCCACCCTCGTGCATTCAGAAACCATGAGTCAGGCCCTAGAAATAAGAAGTGTTTTCTAATCTCACGATTTTCATGCCAAGATACACTCTGAGGTTTCCTTGGGTTTTTAAGCTTAATTTTCTTGAATACTTCATGTAACACTAAGGGATTATTTAGATGATGTAAATTGCATCCAGATTTTGATACAAGCATGGCAACACAAAGCACTTTGGGCTTAGCAGCCTCCAGGTTTTTCTATTGTCTAGACCTAGAGCAGCCTTCTCCCCTTGCAAGGGCAGCTATTGGAGCATCATTTGAGCGTGAAGGAAGATGGCAAGAGAGCTCAAAAACAGCTGGGGCAGTGAGCAATGTCTACCTGGGGAGATTACTGAGGTGCTCCCCACTCTTCCTCCCCTTTACTGCCCTATTCACAGCCATGGCACTACCAACTGGCAAAACAAACTTGGCTCTTTTACACTGCCACGTGGAAAGGAATGGCCACAAAGATATCTTCTGGGAGATTTCAACAAATACTTCACTACTAGGCTGCATAAATTGGTTCCTGAAAGAGCAGCTTGTTTCTCTGTGCTGAAGTATTTAATGCAACTGTACTAGCAACACAAGCCTGCCTGCTTTTTTGGCTAGCAGAAACCCAGAGCTGGGCACAGTAAAGCCAGGATGGGCCACAACACAGGGCAGCCTAGCAAGGGGAGGGAAAACTAGAAGGAAAAGGATGGAGATTAGTCTCAGAATGCAGAATTTATAAAACTCAGAACAGAGATAAGAACTTCCAACAAGCCACCCCTGTAAATACTTATGACATCTCTTACACAGGGCCCAAAGATTTCCTCATTTGTTATTCATACCTTTCTGACAAATATCATGTATACATTTTAATAGGGCTTTAGTTTGTTTTGCTTTTGATTGTTTTAAATACCTAGCTCTTATTAATCCGTTAATTCGAATCCCATCATACGCTTTTCTGAACGCTAAACCCTGCTAAGCATCACAGTTAATATCAGCTTCTGAATGGAAATTCTCTTAGAAAACAAACTAAGAACAAAAACATCTGACAGACTTATTTCAAGAGAAAGACAAGCACCACAGGCTAAGAAAGGCAAAGGGGAAAAAACATCACAAAAACACTGAAGGCAATATAGGCAAAATAGGCAAAACTACCTTCTACCTCACACTTAAAATTTAAAAAAAAAGTGACAAATTGGAAAGATCTAATCTGTTTGGCAGAATATCAAGAAATATGCCACTATAAACAGGTTTGAATGAGTTGGAGCAGTTCATGATTTTAAATGCCATGTTAAGTATTTCCTAGCCTGTAGTACCCATTGTTAGGCATTGCATTTCCCAGAACTGTTGCTAATATTACATAACTGCCATTGCACTTTTATCTGAATAATTTGCATGCCGCCCTTTCTCAAGCCTATGCTATCCTTGAAATGCAGCAGTTACTAATAACACAAAGCTTGTCTTTATCCCCTTATTCCAGATATTTTCCCTTCCTCTTGTAAGTCTCAGCTCTCTCCTTTAAACTCTCAGCCCCTCAAATTATCCAGGAGTTTCTTCCAAGGGAACAGATCTGTGCTGTAGGATAAAGGGGGGCTTGTACTGGGTAGTCAGCAGGACAAAACTCCAAAACTTCATTTGACAAGTTGGGGTGTACAATCAAGGAAAAATAATATAATTGAAAAGTACAGTCAAATAGATGAATAATCAAAAATAAACCAATAGTTAGGCACAAGGGTAACAAAGAGAAAATAGGTAGAACGCTTACCCGTGCAGAGGGCTCACAGTAAAGGACTCCAAAGGAGTGGATCTCTCAGAAGAGATCCTTCCTCCCTGGCAGTCAACACTTAAATGGGGCTGGAGAGGTGGAGCCTGGCTCCACCCCTTCCTGCAGCACAGGTGAATTGCTTTCACCTGTGCTCCCAGGGCTGACATACTGCTTGCCTCAGATAACTAATCAAAGGTTCAGGCTGTGATTCAGCAGCTCCCATACATGGGGATAGCAGAGTGACAGCACAGATGAGTTTGCCTAAAATCCTTGCTTTGACTGCTGTAATCAGAGCTTCCTGCGAGCAATTTCCAGTTATTTATTCCCACGCCATCCAGGGCAGAACTATAAGCTGATCTGGGCTGTCAACTGCAGCAGCAGTTTTCATCAGGTCATATATCCAAACAATTTAATGTCATATGAATTTCCAATAATCATCAGTTCCCACTTTTTTGAAGTTCAAATATAGATGTGCCAATGAAAGAAATACCCTCAACAGAGAAGTTACTTGGCCAGAGTATCAAATGCCCTCCAACATAAGAGGGTCAGTGATGCTCGTCTCTGCAACAACACAGAAAGAACTCCAGCCTGGAAGATTTAGGCACACATCACTAGTTTTTCATGTTGCAAGTGGACTGCGTTTCCAGGCACATACAAGAAGTATTCTTTCAGCCAAAAAAATGCTATTCATCTATATATTGTTTGTAAGCTCAGTCATTGTAGTGAATAGTTCAGAAAAGGCAACTTTACAAAATTACCTAAAAAAGGACCAGCTCTAAGGTTCTAATTTCTCACTTCACAAGGTGCTAGAGCATCTGTACAGGGTTTCCAGGGTGTAAGACGCTATCACTACATCTGGTTTTTGAGAGCTTCTCACTCAAATGCTCTTGCACCCCTTCATTTAGCATTATAGTTTCAGAGATGGAGACTGACCGGCTCAAAGATATGTTTGTAATTAGTTCTCTGAACATCATACTAATCTCTCTGCTAGCCAGTTCTCTTGTGGCTAACACACATCAACTAGTACTGACTTGAGAGAAAGCAGAAAGTTGGCCAGAAAGAGTTCATTTTCTCCTCCAGGCTATCCAATGACTCCTTCTGGTAATGGCAAACTGAAGAGCCAGCACAGCAGGGTGCTGAGCAGCAACTAATACCAGCATCAGCTGAGCTTTGAGTAAAAAAAGAAAAAAAGAAAAAAAAAATTCACCTCACGAACACAACCTGCATGTCTAAAATCATACTAGTGCTCAAATATTTTTGTGGCACCAAGACCTGAGCTCTTGGCATTTACAGGATTATGCTCAAGCCACACAAGAGCTAAATAACTTTATTTATTAATTGAATATATTCTCAAAAGGGACTCAAGAAAGCCTCTGCTACAATGACTTTTGCTTATACCCAGTTGCCAGAGTACGACAGCTGGAAAGTTGAGAGCAGACTGCATCCATGACTGACAAAAGCTGTAATTTAATAAGCACTTGTGGGGCAGTTTTCACAGCTTAGTACACCAACAGACGTGTTCTAGCAAGTCTGGCCTCGGCACTTTCAGTCTGCCCTGTCCCCAGACACCTGCCCTGGTTGGGATAATAATACTCCAGTGCCACCTATTACACCTGCTTAGGGTGCTGATGGAAATGCAGACACAAATCCTCTTTTATCAACTCTTTCCAGCCAGCTACCACTGGCATAGAGGTGGGGGGAAGTTCATGTGTAGGAGAAGTATTTGGTATTGCATGAGCTCTTAAGTGAGCTGCTGATGTCCAGGAGCTGGACTCCATCATCCTTGTGGGTTCCTTCTAACTTAGGATATTCAATGATTCATTCTGTTTGTTTTGTTCTTCCCCCCCTCTTCTTATCTGCGCAAAGACAATTTATTCAACTTTGACAAAAATTTTAAAGAGCTAGGTTGCCAGATAAGAAACAATGTTGACTGCTCCCCAGCCACTGCTTCCTTTGTCAAGTAGGTTGTATGCCTAGACCAGTGTCTGTATTACCATCAATCCCTCAAGAAAGGGGACAAGCATAAGTCCCTCAGAAAGGACAAAAGCCCTGACAACTGAGAGTTGAACATACTCTTCTTGTCAAAACATGTATTTTTGGAGAAGTCTTTCCATAACTGAAATAACTGCTACTCAGCCACATTAAGCATTGTGTAGATAATCCTCTTAAGAGGTATGGATGCAGAACATTCAAGATTGTAGCTAGCTCCTCATGCAGAGAGCCAAAAGGATATTATATTATTTACAACACCAACATATATTTTACGTTTAAAGGTTTACAAGCCTTTAATTTCCCTTTCCTTCTAATAGATGTAAACCCAACTCAACTCCACAAACACTGGTTTGCAGAGTTTCACTGGTCATCTTTCTAAAATAAACAAATAAAAAGGCATTAAGTAAAAATGTAGAGCACTACCGGAAAAACTGCGTAAATACATCAACAAGTTGCAGAAAAACACTATCCCTTCATAAATAAATAAATTGGATGTTGGCCTCCTACTTTACAGGGAAGAATGAAAAGCTTAACTTACTAGTTGCACTGGACACTGAACTACACCTGACTTGTCATGAGTAAGTTGTACATTAGGAAAAAAATTATTAGTAACAGACATATTACAGATCTCATTTGTAGATTCAGCCATACTGTCTGGAGAAGAGATTGCTTACACAGAAAAGCTATTTCTTCTTTCTAAAGTTTCTAAATGAAAACATTTCACAGCTGGAGTTTCTAGCAAAGTAAAACTTTTTTAATAACAGAAATACATTTGTATTTATGTCTGCAGCCTTCACATTGTTTTGTCTTTATCCTATTGCTCTCCTTTATATATATATTTAAAAAAAAAAAAAAGCTGTTGCTACCAATACAATACCACACTTAACAGAGGCACTTGGATCACTTCCTGCCCAGATTCAACAAATGTTAGGGATACATACAGGTGATCCCATTAGTTAAATACAGAAACTTTGGCAGGGAATTTTAGTCTTCTGAAACTGATACAGCCAACACTAACTAAGAGCCTTTAAAATAACCATGAAATAACACAAAATAAATTTACGTTGTCTTCCCATTCTAAGTACTTGACATTGTTCAACCACTTGGTAGAGAAAGAACGAAATGTCACATTAGGTCATTCCTTAATATAGACCAGGATAAGCCAAACTTCTTTCATGTCCAGTTAACAGGCAAATCATTTGACCTTTCCAACAGGACTACTGAAGACCTGGCAAGATGTGCTTTTTAGTCTATGGAACTTCACACAAGGCATTGCATTTCATTTCAGGGCTTTGTTACAGACAGAGCTGACAGCAGTCACTACAGCTCCCACTTTTTAATACTTTCAGCAATGAGATATCATTTACTCTTGCTTTTACTTCTGCTAAACTGTTTAAGCAGAACTTTCTAAGGTACAATTTTAATTCTGAATGAGACAAACTGTAATAATAATATTCTATAGTGAAAAAATATGGATTATTCTACTGGGAAATTTCTGGCAACTTTAATGGAAAAACAGAAACCATTCTCTTATGGAATGCGTAGCACCTTTGTATTTTGAGTGGGAATGCAATGCTTGTTGAATTACAAAGCTTGAAAGGGAAGAAAGGTAGGCAGAACAGTCGTCCAAGTGTCACAGATAATCATCAGCTTCACTCCAACTTTTCTAGATGATAAAACTCCGAAGACCATTATTTTCACTATTAATTAAAAATAAGGCACTAACAGCAGAAGTTTCTGTGCTCCATGTCTACTGGCCTTACTTTACACCAAAACTACTGAGTGTACTACCTTGGTGCAGCGCTTTCTCATCTGCTTTGAAGATAACTGAAGAGATGTGTCATGATATGGTCTTCATCTTAGAATGTGCTATTTCTCCCCTCCACAGTACTTCCCTGCTTAGATTAACATACATAAGAGACTGTGTGCTGGGATTGCATTGGTGTCTCTGAGTGACAGATGATAAAGAGCTACCTTGTGAGGACCCCATCCCACTTATCTGACAGCACTGAAAGGTGAGTGACTGATGAAGCAGAGACATGGAAAAACAGAGTAAGAATATCCCTTGTGCCAAGTAAAGCAAATCATTTAAATTAGATTTGTGACATAAAGAGTGATCATGAATACTCAGCTAGAAACCATAAGGTCTGTGCAGCATGCAGCTGGCTGGTGCCTATACCTCCTCATACCTCAACCAAACCTAAAGGCATAAATATTTGTTCTCTCTCCCTCTTTTTTCTGAGCTTCATTCCCTCACATATCTAGTTTTAAGTAGGTTGTTGGAAAGGCCACTGTTCAGTACAAACACAGACAGTATCACACTCCAGCTGAAGAGGAGGGGACAATTTCCAAAACATGGTGTTACCAGCATGACCACACTAATGAAGAAAATAACTTCAGCAAGGGCACCTTGAAGTGAATGCAATGACAAACCTGATTTGTTAGGTTGTCTTGACCAAGAACTAGGATTGTAATCCTAATCTAGACAAGCGTAGTTTACAATCATCTACTCGTATATCCATGGTCAAAGCTTCTCAGCTTTTAAACCAGAAAAGCTTTTAAACTAGCAAAGTTTGTGACACCAGATCTTCTACCTAGCAGCTCCACCTTCAGCATCTGATAAGAGAACAACTAGATTATTATCAAGTTTTCTACACAAAGATATAAGGCCAGATGGTAACAGAAGCTACTGACACAGTCTTTCGCTGAGCTGCAAATGTTCACAACCTTTATCTTTCAGCTATGCCAATTTGTCTAAGAACACACAATAATTCACTCCACAAATTCAGCTTGTGGATCCCTTATAGTAAAGCACATTAAGCAAATATTTTAGTTACATTTTTCTTCTTTTAGTCACCTGAAGCCTTATGTCATTCACAAACTTGGGTAACACCAGCCCCAGGAGCCGTTTCCCTTTCCAATGCCTCTATTATTGGAACAGTCACCTATACTTCCATTTCTCATATTCAGATAATTCTCAATTCCATTTCCAACCCCTTCTTGATCACAGCCGGGAAGGATACAACCTACTTATATTTTGCACTGTTTCAGGCCCAGAATAGACAGTTTTCTCTCACACTTTCCCTTACATTGATAACATATGAAATCTATTCTTAAAATGTCAAAACAAATGCAAAAAATTAACAATGTTATCTGCTGGCTCCGTACCAAAACCAAACAAACAAATCTTTCACCACCACGTCTCTTCTCACAATGCCTTCTGATAGCCATCAGCCAATGAATAATGAGAAAAACAGTCACACTAAAAATAGCAGCTCAAAATGGTGGGGAAGTCGACAGAAGTTGTCAAGCCTCCAGGGTCAGATACTCACAAAGAAAATACTTCCCCCCCCCAGTTTTTATTTAATGAGTGACCTTACCTTTTAGCCTCCAGACAGCCTGCCAATTTTTTATCTATTCTGAGCTTCTCATTACAGTTTATTTTTTCCACTACATCTGTGTTTCAAAAGTAGACACTGTAAACAAACTTCAGTTTTTCCATCATAAAACGTTTCACTTATAATCCTCATACTGTAGCTATGACAGCCACTTATAAGTTAAAAAAAAGTTTCCAGCATCCTTAAATAAAAAAAAAAAAACACATTGACACATGAAGTCAGATATCCCTTAGCCACAAACTTGTAGGTTCCTTTTCTTCCCTGATATGACAGTTAAATTCACTTTTGGGGGAATTACATCAGTACAGGAACTATTTAGATTAGGTTTGCTTCCTACTAAGTCTGAGGAGGTTGTCTGCCAAATAAGGACAAGAACAGATGAGATGTAGACATGTTTCCCCTGCCTCTTACCCTACAGCCTCACTTCTACCTTTCCTTCTCCCTTCAGGGATGCTGTGTCTTGCTTTAAACTGCACAGCAAGGAAGGAAAACAAATGGTTTGAAAAAACAAACTTTTTTCCAACTTTCAACACAAAGTTTGAATAGTGCTGAAAAGGGAGGCAACCGGTAAATTCCAGCTGTACAAAGTGATCTGTCCTCCCGTTTTCAAGGGAAATTCTTTCAAGGACACTGCTCGCAGGCAGCTCTGCAAACCCTGAAGCACTACACCATGCTCTTAAGACCTTCAGAAAACCTACTAATTTCATGAGTGTTATTCTAAAAGTAATGCCTCCTATGTGCTCTTTGTATCCATTGTAGCTTCTATGGAAATAAATAGGAGACATTACTTTTGGAGTGACCTACATACATGTGAAGAAAGGAACATTGTTATTGTCCATATTCCACTTAGTCCCAAAAGTACACAAACAAGAATCCCCACAAACCTCACCTCTATTCCTTAAGGATTCAGTGTAGAGAGGAGGCAAACTCATAGCTCATTTGTCATTCTTAGTAAGCCATGTCTAAGCAGGATTAAACAAAATACAACCAAGTAATGCTTCTTGCTTTATTGATTGCTGAATGTTATCCGTTCTATAAACTCCCATAAAACAAAGCACGGAGCAACAGGAGCAGGAAGAGCGGGTAACTACTGGGACCTCTGCAGATTCCCCCTCAGCCCCCCACCCTGTGCCAGGAAAGATCCCTGCTGAGAACCACAGCTTGCATTCAGGCCAATCCAAAGCTCATTTCTGAGGAGAGAAGAAATTGAACAAGATAACTTTTTGAAAGTTCACTTAAACTAAAATAAGGCAAGTGAAGATTAAATACAACTTTTACATAGACTATAAAAAGAAGAAAGACCACTGATGGCTAACATTCATCCTTCTTGAATCTCAAAGGAAGACTGCATAAGTTGATAATTTTGGTTCTTACTAAGTTTTCAGTTTTTTAACTTCCTACTCTGATGCTACGCTTAAAAAAAAAAATTGCCGAATGCCTCAATACTGACAGTTTTCTTTAAAGTCCAGGATCTAGAAGTCATGCTATTATTCCTATTTTCAAAGTCATTGGTACATTCCAGCATTCATTGTTGCTAAGAAATTTTAGACCATAAAAGAAAAAGAAAGATGACAAAGATTTGAAACAAGATGATTTAAACAGATATTTTTTCCCCCCAAATCTCATCTTGGAAATATCAAGTTCATCATCCAAAATACTTTTGGATCTATCAACTTTCAGTATTTTCTTCTTAAAAATTTCCCCAATAAAATTAGAGATTAAAAAAAAAAGACAAATCCCATTTCATTACCAGACATTGACATCACCCATTATTTCTACTCATGAACTTCTCTTACAGTTCACAAAAAGTATCTTTAATGATCAGATATCCTCCATGAATTTTAAGATACAGACTGACTACTTATTCCTACACACACCTCTTACCCTACTTCCTAGCTTGAGACTCTTCCCAGAGATGTGCAACACTTTCTACAGCTCATGGTTTCATTGGACACCTATAAGAAATTTTACATTTTAAAATGACACATTGTCTAAAATAAGTCTACCAGAAAACCAGAGCAATGCAAGTTAAAGAAATGGAAAACATCTGAAGCCATGTTTTGTGGAAACCATCACCACTCAGGAACAACTCCCAGGAGCACAGCAATGCCAGCAGCTGCCAGTTAGGGCTTAGTAGCTTGCAGAAGCTTCCAGGACAGAGCATAAAGTTACCAGCACAATTATCACTGGCCAGGCCACCAGTTGTTCTAGTGTTTCTCTCCTGCTACACATACCTGCTTGAAAGACCATTTCCATAGTCCCCCACTGTAGTAGTTTATTTTATACAAAAAAAAAAAAAAAAAAAAAAAGATCATGCCAAACAAAGGGCTCAGCCAAATTCTAGTCAACCTAAGCTGGCATACCTGGGGTCCATTCAAGGCACTGTTTTGATTTAATTATCATTAAAATTATTTTCACAGATGTTAATGACAATCAAATAGTTTGCTTTCTAACATTAGGAAGACCAAGGGCCAAGCTTCTGCATAAACAAATATTATGCAAACACTGTACACATGCTCCATCCCCATGGATAACTTGCTAGACAGACATACGGATACCTGGGTAGGAAGGATGGAAAAAATGGGAATGAAGAGGAGGGCAATTGCTCTAGTGATGATCATCTGACACCAGCATGAAGAATTTCAGCATGCTCATGTGGGATGTAGATTGAGCTACTGATAATGCATGCATGTTCATTCTCCACTTCATCCCAAGGTGGGCTGCTTGTCTACCCATTCCCTGGGAGTGCCTCATGCTGACAAATTCATTATCATGAGCCTTTCACCAGCTACAACGTTGCCACAGAAACACATGGAAAAATACACTTGAAATGTGAATAAATGCAAAAATATGTGGCTATTTCTGAAGGGATTTCTGATAGTGGGGAAAAAAAAAGTCAATGGGTTCCATTTTTGTTCTCCCTACATGTAGGAACTCAGTTCCACACCTTTGCTTCAAGTGTAGTTCCATGTCAGATGTCATTTAATCAGACTGCCTCTCAGCTGCCATTTTTCACAAAGCAACAAAATGTAAGGGAATATCGGTGGAAAGGTTCGGCCTCTACTGCCATACCACCAGCATCCACCTCTGACATTGTGGGTCAACATAATAAAGTAGGAGGCATTGCCTTCAGAGCAACTCTCATAGACTACTATAGTATCACTTCAGTATTTCCTTGTTTCTGGCAGCAATTACTGTCATAAAACTGAGATAAGAATTGTTTACAGACTTTGCTACAAAATTTATGTCCCTATTTTGGTATGTTACAAACGTTTCAAGAACTCATTTAGAATGAATACCTAAACCTGTCAGTTCATTACAACATTAATGAATAATCCTCCAGTACCAAGGGCTACTCATTTCATTCTGCAGAAGGCAACTGTAGGACTACAATTGCCGAAACTGCTATGTTTACCAAGTTTATTCTAGTTATGTTTATTGAGCACTGAGGACTAACTAAATCACCCTCAAAGTAATACAAACATAATATCAACGCAAGGTCTAAAGAGATTAATATGTCCAAATGGACGTAACAGAAACATCACTAGGATTTATCCAGAACCTCAGATGTCCATAGATATTAGCCATAGCAAATCATTCAATTGGCAAGCTGAAAACAGAATAACACCATTTCAAATATTTTGATCAACTTTTTTTGGTCCAGCTGGTATTTAGCAGCTTGAAAATAAACTTTACATGGAAATCATTAAGAAATAATGAGGGTCTTAGATGCAATTATTACAATGTAGGTGAATACCTAAGAATGGAGATGCTTCCTCATGTCCTAAGAACCTACAAGCAACTGCTAACTAAAGCTTGAGATGGAGATGCTAAATAAGCAGCTGCCTGTGTAGTGGCCTGTGCTGATTCAGAGGTGATCAATTAATTTGCATTAAGTTGCATGACAACAAATTAATTTCACATAACCGCATGTATTAGAAAGATGGACAGATATTAAGCTTTTGCTTTCATAGGGAAAGTCAGACATTTCCTTCAATAGCTAGAAATAAAATCTGCATCCCAAAATAATTAGTTATTACTTGCTCTAGGTTTCTATTTTATTTTGCATTACAGCATTGGTCTTAAATGTTTTCCTTGCTCCTACAATCAATGTAAAACACCACAAGGAACAAGTGAGGACAGCATCTCAGTAATGTTAGTTTGCACATGTCATCTCCTGCAATTTCTACTTTCTTCAGCATGAGTTAACTGGACACAGCTTGCAGTCTCTCATTATATAAGTGCCACTTCAGAATTAAATACCTGGAAGCCTCACAGTACAGCAGCATGTGATGGCTTGAACCACTTGAATGGTTTATTGTTAGTAGAAGATGGAGATCTACGACCTCAGCCTGCCCTTCATTCCTGGTCCAAGGGCAAAGGTCAATTTTATTTATTATTTTTAAACTCATAGAGCAATTTACTCTCCAGTGAGGACTCTCTTGTGAGAGCAACACCTCTGCTCCACACCACTAGCACAAACCTACTACAACCACTCCCAACACACCACCTCCTGTTATGGGTCTATTTCTGACCTGTGGAATGGCACTGGATAGAGTTCCTTTGCAAGGAGCCACCTAGTTGAAGTCCAGTCATATACAAGTGCATACAGCTCCAAGAATTGCACACATTGACTCATGCTACTACCTACAAGGATATGCCCAACATGGTGTACACTATTAGCGTGAGGTGTGCAGCTGTATATGTAACAATTTTAAAGCACTAAAATAGATAAACTGATGGTTGTGATGTGGCAATAAGTCTACAGTGTACTAGTATTGGGGGGAAAAAAAGCAGCCAAAAAAAAAAAATCCAAAAAAAAGAACAGTAAAACACAAAACAAATTAGCTTTACCATGTAGAGGCAACTACCAGTCCCACTGAAATGGCATACCATTGCCAGCCAAATGACTTACTGAAAGCTTTCTTCAGGAAGCCTATGAAATGTTGTTCACATTATCAGTAATAAGACATTAGCTTTTTGGATAAACAGCACTCAAAAACAAAGTATTCTCTATGCTTCATAAACTGTACTTTATTTGAACTTAAATTCAAGGAGCCGAAACTAAACTAAAGCAGGAAATTAGCCCTCAGCAAAACAGATGGATCCATCCTCAGCATCAAGAGCACAAATTTAAGGAAAAAAAAAAAGTCCCCTTTGCCAAAGAACATAATTCTGCTGCCTCATTACTGTTGTGTTAAAATAATTTAATTAGTGGTTTTCAGATGCAGGAAGGCATTTATGCTTTGTCAGGAAAAGGGGTGGGAGTGAACGGTACAGGCTGTTCCAGCATACCAGGAACACAGCACCGAATTCTTCCAGCTACCAGACCAAAGCTGGACTGGCATACCAGGCTAAGTGCTTTTTTGATTGAAAAGTGTTGTTGTTGTTACACTAGAGCAGTGCAAAATCTGGATATTCTTAACTCCAAATAAAAAGAAATGACTCAGTCAGAGAGAGAGTTGAGGTCTAAAATGTGAATGGGGTACTGTGCTTTCCCTCTCTGTGCACGTTTAGAACCTTAAAACCACCTCAGAACACATTTTTCATTACTATCTGCTGACATGAGCACTGACACGTGTCATTAGGGAATCCCATAATTCAGGCTTTTAAACACAGATGTTTAGGCTGATTCCTTCCTGCTACTCCATACAAAAAGCACATTTAATTCATGCGATAAAATTCTCATCTAGACTAATTTCAATACATTCGTTTCCTCTGTAAAAACTTTCAGATGGGAAATATGCTTACCAGCCAGGTTGCACTGTGGCTCTCCAGGACAGCAGAGCCCCTTACAAAAAAAACGTGTGCTACTGTTGCTAAAATTGGCTGATCATTGTGTCTTCCTGCCTACAGCCCTGGGCTGCTCATCAGTACCACCTGCAAATACCTCATGGTGGCAACAGCCTATGCTTCTAAAAACTTTCCTTGCTACAGTAGTCCTTTGGCCATCACACTGGATTACATTCCCACTTCAAACATCTTATTGCTGCAGGAGTAACCGGATGCTGAACAAGAATCCAAGTTATAGCTTAGCTTGAAAATTCCCAGAATTTGGGAATAAACTGTAGTTCAGACCTTTTTGGTTTAGATATAATTTGTACGCAGGTATTTTCACAGCTCTCCATTTTACCCTAGCCATAAAAAAAATAATAATCCACAGGTGACTAAGATTAGCCAAGCCTAAATGAACTGGCAGGCTGCGAATCACTAGTTGAGATTAGCTAAAAATATTGCCATGATGCATAAACCCAAATAGAAACCTGCTCCATCTCCCGGGAATTCTGCAGTCCAACAGGTGTAAAAAATAATTAATCTTTGTCACTAAACTGCCTGAATATGCAGGAGGGGGAGACAGGCTGCTGGCAGAGAAGATGTCATTTATACATGAACGCTTCCACCCTGCAAAGAACAGTTTAAAGGTGCTGAAGTCCAGAGCCATAACTCTTCACCCAGTGATTTCAGTACTCACATAAATTCAATAGTACAAATTTAGTCCCTGTGTGATGTAAATGGAGTGTTTTAGTTGTCTGAAGAAGGCTTTGAAACTCAGCCCACATAGAAAGAAAACTCATTACCGAAAAAAAAAAAAAAAAAGCCATTTCAAAAGCTGGGAATTGGTAGATAGTGCCTGGGTACAAAGATCACATTTGTTTTGACTTAGTTCCTCAAATCCTTTCAGTATCAGTTAAGAGCACATAGTCTACAAAACACTCCCGTGAACATCAGTTAAGAGCACTTGCTGCATAAAAAAAACGCTCTTGAGAAAGCAGCATTTTCACCCAGGCACATATCCATGAATTACTGTTTATAATTCCCGTCTGTTAAGTGCAGCTTATTGCAAATAGTGGGATTTGAAAGAACAGACACCAAAAGATCCTCCAACTGTTAAGAGCTGCTGAATAAACAATGGGAACATGAGTGATTCTCCCCCACTGCCTCCCATGTGAACTGCACAGGCAGAAAATTGCCCATTTCCTGCCAGCCTCCTTCCTCACATAACAAGTTTCTGAGGGTGAGCAGGGAGGGGAATTCAAGGGTGCTTTCTGCCTGTTTTGTTGCACACATAAGAACACAGATTAGATTTTAGATGAAGATGTACAATTTCCTTGGAACCTTCAGACAACAAAGATATATTTTCCCAGATCCTCACACCAAGGGGTAAGTTGAGCCTGGCACCCACAGCTCAAGGCTTTATAGTCTGATGAAGGCTACAGGCTGACTGCAGCACGATGGACACCCACACACAAGCAGAGGGGAGAACACACTCACCCGAGAGATGGACAGGGGCATGTTGAAATCCTTGCCACCTTGAAGCCTGAAACCCCAAGGAGCTGGGCCAACCAAAGACACGCTGTAGTTGCTCATGGCGTTCAGTATTCAAGGATCCAAGCTAAGGACTTGATGCCTGCAGAAGAGGATTACACTTTTAAATTAAGGAAGATAAAAAAAAAGCACTGCCCACTGCTTCTCCATAGTATAAGGACAGCCAAAAATCTACACAAATACTGTCATTACTTACACTTTCATTGACATGTTTTGCTGTGCTAAATTGATTAGGAAGAAACACAGAAAGCTGATAACATGCTCTTCCTACTTTCAAGGTTTCTGGTGTTGAAGTACTTGCACCTCAAGAAAAGCACACAGTAAGAAGTATTTGTCATGCATATGATAGAATACTGTGGGAGGTGGGGGGGAACAAACCTCAATGCAGAGACAAGCATGAATGGATAGCATCCTTTAAATCCAAGTATGGAAGAAATTACCACCATTGGCACATTTGTCTCTGACAAAATGAATATCACACACTGCCATATCATCAGCTCAGAACTTGTTTCCCAACACATTATGGTTTGACAGTTTGACAGAATAACATCAAAATGTCACAACTTTGAAGTTAACCAGAAGAAAATAAAAACCCTGTGACTTCTAGTTTTACAGCATAACTTCACACTGATAGAACAATGCTTCAGACATAACAGATCTTAACACCAAGCCTCAAATGAAAACTGCAAATTAAATTAAAATACCGACAGCCACATCATAACAGTGAGGGGAAAAAAAAAAAAAAAAAAAAAGCAGAGCAAAACTCCAGCATCTCCCTCCCCTCCAAATCAACGCGAGCAACAAATTACCTTTAAAAGGCAACCTCTGCACTTAATTGCTGCCCAGAGCCAGAGATAAGGGCTTCAGTTTCACCTCAGATAAGTAACATTACAATGACATCTTAGGTAGTGGATCCCGACTATTTTGGTATGGTTGAAGTAAGGCAAAGAACACAGCAGAGCGGGGTGTAAGCCTACACCGCGGTACGGCCAGATTCCAGCTCCTGTGCTGACATTTAAGGTGGCACCACGGGCACACTGCAGCGAGTGGGCTGCACGCCCCAAACCCAGCCTGACCTCACGGTGCACTGCAGAGGGATTTTAGGTTTTGAGGCAGAAGGGTTTGCAAAGGCACCCAAGTCCAGTGGGCCGCCCGAGGTGCGGAAACCAGGATTCAGAGCTACCTTGGCAGTTCCCAGGGCAGCTCTAGCCCCAGCACTGGCTCAACATACCCCAAAATCCTCGGCATGGTAAATGCCTCCCCCCCCCCCCCTTCTTCCTGCTACTGGAGAGGGTGAGAAGAAGAAAAACCTCCAAGCAAGTCTGAGTTCTCAGGGGGTTTCTCGCCACTGAAGTGAGAAGTACAACTTTGCTAATTCCTTCTGAAAGGGGATTTTAATTAGTCACAGATTTCCTCCCTCATGAAAGGGAGAATTCTTTTCATTCCCTGTAAATGAAAGGCACCACGGCAACAGGTCACCATACAGTGGGGATGTCAAGAAAGCACACCGCGTACAGCGTGGTTCGCGGGCACCAGAAGAAGGCTTTACCTCTAAGAAGGACCCAAAGGGCTCATAATCAGGTTTCAAAAAAAAAAAAAAAAGTAACAACTAGTTGCAACAACAGATTCCGGAAAAGATTAAGTTTCTTTCGAAAAGGATGGTTCACCCCACCCCGTTTGAAGCAGCTACAAAGGGGGAGAAAGAAGCTGCCTGGTGAAATGCCTCGCGTGGCTCCCAGCACCGCTCCTCACTCCTTTCTCACCACTGCACCTCCAGCCTCCGAGACGGAGCAGGAAGGAGACGATCACTCGGAAACTCACTGCACTTCTCAAAGCATGAGAGCAACATCTAAGCCTCACAACCCCACTTCGTGCATGGGGCATTGAGCAATCACGGAGGAACTGCGTAACTTCCATCGGTTTTCACCAAACGCTCGCTGGGTCGGCTCCTGGAAGGGGGAATTTCAAAACCCCGGCAGAAACGCCCATCACCACGCGTGGGGACGCGGAACAGCGGGAACCCGAGGAGGAGGCACGTCTCGGGGCAGTGACAGCACCGAGCCGCCAGCTCCGCCGCAGCGCTCCGGAGCGAAGCTCCAGCCCTAAGGCAGCGACCTGAGTCCCGCATCCTGCAGCGAGCTCCCCGGGCAGCCTAGCTGCACCCCGACACGGAGTTAAATTACAACAAAATCAACTTATAGGTTACGAGAAGCAGAACGAAGTTCGAGCCTCACCTCGACCTTCTGGCTTCCCCGCTCCCCCTCCGCCCAGCCCCGCTCACTCACCCAGCCCGGCGCTGCGGGGCGCGGAGCGACGAAGACACCCGCTGCGCGTCTGCCAGGCAGCAGCTCCGTCCCTCGCTCTTGTTTTCACTTCCGTCTCTCGCCGCTCCTCCCCCGGCACAGCACGGCCCGGCACCGCGCGGTGAGGACGGGGCAGGGGCGGAGCGCGGTGCCCGCGGTCCGGAGGCTAGAAATGCTCTAACGCACCGCTCTCGAGAGGATCTGAATTTGACTGTTATTTTTTAGTCCCAATTCACTACTTTTTAACAGGGAAATGCTTTTTGGTTTTGCTTTTTTTTTTTAAGCTTTATTCAACTAAAGGTGCACCTGTGAAATCCAAAGGATAGTGATGAGAGCAGGGAAACTGAGTGTCTACACGTCGTCCCTCTATTCTCAGCCTGAAGGAAGGAGCTGCTGTGTAAACCGATGCAAAGGGGCAGCCCAAGCTTACAGCGCAGCCCAAGCAGGCTGCCACAGCTATCCTACAGGTAACTTCTACAAGAAGAGCAAAACCTCACTTTATTTACCAAGATCACCATGAGGACTGATGAGGATGTTTGCCTCCCCAGTCACATCAAAGTGGTGAACAGCAGCAAGGCAGAAGAGGCGTTTAAACTACAAAACAATGCATAAGAACAGATGGGTATGAGGTGATTGTGAGTAAACATAACTTAGCCAGCAAGGGAGGCTTGTGCAGTAGTGGGCAGGACTGCTGGCTGGGCAGTGTGCTGCTATGCTCTGCTGACCTGTGGCAACACTGGGGTCTGGCAGCTGGGAGAAGCAGTGTGGAGAGCAGTGGCACTGCCTTAGAGGTTTAGCTGTGTCACAGCCGGGTGAGGCCTGGAGTTCCCTTATCTACTTCACGTTCATTAGAAGTGATCTCAAGTAAAAGTGGTTGTGAAAGAAACACACCTCATTAGCAGTGCACGCAGCACTGCGATCGTGATAATTTCAACTTGGTCTTCAAGCATGGATTTGCTATGGAGGAAAAGTGCAAAAGCAAGCCTTAAGTCCTTTGCTAGATCCACCGCAAATACAACACAGTCCTTTATCATCATCCTGCCTAGTCCTTCTGTCCCTGCTTGGGAACAGAGTAACACTGTCTCTTGTCTTCCTAGTCCCAGCTGTGTGAGCTTTAATGGAGCTGTTTAATGTCACCCCCCGAACTGTCCCTTTTCTTGGCTGTGCTGACTGAACGGAGCAAATCTCACATCATGCCTCAGCAATAAAAGCATTCAAGACCCCGCCAATTTAGCAGAACCACTCTTCTGGAAATCCATCTTCCTCACCCTGCTCTTTTCCTATTAAGTGTCTCTAATCAGGCAAAACTGAAAAGTTTCCATTACACACACAGACTCTCACATGTTTTAATTCACAGAGGTAAAAATTCCCCATCCCAGGGATTCTTCATGATGTCACAAGGGCCTTAGGTAATTCTCACAGTGTCATATTTATCAGAGGATAAAGAGCCCCAGGACCCCACAGCTCAGCAGAGCCCATATGACACCCCCAAGGCCAGTGTGGCCCTGTGCCATCTTGCTGAGGTGCAGCCTGCCACCACTCACTGAGCCTGGGCTATCAACTAGGTGTATTCAAGAAAAACATCCCTTTCCACTTCTCCCGAAGCCACCAGCTTTTCTTGACAGATGAATTTTTTGCTCAGCCAGTTGAATATTTAATCTCAGGACTAATCCTCCAGGACTGAAGGGGACAGACCAGTAGGCATCCCCAGTACCACTGTGCACAGCCAGGCCATGCCAAAGCCCACACTGCTCCCAGCTGTCAGCCTGTCATCCCCCTGCTTTGTGACAAATGAGCCCCAGAGACAGTTTGAGAGTTCACCATCCCTGGTCACTTCTCAAACGTTCTTCTTCTTGAGAAAGCTTTTCATTAGGGCTGAATAGTGAAAAGAGAGATAGTGAGTAGAGGACAAACCTTGGCAGGAGGCAGAACTATGGCGTGCCTGTTCTTCCTTCTACTGCTGGATTTCAGACAGAACTCGCATTTTTTTCATCGGGACAAAGAAGGAAGAAGTCCAGAATTTAATTAAATGCAATAGACAGCTAACCACACAAATGCAGCCCTATCACAAAATTACTAAGGTACTTAAGCCTCATTTAAATGCTAATGAAATGCCTCAGGTGTCAGTAACACAGAACTTGATGGAGAGTATCACCTGCAAACTTGAAGTTTGCTCACAAAAAGTTACTCACAAAAAAAAAAAAAAAAAAAAAAGTCGTAAATTATGGACAGATTAACAGTGCACGATGAAAAAATCCTCAGGTAACAGCAGTTAATCTAATATTCTCTTTCTGTGTACTGAGACACAGACCTGAAATGCTTACATTACTACTTGTGCTTTTACTTTTCTTTTGAGAAGCTAAGGATGCCAGCAGCTTTAGGACAGGGCAAGCTTTTATGCCTGAGTCATGCTGAATCTTAAACTACCTTCAACTTGTATCACAGAAGCACGTACACATTTCTTCTTTCTCTCTCTTTTTTTTTCTTTCTTTGTTTCTTTGTTTCTTTTTTTTCTTTTTTTTCTTTCTTTCTTTTTTCCCATTCCTCATTTGGAAAGATACCCAGCACTGAATTGTATCCTATCTCATACATTCTATCAAGCACCGTATCTCCAGTTAGCTTGAAGCCTTCTTCGGGTGGGAACCAGTGCTGTACAGCTGATGCAATTTACTTCAAGTCAGCTTTGTTGGGGAAAAAATAAATTAATTAAAAAAAAAAAAACCATAGTCAAGTTTACCTTAGATCTCCTCTCATTTCTCTCATTTTTAATTTGCTCTTCTCAGAGCCCTGCTCTTCCTCCAGGTGTGCTATCTCCTCTCACTCCTTGTCAGCTTGTTTTTCCACTGGTGCATATTCCAACTTCAATTTATATAGCTGTTTCACTTACAGTGGTGTGGGGTAGTCCAGCTTTTAAGGCTGAGGCTTTCATTAGATCAAAACATTAACATCTTAGAGTGTAAGTGGTTTTTTAAGTGGATTTCTGGTCTTTTTGTATCCTGATTTTTTTCTTTATTTTAGCTTACCAACACATGGATTTTTTCTTCTATAGCTTTTTTTTTTTTTTAAATGTAATTGTTACTAATAAAATAAGTCTTTTTTATTATGTCCCCCTAAAGTTACATAAACCATGTAAACAAAGGGAATAAGTGCTTGTTACTACTGGACTTCTTTGTACTAACTGAGCAGACACAATTGAATCTTGAGCTACTTCAATCTTCTTCATTCCCTCTGTCTGAGATAAAGGAAGGACCACCTATGTGCAGGCCACAGCCCACGCTGCAGGTTCAGCGTTTCTTCCATGCCAGCCTGAATCAGTGCAACACCAACCCAATATTTTCAAGTCAGGGAAAAAGAGTGGCCTTTTGAAGAATTTTAGTTACCGCCTTATCATGTTTAACATGGATTGTTTTGGGGGCTATATGAAATCTATACAAAGCGTCCCAGCACTTTGCAGCCTGGACAGCTTCATGCTCAGCCCCGCTGTGAAGCATTAGCTGCCGTTTGCAGCTGGCGACCAGAGGTAATAAACATTTATACGTGCTAGGAATCAGATGTCAGACAAAGAATTGGAACCAGTTTTTCCAAATTCCTGCACAGCTTCTGACTACTGTATTACCCTCCCCTGAGCTGACATATCACTTAAACCACACTGATGAATGGAAAAACCTCGTCGTTCATATTTCCCATTCTTAACAGAGCCCAGCTTGTTACAGGAGTAGCTGCTTCAATCATTCACCCTATTTACTCTTTAAATCTATTTTTCCTCAACAACAGGAAAGTGTTTGCACAGGAATCTCTGACTTGGCGTGGTCTAATTGCCATCCATCAGCTGTGCAGGAAGGGCTTGCTGAGTGAAGCATTGAAGCTGGGTTTGACATATACCACCATCACCAATTATGTAGGGCTTGGCATGTAAACATCCAAACCCTCAGAGTGATCCTTGCAGTTGTTTATATTAATTAATGCCATGGGAGAAGAGGTGCAGCTAAGCCTATAATCTCTTGTTGTAAGGTATTGCAAGGGAGGGGACGGGTACAAGCCAGAGCATGATGAGCACTTTGCCTGGCAGATGAGGTGCAGCCCAGCGTAGCTCCACCATGACACCACTCCTGCATTCTTCCCACCAGTACTTCTAACTCAGTCACACAGTTCCATGCAGCCTTTTCCCAAGAGCCATTTGCAGTTCAACCTGAGGCACTCAGGTGATGCCCTATGGGGCTTGGCCACTGTGTTCCTGTGTCACCTTCAGTACGTCAGTTCACTGCACCCAACACTCCGTGGGGTTTTTGCACACTGATACAAAAATTAGGGTAGTGTAAACTGGTGAAACAGCATCAACAGGCATAGCAATGCACTTACAAACATTTGAAATTAAAGAAGAAAGAAAAAAAAAAAACAGTTTGCCTATTTCACTGACTGAACAGACCTGGATTTTATAACAATTTAGGTAAATCCATACAAAGAAACAGCATTTAGAAAAGCCTCTCTAGGCCTTTGCAGCAGCCTTTAAACTTATGTTTATCTGAGAAAAAAAAAAAAAAAAGAAAGAAAAAGGGAAAAAAAAAAAAAGATTTGTCTATGAGAGCAGCAGCAAGATTTGGGAACATGTCAAGGAGACCTTATTTTAGCTGCTGCCTACAAAATAAATAAATAAATAAAAATAAAAAGTATTAAAGCAACTAATAGCTATTCCCACAGTAAATAAAAGACGTCTAATCTTTACTGACAAGGGGAATGGAGAGAAAAAGAAACAGGAAAGTTAATATTTATACTTTTTAAGAACTGGTACCAAATTTGCACACACCAGCACATATTTATATACCAGCACAAAAGTGATTTATAGCCCTCTTGTGGCTTGTGAAAACTCTGGTTACTTGTTAGTTTTGCAAGGTTAGCTGCCACACAGATCTGTGTGTCAGAGGCAGAAAAATGAAACCTGTGCCGTGCCAATATTTTTGTTGAAACGTTGTGTGTAAATCAGAAATAACATAAGTGACCAAATGACAACAAGCACCTCAGAGAATCCTGCATCTCCAGCTGCCCATCAGAAGCTGTCACCTCCCTGTACACAACCTGGATAGACACAGGAATCAGACATAAAACATCACCAAGCCTCTGTCTCTCCTTTCTGAGGCGCTATAGAGTTTCTTCCCAGCTGAATTTACATTTTAAGTGTTGTACTTTTTTTTTCCCCTCAGCTGTTCCCATCAGAAGACCACCCTTGCCTCTGTTTGTCTGAATGGCCAGTAACTTGCATCTTATTTCCAGACTATGTTTAGTCACAGACAAATTTAAATAGCTCCTCTCCCTCCCCACGGTTTCACTCCCGTGTATTTTTAGATGGAAATTGTATCCCCTGTCAACCTTCCATTTTCCTAGACTAAGCAGTGGTGCTTGCCTCGCCTCTGTTTGCAAGGAAAGATTGTGGCACTCCTGGCCATCTCAGTAGCCTTTCTTTACACCTGTTCAGATTTGTATTCTCCCTGAACATGAGACATGGCACCCTGGGGACACCTCACTGATGTAGCCTTCTGCAAGGGAATTAGTATCTCAACTGGAAACATTTTGTTCACTGTATCCAGGGATGATATTTCCCTGTTCTCTGAAGAAAATCATCCCAGTGCTACACAGGTACCATGGAGTCACCCATTCATGTTACTCCTACTTTTCTCTCATTTTCAGCTTTAGGCATATAGGTTTATGAAATTAATCCCTTTTGATTTCTTTTCCTACCATATGATTGATTCTTACCATACTTGTGTCTCGAAGCCTTTTTTCTTATGTTTATTATGGCAGCCCTTCAAAGTACAGATTCTTAACAGAGATGTCAAAGGGCAGTGCTGTATGTTGACTGTTTATATCAATTTCTTTTTGAAAGGAGCCATTTGTATTCACTAAAGACTTCAGCAAATTCCCCATGAAAGTTGTAGAATTTCACTAAAGTAAATTAATTGCAGAAATGAAATATATAATGTATGTATTACATTTGTAAAGAAAATGTAAAAATATAACAAGAAAAAAAGTGCATGAAATTGTTGAGTGTTCAATGATGAATTGTTTCAGTCTCAAATTGACTACTAAAACATGCTTGAAAAAAATCCCAGTAGAAAGAACACGACTTCTTACTCTATTTAATTATTTTAGGTGATTTAAGACTGACCTACCAATTAAATATATTTTGCTTTTTCATGTGTTTTCATATCTATGCAAGTTTTTGCAACTGGACTGTAACTGAACAACTTATTGAAGAGTAGATGTTTACCTCTTTACTTCACAGATCTCTGAAAGGGAGGGGAAAACACTGCATAACCTGAAATGAGCTATTGATACAGTAGCTGAAGTTCCTAAAACTCTCCCTCCATATTAACCTAAAGGAGGCATATATCTGTTAACTTTATTTTACTTTTTGTAAACTGCTCTAGTCTTGGCCCAGGCTTCTGTAATTTGTTTTGTCTGCCATTTAAAGTAAAAATAGGTAGTTGCCCAGTCTGATCTGATGCAGGGATTTCTGCTGTGATATGAAGAGGGACAAAGAAGGGAGGGGGAATAAATGAACTTGCGGTGATGAAGGTAAAGGCATTAAAATAAAATTTTAATCTTTTAGATTAAAATTGCAAAATGATGTAACTGATAAATCTTTCTGAAACCTTGCTCTTGCTGATGTTTTGTTACCTTAATGGTGGATTTTCAGTTAGATTTAGGCCAGATTTTAAAATTTGATTTTCAAATTAGGATGGTTCAGTCTCAGGGTTATTTTGAAGCATACTAGAAATAATTCCCAAAGCATAATTCCCACTCATCTTAGTATTTAGCATTTTTTATTTGTTTGTTTGATGGTGATTTGAAGAAGTAAATATAAAATATATTTTAGTAATGTATTTTTAGAGATATAGCTGTTGAGTTGTTGTATGATGTGATTATTTCTTGCCTGCAGAACTGTAATAGCCTTTAGATGTTGTGAATAGTTATGGACGTAGCATTAGAGACCAGAAAGCATGTTGCAAGGCTGCTCTGTTTTAACAAGAGACCTTCTGCAAATGAAACACAACAGTGAAAAGATGCAAGTAGGCTTATGAGACATGAAAAGAAACCCCCATGCAAGGCTGAATCGTCTCACTTCAGGAGTAGATTGGGATGTAACAGGCAGATGTCAAGGTACTCCCCTCCATCCTCCTTATTTTCCAACTTCCTAGTATACATCAATAAAAGACAGGTTGCTGAACTTATCTCTACCCAAGGACGAGCTTGGAAATAATGGCCAAGTGCTGAGTGAGCGAATGTTAGGGTTTTGGTACCTATAAATTACTTGTAATAGGCATTCTCCCGCTGAGCACGCGTTAAGAAGAAAGTTCGCCTAGAGGGCGAGGGAGGAAGGCGGTGGGCAATGGAAAAGGCTGGGGCTGGGCTGGGCTGTCATGGCGCTAAAAGTACGCCAGGCGGCAGCAGAGACCAGGGAGTAGGAGATTGGACCGCTCCTCAATCACTGCCCGAGATAGGCGCGTGTACGTTAGTTAGGGTAAGTGATGAATGTGTACAACCTGTGGAAATCTAATGGACTCTGAATCACGTCATCTCACGGCGGAAATATCCCCAGCGCTGCTAATAATGCCTGACTTAACGGTAGCCAAAGTTCGCAGTTCAGTTCCTCGGCTTCGTTTCTTCAGTTCAAAGAGACGTGACTACAATGGTGGCTGGTAGCCGACGTCAGCTGCTTCGGAGCCCTCCCGGCCACAGCTGCAGTGACACAGCCGAGCCGCGCCTCGGTTCCGGCAGGTTCCTTTGCCAGGGGAATCCCGAGAACGCGGAGCGGAGCGGCCCGGCAGCTCTCGCGAGAGCCGGGCAACGGAGCAGCTGCTACGCCTTGTGCCTTAGGACAGCCTGCGGGCGGGCAGCGGTGCGGCAGGGGCATCGCGGGGGGTCGGTGTGTGCGCACGGCGGCAGCCGGTGCTCGTGCGGCGGGACGCCGAAGCTCTGTCCTTCGCCATCCGGGAGACTGGCTTACCTGCTGGCAGTCTCCGAGACCTCCGGTTTATCACGGTCTCCACCAGGCGGTGAGCTCGCCCTGGAACACTGCGGCGACCCGAACGGCGGGTCTGCGCAAGGAAGCGGCTGTTCGGGTCCCCGGTTGCGGAGGTGTGAGCAGCTGGGGGATCTGCTCAGCGTGGTGGCAGAGCTCAAGGAGGAGGTGGAGAAGTTAAGGACCATCAGGGAGTGGGAGCGAGAGGCTGACTGGTGGAGTAACTCCCTGGTATACTAGAGAGGAAGGGGCAAAGGAGACAGCCCCAGAAAGCGATGCACCCCCTGCGGCTGTCGCTGTCAGTCAGAGGATGTGGACCTGAGAGATGGGGAGAGTTGGAAGATGGTCCTGGCTTGGTGTCATGGGCAAGCCCCTCCCATCTACCTCGCTTCCCAAAGTAACAGGTTTGAGGTACTGGATGGTGACGGGGAGGTGAGCGAGGACAGGAGGGAAGCTTTGCCTAAGATGCTGCCCAGGGTGAGGTGGTCAGCTCTGTGTGTGGAGACTGCCTCTGCCAGGAAAGACAGCAAGGTTACTGATGTAGGCTATTCCCTTCTCTGGGGAATGGAGAGCACCATATGCAGATCAGAACTGACCCATAGGAAAGCTTGCTGCCTCCCTGGGGCCTGGCTCAAGGACGTAACCAGAAAACTCCCAAATCTGGTTCATCCTCTGATTACTACTCATTACTGAGCTCAGTAAGGCAGCGATGAAGTTGTTCAGAGAAGCCTGTGAACTAGAAGAAGAGATTTCAGGGCTTTAGAGTGGTTGGCTGAGGGAGCTGGAGTACAAGTGATATTTTCTTGTATCCTTTATGGGTGGTGGGGGATACAGAGTGGGATAGGAAAACCCAGGTAATAAATAAGTGGCTTATGCTGCCACTTTGGAATCTTCAACTGTGCCTAGGCTGTCGTGACCATGCCTAGGTGTGTTTGAGCTTATGATCTTGAGGAACGTGGGCCTGGCAAAGGGTGGGGTCAGGACCCCTGAACTTTGGGAAAATTAACTTTATGCTGTTTAAGGAATTGTTGGATGAAATCTGCTGGGAAGCTGTCCTTAGAGGCAAAGGAGTGGAGGAAAGCTGGCTACTCTTTAAGGATGCCTTTCTGAGAGCACAAGTGCTCTCCATCTCTCTGAATAAGAAAGCAGGCAGGGAAGGAAGGAAAACAAACTAGCTTGGTAAGGACCTGCTGGTTAGACTGAGGGAAAAAGAGGGATAGTACCAGCTGTGAAAATAAGGATGTGTCTCCTGGGGGAAACGCAGGGATGCTGTCTGGACTTGCAGAGGGAGGATTAGGAAAGCCAAGGCACAGATGGAACCAAACTTGGCAAGGATATTAAAGACAACAAGAAGGGATTCTACAGATACATTGGCCAGAATAGGCAGGCCAAAAGAGAGCATATCTCCTTTGGTACATGAGAAAGGAGAACTGGCTACAACAGATATGGAGAAGGCTGAATTACTAAGTAAATTTTTGCCTCGGTCTTTACTAGCAGCCAGGATTCTTGTATTTCTCATGTTCCTGAAACTCACATCCCTGAGCCTTTAGGTGGGAACTGTGTGAGTAAATCATCCTTCCGTGTAAGGGCAGATCATGCCTGAGACCATTTCATGAGACTGAATGTATACAAGTCTGTGGGACCAGATGGCATGCATCCCAGGGTCCTAAAGGAGCTGGCTGATGTGATTGCTGAGCTGCTCTCCATTGTATGTGAGAAGTCATGGCTGTTGGGCTATTTCCCTGGGGACAGGGAAAAAAGGAAATATCCCATTTACAAGAAATAGAGGAAAGAAAACCCAGGGAACTACAAGATGGTGAGCCTCACCTCCATGCCTGGGAAGATCATGGAACAGATCCTCCTAGAAGCCATGTTAAGGCACAGGAGGGATGAGCGGGTGACCCAAGACAGACAGTGTGACTTTACCAAGCGAATGTCATGCCTCACCAATCTGGTGGCTATCTCTGACAGAGTGATGATGTTGGTGGACAAAGAGAAGACAACCAAAGTCATCTACCTGGACTTGCACAAGGCCTTTGACATGGTCCCCCACCACATTGTTATCTCCAAATTGGACAGATAGAGATTTCAGGGTTGGACTATTTGGCTGATAAGAAATTGATTGGAAGACTGTAGACAGAGGGTTGTGATGAATGGCGCTATGTCCAAGTGGAAGTTGGTGACGAGCAGTGTCCCCCAGGGGTCTGTCTTGGGACTGGTGCTCTTCACCATTTTTATCAATGACATCGATGATAGGCTTGAGAGTACCCTCAGCAGATTTGCTGAGGACACCAGGCTGAGGGTGCGGTTGACTTGTTAGAAGGAAGGGATGCCATCCAGAGAGTCCTCAACAAACTCAAAAGGTGGGCCCATGTGAACCTAATGAGGTTTGACATAGCAAAATGCAGGGTTTTGCAGTTGGGTCGGAGTAATCCCAGATGTGTATACAGACTGGGAGAAGAACTCTCTGAGAGTAGCCCTGTAGAGAAGGACCTGGGGGTCCCAGTGGATAAAAAAAATGAATGTGAGCCAGTAGTGTGCAGCTCATAAAGGCCAGTGATCTCCATCAAAAGAGGGGTGGCCAGCAGGAACAGGGAGGTGATTGTCCCTTTCTACACTGCTCTCGTTAGGCCCCATCTGGAGTACTTTATCCAGGTCTGGGACTTCCAATATAGGGAAGATGTAGAAGCATTGGAGAGGGTCCAGAGGAGGGCCACAAAGATGATCAGACAGCTGGAGTGCCTACCCTGCAAAGAACAGCTGAGTGAAATGGCCTTGTCCAGCCTGGAGAAGACTGTGAGGAGACCTCATTGCAGCCTTCCAGTATTTAAAAGGGATTTATAAACAGGAGGAGAATCAACTTTTTACTAGGGTAAACAGTGATAGAACAAGGGGGAATGGTTTTAAGCTCAAGGAGGGAAGGTTTAGACTGGATGCTGGGGGAGTTCTTTACAGAGAGAATGATGAGGTGGTGGAACAGGCTGCCCAGAGAGGTTGTGGTTGTTCTGTCCCTGAAGGTCCCTTTTATTTCTGTGCCTTCTGCTATTATATATTAGCAGATCCTCCCTCTCTGTAGTTTAAGACCTTTCTACCCTGCCATTTTGTTACACTTTCCATTGTGTTAAACTATGGTTTGCAAATACTTCAAAGGCTACACTGGTTAAATTGTTCAAGTATTATTCTGTAGGTTCGCACCAAGTCATTGTTCGGGGAAAATATAAATTGTGTTTTTAACTAAATGTGTTTAAGTTGCCTAAAGATTACTTGAGAAAAAAAATCCATTTAGTAAATTATCATGTAATAAATGTGTGTGAGGCAATGCTGAATGTTGCTTCTACATCAGGATTTCAGTGCTTATGTGCTTGTTCATAGATGACTTAGCAGTAAAGCAGGCTATTTGCTGCAGAGCAGACTATCTTAAAAATTATTGTAATTGCAAAGATGACAAGAACATATTTCAATTTAAATGCACCATCATATCTGCTTCTGATTTCTGTATGTAATCACTTCTGCAGAATCACAAAGCTAAATTTCCAGCTGCAACTGGGTAATATAAAGGCTTTTGGACCCATGTAATTCTGAGACTGTAATGTGTTTTTTTGGTACAATGGTTTTGAGAATTGTACGTGTATTGAGGGGAAGGTGACTACAGTGATTTACTGATACATCTTTATCTGCCTTTTTTATCTGCCTAGAATAAAAAACAGCAGCCTTTAAATAAATTGAAGTTTTAGTTAAATTCATGTTATGTTTATAGTGAAATGCAGGAGTCTGAAAGGTTACTATGACTACTACAAGTAACTAGAATTAGAAGTCTCTTAATAGTACCTTCTATTTGCTTGCAAGCTTCTGGTGATTTGTTTTCACAAGAAGTCCAAAGGTTAAGTGTAACAAGTGAATTCTCACATGATTAGTACTGCATACAAGAGATTATTACAAAAGTATTGAAAATACAAATAACCCCATTGTAAGATTTTTAAATTTCTTGCTCTGGTCCTCTACTCTTGATTATTGATGTCCACTTGCAGGGTCTTTGTTTCTTTTCTTTACAACTTTGACTACTAGAAAATTAAGTACTTATTTATTGTGTATCGATCATCTTCTGCAAAGCATTTTTCTCTGCGCTTTGAATCTGAATGCACTGCCAATGTGTCCTGAGTGGACCTTGGGAGAAACAAGGAGAAGTAGGACAGGACCTGTTGGTCTGCACCCTGAATGTCTCTAGCAGGGCTGCTAAGCATGTGCACAGCTTCTGAACTCTTCTGATGTTTGATTTCAGCTATTTCTTGATATGACTGCATTTCTAAGTACCATATATTCTGTCTAGCACCTTATAATTTAAGTACCTAATTCAAAAATAAGGCCATGAGTTTCCAAACTCCCCCACATCCAAATTACCATTCCCAATTAACAAGTATACTTTTTTTTTTTTACACAGCAGTGTAAGTCATTCTTAGAAAGTAAGCATTAAAATTTTCAGCTTCCAAAATATGTATTTTGAAACTCTAGAAAAGGAGTGGGAAGTGGCTCTGCAACCATGATTGACATCCCAAGCAGCCTGGGTGTGTTGTTTCTGGTTCTGCAAGAAGAATGTGACTGTTGAGAAGAGCAGCGAAGAGGGGTCCATCAAGCACTTCACTGTTGAACAGCAGCTAGATTATTTCGTGGCAATAGAGATCAGCCTGCACCAGAATCCTGTCCTGAGAGTGACAGGTGTCAAATGGTCTGGGGTGAAATGTGAGAAACTTGTAGTATGCAGGTTAACCTGACCTGGCTTTCCTCTGTATCTTGCATGTTTAGAGGTTAGCTTAAACTTTGACAAGTGAAACACCCTGTCAGCATTTTTGCTAATCAGTTTAATAGCACTGTTGACCTTAGATTTAATAATTTCTTGTAATGAACAGTTTTACAACCTAATTACTTGTGAACAAAGTATAGTAACCTTTTTTATTTCCGCAAAGTTGTGTATGTTCTGTAACTTCTGTGAATGTGCTGTCAGCTGGGATAAGCAGGAGACAGCCAACAGCATTGTCCTTGCTGTGCTGGTATCTTTCTCTGGCTTTCAGTTTCTCTGTTTAAATTTTTTATGGTGTTCATCTGTCTTCTTGTAGTACTCACTAAGACAGTACTTGAAATAGGATTCCTAGTATTATGCAATGCATTTCAACCTGTGGTGCATGAAGTGACTTACACCAGTCTTTTCCCTGTTCTGTTACTTTTCATCTGAACTTCTTGTTACAGTCAATTCTAATGGTGCTACCTGGATCTTTTACTAAATGTCTGTTATAAAAAATAAGTTTTGTTATATTGCTTCTGGAAGAAGTCAGAATGTACTGAGAGCCCTGAGCATTGTGTGGAGCCTTTGCCATGGCTGCCCACATACAGGGATGTGGTGTTGTGATATGGTCCCAACAAATGCCAATTCCAATCCCACTCTGAAGATATTACATCTGCTTTGCCTCACTTTTAAGCCGTAAGTCATTAAGAGAACTAGCGCAGGTCATTACAATTACCCAAGTGAGGAAAACTGTGTATGTTAATAAAGGTTTTCTAAGCTTGTGTTAATAGTGCAGTCAAGGAACTGAAGTACTTAAGACTGACTGAGGCCCTTGGAGTAAGTGCTGCAGCAAATCACAGCTGAACTCTTCCATCATCCCACTGATGGCAGATTGGCCTGCTGGCCCCTGCTGCAACTGGGCCTCAAATGGCCCTGGAACTATGATGATGCAACCTTTACAATCACAATTCGGCTATCTGCTGACTTAATAAATACTCCAGTGCAATCTAGGCAGCCTGGCAACTCTGTAGTAAAGAGTGCAATTTATGATCCTCCCTCCATCCAGTCTAAGCACTTCCCATTCCTTCAGTGAGAATTTATCTCTATAATCAGAATCCAGATCTTTTCCCGTGTAGTGTTGTGTCTTCCAGCAGTCTGGTTAGGAAATCTTACTTGAATGATCCACTGCTCCATAGAAAATGCAGAGCTCTTGTCTGTCTTGTGTAAGTCAGGAATGGGTCTCATTTCACTCTTAGACATACACACACCAGCAAGAGGATTAGCAAGCTAATATTTACTACTACTGCATTTTGAAGACAGATCTTTGTTCTCTGGCCATGGAGGGAATATAATTCTCTCTGGTGGAAAAAGCTGGCCTGCCTTTACAGCAAATAGCCTTGGTATTGTTATCCCATCCAAAAAAATAAAAGGATTTTATTTGCTACCTTCTCTGTGAAAATGTAGGAGCCTGGATTTCATCTGTATGCCTGCTTGGAAAGCTCTGGCTGTTTATTAACAGCTTAGGGATGAGTTGTGAGACTTGCCTGAAATCAGGGTTCAGCCCTCTACGTGGTTGGTTTTAGGATTCATTGGTGCTTTGCTTAGATGACAGACTGGTACCCGTGGGACATCAGTTCTTCTTATGGATGTCAGAACTACCCACTGGGACTTGGAGCACCTGGGCTTCCATGTCAGTGCCCTCCATTCCTTTTGGTTGCTGCTTGAACCAGGGGCTCAGATGAGGCCCCTGTGAGCAGAGGACAAGAATTTTCTTGGTTTTACTTGCGTTGCTATTCGTTCCCTAGTAAACTCTTGTATTACGAGGCAGCGATGCAAGGCCTAGTGGGTAAAATGTTCTGCCCGCTCTCTTGGCCTGTAGAAATAATCTGCTACTTTGTCTCCCAGTTCCTGGAGAGGGACGCATGTTCCCCTTCCCCAGCTGGAAGCTGAAGGACTGTGGAGTCTTAGTCCCCTGGAGTTCTGCCATGCTATGGCAATGCTCTTCCAGATCTGCAGTTTTGAAGAGCCCTCCATCACCATGGGGTGCAGCTGTGTTTTGTAGTATGCAGTACTGCTGTGGATGAACATTACCAACAGCAGAGAAAACCGATGAATCCAGCACTCCTCTATTTCCCTGCTGTAACACCATGGGTCCCTTTCGCTTCAGTACTCTGCACTGAGCACAAAACCCGTGTCTGTGGTCGTGAAGATTTGGTGGGATAAGCTAATGTGCAGTAAATGCCAATTGCAGTTTGCTCTGCAAATCATTCTGCTGCTGTGAACTGACTGTTCTTGAAAATACTGAACGTTGGGACGTTTTTCTTTTGTGTTCAGCTGTTCATTTTTGTGCTATCACAGTGTTTATTCTGCTGAAGCACCGGTTGGGAATAACCAGGGCTCCCTCACGCCGGGCAATTCGGCTAGTAAATCACCTAGTGCGAGACAAAGGGTTATGATTTATCGGCTGCATTATTTATCAGCAGGCGTTCAGGTATGAGAAATCCAGGATTTTTCTTCACCCTGTTTATAAATGCAGCTATTGAAATCCGCTTTCAGGACCGGGCAGCAGGCGGACGGCGCCCCGGGGTTCGCACCGCCAGGCGGGAGGGAAGGAAGAACCCCGCACAACACTGCCGGAGGAAACGCCCTCCGCTCGGGCTCGCCCACGCCCGCCCCGAGCCGAGCCTGGAGGAAGGAGGAGGTCTGGGGCGATGCTGGCGGGACTGGGGCGGGCGGTGCGGAGTCTGCCGCCGGCCGGCGGGCGGCCCCGGCTGCTGGTGGGCGGCCGAGCGGCGCGGGGCAGAGGGGATGGCCGCCCGCCGCTCTCGGAGCCTCAGGTGAGTGCGGCGGAGCGCCGCTCGGGGAAGTTCAGCCGCTGGCGGGGAGCGGCGGGGTGGGGCGGTAGCCTCGGGGATTGTGGGGGGGGGGGGGGGAGCGATCCGCTGGTGGGGCCGCCCGGGAGCCCCCGGTGCCGGCGTCGGGCGGCGGCTGCTCCGCCACCGCAGCCGCGGCTGTCGCCTCGCCCGCGATCCCAGCAGCGGGGTTCTTCAGGCACGGGGCGTGGTAGGGGAGTAACGGGGCTCTGTTATGAAATAGAAGTGGAAGGGAAAAAGAAAAAGAAACAACCAAAACTTTTCCTCAAGTGTTGCTGCGGAACTTCGTTGTGTGCAGTGCCTGGGGTTGTGTGTTACGCTGGGCCCGGGCTGCAGCTGGAGCTGCAGCTTGACAGATGCTCCCAGGCTACCAGGCAGGGCAGCTAGCAGGGCCTGTGGCTGTCTGCCAGGAAAGGACGAGCCGTAGTCCCTGAGGACCGTTTTTAACAGCAGAAATGCCATGTGCGCTTGATAGTGTTGCTGTGATGAAGCGGACTACGATGCTGTCCGCTGCTCTAAGGAGGACCCGGGCCAGGAGGTGACAGGCAGAAGGAAGCACTGAGTGGTGCTGTGTAGCTTGCACGGGTGTAGTGGCCGCTCAGAGGCACCCAGCACCTCCATGTGTGCGTCTTGACAAGGATTGCTGCACACAGCGTGCTCCAAGAGTCACCTGCAGAATCCCCTAGCATTAATTTGGCCCTACTCTGTTAATCTGAAAAGCTTTCTCAGCTAAATCACGGCTGTGTTAGGAGGACACTTAAGAAGGGAATTAAAATAAATATTGGCTTAGCAACCTTCATCTCTTAAGGTTAAAATGTGGAGTGCTAAGAACATGTTGCCTCTTGCAGTGAGCATTTACACTGCCATTCAGCATGCTCTGATGCTGCTTGTTCAGTTTATCACCTCTAACTTCTACATGGTGCAGCTTTGCAGGCAAACTTTGTGCTCTTCTAGGGCTCTGAGATGAGGCTGAAAACTGATGAAGGTTAATGAAGATGCACCTAAAAGGAGAGGAGGAGGAGGAGAAATGAGCAGGAGAATGATCTGCTCTGTCACCCAGTGGAAGGAACATGACAGTGACAAAATTCAGGAGTCAAATTCTTACACTTTCTGCTTTAAGGAGAAGGATTCTGTTGAGGACTTTTCTAAAGTGGAAATGTTTAGAATAAGTTAACATGAAATGATTTTTATATGTGCATTTAAGAGTTTTAACTTTTCTACAGAGTCATTAGCATGACAACATGAGGCTTCCTGATTTTCCTCTTCCTGTGTTCATCTTTGGACACCTTTCAGATTTGTAAATGTGCCTCTGTAGAGCAGCTCAGGCAATTAACAAGTTTGGTATCATAAAAGTTAAGTTAATGGCCTGTAGGTGTAATTCAAGCAGTGAAACATGTTACTGCAGCTGTTCAGCTCTTTAGATTTTGAAGTTGAGCAAAGCATCAAATTATGTTCATCTTACTAGTTAAACACTGGCATGGCTCTTTGGTGGTGTTTCCCCCTTTAAGTTTTTGGGTAGTTTTTTTGGCTGGTGTGTGTTACTGGCTGCTCTGTCATTGTCACAGGCATGGGAGGAGTTTTGCTGCAGCTCTGGAAAGGAAAGTTGGAGTGCTCATGGGCAGTTAAGGAAGGCAGAGCTCAGCACTGGTCACACTCACCCTTGATGTGCTCTGATGCCATGTTCTTCAGCTCACTTTTGTGCTACAAGCTGTAATGGAGATCAGCGTGCCCAGGCACCTTCTGTGGCACTGACCATAGGCTTCCATTGGCAAAGCTGGAGGTGATATTTTGGTGGCTATGTAGGGTTGTCACATACCATGGAGGAGCTTGGGTGTTACTGTGTTGGTGAGCAGATGTGTGAACACAGCATCTGTTTGTGTGCTGTGCTTCCTGTCAATAAATAAGCTATCTCAGGGATAAATCAGCCACCCTGGAATGTCTAATTTTTGCTGTAATTTTTCTGTGAAAGCAGTGATTGCCATCATGAACAGGATCCTCAACTGTCAGCTTTTCAGCTCAGCTGTTAGACAAAATCGTCGCCTACTTTCATGGCCACTATGCTTTCAGTATAAGGTTTATAGAAATCATACTTCATTTTATCAAGTTGCTTTTTTAGTTATAGTAGTTGATTTGTATATCATGACTTTTTTGTTCTGAGGAAGTGTTCAGCATTTACTTAGACATGTAGTTTTTCAGACAAAGTGAAGCGTGTTGTGTTTTTTGGGCAGGCCTTATTATTGCTACACAGAATTTTATTTCCAGAAGGATGTGGTTTGCTTTGCTAGAGTCCCAGATTTGTAATGCCACAGCTATTTGGTTTGTGCTGAAACTTCAGAGCTGCCAGCTATTTCACTTCCTCTTACCTTGCACGTGTTCACTCCATGCTCAGAGAAATGCTCTGCTTCTGCTGTTCTTTGTGAGGAAGAGTTGTTCTATCATGATGGAGAACAGATGTGTTAACACAAAATTGAGCTGAAAATTGCCAGTTTTTCTTGGCTGTTCATAAACAGTCTGAGGCAGAGAGCACTTAAAGGGCTGATTTTTTAAATTTTTAACACAACCTAGTTAGATCCCAGATTTGGCACTGCGGAGAAGCTAAAATGGATTTGCTTTTTACGGCCATTCATATACATGAGATTCCTGGTTTAGTTCATGCAGCGGAGATCTGTGCAAGGCTGCCTGCAGCCCTGGAGATTTCAGCTGCTATTGCATCGAAGCCTGAGTTACGCGGTTTCCTGCAGCTTTTTAAAATCAGATTCCCTTGCAGTTCCACGGTCCCCTTTAGCAAAACTGTTTCCGTGCAGTGTAGAGTTGCTGGTGTGGTGACAGTGTCTCCTGCAAGGGACAAGGCTTGTATTGAGAGAGTAAGGAACTGAAATGGGAAAACCGTTTGTTTTACAAAGCATTAGTTCTGTTTTGCTAATATTGTTAATTCAGAAAGTGTCCCGCTTTTATGTGTGGGATCCTCTTTTAAGTTGCATATCCGCACAATAAAGGCCGTGTGTAAGCTGAAAGGTAGGTCTGCAAATATGCCTGTGGAAAGTGTTTTTGTTTTCTTTCTGTTTTAGGAAATGATGTATGCTTGTTGCTGAGGAAAGGGTTTTTCCTGGTTGCAAATTGCAGCCAGTTGGGGAACCACTGGGTTTGGTTACCTGCAGAAAGCAGGGCAGTGAGTATTTTTGGTTTTGTCCTTCCCAGTATCATCCATATCTGTCAAAAATGTTTCTTTTATTGCTCTCAGCTGACAAGCTGTTGGCTACACCGTGCTTCAGGCTGGCCCTAACTTTGTTTTGTCCTTCCTGTTAATGACGTGTAGTTAACTCTTGTTTTCTTCCAGACTGCTGTACCGCTTTTAGTGTTACGCACTTCCAGTTCATCCTTTGGTTTTAGACAGTCTGGGGAGTATAAATCTAGATGCGTCTGAATGGCCACAGGATAATTCAATTTTTTTTTCCTGCTATGTTTTAACTTTTGCCTCCTTCTAAGATACTCCACCAAAGTAGCAACCACAGCAGCTGCAGAAGTGGGTTATCATCGAGTGTCTTGGTGGCTGAGTATTCATTCCCTTGTAATGTGCTTTGTCCCTGCTGTACATTTGTAGTCTTCATAGGTCCTTTGGAAAGTGAGGTATAATTGAAGCTGAGAGCTGGAAATACTTTGTGACCATTCAGTGAGCTTCCCCCTTTTTTTCTTTCTTTTTCTTTCTGCTTCTTACAATGTAAGTTTGCTTAATGATCCAAACCTTGTTTCCTAATTCAGAAACCTCGTGTTTTTACTGGAGGATGTCACCAACACCATGCATACCCCTGAACTGTCTAAGTGCTGTTCACTCTTCCATATATTAACTTACAAATATCTTCAGAGGATCATTGAAAAGATCCTAGTCATCTACTGCAGGAAGTGTGCCTATCTCAGCAAGTTCATTTCATTGCTTTTGGATATTGCATCTAAGCCAGAAAAACAGAATGGTACTGGAGATGGCAGATGGATGCTTTCTGCTCTTACTCTTTCCATGTCTAGCAACTGGGAGACGGCTGCATTTGCTCTGATAAATGTGCCTTTGGAGAGAGATTTGGGAGATAGATCTCTAGAAGGTACATACCGGAGGTATGTGTCTGTATCGTGGAAATTCATCATCCTTTGTACTTCTAAGCATGCTCTAGCTGTTCATTATTTTGCCATGCATTGTGAAGAGCATCCCTATGTGATAGCAAAGTAATAGGCTGTGCTTCTGAAAAGTTTGGAAATAAGTGACACTACTTATATCCAACAGGTGAAGGGAAGTGCATATGTAGGTAGCTCCCTGTTGGTAGCCCTTCTGACAGTGTTTGTTTTTATGTTTTGGGTGGGTTTTTTTTTTGTGGGTTCTTTTTGTTTGTTTTTGTTTTTTTTCCAATTTAAAATGAGGGTAAGAGGAGTCATGCCGTGAAGTGGTACCTGTATGAGGCTCACTGTCATTGTAAAGGAGGTAACAGGAAATGATGCTGCAATTTCATTTTGAGCGGTGCTGTGATAATCCAAACAGTGCTGTAAGTGTGAGTACGTTTTTGTGCTTTATGGGATGGGAAAAATCCCAGTCAGGCTCTGTTCCTTCCAATATGAGGCTCTTTTTTGTACCTGTGAAAAGACTGACTAATACTGAGCCTCTAGAGAAGGTCTGAGAAAATTGCTCTGCAAATGCGTCAGATTTACCACAAATCACTGCTTGAGCACTAATACTTAGTGCTGTTTACAAATGTAGTGTGTGTCTTAAGAGCATTAGTCTCTTCTAATAGCTTTTTTTTTTTCTTTGGATGTTCTTTTTATGTGTTAAAATCATGTTTTGAAGCTTAAAGGTGAAACATTTAAAGCCTCTAATAACTTATGTCTGAAGGAGTGGGAGAAGAATGAAAGGGATTGATGTTTCTTTTGTTTGGTTGTTTTGTTTGTTTGTTTTGTGGTAAAGATTTCACCTTCTGAAGGCCTTCCTGTAAGATTTTTGGCACTGGAGAGAAAGCAAGCAATACACCTGTTCTCAGCATGTAGCTAAACATTAAAATCTTGATTGATTGATTGATTTTTTTTACCACTGTCTTCCTGCACCTGAAGGGGAATGAGCTATCGGAAAATAAGTGGAATTGCTGGAGCTGGAGTTGATTTCACCAGGATCTTTTCCACCCTGGCAGCATACTTGCAAGTCGGCAGCAAAGATGAATTTCTCATTAGGTTGCTGGTTGGCAGCACAGTTAATGCAGCCAGGCAAGAAGGCACTAAGCTCTTCTGGGCCTGGAGGTATTTTGCAGTCACTTCTGGGCCTTGCTGCAATACACTGTTGATTATGAGATACTTCTGTTAAGGGCATCTAACACCAGCTCTGGCTATGGGCTGATGATGCCTTTTTCTTTTCCAGAAAGATGAAAGGAAGAGACAAGCTCTCTCCTAAGCTAAGTGTCCTAAGCTAAAGCAATGACCCCGTCAAACAACTAAGCCATTTGTTGTCTGAACTGGAGCAAGGAAGGTGGGCAGACGACAGCTTCCAGGCCTGCCACTTGCTTGCTGTGACTTTTTCCATCCTTGTCTGACTCATATGTCCTGGATCATCTTGACACTGCACCTGAAGGTTGGCATTCTTGCGTGCCATCTACAGAGTGTTTTGTGTCTGCCAGACTGACTGCTCTTTAATTCCTGCAGTGTAGGGAATCGACTTGCTCTGTAAATGTGCTGCTGTGTGCCATTTGTAGGTGATTGAGTAGATGAGGAATCTGTGGTCTGTTCACTGTGAGGATAGATGGCTCACAAGGAATGTGTGACATGACTTCCACTATCCCCAGGGGTTGGGGAAGTGTGGATTTAGACTCTGAAGGTCGAGTTCATCACTTGTAAAGTAAATCTCTCATACTAGAGTGGCTTTATCTGTTATAACACAATAGCTGAAGAAGAGAATAGAAATTAAAAATGAACACTGATTGGCCATTTGCCTGCTAAATATTGTATCTTTTCTTTTTGGTCCATGAACCAATTCTTCATCCATGCCTGGCTGACTGGGAGCGATCTCATGCTGTGCATGGCTGTGTCAAGTGTCAGCAGGCAGTGCGTGGGTAAACAGAGCTTTGTGCTCGTGTGGTGGTGCACAACCTCCTGCTGCTGGGGAGGGAATGTGTAGTGCTCCTTCAGATGAAAAAAGAAATGTTTGCTGTGAAAACAGAAAACTTGCACTTTTAGAAGCTGCGTTTATCACAATGAGCAGATAGTGTATCTTCAGAAGAACAGAACAATTGAATACATTATACACAGACAAGATTGTAACTTTTTTTTCTCAATTTCAGATAAGCAATTTTGAAGCAGTCATCCTGTCATTTGCACTCTGGTCATTTCAGATCAAAATTACTTCAGCCTTCACATTCTAGTCAGGTGGAAAGGAGGTGTTATGTCTTCTTGCACGAAATGTTTCATTTCTCTGCAATGCAGGTAATAGTTTCATCTTCCTGCTCTATCTTTGTAATAGCTTAACTGTAGAGAAAGAGACCACGAGGTTGATTTAGAGATCACAAAAGCATCTTTAAATGTCTCATGTATGAGGAGAGATTACATTGCTCTTCTTCCTGGCAAATCAAATATAATATAGCATGAGGAAATTAGTTTGGGGCAGAGTGTTCTGCTCTGCAAAAGACAAATATTTTCCATGGAAGGTGTAGTCACCTGTTGGGCTGACATCTTTATGCTGTGATGTTCACAGGACTACCATGTGCTTTTAGCTACATGGTAGCTCAGTTTCCTTTTTTGCAAATCCTATCTCTGCCATGGCATTGTTCAAGTTTTCTATATATTTTTTTCCTAGGACCTGTTTCATCCTCTTACCTTCTCTTGCAAACTATCTCTTACTTGATATTCTTTACTTGCTTTTTGAACCAGCCTCTCAGCAGAGCAATGCCATATCCCATAGTGCAATCTGTGGAAGACAGACTTCTATTTATTTCTTTATTTAGTAAAACCTCCCCATCACCTTTACCAAGGGGTTTAAATAGCCCTGAGCACCTGCTCTCCTAGGGCCCTCTGTGGCCCTCATGTTCCACACTTTGCTTCTCCTAGAGTTGGCATAAACCTGGCCTTGCAGCAGGGGTGGATCTGAGGGCTGCAGCTATGGGACAGAAGGGGAGTGACACACCTGTCATAAAAATGCAATGTCAATAATAGTGGGTTCTTAGAGTGCTGTTGTGCTAATATTGGTAATGAAAAGCAGGAAATCTGTGTCTGAGTTGGGAGGAGACTGAGGCACAGCGACTCGTGATCTTGAGCCATCTGTTTTCCTACCAGAGGGGAGGGTAAAGTGCCTCTGTTCTGGCTGCCTCTGGTTTCACTTCACTACTTGTTCAAACAGGAAAAAGTGAGTCAAGTATTGAAGCTCTTTTGTGAGGAACTTTTGTGTGCAGTAGCAAAACCCTGTTGTTAAATCCTACGTGAAACCTGTGCTAGGTATTAGTTTTCTTTTAGTTCAGACATTCTTGTTTAACTGTGTATGCTGCCAGCTGTATCCTGGATTCTTCTTCATGCTTTCTCAAAGGCTACTTTTAAAATGACTCCCAGACTATTCAGCTATCACAGCGCTTACACTGTGGCATACATTTTGGCAGCGTAACTCTTGTTGGTTTGGAAAACTTTTGGAAGTTGTAGTGTTCTCACTTCAGTATTTCAAAGCGTAAGCCTCGTTAGAGATGCAGCACAAGGAACTGGAAAGGTTCAGAATGAGTGGACCCTTGGGGGCTTTGATTTGGGAGATGACCTGCTGCAGAATGACTCACAGCTTGGCTTATACTTTTCAAAACTGAGAGGGGCCTAATAAAAATCTCCAAGAATTCCTTCCAGAGCATGTTCCCAGGCACTGGCACCATGGCAGCATCTTTTACTTGCATCAATCCAGCTGGTACAGTTTCTCAGCTTGCTGCAATGGGTTTCGAGCAAAAGCAGTTTATTTTGAAGATGATGTCTTTTCCTTCCTTTTCCTCTAAAGCTGGAGCTAGCCTCACCTTAATATGTATACACATAAGGTTTTTGCAAAGAGATTCCCATAACTTTTTTTTTTCATTGTAATCTCTGAGTTGTGAGAGTGTGCTCTTATGTTCTTTATTGTAGTCATCTGAAATGAGAGCAATCTGTATCTGAAGCCATAAGGTCTGACATGCTGTAGGATATGAAAGTGTAGTTCATATTTAGGTCTGCATCTTTAGCCAGAAGCCAAGGGTGAATGCTTAGTATTTGTAATCAGTCTTTCTGCTATAATAAAACTAGGCATGCCTGAAGCATTGTGAACCAGAGCTGTGTAGTTTCAGCCTTAGTCTTGCAGTGCTTATGACTGTAGGTATCACAGAATCACAGAATCACCCGGGCTGGGAGGGACCTCAAGGATCATACAGTTCCAGCCCCCCTGCCTGGCAGGGCCACCAAACATACACATTTAGATCAGGTTGCCCAGGACCCCGTCCAACCTGGCCTTGGACACCTCCAAGGATGGGGCATCCACAACCTCCCTGGGCAGCCTGTTCCAGGGCCTAACTGTGTCAATTGAAAGAGCCCAGGCCTTCTGCAAGCAAATTGCAGCTGTTGAGCCATCCATGTTCTTGAGAGTGCTGACCCCAAGCTATCCTTCATGACAGTGAAAGTCTAAAGCAAGAATAATCTGATACAGATATCTGATATCTGATAGGACTTTAATCTGGGCAAGCCATTACAATAGTGCCATTCTTCTGCACTTCAAAAAGCTTGTTTCCTTGTGTGACAGTTGCCTTGCCTTCTGCAATGGCACTCACTCCTCTGGTGAGCAGGGATGCAACTGTTGTCGTCAGGGATTCCCTACGCCAGCTGATGAAAAATGCAGTTTTGCTGCCTTTCAAATATGAATACACTTTGGGCTTGCTGGGGGGCCAACCTTACGAGTATGCACTCCGCCACAAACCATTACAGCGTGTTTGGTCTCCCTTGGCATTAACCATCAGTAATTCGTAGTTCTCTTTATGTATTACAAAAGCTTTTGCACAAGTTATAAATATTCCCAACTGTAATGCTGCAGGTAGCTGCGTGCAATAACATAATAAAATAGATGCTATCAGAAGTTATGAACAATCTTGAACAAAAAGACTGATGTTGATCATTCATGTGCTAATAATTTTGGATGCTGTGCAACACTTGGAATTTAAGCCCTTAGGTACTGCTTTTGGCCTTTGTGGTTTTCCTAGTAGTTCCTACGTTTTGGAGGAGGCTCTGTGGTGGTGAGGGAAACCTCTGTGTCATCCCCTGACACAAGGACTTGAGCTTTAAGGAAAATACATAGCACCTTTTCCAGTCTTCAGAGGGTCAGGGTCTGTTGTCAGAGCAGCACAGTGCTCCAGGGGAAGCCAGCAGGAAAATTTCATGTGCAAGTTCTAGAAACTATGGTTGAGCCCCAGCAGCACATGTGCAGAGGAAGGGAAATGTTGAACAAAGGTGCGCTTATTCAGAGGAGATGATGGAAATAGAGCTGCTGGACTTTGGTGTTTATCTCAAACTATCAATATTTAGTGAGTAGTTTGTGTTGTTACTGACTTGGTGCACTTTGCTCAGTGTGGCACATACTCTGTGGCCTTTTTATCTTCTTACAAATGCAGAGATGTTCAGGATATCCCATTTAGATTAAATAGTTGTTTTGTAGCATTAATTAATGCCTCTGCTTAAGAATGAGCATTTGGTAGATTGCTTCAGAGACTTCTGATGCAAATGTAGATGCAGAAGAAGGCAGATTCTTAACTGAACTTAGTGTTATTCTGCATGAAAGGAAAATACAGACATGGGGAAAGCAAGCAGAGACTGGTGTGTCTCTTTGTGCCCTTCGTGCTCACAGAACAGGTGAATAAAGAGATTTTTCAGTGCGTTCATTAACCTGTATCAGATCTTCCCTTGTGAAACTGGCAGACAGCAAAAGCACATTGCAGCAAAATATTTTGGTGTCAGAGACTGTGACTGTTCTTTCCCTTGTATTTTCTTCCAGGATAGCACTTTGCAAATATGGCTCTTTTATTGCTAATTACATACTTTTTTCCTCATTTGCTAGACTGTTAGTAAGCCATCCTTGAAAAAGTCAGATTATCTTTTGTACTCCAGAAAAGCTTTCCTGAGTTATAAAGGTGCTAACTACAGGCTACCGCAGGTTGTCCAACATGCTGTTTTCTCAGGACAGTGCAGATCTATAATGTGAGAAAGGTTTACAAGAATTCTCATACTGTGTGTTTGTGAGGAAGGTTGCTCCCCTCCAGTGCTGGTCCTCATCACAACAGAGCAGCAGGTGGTGTGAGTTGGTCCCAGTTACTCTGTTCCTGCGAGAGGTACCTTGCTGGTGCTGGGGACCTGTGTTTCCCATGGCAGGGATTTCCCAGGCAGAGCCCTAGAGTTGGTAAATCCAAGTAACTGGTATTAGTCCTGGTTTAGGAGCTCTGAAGGAAAAAGAAATGGGGCATCACTTTTTCTCCCCTGCTGCCAAATGCAATGAAACGGCCTGTTTTGCTACCAGTGCTGGAGTAAATTTACTCATGCTAATAAGGTGCCTGGAGAGCGAGTCCCATGCTATCCAGGGAATACAGCGCTTCAACAGCTGTTGCAGTGAGGAGATCCGTGGCTTGCTGTGAATGTGGAGGCATCTGCTGGGAAGCCATCCTGGCATTGCTCTGAAGAAATAGCAGATTGTGAAATTTTCATTTTAAAAACCAAAACCAAAACAATTCTTCTGATGGAAGCAGCGTAACTATGGGTTCTCACTGCACATTAGCGACAGGGTAGGGCTGGCAATTCTCTGGAGCAAGTAGCACCAGATCTGGGAGGTACCAGTATTCAGGACTGCCTTCTGCTGACCTTTGCCCATAGCCACAGGAACCCGATTTGGCCAATAGCTTGTCGATAACCAGCCAGAGAACACTTAATCCATAGCTGGGAAGTGTCACCCCTCTGTCTCCTCCAAATAGTTTTAAAGAAAGTAGTCTGCTAGTAGGAGCTATTTTCTTCCAGCCTGCACTAGTGAGTACATTGTGCTACTAGATTCAGACATCAAAATGTCATGCTGAAGTAGGAGAGGAGAAGCAATCTGGGAATTAGGTTGGCATTGTTCTGATAGTTAATTATTTACCCGCAACAGGCTGCTCCTGGTCTCATTTTTCTTTACTCCTCAGTATCCTGATGTAATAAAGCATGCAGGGGTCATGTTTTTCTGGGATATGGCTGCAAATGGGACCTGCTTCTTGAGTGGAGACGGTTAGGGTCCAGTTCCTGGTACAAAACACACTGAATGTTTGGTGAGAGCTACTGGAAAACCAAGTTGCTGCTTGAGCATTGAGCTTGTGTGTTGGTGTTGTACAGTGAGAGAAATACTGTGTTTGTCTTCAGGCTTCCTATTACTTCAGTGACACTAATCACTGAAGAGAAATCACATGCAGTATCAATGGTTAAAAGCTCTAGAGTTTAATTTATTAGGAAAAAAAGTAAGGATTAAATACACATAACTGGCCTAAGCAGTAACTACAAAGGTTCATAAACCAACAAGTGTAAGAGGTGAGTGTATAGAAAATAGAAAGGAACTGTGCATGTGGCTGGGGATAAGGGTGAAGTGAGAAGGAGACTTTGGATATCCCGTATATGACTCCTCAAGAGTGAAATGCTCTTGACTATTAAACACTTTCCCCAAGGAGAGGGTGGGAATTTTTTACTGGATGGACATAGAGCTACACTAGACAGCAATTCAATAAATATTTAGAATGAAAAATCTTGTCCTTTTAGGGTGACCACATCGATGTATTGAGTCCGGCTTCATCTTGTGACATTATTCACAGTCAGCGTTATTTGAATCTGTTGTGAAGGACGTGCAGAAAGTGAATCATGCTGTGCTAGGTGCCTGCAGGCAAATGCCCATTTACAAGCCTGGCAATATCCCCACATTTTGCTCATCTCGATGGCAGTGTTACAGTCAGCTTGTATCTCAAGTTTACAGGACAGCCTACTTTTTTAGCTGTACTTCATCAACTCATTGGGAAGGAAAACCCAATGTCAGACAAGGGAGTGGGCCTCGTCTGTGCAGCCACAGGAAGGTGAGTGCTGAGCTCATCCTGTGTGCTCTGCTTGTCACTTCCACTTGTTGCAGCTTTTTTTCTGCCTTTAGCAAAATAGCTGAAGGCTGTGAAAGTGAATCTAAAGCTAAGTTGCTGACTATCTTCGGTACATATGCATATTGCAGTGACAGTTGTGAGACAAAACAGAACTACTGCGTGACAAAGACATCAAGCTGCCAGACTTTGCAAAACCCACATTAAATGTCCTGGTGTACTGCGTTTTCAAGGATACGAAGAATGATGAGCTATTTCTAGCAGAGAACTGTCATTTCAGTTCTACGCAATAACATATGGCAATGTTTTACCTTACTGCAAAAGCTAAGAGATTTGCAGTGGGATAGGTATGGTGTGCACCCCTCTGTCAGAAAGGTGCTGCTTTGAGGACCCATCTCAAACCAAAGCATGTGATTCTGGTCCATTTGAGGAGGCTTCATGCTGGTTGCTGGTGGCCTGGGAAGGGAGGAAGAGCTGTATTCCTATGTGCTCGTGCACCTCACTGGCTCCCTGCTGGCTGGGCACAGGCAGCGCTGGGCATTTAAATCCACTGGCTTCTGCCTTCCTTCTTGTGGCTGTTTTCAGAGAGACAAACTTGTGTTGTTTAATTTATGAAACAAGGAAAGCCTTATTAGTCGTCATTCCTGTTTTTTAATCTCATAGGCAAAAAGAAGGACTGTCTTTTTTATTCAGCGCAGCAGCACGCTGCAGAAACAGAACAGATGGCAAGCAGAAATCTTTGTGATTCTGCACTGACATCATTTTCTTTCACTTGCCAGTTTGCTTGTTACTTGTTGACCACACCAGTCAGGTGGGCTTGGGTGGGCACTGGGATACATGGTAGGTCTCTCCCCCAGTGTGAATGTCTTTGTGTTCTTGGCTGGTATGAATGAACGTTTTTGTCTCTGGATATCTCATGTTATGTCTTAATCATGCTTATTATGATTCTCAACTAATAAGCTCCTGTGTAAAGCTACTGGAAATCTAGCAGGAAGGAGCAAGAAATAACAGTGGGGCTTCTTACTGGGATTCAGCCTCTGCCTAACTGGCAAAGACTGGCAGCCCCATGGCTTCTGCTTGCTTCCAGCTTGATACCTGAGGCAACACACAATGTCCTCTTCTTGCTATGGGCTTTGGGATGCTGGAATGCATCCTGGGGCTGATTGGGAAGCTGATAAATAAACACTGTCAGTAAAACATAAGTACATACTGTTGGATTAACCCAAAATGATGTTCCTGTTCCTTACTGGAAGAAAGTTTTGCAATGAATTAGGAGTTGGTCAGTGCTAGGAGCACAGTCCATGGTTGGGTAGAGTTAGGAGCACAGTCCATGTAGCTTTCAGGGCTGTCCAGTTTAGGTTAAGCGAAGGGAAGGCATCTGATGTTGCCTGCCTTTCCATGGAAGAAATAGTCTCTGAGTCCTTTAAAGGCAGTAAATGATTTTCTTGGAAGCTTCTGACTCCGCTTTACCTACATGTGGGCATTACTTGTAGGGCAGTATGAATGCCCTAATTACGAAATAAAAAGCAAGAGATTTTTTTAAAAAATAATTTATTTTTTTTTAAATCTGCTTACTGATTGCCTGGAAACTGTCTGCAGCTGACAGCTTAGGATTTGAAAACAGAAAGGAAAGAAATTCAGCTATCGCCATTTGACAAAAGCTGGAGTCTGCCTGGTAGGCAGTTTTGTAAGGAAGCAGATAATCGTGCATGATGCAGTGAAAGTAGGAAATGACAGGCCAGCTTGACCGAGAAGAAAATAAGCAGTTTCTTCTGATTGCGGGGAATCCTTCAGCACTTACTATGCTTGTGCTGTATGAAACCTTTTGCTATGGTCTCTGTTGCATTTCACCTGTGATTTATCATCTTGGAGCAAATTCTTTTTATAAAACTCATGAAAATTCATCTTCTTTCTAAACAAGGAGTCTGTGCAAAAGACGCTATAGTCCATTTTAAATCTTAACGATTCACAAACCCAGGAGAGGAGCCAGCAGGGGCCTAATCGAGCTACCCATATAATGGTTTGTAATACTTACTAAATTGTACTTGTCTTATTTGTAAACAGGATGTCACTGAAGTGTGACTGAGTTCTTTGACTAAGTGTCACTAAATTCCTTACAATGAGGTGCTGGAACAGGCTGCCCAGAGATGTTGTGGATGCCCCATCCCTGGAGGTGTTCAAGACCAGATTGCATGGGACCTGGGCAGTCTGGTCTAGTATTATATGGGGAGGTTGGTGGCCCTGCCTGTGTCAGACGGGTTGGAGATTCATGATCCTTGAGGTCCCTACCAACCCAGGCTGTTCTGCGATTCTGCAGTTCTTCTTTTGATGCAGCCCAGGATATGGTTGCCTTTCTGGGCTGCGAGGGCACATTGCTAGTTCATGTTCAGCTTGCCATCTACCACTACTGCCAGGTCTTTTTCAGAAGGGCTATGCTCAACTCTTTCATCCCCCAGCTTGTATTGTATTGGTATTGCCTCAACCCAAGTGCAGGATCTTGCATTTGGATTTGTTGAACCTCATGAGGTTCACCTGGGCCCACTGCTCAAACTTCTCTAGATCCCTCTGGATGGCAACCTGTCTGTGGGAATTAATACAGGAATGGAGGAAGAAGAAATGGAGCTGAAAGGTGCTGGGTAAGCAGCAAGCAGTGCACATGCAGGTTTGCTCTGGGGGAGGCTCAATGGGCACATCCCAGCACAGGTGCCAGACCATGCATGGCAAAGGGGGCATTCATCTTCTGTGCTGGGCTTAATTGCTTCTTTTATGATAACAAGCTTTAGAAAAAGCCTTTGGAAAGCTCTGCTTGAAATGTTCAGTTTTTCCATCCTCATTGCCTGCTCAATAGAAAAGTTAAATAAATGAGCAGCCTCATAATACAGAGAAGACAGGTGGGTGGGCTGGGTAGCTCTACATATTGTAGCTGGTGTTGGTTGTTTTGACAAAACCTGTTGCAGTTTCTATAAAATTATGTTTTTAATTTCTCTGGTTACTGGCTGTGGATGTTCTTAGAGTGTTTGCCTTAGAAATATTTTTGATGTTGCCCATCAGAATCTATTGAAAGGAAAGCAATTAGCTGTCTGCTTACTTGCCTTATTACACCATTGATTTCATTGGTTAAAAAAGTATACTGAGATCAGACTGACATTATCTGTCCATTCCAACCAATTTTTCATCAACTAATCAAAAGAAAACTGTTCTCCCTTTGGAAAAGTTCATGTTCACAGCTGCCTGTGCAAAACGCTCTTTCTGAGATGCTTGGGCAAGTTCTGTGGCAGACCTTTAACAAGAAATGAAGGAACAGAGGTATGGATGTTTATTATAAAGACATTTTTTTTAATGGTCTGTTGTGTTTCAATAATTATATGGACAAATATTGCTGCAGGTAAAAAGGAGAATTTTTTTTAGTAGTGTAGCATTCAGCTACTTGCCCCTGGATTTGTGCTAAATTATGCTGGGGTCAAGACAGATGTGGACATAAGGCTAAGTACCTAATCTGTAGGCAGGAACTGGTTGTGCCTGCAGTGGAGGTGAGATGAAAATTTGCTGGAGAGGTGGTGAAGCAGGAACAGCATTGCTGTTGAGCTGTCAGCTTTCCTTTCTTCCTCAGCAGCTGCTTCTCTTTCATGGCCTGCTTGGCAGAGTTGATTGGCAGTGCATTACCTACCTGCAAGCAAACTTCATGAAAATCAGGTGCGAGCCATCCCTGGGAGCTCCTCTGCTGCTGGTGGTTCTCATTCACCTTCTTACCTCTGCCAGGTACTAATTTTAAGCCTGGCATCAGTCTGATTTCCCACGTACTTTACTCTTGCTCAGCCAAGCTTCAAATGCCTTAAGGCATAGTTATAATAAAAGTCTGAGAAAACAATACTCATACATTTTGCAAAGTGCCTCTTTTAGATATATTAAGACATCCCCTGCTTTTTATGGTTTGGGGCATGGGTACGGCTAGTCATATTCCAAGTAGACGAGTCCATTCTAAATGGAAGTGTTGACAAGCAGTTCTGTTTTCTGTATCATGTCTGTTTTTCCTATGTGCTGCAAGCTGCCCAATGATTTCAATCTGAGAAATGTTTTAAGAAGAAAACAGGAATTGGCTAAAACTATGGTAAAGCTGCAAGTGTATTAATCTGACTTTGCATCCTGTTATTTCTCTTCTGTTATCTCTACAATATAAACAAGATTTTTCCTGGCTGGCAATTTGAAGAATTACTATTTCCCTTAGAGAGGAATAGAGAGAGATATGAAAGCAGCTGTATGCATTAAGATGTGCACTTTCTTGGACCTTTGTAGGAAAAGATTCAGCTAGTCCATTTTCTTATCTAATGAGATATATTATAAGTGTATTTTTTAAAACAAAGTCTCTCTTGTTATCCTTAAAGACAAATACTGCAGCATTTTTTGGATTGGGATTTCTATCAAGAAAGCACAGCACAAGAACAAAGATGCGTTCAGTGGGAGAAATGAAAAGTCCCGTCTGTGCTGACAGACCGCTCTTTTCACTGTGTGTTGTTAGGAGAGCAGATGGCACAGCTCTCGGAGTAGGTTTGCTTTTGTTTTTGATAAAACACAAGCACATTCTCCATGCTGTAATCCCTTTCTCTTCAAATCTTAGCCTCTTGGGTTTGCAAGCTTAGTTCTAGGTGTTGTATTCTTCCTTCTGTTTCAAAGGGGAGGTAGGTTGGGAAGGACAGCACCTTTTGGATGGCCAGACTCGACTGAAACTGGATGAAGATGGAAGATTTCTGATACTTCTAGATCTCCTTCCTCAGTAGGAAGGGAAAAAGATTTGTGAAAATAGTAAAAGGAAATACTGTGTTTCCCTTGATTTTCAGCCTTTCTGAAATGTCTGGGGATAGCTGACTCTCACATTGTAGCCTGTTACTCTGTAATTAGTTGATTGCTTGGTTTGCTTTTATTAAAGAATCAGACTGAAGTGGACATTATTCATACACAGGGGATTGGCTATGTTTATTGCAGATTTAAAACAAAATGCAAAACAAAACACACACACAAATAAAAAACACACACAAAAACCAACCAAAAACCATACCAGTTAAAGGGAACATGTCAATAGTTTTCTGTAGTATGCCTGTTGGAAAGCTTGCTGCAAGACGCCTTTTAGTTACTGTGCTTTAGTGTGGCGTATTTAAGATAAATACTGATGCTTAGTGGCATATTGCATTACAGTGTGTTTTTTTTATTTCATTTTCGTACTGTTACCTTAGAGAGGAGGAAGTGAGGATACTGGGGACTGTAGCATTGTATTTTTTTGTAAAGGCCACTCATGACTTTGTCTTGGGGCAGTATTGACATTGTGTTGAACCTAGAAGGACAGACAAGCTTTGCTGAGATGCTGCTGGGACCACAAGGGCACAGCAAGCCCTGTGCTGGGGAGTCAGCTGAGTGGGCAGCTGTGGGAGTAGCACGCTATCTTTGCTGTTGAATTAACAAAACTGCTGTATTTTCTGAGGCCACATCAAAATGGTTTCAAATACAGCCAGCTGCATTTTGATTCAGATTATTTTTATGAGCTTTTGGCATGGCAAGCCAAAATGAAATAAAGCCATTGGTGCTCTCTGTGTTCTTAGAGAGTCTGCTGGTGATTTTTTTTTTTTTTGTAGAATTTTAAGGTAACTTTTTCATAAGGAATATAAATAAAAATAAATAAATAAATAAATAATTCTTGCCTTCCCTACCTACTTTGTAATTTTCCACAGAGCAGGAGTTACGATTTGTATTTGCATACATTGTGCAGAGGAAGATGAGAGGCTTTCCTGCTGCCTCCTGCAGTGATGATGGTGCTGGCTTTCGTATCAAACTCATCACACATAAATTTGAGCTTCAGTTTGCAGCAGCAGTCAGACGACACCCTAAAAGATTGCTTGCCGGAACAGATACTGCCAGAAAATGCTACGTAGCTAGGCAGTGTGCTTTTGTTTTCCTTAGAGTTTATTTGTTTATTTTAAAACAGGAAGGTGATATTGCTATTCTGGTCTTTCCCTGCCCTGCTCAAGCCTTCCTTTCCAGCTATGGTGGTGGCTGCCTTCATTTCTGTGCTAGCGGCAGCTGTTCCAGACTGCTTGAGAAGGGGAGGGTGGTTTTGCTGTAGGGGACAAACTCATGGCTTAATGGCTTCATTGAAACACGAGGTACAAACCTGGAGATGCACAGAGAAGGATTGCTCAGCCCCTCACACTTCCCAGTTATTCTTGTGTAGAAAGAGTTTGTTATTGGGAACTCAGTTATACTCTATTGCACTGTGACTTTAAAAAAAATATCTGTTAGAACAAACAAGTAACATATTTACAGCTGTAAGGGAAGCTGTTAAGATTACAGATGGGCAGTTCTGTGTGTGTTTCAGGATCTTCTGAGAAAAACAGATCACATTTTGGATGTTGCTTCCTTATGTATGTTTCTGTGTGAGTGTGGAATTACCCCCTGTAGGCGGAGTCTGGTAGGTGTGTACAAATGTGCTCTGTTATGAGGGCATGAACAAGTCACAGTGTGTTGTCAGCTTTTTGTCTTTCTGGGACTGCTACTGCTTGTGTGCTTAACGCCGCTGGCATGCTTAGGCATTTTGCTGTTGTGTAGGTTTCTGACTGCCTCTGGCGCCTGAAGTTTATAATGTACAAATTTCTCAGTGTTGGACGTTCCCAGAGTGATTTATTTTATCTTTAAATCCTAAGCAGTGCTTGTTCCAGGCAGAAACCCAGGGCGGAGTCAGTGCGTTTGAATGACACAGTGCGTGATAGATTTGTTTCTTACAGATAAATTCTGTATTCATCCTAACAGGAGATAGTCCTGTTCAAATAGTAGAGCATGGGATTCGTTACAAACCAATATATGCCATAAGGATTACTGGCAGGTGGGAGTGGAAGCCTCTTTCCTTTGCAGCTTGTCTTCCCTGCACACAGGGCTTTGGTCTTGCTTTGGCTTGCTTTGGACTTCAGGATGCTGTGCTGTGTTACACCCAAACCTTTTCTGGGAAACAACCAGACCTGGTCACCTCTCCCCAGTGCACCAGCAGCTGTTAGAGAGGGAATGCTTTGTGCCTGGCAAGCTTTGGAAAGCTGCCTTGTTAGCATTGCTTTTTAATGCCCTGAATGCCAATGCTTAAATTGTGGTTAGCGGTGTGTAATGAAGCAGAGTGCCATCAGGCTGCACTGCTCTTGTTTTATTTGATATGACTGAGTACGTTCTGTTTGTGATTCAGCAGTGAGACTGCAGTGAAGTGATGCATGTAGTTTTGGGTCTCGTTACAAGCTGAGTGTTGCAGAGCTCCTTGTGCCTTCAGGAGAGAGAGTTGCACAAAGCACTTCAGGAACACTTATTTTTTCCCCTTTCTTTCCTTCCCTTTTTTTTTCTCTCAGTTATTTAAACTGTACTGCACAAAAAGTTTAATTATAGGTCCCTCATACTTTTGACAGCATTCATGCTTTTCAGAAAGATGGTTCTGCCTTTTAGATAAGAGTTGGTAAGGAAAGTGCTTTTTTCAGAAGCACATCTTGCCTGTCACATGGTACAGAAATGGATCCCCATAGGTGGTGCTGCCTGTGATGAACTGTCTTGTATTCCCACCTTGCTGGAATGATCTTCCCATGTCTGTGCTGCAGGTGCAGCTCTGGAGGCACGCTGGGACCTGGGCACGCCGGGAAGGAGCCTGCTACAGCATGCTGGTGCCCTCTGATGGTAAGGCTGCCTGCTGTTGTTAGCCAGTTCCTCTGTGAGCAGGAGGCATGACGTGTCAGCTGAGAGCAGGCAGGCCAGCACCTAACTCAGCTGGGTGGTGCGGCTTCTGCTGCGAGACCAAGTTCATTGTGTGTCACACGCATAGAATCAAAAGCATAAAATACCCTGAGCTGGAAGAGACCCACAGAGATCATTGAGTTCAATTCTGGTTCCACACAGGACTACCCAAAATTCAAACCCTTTGACTGGGAGCACTGTCCAAATGCTTCTTGAACTCTGGCAACCTGGTGCCATGACCACTGCCCTTGGCAGCCCTAACTCTCCCCTGACATAGTTCCATGCTGTTTCCTCGGGCTCTGTTGCTGTCACCAGAGAGCAAAGCTCAGCACTGCCCCTCTTCTTCCTGTGTGGAGCTTTAGGTTGCCACGAAGCAGCATGTCCCAGAAGATAAAGCGCTGTATACATTAAGGATATGTATGATGTGGTGATCGTTATTTATCCCGTGCTTTAAAAAACAACTTTAACTTAAGCTGCAACTTACAATACAGCTTTTTCACTCTTATTTCTTTTTTTTCCTTCTTTTCCCAGAAGTAACTATTAATTACAGGCATGGTCTTCCCATGATAACTCTCACATTGCCTACAAGAAGAGAACGCTGCCAGTTTGCTGTTAAACCAGTGGTAGCCACAGTGGGGGCATTTCTGCAGGATGTACAGAGAGAAGATAAAGGAATTGTGAAAGCAGAAGTCTTTGCAATAGGTATCTTACATTTGTCTGCCTTCAGAATGAATTAATTCCTGTTCAAATCATCTGTACTTCCCCTCTGAAGCATGATTTAAAACCTGCAATAGATTTTGCTTTGTTACTCTTGAGATTAATGCTTCTAAGGTTTTTTGGTGTTTCACGTTCAGTATCTGAGTCCTCTTGAGTTGATGTAAAATGCAGAGCTGGGCATACTACTGTAACCTTCCCAGTATATTCCTCTGTTATCTCTTTCAAGTAGCTTCTCTTTTTTTTTTTTGAATAAATGTCTCTTCTGTTTTTCTTCGTCTTTTTCCATCCTTGTCTTCAGTGATCATTCTGAAATGCAACCAGTCTGGTTCTTCCAGATGTCTGCCAGATGTTCTGTGTTCTCTGAAGCGGCCTTATTCAAATATGCCTTAATGCAAATATGAATTCATGTGGAAAACATATTGGGAGCTAAGCAAACAGAAAAAGCATGCAGTGATAAAGGGCAGCTTTCTGAAATTCTGGAGAGATATAATCTGTGTGGATCACAGTGCATGAGCTTCCTGTATGCAAGAAGTTGTGCAAGTTGATTTTCCTGGTAGGATGGTCTTGTGCTGTTCTTTTTGAATACTGAATCTACTAAGCGGCAAAGGTAGAAACGTCACTTGAAAAGATAATTCTGTAGGATTCTCCCATATTTTCAGACAGCACTGTGGCAAATCATCATTGCCAGTAGCTTCCCCTTAACATGGACGTTCAGAGTAAAAATGGTTCCTCCATGGGATAGATAAGGCAGGGCTAACCAAGAACGTTCTCCTGCAGTATCTCTCAGTACTGGTATCTCTGCAAAAGAGACCCACAAATTAAGTATCTCTGATCCACTGCTGAGCCCCATTCTTCTGTGTTAAGTCTGCAAAATCTTTATGTTAACTACTCATTCTGCTTCAGGGCAAACTTCAGACTTTTGTGAAACACAAGATGATTTCTGTGAGAAACCTAAAAGTCTACCATTTTTGGTGTAGATGAACACCAGGTTCCGAACTGGGAAATTTGGGCTTTTTTCACCTAGTGTCATCTCTTTAAACCTCCAACTTTGGAATACAAATGCTGTCTGTTTTGATTAAAAATATCTTGGTTCTCTACTCTGTATTCTCCAAGTGCAAGGCAGTTGTAAGGGTAGAGAACAGCTTAGATGATTAATTCATTAGGAAACTGATACTGTAAAGAGAAACTATTAGTCAAGTATTGTGAGTTGAATTTAAGCATGTATTATTAATGAAAAATTATGAAGGTTTGATTTAATGCAGATACTTTTCAGTGTCATTTAGCCATTACATGAAACTCAGCCGTAATTGAAAGTGTTGGTTCTCTATTTGATGACTCATTTTCATTTTCAGTAGATTTAGTTTTGCAAAATGCCTATAGACAAAAAATGGCCCTTTGTTCACCTTTGAATACCTGTGCTTAAATATAGGAGGAAAAGTAAACCTTTCCTGAAAGCCTGCATGGAATTTTCCAAAACAAAACAACCTCTCCTCCCCAAACTTTCCAACTTTTCAGCTAAGGAAAGGTTTGGACAGGTTAATAAACCTGCAATGTATCAGATCCAGAACAAAGCACTTCTTTTTGGAACATTTTTTGCTTAAATGCCATTTTATAAATGTCACCTTAATTTACATGCAGATGACATTTGATGTTCTATTACACCACTTTATAAAAAGAAGAGGGAAGAAACATTTGGGTGGGCACATTAACATTTCAAATTCTGAACTGAAATCCTTCCAGATCTACTTACCTACCCACGTGAGGTGAGTAGTCCAATCATTCTGCTCAAGAATAAAGCTTCTGTTTTCTGCTACTGCACATCCCTTTGCAGAGGCAGGCGAAGGCACCTCCTGTATGTAAGGGGAATGAAGCCCAGCTATTGTGAAGTGGCTTGTTGCTGGCTCTTGGACCCTTCATGTCCAGCAGTGTTCCTCTTAGCAGGCAGGGAAGAACCTCTTGCACAATAAAATAGTAGGGAATGTAGGGAAGAAGTGTCAAAGCAGGAAGAAAACTTCTACAACAGCTTTCCTCATAGCAGATTCCAGCTTTTCCCTTGTCTGCAGTACTGAGTCATTGCAAATAGATGTGAACAATGTATTTTTCTTTGCTTGTTCTCTGTGGTGTTGGTGGAGTAGAGTTCCTGCAAGTTTTTTTCATAGGAGAGAAGTAGAAAAGGGTTCACTGGAGTGTTTTAGACTAATGCCTCTGTGACTCTTGTTCTGCCTTGTACTGGACAGTTTGTCTAGCTATCTTAACTCAGTCAGAACTGGCATTAAAACAGAATTATTGCAAGTATCTTTCATACTTACTATAATAAAAATATGAAAAATGCTACTGACAAGACTTGTTCCTGTTGATTATAACAGCTTGTTGGAGGAAATACATAAATCTGTAATTGAATTTAAGGTCTCTGAAGGTGTTTTAATTTCCAGAAAGTCTTTATTGTAGGTTTAAGTGGAGATGCAAACTGGTGTGTAGGTGGCGAAACCAAAATTCAAGTCTTTCCATCACAATTTATGGATTTTGTTATGCAAGACTTTCTTCCTCAACCCTACAGTTTCAATTGGTCAATTCTAGTCATAATCATAACAAGAAAATATGAGCCTGCTTGTAGTAGAGACAATATCATTACACTTCTAACCAATTTTGTATTCACAGGCCTGATTTTTACATCCACTGAAACTCTTAAAAATAAGCCCCAAGCCTGGTTTTCTGAAGGCTTGCTCAAATGCACGTCCCTTTTGATTCATGGGAACATTCTCACGAGCAGGGATTTAAAAGTCTCTTACGAGAAATGCTTGCAGGCTCTTTCTTTATGATCAACTATATAAACTTTAATTATTGTCAGAGTGAGAGAAGCTTGGGGCAATAAAATACTTTCAAATTCATGTGCATGTTCCAAGGCCATAACTGTGTGTGTGAATTTTCAAGATTTTCAGTCATATTGTCCTTTATCCAAGTAAGGCAAATGCAGATGCTAATACTGAGGAGTATGGTGAAATTAAGTTTGAGAACTGTATGCAACACAGAGGGGCAGTTTGCTAAGCTTGTATAGAGCCAGATCCTGTGCGGCTGAGCTCTTTTAACACTATTTCTGCCTTGAAATACAAGTCTGTCCAAACCAGGCCAGTTTCCAATTTAAGCCAATGGAGAAAAGCACTGGAGACAACATAGTGAAATAGTAGTAAAAATAATAGTAAAGCCTAATGAAGCTGAGAGGATTGCCCAAATGATGCTGGTAGAGAATGTTTAGCATTAATTACAGGATTTACTAAAAGTACCCTTCCAAAGTTCCAATCCAAACATTAATAAAGATCCGCTAACGTTTAAGATTCTTTTTAATTAGAATGATCTGTCTAGATCTTAAATCTTATTCTGCAGATGGTAGCAAGGTCTCTGATGCAACCTTGATGGAGGTCTTACTGATGAATGACTTTAAGCTTGTTATCAACAACACAACATACAGTGTGTCAACTCCTGTGAAAGGTAAGAGCCATACTTTAAAAGCTCTGACTGTCTGGCTTAATTTAGTGAAAGGCATGAGAAGTCTCAGACAATTGGACCTCTCTGGAGAAAAAAAATTCTCCTTCGTTTTGTACCATTGAATGGTCTTGCTTTCAGGGGTGTAGGTTAGGAGAGAGAACAATGAAGGGTAGATTCTTGAAATGTTTTGAAATGATAAACACTTTCTCTTCAGATAAGCTGAGTAGTGAGCGTGCTACTGAAATAGAAGATATCAAATCCTTGGTTCACAGACTGTTTGTGGCTCTGCATTTAGAAGATCACCAGATCAAGAAAGAGAGAGAATTGCTACAGAAACTGGACCACCTGAAAGAACAGCTGATGCCTCTTGAACAGGTTGGAAGGAAGGGAGGTAGTTTTGTTGTTGTTCTGTCTTGAAGTGCAAAAGCATTTCCTCATATCAGGAGTAAGTCCTGTGATAGAAAATGATCAGGTGGATGCACAGAGGGTCTACTTTGTCATGTGAACAAAGTCAATTCAAATACAGTTCAAATAACTTTCAGTTCAGTTCTTTTTCTCTCCTGCAGTGCATGTTACCTGGTTAAAAGCTGCAACATCTGGAGAAGACTGTCAGGAACAAGCCTTAGCATGGCTGGTATTGGGATTGATCACTCACTCAGTCACCTGTTGCTGTATGAGTTCCGAGTACCTATTAAAGGGAAAAAACAAAAACAAAAAAACAACAACAGTGAGCTTAAAAATTATCTGTGGCAGTTTCCTGTGTCCCCGAGTCAAAAGGCAGATTGTATGGACTAATGGTTGCTATAATCTAAGAAATGAAGTTATACATGTTGATCCGGGGCAGGTTAAGGTAACTCAGCTTGAAGGAAGAAATCAGGAGCCTGACAGGATGAGCAAACTTTTCCTTGACGTCAGACCTGCTACGTGTGAGGACCAGCCTCAGTGTTAACAGGACCTGCCTTTAATGATAAATAGATAGTTGGTGCTCAGTAGCCAGGAGGTCTTTTTGCCCTTGGATTTCAGTCCTTTTTTTTCTTCACAAGGTAAGTGTGTAAGAGGAGAGCATTTAGAAAGGATCCAGCCCAGCAGGAGTAAATGCAGTGCAACTGATGAACTCCTCAACTAATATTTGTTTAAAAAAGTTCCTGTGTTTATTTCTTCACCCTAGATGAAAGCCAGAATTATGGACAGTGCTGATGCAAAGACCTCCAGACTTCTATGGGTTGGTTTAGCTTTGATGTCAATGCAAGGTGGAGCGTTGGCATGGCTCACATGGTGGGTCTATTCGTGGGACATCATGGAGCCAGTCACATACTTCATCACCTATGGGAGTGCCATGGCTTTCTATGCCTACTTTGTTCTTACTAAACAGGTGATTCCCCTCCTGTAAATGTCTGGAGTACTGAAAAGGAGTAGAGAAACTGAAAATCCTAGTGCTTGAACTCTGATTAAAATGTAATTTATTAAGTAGCCTTGCCATCATATTGGGGGAGTTGAGATTGATTTCTGATGGGATTGGATAAAAACGCCTTACATTATCAGGCCAGGTACTGTTACACCTGCACTACAGACCAGCTTTTGAGCAGAACTACTACCTGTAAAACTCCATCAGCCAGGATATGAGAAGTGATGATTGAAATCTGTCATTTTATGAATAGTAAATTGTACCTGGCTTATTGCTGTAAAGGGAGAGCAACTAGTAGTTCTGTACCAATTCATGAACACTGCTTTACAAGTGGCCAGGAAGTAAATCACTGAAAAATAATATAAATAAATAAATAAATACACCCAGATGTTAACTGAGCTGCATAATACAGACTAGTCCTGAAATCCTGTAAGATTATGCTTCTTTTTTGTATTTTAGCTCTGTACTTTATTCCCAAAGTAGACATCTTGATATCCAACTTTTGTAGTGGAAAAATTCTTTGTTTACTAAGCAGTTATGTGGAAGAGTAGCTACTGCTTCCTTCCATAATACTGGTGGATCCATAGACCTCGTGAGATATTAGGTTCCATTTCTGAAAAGGGGAGACATGTTTGTTTTTATGAACAACTGGCTTTGAATGTGAGTTTTATTCCTTCTCACTGATTCTTAAGAAGGGCAGAGGTATTCCTACTTTATGTATCCAGATATACATAAATCTTTTTATACAGATTACTGGTTGTCTTTTTAGAACAGCTGTGTTGGCATGATTGCTTTAGACTTTCAAGTAACTCTTTGAAAAAACAGTGATTGAACTCTCTCTGACTCCTTGGAAAGTCATATCCATTTACTCAGGTGGCTTCAGTCATGAGGTTCAAGCTGTGTCTTTATTACAGAAAATTACTTTAGACATTATGAAAATGATTTCTAGCATGTGTCTAAGAGGGCCCTTATGACAAATAAGAGCGTGCTTGTGTGTGTAGTCTCTTAACAGCATGTGTATGTATGTGTGCTCATTTGTGTACGTGTCTGTGGAACTAGATAAATAATTGTGAAACAGGCTGAATTTCTCTGACCTGGACTCCTTTTTCTTGCTAACCTCAAATATGTGCCTTTCTTTCTTCACTAGGACTACATTTACCCTGATGCTAAAGACAGGCAGCTCCTCCACTACTTCTACCGGAAATCCAAAGCCCAGCATTTTAATGTGGAACAATACAACAAGCTAAAAGAAGAACTTGCAGAGGTATTTAAATACAATCCTGAAATAAGGTGGTCTCCTCTGGGTTTACTTTTTCAGTAAAATCTCAGCTATTGGAAAACTGACCTCAGGGTTCGTTACTTACATTCAGAATGGCATATTGCTTATTAACCAGTTTGCACTTTTTAAATAACCATACGGTGTTTGCCTTTGACATGTAAACTACTTCAGTAGTTCATCAGAAAAGGAGACCTTCACAAGTTAAATTTCAAACACATAAGTTAGGTTTTGAGCACTACATTGTTTCCCCCCCCCCATATTCGAATATGTTACATTTCCAACTGTTTTAATAGAGTAACTGCATTTAGCCAATGTATTACAGTGCATAAGCATATTTGCCATTACTTGAGTCAGCACAGCACTGCACTGCACCCTCCCCGTGCCCTGGTTTCAGCCCATACAGTGCCAGTGGCACACATGAGATTCAGTTGGTGCTTAGCAATGGGTGTGAGCCTGGGGCTGCATTGGGCTGCTCAGCAGGGCAGAACCACAGCCATGGTAATGGAGCAGGGTGCAGCTGCAAGGTGGGCTGGGCTGCATGTGGCCTGCAGGCTGGACATGCACAGGCTAGAGTTTGTTGCTTTTTCAATAGCTTGTGAGAATGATTAGTGATTTAAGTGTAATTTCAAGAAAATAATACTTGAGGTATGTGAGACTTGAGAGGGTGTGGGAAAGTGGTGTAGTAGCACGCACTCTGCTCTCTGGAAACTGAATGGGCTGAGTAGGCCTGTAAAGTTGAGCATACTCCATTTGAGTAGTCTGGTTTCTTGTATGAGACCAGTGTCTTCTGAGAAAGGGAAAAATGAAGGGTCGCAGAAGATGAACTCACTCTTTCTCCCACTGCAGGCAGAAGAATCTCTGAAGCGTTTGCGCCAGGCTCTGCAGCTCAGACTTCCAATCCAGGAAATTACTAACAAGGACTGACGTTGTTTTGGTGTATGTTAGAATTGCCTTTTCAAAGTTGATAGGAACATTTAATTACTATACAGAAACTGGATATTTTTGACCACTGTAATTTTGAAAGTTACAATAAATATTTATAAAAATTATTTGATTACTTGATGGCTTTGGGTTTGTTTTCTGCTTTAGATTTTAGTCTCATAAAGAAACTGCTGAAGCAAAGTTCTTCAGATATTTATCAAGTCATATTAGTAAAATGGAGGTATTCTGCTTCCAGGTAAAGTGACAGGAATGTTCTCTAAAGTGAGGGCTGTAATTTTCAGACAATTAGCAAGTAATAAACTCCTGCATCAAGTATTATGGATTTTTTTTTCTCCTGAAATTGTTCTTTCTTTTCCCTAGCTCTGTGTGCTCTGATTTTGTTGGTATAACACCATTGGTAGAGGTTAGTTTTTCATCAAAAGTAAGCTATTTTTAGTCAATATTTCTGGAAAAGTAGCACATACATCAAACTCATTTACTGTAAAATTATTTGTTTTACTGTTGCATTTTATTGAAAGAACTTACAAAAACATTCACAAATACATGATTTACTCAAAGCTTCAAAGTAGCCATATTAAGACATAATATCTGTGACTCAGAACACAGTACATGAAAGGATATAACTAAAGTAGAGCCAGTAAGTCAATTATTTTTTACCCAGAAAAGTGAATTAACTTTCCTTAGCGTGAATTCTCCACTGTCCACCAGAGTTAAGCATTATGTACCAATAATGTAAAAACTAATTTTTTAAAAAGTTGCTTCTATTAAGCAATTACTAATGCTAGAGAAATGCTGTAGTAGCAACCTGAAACATTCTATGATGATAAGTATACTATCAGTTCTGTATACAGAATGACAGAGTACAGCTGATTTCTGGAGCCCAGAAGAGGCAGTCTGGTCCAACACCAATACCTCTGAACAACCAAGGTTTGCTTATGTTGTAATACTGGAGAGCTGCCTAAAGATATCTAGAAGAGTGGCAAGTGAACCTGAACCATATAAATCATTTGCTTTAGTGATGTGTAGCAGATAAGCTTACCCCTGTCAAAGAGTGTGTTTGTACCCAAAATCATGCTTTTCCAAAGCAAGATATTTGCTGCCTTATTTCACTACTGCTCTGAGGATGCAGAGCACCACAAGCTTTAACTGCACTAGCATAAGAAGCCCTTTTTTTTTTGCATTAGAACTACAACTGTACTCAAAGAATTAAGTACGTTTTTAGTGTTGAGAGGAAAAAAATATATATAAAAATTACATGGTGGATACTGTTGTACACAGATATAAAAAGATGCCTTACAAGTATATTCCCTGTAAACTGTACTCTTGGAGCAAGAGAAGCTAACCTAATACAGTGTTTAAAAAGTTTTGGAAATAGTACAAAATGTGCCATAACGAAACAGATAAATTGAGCAAAAATCTTTCTTTTTCCTTAAAAGTTAATTTCTATAAAATCTGAGCACCTCTTACTAATCCAGCACCAGTGAACTTTTTCCAAATTCCCTGAGATAAACGGAGCTGTAACATTAGCTTTAAATTTGCCTTAAGATTTTTGAAACTACTACTGCATATGCAAACTATAAGTTTTGATCCCAGTGTTTTTGCAAATAATCATATTAATTTGCAAATAATCATATTAATCTCCTGATTTAAGATGGTAGTTTTCTCACTTCTGCAGTGAGCATTAAAGAATGTCATTAAGTAGCAACCTACTTAGATTTTGGGTGAAAATACAACTTTTTCGTCAACATTGAAGCAAAACAAGGAATCTGTTTTTTTCCTATAGCATTTATATCTTTGCACATATCCACTTTGCGATGAGAAACTTTCCGGTTAACGACAGTAAGAAGTTCTGTGAACTCCAAGGAAGAGCCGTGCTTCCTGAGAGCCTCACATAAATCTTGAATGTACCAGGAGCCATTTACAGTTTCACGGTGAGAAAAGTAACCTATTGTAGAACAGGAAAATAAAATTATACTCAGTTGTAAGTAGCCACTCCCACTGAAAAGCATTCACAACAGTTAATCTTTGCTAGCTTCACCTAATGGAATTACTACTGAATGTAAATCTTACCATGTCAAGTTATGCAGTCTCACTGGAAATGGCAGAAGGAAATGGTTTTCATATCACTTACTCAGTCTAGCCAAGAGGAACACAGTTCAGGAACTGGTAACTTACTGTTCACAGAACTATATCTGCAATTTGCATGGCAGCAGATGGGACTGAGGACAAGACAGATGACAGTCTGGGAAGTACAGCCACATAGTATGGGGGAATAGATAAACCTCTAGAATACCACAGTCTAGGAGAAAAGGGGAATGCTTGCTGTTAGTACACAGCTCAGCAACAAAATTATAAAGAGAATGATTCTGTTTGGCCAATTAACTGCAATTCTGAATATTTGTTTTTACTTTTTTCCTAACCTATGGGGGTCCTTTCCAGATGTCACTTAACAGGGAGCAAAACAGATGACATGGAAGTGTACTCATTATTTTGACCGCAAATTGAGGAAGTGTTCAAGCTTGTTGTAGTGAAATATCAGACACACAGACATAAAACAGAATTCTACCTTGTGCCACAGAATAGCACATAATAAAGTCTGCACCAGCCGGGAGGGTATAGACGCCAGCTGCATCCACTTCAGTCTGGTTAACAGTGGTTTCATCTTTGCTGTCTACTAAATCCTGAACGAGAACTGGGTCATCATGTTTATCACCTCGACATGCCTGTTGGGGAGAGAAGAATAATCCTATTTTCACCTCTGTGAAGCTGATCTGTGTTACCATGGTACTTTTAAACAGAGGGGACTCCTGTTATGTTCTACATTAACCATAATTGTAGATTCATAAAGATCCATGTAGTTCTCTATCAATTAAAATATTGGTGATGAAATCCAATAAAAGGGTCAGTTAAAGCAGGTTGTTCAGGACTATGTCCAATTGGCTTCTATCTCCAAGGTTGTGTGACACTGTTCAGTGTTTGTTCCTACACAATAAAAAAGTGTTTTCTTGTGTTGAGATGTTCTATGTGTTTAATTTGTACCCATTATGCACAACTGAAGAGATCCTGGCTTCCTCTTCATTCTCACTCCTCCTATCAGGTATTCATGTATACTGATAAGATTCCCCTAAGCCTTCTCTTCTTTAGGTTGAACAATCCTAGCTTTTCCTGATACGAAAGATGCTCCAGTTCCTTAATCACTTTCACAGCCCTGCACTAGACTCATTCCATTAAGTCTGTATCTTGTATAGTGGGAGCTCAGAACTGGACACAAGACTGAATGCAGTCTCACCAGCTGGGGAAAGAGAAAGGTTCACCTCCCTAAGCCTGACAATGCAGGAAGAAATAAATGCTCTGAAGCACAGCCACTGTAATATGCTGTGTTATATTACGATGCTGATTTATTTATTTATTTATTTATTTTAAGAGAATCCATTAAATAAGTCAAGGGTTGTCTGTGTTGCAGAAAGTGTATGTGGAGAAAAAGAAACTAAGAGCACACTTACAAAGTTACCAAGTAGGGAACAGGTGTTACTTAAGAGCTATCACAAAAGAGAGAAATATGAAAATTTCCTTTCCTTTGCCATGATGAAGTTCTGTCTTTGCTATTTACTCTGTGATTTCCAAAGTTAAGTGTTATACTGATTGTTCTTTCTGCTGTAAAAGAACTCTGTTCCTGTACTGAACTAATGCAATTTGCTTCTTTGATAAGCATCTTATTAATATTTCCAAGTATAACTTGTATTACAAAATTGAAATACTTAAATATTTTTCCATCTTTGGTCTGATTTTAAAAAAAAAAGCTGAATAAATCCTAATGAAAAATTAATTAATAGTATACTGACATTTGTAGCAGCCTTGTGCCTAAGCTACCTTTCATTTGAAAAGAGGTAGTTCTTAGAATTACTATATAACTACTAGAATTACAGTCTACTAAAGGTCAAGTTCTTGTTTGAGTTTACTAATTGTAACATAAAGATGGGCCCTTAAAAATTTGGACTGACCCCATATCCAACAGTTGCTTTGAACAAGAAGCTGGACCACAGACCTTCTGGGATTCTTTTCAGCTTGCATTATCCTTTGAACCAAGGAGTGAAATAGGAAGTTATTGTATGGGTTTGATTGACCGCTTAGCACTATGAGTATTTTTGTGACAATAAAGCCTTAATATGATACTTTATTTTTTCTAGAGATGCCAATTACAACAGATGGACTAGAGGTCTTTTCCAGCCTTAACAGGTCTATGATGAGTACTGGTCATAGAAATAAATAAAAACAACAAAAACAAAAACCATAATCTTCTTCAGTGATCAAGTAAAGGAACTTGCCTGGTGGAAAACAGTGAATGTAAGGAAATTAGATAACTTTTTTCAGCCTAATCTATGGATGAGAGGTATGAATGGGAGGAACTGAGCTGAAGCTGTGCACAACTTTCTCTAAAAACTAATGATACTTTCTTCTGTGCCATTAAATGTACACTGACAACATCTTACCTGAATTATAAATATCTTCGGCTTCCCTACCAGACTCTGGCACTTATCTCCTCTGAACATGTTTGTGATCGTCTCAATTTTGATTTGGGCATCATATGCGTAGACATGATCATTCTCACCATGACTCAAGAACACACAAACAAAGCAGTCAGCATTGCTGTAGTCATCCAGTGAGGCTGAAATATCAAGTGAACTTTAGATAACTAAACAGTGATCCTCACTTTCAAAAAAGTATGGCACATTTGTATCACATAATTTCATCTCAGATCAGTTATTTTTCAAGTGAACTGTATTTTCTAATAGCATAAGACTGCAGAGATCTAAAGGTACAGTGATTACGCATGGCTCAAGATAAGCCACTGAAAGTAAAAAAAAAAAAAAAGAATGTTACTAACTTCTTCCAGCTGAAAGCTAACTTCTTTCAGCAACTTCATTAGCTCTCAGCACAGATTTCCTCACATTACAATAAAAAAAAATCTGAAGTTTAACCCTTAAACCCTTTTTATGTTGAACACAGTGCACAAAAATTAAAAATTTTAAGTTAGCTGAGCATAGAGAACGGAAAACATAAGTCTAGAAATTCTGCTAGTAGTTAGGCATAACTAATATATGGTCTCCTACCATCATAAACTTTCTGCAGCACATCTTCTGCTTTCAGATCGTCAAAAATTCTGACTTCAAATCCAAGGTCTGTCAAACTATTGTTAAAACACATACATATTAGTAAAAACATTTTCTCAAATTATATATCGATTACTAACAACTCAATCGCTTTCACTATGAGATACTTAATATTCATGTTTATGCATTGTTTATGAAAATAACTGTAAATGATTTTGTGAAAATTGGTGTCCAGTGTCTACTTCAAGTTACTTTATAGACTTTGGCCTATGAGAGGTCTGGAGTCACTGCATTTGTGTGACTTGTGCCAGCAGTTTCTGTGACATACAGGAATGTCCTTTCAAATTGTTTTAATTATGTCTTTCAAGATTGCACAGACGCTTATGTTTGCAAAATATTTTCTTCTGTACTTAAACAAAAGATCTAGGTAGCTGCTTATTTGATCTTAATTTCTGAAGTTCAGGTTCTTTTAAGCTTTGGGGGAGAAACCAAGTTTCTTACCTGCGTTTCAGATTGTTTCTGTCTGCCAAAGTCCCACGTCTATCTGGCAGCCTTAAATGCCAAAAAAAGTGCTCATGATTGAAGATTAACGCAACTCCTCTTTTCTGATGGTTCATTTTGTATTGCTCTGCAGGGTCAAATGTTTGTCTGTTGCCAGAGATAGAAAACTTTCTTGATGAGTTAGTTGCTAATTGAATTCCTTTCCTGTATTCCTGCTAGATGAGACTGTTGTAATTGACTAGAGACTTTGAGAATCCAATTTCAGAAGACTTTAAAATGTGTGACATTTTAGAAAGAACCTAAATCATTAAGTATTTTTTGAAAGCTTGGGCATGTTAAACAGTTCAGTAAAAATATGTTTAGGCTGGGGACAAGGATCCGTCAGGGAGCGTTGAACGGTTCCTCTATATTTGCATTTTTGGTTTTCAGGAGGCTGTCACATGAATAACACACTGAAGCAGATAAAAGTGCACTTCAGATTTGGCTCCAATTCTCCATGTTACATATTTAGCTAAATATTATTTTAGCAGAGTTGTATGGTGCATATGTATTTATTTGGAAGTTTAACTGTGTGAGATTTGCTTCTAGTTCTTCTAATTGACTTGAGTGTTACATCATAAACAGCAGCCTATATACCATATTCTGGTTGATGAGGTAGTATACATACTGTTTGTGAGAAGTTTGTATTATTTACAGATCAAAATGAAAGCTATGATGGTACAACTGTTGACTGGTGTTTAGCAACCAACCAGCAGAGCCCTACAACCAAGGGACTATCAGCAAGAGCACAAATGGCCAACCCAGTTTCTAAGTAGAGGAATTTTAAATATCAAGGCAACAAATGCGTAGAGCATTTGTATGTTTGGAGTAGCATTCTGTTTCTTTTATTGTGTTATAAGCAAACACAACATAGAGGTCTACATTAACATGCTATGATCTGTATACTTGGACCCGAAGGATCCTTTCCAGGCTTTGGCATGGCTATATTTAGAGAGACAAATTGTGCTGCTTCAGTTGATAGAGGCATCAGTGCAGGGAACAGAGGCTGAAATACTTTGATGATAATTCCTCGTAACAGAGAAGGCCTGTGCTGTAGCGTTTACAGAATGACAGTCCAGGTCATGCTGCCCTAGAACTGTCAGTAGGCAGAGCTGCTGTATTTGGCATGTTACTGTTTTGTTTTCTTTTCCTGCTGCAGAATGTTCAGTTTTGGTGCAATTCCTAGAAAAAGTTCAGAATACTCACTTGCAGAAGTTACTTAAAGATTATAGTTTACTCCAAAATGTTTTCTTTTCACTACAAGCAACCAAAATGCTTCATTAAGTATTTCTGCTTCTACACTTTACAATGAGCAGCTCCTTAAAACATTTGTTCATAATGCCTGCAGAATTCAAACAAGGAGCAGGAATTCTGGACAGCTGATCCCCAACTGGGGATTTCTGAAGTGCTAGATGGAAAACTGGTCAGAAAAATAAATGGGATGCTGTATCATGCTCTCCCCACTTGGAGTACTTAACATGATAAAATACAAAAATGCTCAACTTCAGCTCTGAGCTTGTTCAGATTCTGGTAATTTTTGTTCCTTTGGGTTTAGCAAGATATGTGGCTTATGGACTGTTATGTCCTTGGATCCATGAAAGGACCATTAAAGGATGGTTCCCTACATAATTCTTCCTTTGCTCAGCTGTATTCACTGAGTGAGCAAAGCAAAGGAAGCTACCAGTTAGTTTACCTTTTCCAGGGCTACACAATGTTGCATGATGGAGCAGGAAAAATTAGTAGAACTACCTCATTATCTCTACACCCTCTCTATAGAGGACTATATTCTTGTGTTACACACAATTGTTTTGCCCAACTGTCCATAGATTGTGATGGTATTTTTGTCACTCTCTCTGCACACTGCCTAACACAACATGAATGCACTCCTAAGAATCCCTTCTGCATGCCTTCATCATAAGAAGGACAGTTCTACACCTGATGTTGCTAAAAATAAAAACGTGTAAATGGGTGAGGTTGAATGAGTAATCCAGTTGCATTCCTAACGAAAAGCAGGAAAACTTCAACTGACCGCAGCAAGCCATCTCTCCATCGTTGCTATCAGAACTGTACCTTATATCAAATGCATCCACTTCTGTGATGTTCCGATTTCCATCTGTTAGAGAGAATTAAGTGATATAGTCACCAAATCTTTAAAGGGAAAAGTTTGAACTTGTGCATCCAACCGTAAAGTTTAGCTATTAGTGTGAAAGATGAACCAAAAGCTCATTCACTCATCAGCTAAGTAGGCATGCAGTTTAACAGCTTCATTAGCATTTGTACCTGAAACATTTAGAAGCTGTTCTTAAAATTTTGACTCTAACAATATGAATTTCAGGTGGTCAAGATGTGCACATTTTTTATTTAGTTAGCTATCTGTAGCTACTTAAATACATAAATCATGATCTTGGAATACGTAAGGAGTTAGCAGTCTATATTTAAACCGTCTCTTTGGCTCAATACTTAGGAGTTTACGTTATCTAAAAATACACTTTTTTTTTTGTTTTTAACTTCAGTAGTGCTGCTAATGCAAAACTGAGCAGTCTCTGAAGTTGGGTGCAGCTTATGAATCACAGAATTACCAAGGTTGGGAAAGATCTCCAAGATCATCCAGTCCAACTGTCCAGCTACCACCAATATTCCCCTACTAAACCATGTCCCTTAGTACCACATCTGAATGTCCCTTGAACGCCCCCAGGAACAGTGACTCAACCACCTCCCTGGGCTGCTTGTTCCAGCACCTGACTGCTCTTCTGGAGAGGAAAGTTTTCCTAATAACCAACCTGAACCTCCCCTGGTGCAACTTGAGGCCATTCCCTCTCATCCAATCACTGCAGAAGAAGAAGCTGACCCCTGCCTCACCACAACCTCTTTTCAGTTTTAGAGAGTGATATGGTCTCCCCTGAGCTTTCTCTTCTCCAGACTGAGCAATCCCAGTTCCCTTAGCCGCTCCCCAAAACACTAGCACTCTTACAGCTTCACTGCCCTTCTCTGGACACACTCCATGGTCTCAATGTCTTTCTTGTAATGAGGAGCCCAAAACTAAACACAGCACTCGAGGTGCAGCCTCAGCAGAGCTGAGAAGGTATAACCATATGTGTTAGTAACAACAATTGAAAATATGCAAGACTTATACCTTTTCTTCTGCTAAATTAAGTACCACCAGTAACAGAATGCACATGAAGGTAATGTTGTGGAAACAAACTGGCAATCTGCATATCTTGGGAGGGTGCAAAACTGAAGCTTGGCAGATGGCCAGGCCAAAATACTTAAATCTTTTTTCTTAAACATCTCAGTGAGCTCTTCTTACCATAGTTTCTACTATTATCACTAGAGACTAACAAACACATTATGAAAACAATATGCTGTATTGTACCTGTGGTGGTTGGTGTAGATTTGCTGTCTAACTGGACACGGCCTGCAATCAAAACAAAAGACATGGTCACATATACATACATTTAAAAAATTATTTTGTATACATTATTTTCCTAGTTTTTGTCCCTGTTTTTCATGTCTGATTAAAGCCTTCAGCAAAATGAATTAACATGTATTGACTGAGATGTTCATAAAGACACTAGAGTAAGCTTGGAGCTCTAGAACTCTAGACTTTACAGGCCCTTATGTTGGGCTTCATAGCAAGGGAGACTGAAGGACAGCTTAAAGAAAGTCATACCCTTTTAAGTGTTGTTATTTATACACAAACTTCCCATCTGTAAATATTGATCATGCTTTCAAGCGTTCTGTCCTGCAAATATCACTTGTGACCCGATGGATAAAAAGCTACTTCAGTTTGCTTGAAACAACACGCAGGTCAGACTAATGACAAAAGCGTTGAAAATGAGTGCAGACAGAATGTAGCACCAACACTTGTGCCTATGATTTTATTTATAATATGGGCCAGAGATCTGTATGTTTATATTTACACTTTTTTTTTTTGCTTGTGTACCTGAGATCTGTCTGATACTTTTGCCTCAAAGGAGAGGGTGAGGAAGGAAACAATTCCAAAACCCTCAACAGACTCTTAAAAGGTTAAAGTCAGACTTTTGTGCAGAACACGCTGGCATGTAGATACAAAGGCCATGGAATGCCTGAGGCAAAGGAGACCTGGGAAAGATGTTTTACTTGTTCTTTTAAATCTGTTTATCAAGTTTCCAGCCTTGAGCTTTTCACTGCCACTGTCACACAGCAGCTTCATTCAGGTAAACAAACAAACAAAGTGGTGTATGAAAAACTGTCTGCTTGTTTTACACAGGCTAAGAACTGACTGCTCTCAAAGGGATTACTTGTCTTATATCTTGTGAAGATGGATTGTTTTAAAGGAATTAAAACTCAGGTATGCACTGAGCTACACAGTGAGATCTGTAATCTCATAATACTTCAAATAGGCCAAACAACATGATACTTGGAAAACACCAACGACACAAAAAATGCACGTGTGTGCCTAACAGCATCCTGGAGAACCAAAAACATACAGCTACCACCAAGGAAACGTTTTACCGAAGCCAGGTTTTCTTGAAAAAGAGAATGCCAGGGGTTACAAATTGAAAACATTAAATGCCAGACGACGTCAGTGCCTCTGAGTACCTGGACACCTGGGGGGTACTCTCAACGAAAGGGAAATACAGAAGAAAACAGTGGACCCTTCAGCGTGAGGGGCCCGAGCCCACGCGTGCTGCAGCTGCTCTGCCCGCACGTGGCTTCTACCGCGTCAAGCATTCCAGTTTCACCTCAGTTCAATTACAGGCGTCAACATTTGCACCTCAGCAGTCCGGATTTCAGAAGTCTTTCAGTATATGGCTCATCTCTGAAAGTGAACGCTGACTTAGAAACTGATTTCGTTTATGCTTGCAGTAGTTACATTTTGAACTACATGGTGCTTTGGCGGCAGGTTCTGAGTCATCTGTCAGCTTTACGGTAAGAACATCGATCGCAGCGGCGCAGGCGCCTCTCAGCGGCAGCGTTTCATCCCCGACAGCCACGTCTCCTGCTCTCCCTCCCCCCCCGCTTATAGCCCACTTATCTCCAGCAGGACTTCCAGTACTTTTGTTCCGGGTCCCCGCACAAATCGGCGTTTCCGCCTCGTCCCCCACCCCCACCCCTTTGTTTCGCAGACGGAGAAGGCCGAGCTCCACCCCCCTCAGAGCGCAACCCCCGGACCGGCCCGGGGCTCCGTCTCGCCGCTGCCCTCAGCCCGCAGTGCCCCGTGGGACAGGAAGCGTGCCGGCCGCTACCAGCCGCCCGCCTACCTGCCGCTCGCCGCCGCTCCGCGCCCGACATGTCGAGAGCCCGGCTCCGCGCCCGCCGCGTGCCGGCCCGGCCCGCCTCCTCCGCGCTGCTCCGGAGGAAACGGGGCGGGAGCAGCGCGGGCCGCGGGCCGTCCCACGGCGCCCCGAGGGCTCTCGGGGAACCGCTTTCGCTTGGCCGAGCGCCGGAATGGCAGCGCCTGGCGGTGCTGAGCCGAGGCTCAGGGCTCTGCCACACGGCACGGGCGTGCACGGTTTCTCCTGCTGTAAGGCTTCTGTTACCCACATGCGCATGAACGAAGCGCCCTGACAGAGTTGAAAGCTCGGCAGATTTGCAACCTCGGTCTGTGGTTGGCTTGCCAACATGACTCCCAGCTACAGGAAGGGTCCTTAGGAGATCTGAGGAACTACAAGCCTGCCAGCTTGACTTGGGTGCCAGGAAAGCTTATGGAGCAGATCATCTTGGTGAGATCACGCAGCATATGCAAGACAACAGGGGGATGAGGCCTGACCAGCATGGGTTCAGGAAGGGTGGGTCCTGCTCAATCAACCTGTTCTATGATCGAGTGACCTGCCTGGTGGATGAGGGAAAGACTGTCGATTTAGTCCACTCAGACTTTAGCAAAGCCTTTGGCACTCTCCAACAGTATTCTCCTGGAGAAGCTGGCAGCCTGTGGCTTGGACAGGTACTCTCTTTGCTCTGGGTAAGGGACTGAATGGAGGGCAGAGCCCACAGAGTGGTGGTGAATGGAGTTGAATCCAGCTGGCAACCTGACATGAGTGGTGTTCCCCAGGGGTCAATACTGGGGCCCGTCCTGTTCAGTATCTTTACTGATGATCTGAACAAGGGGATTCAGTGCACCCACAGTAAGTAAGTTTGCAGATGACCCCGAGCTGGAAGTAAGTGTCAGTCTGCCTGGGGGTAAGAAGGCTCTACAGAGTCTGGATATCAGGGCTGAGGTAAGTGGGATGAAGTTTAACAAGACCAAGTGTCAGGTCAGCGTCACTTTGGTTGCAACAGTCCCAGGCAACGCTTCGGGCTTGGGGCAGAGTGGCTGGAAGGCTGTGGAAGAAATGGAGCTGAAGGTGTTGATCAGCCCTTGACTCAGCGTGAGCCAGCAGTATGTCCAGGTGGCCAAGAAGGCCAATGGCATCATGGCTTATATCAGAAATAGCGTTGCCAGCAGAAGCAGGAAGGTGATTGTCCCTCTGTACTCAGCACTGGTGAGGCTGCACCTCGAGTACTGTGTTCAGTTTTGGACCCTTCAGTACAAGATATCAAGGTTGTGGAGTGTATCCAGAAAAGGGCAGTGAAGCTCTGATGGATCTGGAGCATAGGTCTTATGGGAAGCAGCTAATGGGAAATGGGATTGTGCAGTCTGGAGGAGGCTAATGGGAGACTTTATTACTTCTACAACTGCCTGAAAAGAGGCTGTTGTGACATGAGGGTTAGCTTCTTCTCCTGGGTAACTAGGAATGGGGTGAGAGGGAATGTCCTCAAGTTGTGCCAGGCAAGATTCAGGTTTAATGCTGTCATGGTTAAAAAAAAATTTCTTTGCTGAAAAAGTGGTTAGGTGCTGGAATGGGCTGCCCAGGGAGTTGAGTCACTGTCACTGGAGGTGTTCATGAACTGTGTAGATGTCATACTGAGGGACACGGCTTAGTGGGGAAGGATGGTTGGACTGGATGATCTTGGAGGTCTTTTCCAACCTTAGGGATTCTGTAATCATATATAAACAGAAGCCAGTGCCCAAACCCATCCTTCTGTACCTAAGCTCTGCAGGTTTGTAACGAGGATGGGTCTGAACTGTGTATCTGGCCCACTGCTTGGTGCGCTCTGGAGCATACTGACATATGAGGCAGCTCTCAGAGAACAGCACTGCTATATGCACAAGTGGAGGTGGCTCTGGACAGGGATTTTAGGTATTTTATCCAGTCTGACTTGTTTTACATGTTGTACAAATAAGGAATTTTGGACATGGTGGCTTCCTTTGTGGGTATTTCTCACTGCCTTCACTTGTTTTTCCCATGTTTGGACTTGCTATGCTCAACCCGCTAGCAGCCAGTGAGATCAAGATAAAATTGTTTAAATTCTTTTTGTTTATTCAGACAAAACAGGACACAACTAACAGACTTCAGCACCTTTCTTATGCTGTAAAACAGTTAGATTCTTACTAAGCAGATTTATTTATTGCAAACTGCAAATTTCAGTTCTATCAGCTCCTATTATTGGAGCTGCCCCTTACACCTTTTGGCTGCAGTAATTCGGTATGAAGGAGCAACTACAGAGCGCAGCCTGGGGCTCTGTAGCAGCAGTCTGTCAATGTGTTAAATGACACTGCTAAGAGTGCAATATCCATGATTCATTTTAGGATCATAGTTTAGGATTTAACATTGTAAGATGTGTTTGGTATAATTTGCAGGGAACGATAAGCAAGAATTCCTGCTACAGGCAAAACTTAGGCAAAGGCTCTCTGGAAGAAAATAAATACTTCCTCAACTATCAAAGTGTCATTTGTTATTTAGCAGCATTAAGGCTCTTTTTAGTATTAAAAATGGTTTGAGGGAAACTATGAAATGCTTTCACAGTAAATTTACAGGTAAATGCATTAAGGAACAAAACGCAGTGCTTTCCAACAATGAAAATTTTTCTTCTATGTCCATTTAAGCATGTTGTTGAAGCTCACTTTTACTTGAATTACCTAACTGAATTATGACATTGTGTTGGACTCACTGCATCAATGTTTTAATTTTAAACAATCAGGGTACTACAGAGTCACTTCAATTCTGACAAAATCTCCCTGTATTTAAAGGCACCGAAAGTTGTTCAGACATGATTTTGTAAAACTTGGCAGCAGTGTCTCTTGCCGTGTTATTTAATACCCACAAATAGTAAAATAAAACCAGGAAGCGTGGCCAAGGAACTTTGGCAGGAATTTTATTGTATGAGACACTTATATTGTGTCATGTACTGTAAGCTTCAGTGAAAAACTAAAATACCACAAAAATAGTAAAGCAAAAACAGACAAAAATACTTCCAGAAGAGAAATCACATTGCAATCCGTGAGTTATGCAGAAAGTTTAAAGTTCACTTAATTTAATTTCCCTGTTCATGGATGCACTACTTAATTTTCTGTCATATTCTGTGGATTTCTAAGGCAAATCAGGACAGCAGGACAGGACTCAATGCAAAAGTTAACTGAGGTCTGACAACTGGAGATTAGCAACAGAAGATCAGTACAGAGGGCAAACCCCAAATAATTCAAACATCAGATGATTTCAGCTAGAGCAGTCATGGAAGAGATGACAGAAATAAAGGCTCAGATATTTGTCAGCCTCACAGAGGTCATGGGAAAAGGTGACAGAAATAAAGGCTCAAATTTCTGCCAGCATCACATAGGGAATTTTAAATAAAAAGGTTTGTTGGGCACACTGACCCTATCTGTGGAATCTTCTAGTTTTCAATCAGAATGGACTAAGTGAAAGCAAAGATGAATACAGTAACTAAGTTGTGCCATGAGACAAATATAAATCAACCTCTTTAAACAATATATCCTTTCTACACATATAATACACAATGCATTGTTTAATTTGAAAAATAAAGACTTGAATCCTTTCTAAACTTATGTAACATTACAACCATATTCCAGCATTCTGTCAAATCAAAACTATATCCTTAGGTCACAAACTGTTCATTTTAGGAGTCAATCCTTAAAAGGATTAACATACATCTGAAGAGTGCTGAGGAAGTTCACTACTGGATCAGGTAGAAAAATATATATTACAGATATATACCTTGCTTAAGGCTTTTTTTCTTTGTTGTAAAACAAACCCACAGGACAAAGTACATCAGAGATATCTGAAGGTATCTATTCAAAGTGAAGGGCTATTCAAGGTGCCATTTTAATTCTGCAGAACTCTCTTACCTATTGTTATCTATGAGATACATCAGCTGCTTGGAAACCTAACACTTGGCCTATATTAGAAATAATCTGAGATTCAACACTTCTGTACCTCTGATTTTCCCACTATTCAGTTTCCTTTTTAACTGAAAATAGCTTTTGTGTTTTACAGTAGCATACCCTAAATGTACATACACTAAAAGAGTCTATTTTCAGTTTCCAACTTGTAGTGTAAAGAAGATGAGGAAGACTAACACTTTTTTTCTATTTTTTAAACACGAGGAAGAATAGTGTAGTGACTTTCAAACTGATACACCCACATCAGTGTTTAATATAAGTCATTAAGGTTGGAAAAGACGTCCAAGATCATCCAGTCCAACCATCAACCCACCACCACCTTGCCCACTAAACCATGTCCCGCATCTACGCATTTCCTGAAAACCTCCAGACTCCCTCCTGCCACCACAAGGACAGTACTCGTATGATGGTGTGCTCCCCTCACCACTTCTTTCTTTCTCTCAACTTCCTCCTTCAGCCTGGCCTTGTACAGAAGGCCTTGCATTGGAAGACAATGAAGGACAGTACTGGTAACACTCTTTAACACAGCTTAACAACCACAAATCTGTCTCAAACTGGGAGGCTGAAAGAAGGCACCTAGTTCAACAGCTGAGTGCCAACTGAGCATGAGCCTAAAAACAAAGTGTGACTATGAGTCATTCATCATCTTACCCCATAACTGGTGAGCAGCACAAACAGCTTTTCAAGCTCTCCTTTGTGGCACTGGGGTGCAGGGACAAGATCTCCCCTCAAGCAGGGGCACCTCTCAACTGTGAGGCTTGGTGCACCCAAGGCAATGATGCTGCTGGTGTATGACATCCTGTCTTGGTGCTGGCCACCTGCTTCCTTGTGTTCCTCATTCTTCTACAGAAGATGCTGGAGCCTCCCAGAGGGGCCAGAGCTGAAGATGGCCTCATATACACCAGGCAGCTAGGCAGCCTCAGAGCCAGTCCTGGCATCAGTGCTGGCTGCCTCAGCTCTCACCACAGGCCTAGAGCCCAGCACTATGCTACCACAGCAGCCAGAACCCCCCCCCCTACAGATCCCACCTCTAGCAATGAGATGTGCCACCTCCTCAATGCCATCTTCCTCGTTTCTGTTCAGGGAGCTCAGGGGCATGGCCCCAGTCAGGAACTGGGTGATGAATAAGATGAAAACAGAGTTTGAGAAGCAGCTCCAGACCAAGTTGACAGGGAAGGTGCTGGAGGAGCTCAGCTTCAGGGATATCTATCTGGGCAATATCCTGCCCATCTTCAAAGCCAGACTCATCTGGCTGGTGGTCAGCAATGAGGAGAGCTTCCCCAAAGAGCTGAGCTTTGAGGTAGACCTGGAATACAACGGCAACTTCCATCTGACTGTTGACTTTGTCTTTGAGTCTTTGGTAAGTCAGCCTACCTCTTCATCGAGATCTGGGTGATGGGGCTGAAGCTGATCTTCATGCACATACTCTTCATGCATCAGTCCTTCTCTTTTATAGATGACTTCGTGATAGTCCCTTTTTTTAAAAAAGAGTATTTGTGTCAGGCCTGAGAAGTGTAAAACATTTGCTTCATTCCAGTTGTTTTACTTCATTCCAAACTGCAGACATCCATGCCTTTCAGAGATCTGTCTTATCCTCATAGCGACACATACATGAAGCTCTCTGGCTGTCAAGGTACGGCTTACATCCTAAGTGTATAACTGCATCAAACAACAGCTGAACAATTGATTCACAAGCTGCAAGCAAAGAGGCATTCAGTTAGAAGTATTCTTTAGATAGGATACAAAACTAATAGGCATGACTCTGGCAAACTGAGAAGGATTTTAAAAAGCAGTCTTTTCTGAGTATAGCAAACAGACTGTCAAAAGAGTGAACTGATATCAGCTAAATTGTGATTAAAGATTTTTCACATACCAAATCAGAACACTGAAGATGATTCACTGGCTGTGGAATGTTATCGGTGTTAAAAACATCACTCAGTTTTGGAAAGATGAAAGAACTGTTCCACTTTTTACTTTTCCAATTTATCATAGAACCATAGAATGGCCTGGGTTGAAAAGGATCACGATGATCATTGAGTTTCAACCCCTCTGCTATGTGCACGGTCGCCAACCACCAGACCAGGCTGCCCCGAGCCACATCCAGCCCGGCCTTGAATGCCTCCAGGGATGGGGCATCCACAACCTCCTTGGGCAACCTGTTCCAGTGTGTCACCACACTCTGAGTGAAAAAATTCCTGCTAATATCTAACCTAAACCTCCCCCTTGTCTAATCACTATCTATCCTCGTAAACAGTTGTATTTATGCAAAGGTTGCTACCTTTAATAGGTATTTCTCTGTCTCATTTCTGCTCAACAGAAATGAGTAAATATTCACCAGTTCTGACAAAGCAGAAACACGGTGACCTCTTTGCAGTTACATGAATTTGAGAAGTTCAAATACAGGCTTATTCTAAAAACTGATTGTTTCCTGTGGACACTTTACTGAAAAAGAACCGTTGTCTAAATTAAGTGTGGTTACGTCATGTATTGATCAGATGTGGGCCAACAAACAGCAGGAATCCAATCACAGGATTATAGGCTGTTCAGGAAAATCCTAAAATGTATGCACTAAGGGATAGTATTAATGGATAGTATTCTACTATAATAATATATTATTTTAATACCTTATTTCACAAAAGGAAGCAATTCAGTATTTTCTTACTGTTTATATGTTGTAGACCTCTAAAAATCAGTCAGCAGAACAGTGAACATTCAGCTACACGACAGCAAATGCAACAATTATAGTGTGTTTTGATAATCTTAGAAGGGAAGCCTTATTTTTTCAGCTCAAGGTTAGTTTTAACTCTGATCATATTCCTATGCTGTGTAATTACTCAGCTGCATGAGCGTCTTGGCTGCATACAGAAGGACAGATCAAGGCATCTTTTAGCAGCAGCAGCAGTTTATGGAAATGTAGCATTACTGTGCAGCAAAAAGATTCTTTGCCAGACAAGCTTAGTAAAACTCAGGGGCAAAAAAAAAAAAACAAAAAACAAAAAACACAAAAAAAAGACATTTATCAGACTTACCCTGTACATTCTCTGATATCCCAAGTGTTTTCTGCACATCTCTGCAAATTTTGGAGAGGCAGGACTGAAATTGCTCATCACAGTCATTTTTTTTGTTGCCACAAGTATCATAACATCTATCATGGTGATTGCAGCACTTTGTCATCAAAGGGATACCGATGTCAAACTGTGGGGAAAATCCCACATGCACCATGAGTAACGTATAGGAGAAAAGAAAGAGTATATGAACATGATAGAGTATAAAAGTTAGAAAACAAAAAGTAATGTAATCAGCAGCTGTCATTCACTTATCTCTATCGTTTGCTGTTCACTAAGCTGTGCTGATTTGACCCCAGCTAGCAGCCAAATACCTACATAGTTGCCTGCTTAACCCCTGCCCCTCACAGGTCACGGCAGACAACAGGCAGGTCAAAAACAAGAAAATGCGTAGTTCTAGACAGAAGTTTAATAAGTGAGCGGAAAAGGGAAAAGCCACTCAAAATAAGCCATGCAAAAGCAATCACTCACCAACCCCTCATGCCCAGCCTACCCCTCAGAAACCAACCTCCTCCCTCGCCAAGCGTGATGTTACACGGTAGGGAACATCCCTTTGGCTTCTGAGTCTGTCTCAACTGCGTCCCCTCCCACCTCCTTGCCCAGTCCCAGCCTGCTCACTGGGCACAATGATGAAACAAGAGCAATCCTTAGTGCTGTGCAAGCACTGCTCAGCAGCAGACATCAATGATGTGTTATCAAGACTGGTTTAGCCCCAAATCACCAGCATGGCGTGGGCTGCTAGGAAGACAGCTACTCCATCCCAAGTCAGACCCAGTACAGCAGCCAGTTGCTATTGATGTTGATGATGAAAATGTTTATGCTATGTTTACCTATAATACTAACATTTTCTATGTGTTGTTGCCAAAGCATATGCCCAAGCTAAAAAAAGCAGGGACATAGCACACAGGTGCTGCTTCATCCTTAGAAGGTGGGAGAAAAAACACCACCCAGCCCAAGGAAAGTCAGCATATGAAAAAGCACACAGACACAGAAACCCACAAATGGACTTACATGAACTCCAAATAGAGGCGATCCACAACCACTTGGCGGTGAAGGCTTATATCCATAGCGAGGAAAGGGCTTTGATCCTGAAAAAGATCATTTCCAGTGTTTCAGAAAGTTGTTTTTTTTTTCCAGATTTTTAGCACTGTCAAAACTCAGCGCAGGCATTCTGATGGGCCTGAGACAGCACCACCTGTACATCTGATACAAGCAACTCTTCCCAAATTAAAAGAACTGAGCACTTTATAAATAATTAAAAAATAATAATAAAACAAGGAGAAGGCACCTGAGCAAATATTCACTTTAGATTTCGAGTTAAAAAAAAGCCTCGAATGACTGAAACTAATCTATCACACATATGATTACATTTAAGAAAACAACAACAACAACAACAGAGGTTCTTTGAAGAATTAATGCACTTACTCCAAGGTACCATATATACAATCAAGAACGCTACTCTGATGTTTTCAGCTTAACCTTTGCGGAAGCACAGCGCTGCTCGGGCTCAGCCCGCCGGCACCCCGCACACGCCGCTGGAGGCGGGTAAGGCCGCCGCTCCCGGAGCGGGGCAGGGCAGGACGGCACGGCGAAGCCCGCTCCCAGAGCTACTGGCTCCCGGAGCTACTGACGGCTGCCGGAGGGGTCCCTCCCGCCCGCCCTCCCGTTCGCCGCACCGTCGCTGCATTTGTACTGGCAGAGGCCGTCCTCGCCGCCCAGAAGGTCGAGCGCCGCGTTGAGGTACACGTCGATCTTGTGCACGCCGTTCCGGATGGTTTTCAGCGTCATCCTCCAGTCCGGGGTCTGCGGCGCCTCCTGGCTCCGGGCCGCCGGCGGCCGCGGGCCCACCCAGGCACCCGCCATCAGCAGCGGCAGCAGCAGCAGGGCGCGGGCCATGCCCGCCGAGCAGCACCGCACCCCGCCCCGCCGGGCGCTCGCTAAGCCCCCGCCGCGCGGCCACAGCGCTCCGCACGCACGGCCCGGACCGCCGCCATCGGCCCCGCGGGCGCCGCCCCGACGGCTGGGCGGGACTGCGGCAGGGCGCGGCCTGCCGGGGAGCGCCGCTGGAGTCCGTTCGTGACCCGGCGCGGCCGAGTGGGGCGCTGGGAGCGGAGCTGCGCCGGGGCTTTTCCACGTGCGAGCGATTCGCTTTCAGGTAACGGCTCCAAGCGTGCGCGGTGCGGCCGCAAGTAGGGCGGCGCAGAAAGGCCTCTGTTCAGCGCCGAAAGCCCAGCGATGGGGAGCTGACTGGCTCCCCGTGAGTCCCCTGCTCTAACGTCGCGTGCTGCGCTTCTTAGCTGAGGCGGGGTGGAACCACACGGGAGTCGTTTTAATTTCGGCAGAGAAAGCCTTGTTTTAAGACGTGTGGAATTCCTCAGAATACAGGCATAGTAGGATTTTAGGACACGGGTAACTGCAGGGGATGGGAAATGCAAAGAACACGGCCAGGCGAGATCAGAAGTGCCTGGTGAATGCTGCTGCGTGTTCGGGCTTTTGTTTGCTGCTTTGGTTTTCCTCTTCAGTCTTTTACGTTCGTTATTGTTAACAGGAGAAATAGCAGGGAAAGCTGTAAGCAGATGTAGTCAGACGGAAGAGGGAGCTCTTGCCGCACCTATTCTGGAAAGTGCCCGTCCCTGAGGTTGCTGTACGGAAGCCCTCCTTCGGCGGAGCAGTTCCAGGGAACGGGTGTTGTGCTCACATGCGCTCCTGAATGGAAACCCTTGGTAGGGGCGGGTAAGGAAAGCAGTCATTTTACTTTGCTAGGAGGCGACCGACTTGCCCCAGTTCATGCTGATGCGGTGTTGTTTTTTTTTGTTTTTTTTTGTTTTGTTTTACAAGTCAGTGGAGGATGAAGTCAGTGAAAATGTAAAAATGTTGGCTGAAGTACATAATGGTGAATCATTAAAAACCAAACCCAGACAAACCCCCAAACTCACAAAACATGCACAGAACCCCCCTCCCCCCCCCCCCCCCCTCCCCCCAGCATCTTTGTGTGAACATGTGCTATTGATTTGGTGGGACAGCTGAGAAATTAAGAGAAATTAATCAAAATAGGTCTTTAAGCACTTGTAAATTGGAATGCAGCAAAGTGTGTTACAAAACTGTTGCACAGTTTGACAGGACTGAAATGGTCCTGAAGTCACATGTACCAATACAAAAGCCAGCTACTGGCTTTTAAAAAAGAGCCAGAACTTTCCTAGTGGACTCAGGGCTTACCCTACCTAGCGTGTCATTCTCATTGTGGGTAACTTTCTGAATAACTGCATGGCTGAACTTCCCATGGCTGCATAGCGCAAGATCAGGACCCTGTAAGGATGTGTTTTTTCTCTGTGTTATTCATCAAAACATCAACAAATCTCATGGTCATGTTAACTTCATCGCGTGGTCTGAAGTTCTGTTTCTGGGTAAGCCTAAAGGATCATCTGCCCAGCAAAGCAGCATCCTGAGGGTTTCTAATGACCTATATGCTGATATGATGGAATTGCTTTTACATTTTCTGATTGCTGTCCTTTCTGTGACATTCACATATTGCTAGCGCAGTTGGTTTTCTGACGACTGCTTTCAGTATGGTTGTCCATTTAAAATGAACAGTTACTACTGAAAGTGGTGTGAAATGAGGGGAGAGAGAAAAGAAATAACAACAAAAAAAAGCTGTCCCTGCAGTAAATATGGTTTTATTAGATAATTTTCCTGTAGATTTATATGACTGTAAAACTCTTTTGTACAGACTTCTGTAAAACTGTTGTATTTGTAGAGAGCTGAACGTTTTCAAACTACATTATTTCAAGATTTGTACTAATAGTTGCTAAGGTATATGGCTGCTATTGTAAAAATGGACTAGTGTTCATTTCTGCGTGGGTGATAACAAGTGTTTAGTTTCCTGAGCTTCAGATATTATATCGTGCAATGAGATTCCTTGTCACATGGTGGCTAATCCAGTCATAATAGCTGGCAACTTGTGTGTAGACACCAGGGTGACCGGCCTCTCCACAGTTTTCACCCCAACTCACAACACCCCAGACATACGCCACGTTTTCTGCATCAAAGCAGACCAAGGGACCTCCTGAATCACCTTTGCAACTGTCAATGGAGCCATCATAAGTACCTGCAGCAAAAAGGGGGGAAAGGAGGGGAGGGGGGGGAAACAACAACTCAGAAGTTCTAAGTTTATTTGCAAACTAGCACACAAAGTAGAGCTCAGGAGGCTTTTTAAATCCATGTCACTTCCAAACAGGTGTCTGCCTAACAGTCACTAGTACTGGAAGTTCCCACCCTCTTTGATCTACTACTTCTTAATTATTTTGAAGTGCAGGCCCCCTCTTTATAATTTTGGCGTGAAAGCAAAAGCTCGTTTGCTTTCACGTCAGGAATGTGATTCTTGTTGTGCCCTGTGTAACAGAAGAATTCAGATGTATATTATATCATTAGAAGTAGCTTATAAAAAGGGGACAGAAGGTAGAATAAAAGGGTAAGATTATTAGACTGATCCCTCTGGAAATTATGCTCTCCTAATATGCATGTTCCTCTACATCTGCTATTAATGTCCTCTCTACCCGGTAATACATTGTCCAATTTCCTCTGAGCAATGCAGAAGCAGAAACCTCAAAATTAATTTCTCTACAAGCTTTATGGCAAAAGGTGGGCAGGTCCAAGGATAGTAATGAATGATGAGATACAGGAGAGTGCAACTGTGTTTAACTGGAGCCCTCGATAGGGCACTTCAAGTGTGGACCACCTGGAGCACCAGGTGACATCTTTGAGACCCAACATATGGGCTATAGTGCTGTCTACAAGTTTCTGGGGTTTTGAAGCTACTTGTTTCCAATTTAGCAAATGTAGTTGTTGTAAAAATTAATAATAATAAAATATATATATAAAAAAGGAGGAAAGAATATTATATTGGCAAAAATTTTCTAGAGAGTTGGAATACAATTTATGCTTTGTCCCATAGACTCAGTAGAAGTCTGTAAAGATGTCTTTAACTCCTTTCTACTTGGTTGATTGACGTAGTATGAAGGAACCCATACTAAGCGAGATTCCCCATGTTTTTAAATATGTAACCTCTTTCTCGAGTCTCTACAGTACTGAGAAAGAGTTTTGTGAATGTTTCAGGATTGGAAAGACTAATCCTATAAAACTAGATTTTGTTGCCCTTACTCAGTTGAATTAACATTACCTTTTATCAGTAACTTCAGCAGATACCAGTCCTTAATTCCAAAATTTATATCTGCATTCACATTGTACTGAATTTATTCACAAATGATTAAGTTTTTATATCCAGTTTTGATTTGTCTTGCTATGTAGCTTGTTTAAATACTGCCTTTACTTCAGAGTTAAAGAACAGTTGAAACTATCTGTCCTGTAAGTTGAAAACTCATTGCTCTTTAAGACATGTGTTTGGCAATACCTTTTGTTACTTGAAAAGCAAAAATGTGTACTCAAAATGCTTATTTTAGCATTAGGAGTGACAACCAGTTTCCTGGCCAGACTAATCTTTGTTTGAAAAGTTTATAGTATTTTTCCTGGGGTGTGATTTAGTGGTAGAAAACATCTCAGCAGACGAATAGTCACATGCTAGTCAGCAGGACTGTGAATGTGCTCCAAAAAAGGCATTTGCTTTATTATGTTCCTGAACCAGAATGAAATAGAGGTAGGAGGAAGTTCAGTGGGCTGTAAAGTGCTTGTGTGTTTAGAAAACATGACTCCAGTGTGCTGAAATTTGCCCACAATCACTGAAACTTGGCATACTGTCACCATAACTGTTTATAATTAGATAGTTAACAATAGATGACTGTAGGCTCCAGTGGCTAGTGCTTTGCTAATGACAGTGTTGTTGCATTTGTTTTACTGCATTTTCCAAATATAAAAGATTCCCAGCCAGTATGTCAGACCTTAAAAACTGTGGGCATGATGGTAAGGAAATCATAGTAAGAAAATTCATACTTACCTGCACAAGCCATTTTTTGTAAAAATCGTCCTGGATACATTTCAGAACAATTCTGAAATAAATTTACATTTCCCCATTTGAGCACATATTGTTTGGTATAACCTAGAAGAGAAAATAATAAGCTTTTCTAAATTTAAACTGATAAACGTGTATGAAACACTTCTAATATCTTAAGTTGAATGTTATAGATTTGCTTATCTATTGAATGTAATCTTAAATATTATAAACCAGGTACCTTAATCTGCTACTAACGCTCTCCCCACATCCGTTGCCCATATATTTCAAAATAAAAGCAGAGTAGTTAAATTGCAGTAGTAAATGCAGTAGTTTCATTTTTTGTGATTTTTACTCCTTTCCATTGTTATTTTCTTCTTTTTTTTTTTCCCCATGTTTTCCATATTAGGGTTTCCAGACAGTATACTACTGGGAGAAATTACTCTGATCATCGTTGTTACCTTGCATTCTCAGAAAAATGAGAGGACTGGAACTTGCAGACACAGGTGAGCTGTGTAGTACAAGGTTAAGAAGAGGCCCTATTTTGTTCTCTGTTTGATGGTAATTCTCAACTTTGTATTTTGTTTATGGACTGCTAGTGCTCTTATGCTTGGCTGCAGTCGTTTTGCGATACAAACCAACTGCTTCCGAAGGCTTTGAAAGCGTGACTGCATTGGGCCTAACTTTCACTGGATTGAACCTATACATGGTTGAGATGAGATGTGCCGAGCTTCATAACTGCTGATCGCATCTCAGATCCATTTGGACAGGGCACAGAGGTCTGGATGTGACAATGGGCCATGTGTTAAATATTGTTACCAGGTTTGCACAGATAAACCTAAGATAAATATGAGACTGGTAATTACAGTCACTTCTTCTGGATGCCTCAGAGGTACTAAACAGCTCTTGTCTTCTTTGAGAAGCATGTACAGGTGTGCAGCACAACAAATAAGTTCTTTGCTTATGCATACATTGTCTGAATGCTGCCATCTCACTCCTCCTGTCTCATTCCTGCTCTCTTGCTGCACTGTGCTGATACAAATGTGCTGCAGTGGAGTCAGGCTGCAGATAAAGCTGCAAACCGAACATTACCTTTTATCAGGTTAGTTCTCAAACAGGTGTCCTCCAAGCCAATTTACTGGGACAGGAGAGAAAGTAATACAAAAAAGAGAACTGACAGCCAAACACCAGCAGCCTGTGTTTGCTGTGCTCAGCCTTTTGCAGGTGCTTTGCATGCACCACTCTTCAGCCTTTTCGATATGAGAGCTGACCACTGTTTGAAAAACATAGGTAAAAGTAATACATTCTGGTAGTAAGCACTGGATCAAATACCTTTCTCTAGTCCCCATCCAGAAACCTTGCATTTATCGCCAGCCTTGAACATATGCTCTGACCAGGGGATACAGGCAGGTGTGCTGTATTTCAGGGAGCACTCTCCTTTTCCATGACCTTTCAGCTCCAGCAGAGCAATGTCATTTTCATATGTTGCAGCATTATAGTTCTCATGGATTATCAGTTGCTTTAGTCTGTAAGTGTCTGTCTCTCTGTCATACTGTATTGTATCCAGCAGCCCAATCCAGACACGGTATAGATGAACTCGAGTTGCTCTGGAAAAAAAGCCAATGACATAAAATGTTTTGGTACCTCACGCAAGCACTGTATGTTTCAATTAATAGTAAATTTTTGCATTTTATCAGTTTTCATAGAATAAAAATTCATATTATACCCTATACGTATTATACATATAGTTTCTTTCTGGACTTGTATGTCCAGATTATTCTGAAGTAAGTAGAAGGCTGGTGACACTTACTGCTGAGCTGAAGCTCCTGAAAATCCTGAAGACAGAAAGGCAGTACTAAAGGCCAGTGTGTTTAGTGCCCTCACAAAGAGAAAGCAAGGCTTATGCCTCTGTACATGATACCAGATGAAAGAAGAATGAGCAAATACACATGGAACACTGGGCTGGGCAGGTCTTTCCTTCCCACTCCTGTGGCTCTGGGGAATATGTAGCACCAGGGACGTTCTTGGGGGACAGGTGCTAGACCTTCCCAGTGCTGACAGGAGGTAACTCATAATTACATTTCTGCTCAGTGACAAAATACTTTGTCTTTGAATCCCTCCCATTGTTAATGTGAGCAAGGCAGTGATTTTACTTGATTTATTAAATGGGCAAGTAAGGATTAACAACCTAGTAGCTGAGAAGAGCAATAATGCACAGATTCATCTTTTCTACTTTGCAAAGAAATCATTTCTCAGGTTGTTGCTTTTACCTGACACAGTGTGCAGCAGTCAGAACCCAACAGCCACCAATATAAACCCCTCCACAGTACACTGTTGCACCTTCAGTGCCAGTGTCTTTAATTGCCACTTGCCAAGGGAATTCACCCTATTAAAATGACAGAAACTCAAATAATATAAAATTATCATTGTGCTATTTTTCATGCATAAAGGGAAACACCATATCACTTCATCTCCTTGACTAAATCTATGTAAAAATTGTCTGTAATTTGGGCTCTGATATAAAGGCTCTGTATTCTAAACTACAGTAACTTTGTTGTTTTCTGACATTATGCAGTGGCCCCCTTCCCCCACCTTTCTATCAAGAATATCCTGGAAAAAAATGGGGGATCTGACCTGGTATGATCAAACATTACATTTATTACTGTAATTACCATACATAGCTATAGTATTAAATATTTTGCTGGATCATTTTCAATACATACTTGCACTGTAATGCTGTATTTTCTAGCTTGGTGTTTTACCTTATCAACTGTGCTTCTATTTATATTCATTCAGTGCATTGCCACTGCTAATGTAAAATATGAAATTAATGTTGTGACTGACTTGGTTATTTCTGTACATTTTAACAGAAGGACAATAATGTAACAGAAGGACAGTAATGAAATTTAAATTGTTATTGATTGAACACATGAGCCCACATTTGTAAGGTTTGGTTGAGGGGGGGGTAGGGAGAGGGGGGGATATTATTGTTTTTTACCTTTCTCGCAATTTGTCCACCTATGATTCTTTTCCGTCGAGTTAATGTGAGATTTACAACACCACAGTTTATTTGGGGAAGGAATGTCTTTGTCAGTTTTCTTTCTTTAACAAAAAGGAAAAATGTGTCTTAGAGTTCAAGCATTCATTCTCTCTATTTGGAGACAGGCTTATCTTTACCTTGAAATCATGAGTGTTGTGAGTATGCAAGTAGCTAAAGTAGCAGGAAAGCAAAAGACCCAGAATGTTACATGTTTTCACTTTGAAAAATTACTTCTGTCTTAGCATCACATTATTTCTCTTTATTTTCCACTGCTGACAACATTCAGGTAAATAATTTCAAAGCAGTTGCCACAGACTTGCTTAGAGTTAACTAACCTCTGTCCATTGCTAATATGTACAGATGTGGATCCTGAGGCAGGATGAATTATTATTATTGTTGTTGAGATTAGTGGAAAGCTAGTCAAATAGTTAAGTCCCAGATACTACTAAGCCACAAAGTCCATGTATCTTAGTGTTGCAGGTCTGGCCAACTGGCTGGTATCTAGAAAGCCACTAAAAAGAGGGTATACAGTGGTTTGTGAGGGGTTACTTACCTGCATCCATACTGTGATTTTCATCATGTTTTGGCTTGCCTGTAGTGGAATAATAGAATACTGAGAATATTTACAAATATTTATATCATTCTGTTACTTGAATGTTTGGTTGTGTACCAAAATCATGTTACATTTTTAACTGGATAAGGTGCGTACTATTTCACATGTACAGAAATTCTCTGTAAGCACGGTGCCTGCTGTTTCCTTTCTTCCTAGGCATTCTCTGCTGCTACAGCTTACAAATGACCTGCATCCAGCAGATACTCATTTATAACTACATGATATCTACTCTTCTTTCTTCTTGTCCAGAGGACTGTTCTGCAAAGAAACCCTGTGAAATGGCCTCCTTTGTTTTTTGTTTTTTTAATTTCTAAAGTGATAGACCACTCTCCTCTACCAGGAAACACCAGAAATTCTTCCTCCTGCCCCATCAATCCTTTGGAGCTTTCTAAAGCCCAAAGGAGCATTAAGTAAAAAGGTAAAAGGATATACATATTTTTTTCCTTCCAATTTAGATGCTGCTGCTCTGTACTCTGTGGCTCATTTAACACTTACTCCTTTTAAGGGCAAGGGAGGGTATTCAACAAGAGGTAAACTAAATGCTTCCTGAATCTGGTTTGTCAGCTTTTATTCAAACAAAATACCCATTGAATTCACTTCCTAAATGGAGGTTGAAGATTGGCTCTGTTCTCATGTTACTGACAGTAATGTTTACTTTTAGGGTTCCGTTTACCTTTACCAATTACTATGTACTGAAAATGTTTACTTTTTGGCTTTACACTTTGTCTCTTATCTAAAATATTCTAAGTTCAAAACAAAACAAGGTATTTTGAATGGTAAGGAGAACAGTACAGATGAACTATTGTATTAACAAACTAGTTAATTAATTCCTTATATACAAGGAGGATATTCCTGCATGCTCCATCTACATTTTCTTCCCTAAAACAGGATACCAGTTTGATAGATGTCCATGCATGCAAAAGTCATAATCTGCTTTAAGTCTCCTAAAACATCATCTGTTTGTTCTGTCCTTTTCTTGCCATTTATTTCTATTATGAAGGGAAGGAAAAGCATGTAACTTTTTCTTTGTCTCCTAGTATGTGTAACATAACATCAGAAAGACTGATTTTTGCATGCATTTTGGTTTTGTTAATCTTATAAATGACTTAAGAACATGCATTGTGTAGTCTGTAGTTTAATTTAGCATAACGAAAGTAAAAGAAAGAAAAACACATCTTAAAAGGAAACCTGAACATAGAGCTTGAGCTTCATCCTCTCCTGTTAGGCAGTCAATTTCTTTGTTACACACATTCTTATTTGGGATACAGATATTTGATCGACAGTGGAAACTGTTGTTTCTGCATTCTGTAATATAACAGAAGTAAAATGGTAAAGCACAGGACTATATTATTATTCAGTGACCTCACATAATTAGAGAGCTTCCTAAAATATAAGCCCCATAAAATATCCATGTTATAGGGGACTTTGCTATTTATAAATAGATCCTGAAAGGGGGCCTGTAAGTGTAAGATGAAGTGAATACTTAACTCTGCTCATTTTACTGTCTTGGTGTTTTAAAATTTATACTATTAAGAAAGATCTTATTTTAGTTTAAGGTAGTTCATTGAAAAAAAAAAAAACAAACAGCATGGTTTTTTTTGATTACTGTCAGTTTTGCTCTACTGAAAATACATTTAATTCTGTCTAATACAGTTAGGTTTTGTTTCTTTGTTTTTGTTTGTATCAACAGCCTCCTAAATCTCATTATTTTTTTATTATCGGAAGAAATCCAGATCCTCAGATATCAGTTGCTTGCTTTGGAAAATTGCATTATTTATGTTATTATGATTATCTAACTACAGAATCGTAGAACTTTTTCGTGCTTTCCTATACAGAAACTATAGGGGTTTTTTTGTTTGTTTGTTTGTTTATTTTTGCAATAGAGACATCATTGTTACATCACTGTAAGAATTAATTCCTTGTGGATGTTTTTTTCCTGAAATGTTTTTTAAACAGCTGAGAAAATAAATAATTACCTTTACAGCACAGTTCATCACTTAGGTCTCCACAGTCATTTATACCATCACAGGTTTTAGTCACAGAAATGCACTTGTCATTTGCACAGTGGAACTCACTAGCTGAACATTCTGTGCAGTGAAATGAAAATGGAGTTAGTATAGAAATGACTGTAGGTTCACAACTGCCCAAGGAAATACTCGGCATACGCATTTTATTCACTCATCAGTTTGACCTGTTAAAAGTAGGCAACTTAAGGTCTAATTAAGTAACTAGGAATCTTTTTTTCATTGTTTTCATTGCCTCCTCTTCAGACTTTCAATGTGACTATGTATTTTCTTCCTCCAACTTTCAGTAACCTGGCAAAAGAGAACTTAGTTTCTTCCAGACATGGACTAAAGCAGAAACCTTAGCTTCAGTTGATCTCCCAAAGCAAGAACAAAGGAAGAAGTAGGAGGTTGTCACCTGGTCTCCTCATCAGTTAACCTGGGAGAAACAAGAGTTGTGGGATGTAATATGCCTTGAAAAGGAAGGGGGAACAGCCAGAACCATGGGTCAAATTTGTCCATTTTTGGGTAGTATCTGATATTCTAGGAGCAACAGTGCATTATTTTCCGAAATCATAAACTCAAGATTGCTTCAGTTGTCTTAAATGTTTGCAAAATAATTGTTTAAAAAAATAAAAAAATAAAAAATTTCATTGCAGATTTGTGGCTGAGATTTCAGCAAAATAGATCCTAAATATATACAATTCAAATAAACTTAACATCAATAGCATTTAGTAGATTTAAAACCAAAAAAGCCCTTCTACTAACCTCGGAGAGTTTTCTGGCACTGGAGGCTAACAAATCCCTCATTACTAGCTCTCAATTTCTTCTCTATGTAACATTCAGCAAGACTTGTCTCTAGGCCTCTGCAAGTTATTTGGAAGCAGTGTGATGGCTCTGTGATGTTGTAGTCAGTGTGGTAATATTCAGCACCTCTGTAAAGATACAAATAATAATAGCAAATTCTGTAATTTCACAATGAGTTGTTCTCTGCTTTTACTGTTTAGAATTTATATGATTTTCCCCAGTATTAAAGAACTTTGGTCATGGCTAAGGAGATTTAAAAAACAGATTTCCCATGGAGTGCTATAAGGGTAAGGAGGGAAGTAAGAGATATTTACTTTGGAAGAAAAGGTTAAACAAAGTGCCAGTTTTTGCCAATTGCATCATAGAATTGGCACTGAATCTGTGACACTCTCATCTTGGTTGCTGTGTATGGTGATAGATAGAAACCATCTTGCACGTGGCTGAGTACTGATGGTGGTGCCATCAAAACCAATGCATATTGAGGAAGCTCAGGCCACTGCAAGATTGGCATTCATTAATCACCTGAATGTAATCCTCTAACAGTGTGTCTCTCTTCTTTCTTAAGAAAATAAGAAATGAGTAAATAAATAACTGGAAAGACTTGCAATGGGAGTCAAGGGCTGAGTGCTCTGTCCCAGAACAAACCTCTCTCTATGCTATATAAAGAGGTATGAATCAGGACTGGGAAATATTTAATTCTCATATACAAGGGACAAATTTAGGTACAGTGATAGCATTCTTAGTCTCTGTGTAGGGTTTGAGAGGCATTCCTATATGGCTCAGTTATGCTATTGTTTGAAATAATTATGTACAGGATATAGAGTTGACACTTCATGATGACCTCACCATGTAACTCAGATCATTGGTATGAACTCGGGAAAAAGAAAAAGCTGTTTGTGGTCTCAGCTGTTTCTGGTGGGCAAAGCAAACAATGGTGGCAGGTCAAGGGATGAAGGAAAAAAACTGTGTTCTGGTTCTTGTTAGTCTGACTTCTGCAAGTAGCAAAACACAGCTGTACCATTTGGCCAGCCAGTTTAAGAAACTTTTTTCTACAAGCAGTTCATTGATCAGAGCCATTTGGGGATCATCCATCCACTTTCCCTTATACAGATCTGAGAGAAAACTCATCTATCAGACTTCATTTTAAATGTAAAATACTAAGCGTTTGAACAGTTGTTATTTGTAAGAAAATGCAGAAATCTGTCTTGGCTTTTGCTTACAGGAAGCTTTATTGTAGCTGATATGTTGTTCATAAATTTTCTCTTAATAGTTGATTGACTGACTGACCTTTATATAAGCATCACTATTCATTCACATCTATTGCAGTCACAGAGAGAGAAATTCCCTGAACTTACAGTTCAAAGCCAAGGTGTCTGCAGGCCACATTTGCTTCATTCATAGTCCACATACTGTCACATACAAAAAGTTCCTCGTTATTCACAGGTTTTACTTGAAGCAAACGTGAATCCTTATAGACCAAGGAGATTTTAAATGTTTCTAAAAAAAAAAAAAAAAAAATTAAAAAAATCCCATATAAATTTGCATTCTATAGATGTACCTAGTGGAAAGACAGCACAGGAAGAAACCAGACCTAAAGTATGTTGTAGGTATCCAGAGTTCATATGGAATGAACAGTAGGTTGGGAATCAGAAGCTTGAGGTATTACTGCAGATTTTTCTGAGAACTGATGTTATGGCTTTGAGCCTGATGCTTTTTCAAAATATACCAGCTTCAGAACAAATGAAGATAACAGTTCCTGTCCTGGAAGCATACTTGGAGGTCTTCTGAGGAAAGGTTGCAGTTTAGTGTAAGACGTTTGTTAGAGGACTTTCAATAATCAAATGACTGACACATTAAAAAAACAAAACAAAACAAAAAAAAGATAATAGTACCTGTGGAAATGCATTTTCCCTTGTTCAGAAACTTTGTTTCAGGACGTTGACACTCATAGCTCTTTAGATGGCAGTAAGTATGAAACTGTTTTCCAGAGGTAGAACAAACTGAAGTGCCATTCTTTGGACACTGGTAGGGAAGCTTACAGAGGCATTTTCCCTCCACACATCGTTCCCATGGGTGACAAAAAACTTTCTTACAGGACTTGTGTGTGTATTTGTTGCTTAAACAGTCTTCTAGGAGGTAAGTGTCTCGCTCAGCTGGCTGACTGTCTTGCTCAACTGGCTGAGCAGGCTCAACGTATGAAAATGGTTCTTCTGTACTGTTAGATGCTGCATTCTGCAAGGTACAAATTAAAAGAAAAAACAAAACAAAAAAAAAACAAAACCAAATATTGAACAAGACTAGAGATTGCACTAGCAGTTCTGCAGATCGCTTGTATATCTCAGCAAAGCAATTGTGAGCCTTTTCCTATCTTGTAAGAATGGAAGTGTTAAATATCATCTATAGTGTTTTTTCCCTTGTCTTTGAGATATCCACTATATCCACCATTCTGCTTTTCTGGATTTTTTTTTCTTTTTCAGAACATTCCCCCAATGTGAACACCACGAGGGACAGGTCATCTACAACCTGTCTGAGCAACCTGTTCCAGCACCTCACCACTCTCATAGTAAATAACTTCCCCATGACACCCAACCTAAATCTTCCCTCCTTCAACTTAAAACCATTTTCCCTTGTCCTGCTGTTATCTACCCTTCCAAAGAATTGACTCCCGTAAGTTGCCTTAAACACCAGAAAAATAAAATTAAAAAGAGTAGCAACGTGATTTTTTTCAAGATCTTTTTATTGTCTCAGTTGACTTTAACTAGCCAATTACTAACTACTTAGAAACAAATAAATCTAAAATTAATTATTTGTTTCATTGCAAGTAACATGTATAAGTATCTTCAACAAAAGTTAAAATTAAATTCCCCTCCCAGTCCATTTTGTTCCCATATCTTGGATGCAGTGTGGTTTGCAGCATGGTTTCTGGTTGTTACAGACTTCAAGGAGTGCTCCTGATCTCTCCATCTGACTGTCTCTAGGTAAGTGATAACACCTATTCCTGCAGCTGTCTGGTTATTCCATTGCTGGCTGCTTTTGTTCACTAAGATCTGTGGGTAGGGGGAATGTTGTAAACGTGAAAAATGTGTAGCTAGACTTTGCATAAAGATGAGAAAGAAATGTCAGATGTCAGGTGGGATTTATCAGCTTTGAGTGCAGCCACTGAATCAACAGAGCCAAAGTTTAAAGTTCTCATGAAGAAATCCTGGCCCAAGTAAAGGCAATGGAACGTTGCCGGGCTAGAATTTAATCCGAGCCCCTCCCACCCTTTTAAGGGCTGTATAATCTTAATAAATTCTTCCTGTTCTTTTCAGGTCACTAGAATCCTATGCATTATCTTTAAATTTACATACCAAACTCTGAGCCAGACCCTGCTTGGCTTAACTCCCATATTACACTAGTCGTTTCTCCTTAGTTTTGACTGAATAGCAACAGAAGGTGCTGATCTTTATCTCGGGTTTTTCTAAAAAGCTCAGTTTGCTGAACAAGGAGTCTATCAGGATTTCCTGAGAGGCTTTTGCTAGAAGGGATTTTACAACAAAAGCTTTCTGAGCTGAGCCACACTTGCAAGTTGGGTTTAGCAGAGGATCCCGATTAAAAGATTTTCCAGAAGCCTGTTAATGTAAAACTCGGATAGAACCAATACATGAAGGAGAAACAGCGAGATTCAAATTCTCAAACTGGACTAAAACAAATACATAATGCAAACGCTACAAAAGGAAATAATAATAAACTGTTTTAACTGTTTGCTGTTTGTTTGTTTATTTCTAAATAAGTGGATAGCACAGTAAAATCAGGTCTTACCTGTGCTTGACAGAAAGAAAAGAAAGAGAAGCAAACCAAGAAAACCGCAACCACTCTCATGATGAAGTTTTATGACTTTGTAGAGAAATTCCCCTGGCCGGGATTTTCCCAATCGCCAGTTGTTAGGTTTGTGTTTAATTTTTAACCATTGGTAAAACACTTTGAAGTGGTCTCAGAAACAATTACAGGAGCCTGAAATACTAACGGATGAGCCTGATCTCTCCGCACGGATCCCACCCCATTTAACCTGTTATACCGTAAATAGAGAACCAAATGAAGGCCCTTGAAGCCAACGGTTACAAGGGAGTGCTCAGCAAAGTCTCCCGCTCCCCCCGTTGCCAAAGCAGACCGACCGAGCGGCGAGGCCGATCGCCTGGCAGCAGACAGCCGGATCTGCAGGGTGCTGTCAGGAGAGATGCGTTCTTAGGTGGGACACGTCTGTCTCCATGTAGGCAGGCAGACGGAAGCAGCAATGCTACTACCTCCGTGCGAGCGTGTAACCAGCTGAGATTTGCTCAGAGAACTGCTGGAGCAGCGCCCGGTCCCACCGCATCCCTCCTGTGGGCGGCTTCCGGGAGAACCGCGGTGTCGCCGGGGCTACGGAGCCGCAGCCCCTGCGGAGGCCCTTTTGCGACAGTGCCGCTAAGCGCTCGTTTCTCCTTTCCGGCAGGATGGCTGCTTTTCCGGCGCGTGACGATGACGTCATCCGTCGGCGCTTGTATGGACGCTCGGTAGGCACGTGTGCGGGGCTGGGGTTTGCGGTGTGGCTTGGGGAGCGCGTGTGCGGTCGTTAGGGCTGTTATAGCTGTTGGTCTGCCTCAGAGTCTGGCGCCGCTTCCAGGGAGGCCTCCTGTGGGAAGCTGGCGGCCCGGCGCCTCTCCGTGGGGCTGCGGGGTTTGGTGCGCGGCCCTGACATGACCCGTCCTTCCTGATGGATAGGCATTGCCGTAGATTCGTTACGGTTGGAAAAGACCTCAGAGATGATCTAGTCCCACCTTGCCCGCTAGCCGTGTGTCAGTCAGTACCGCTTCCACGCGGTTCTTCAGCACCTGCAGCCGTGCCAGTGCCCGACCACTCTTTTGGATAAGAAACTTTTCCTAATTAATGGGTAAACTTGATTATGGTTTGTCTGCATGTTTTCAGTCGGGGCTGAGGTGGGTAACCATCAAACAGGGCCATCAGGAGACCTTGATTCTGACAACATGTTAAATGACAAATACGTACTTTTTAAACAACCGATTTTTGTCTACAATGTAGGAGGCAGTAGAGAATGTCCTTTCGTGGAAGAGGAGGTGGTGGCGGAGGACGCGGAGGGGGAAGAGGAGGAGGTGGCTTCAATCGTGGAGGAGGTGGTGGTGACAGAGGTGGCTTTAATCGTGGTGGACGAGGTGGCTTTGGACGGGGAGGTGGACGAGGAGGCTTCAACAGAGGCGGATATGACCAGGGCCCTCCAGAGAGGGTAGTTTGTAAGTTATGTGCAGAGACTGTATTTATTTAACTTGTAGTGAGTGTTGAAGATCTTCAGTTTGTTTGTTCTTTATTGCAGTACTGGGAGAGTTCATGCATCCGTGTGAAGATGATCTTGTTTGTAAATGTAAAACAGAAGAAAACAAAGTTCCTTATTTCAATGCACCAGTGTACTTGGATAATAAGGAACAAATTGGCAAAGTGGATGAAATTTTTGGGCAGCTACGAGACTTTGTATCCTTCACAAATCCTGTTGGCTTCTTCAGTGCGTTTGCTCTAAAATGTGAAAATAGTGTATTTCCTTATCCTAATTTGTATGCTTAAAACAGGTTTAGAACACCCTTCTGATCTGAATGGATTAATTTGCAGATTTATTTTTTTCACCAGCATTACTCAAAGTTCAGAAACTTTTTTTCTTCTTATAATAACAACCAAGAAATATAAAGGGAGCTCAAGTAAAGTTTGCTTTTCCTTAGCTCCCCATTTAATCTTGAGTACTGTTGAACAGAGTCAGCCAGCAGCTTACAAATAACCATCCTTGCACACTTGAGAACCGTAGGATCTGTAGCAATTTGCGGAGTTACAGAGAGCATCCACCGTATCGCTGTAGGTTGAAACAAAGGTTGTGGTTGGGTTGAGCAGCACCTGCTGGCTTATTTCTTTCCACAGCCAGGCAGCTGTACAGGCTAGGACAGTCATAGCAAAGCCACTGCAGCATCCACATTGTTCTGGATAAGTCTGAGAGGCAATCATTTGTCAGACAAGTTTGTTTCTTTATAGTTACATTTTTATGTATTCTTTTCTGCTGGTATGTTCTTTATGCCTCAATACATGGGAAGGAAAAAGTAATGTTTGTATAAAATGCTGTCTTTGTAACTGTGAGGAAAATTAGAAACATTTATTTCTGATCTTTAAGTTGTAATTTTTCATTTGTAGTGATGATGTTTAGCTTCATTTATGGAATATGAATTTAGAAAATGTCTAATGTGTGTAAATTCTTCCGTGTAATAATCAAAAGTGCTACTTCTGACGTTTTATTCCTGTTGTGTTCCTTAAAGAATCTAACAGTATTTTTCAGTGAAACTGTCTGAGAACATGAGAGCCTCTTCATTCAAAAAAATGCAAAAGGTTAGCTGATCTTAGTAACAGATTCTGTTGTGTGCCATCAGTTAGATATGTAATCAGATCAATAATAAAAGCTTTATTAAGAGATTTTACTGACTTTAAAAGCTAGCTGTCCTTTGAAAATGTTTGTTTACTTATCCTTTTCACTTTTACATCTGCTATGCACTTCTTTCTCCTAAATAACAGAAAAAGGAAGATGTAGTGAATGAAACTTAATAAATATGTATATCATTTGTATTTTAATAACTTCATAACACTGATTTATTTTGTATATGATTTTTTACATGGCTTTTTCAAAAGGCAATTTGACATAAGTTAAGACAAAATTGTGACTGTTAAGGATTTAACCTTGGTTTCTTCAAAGCCTAATGGAACTTTCTTCCTGCAGTTTTACATTGATCCAGCAAAGCTGCTACCCCTTCAGAGATTTTTACCAAGGCCTCCTGGAGAAAAAGGTGCTCCACGAGGAGGTGGTAGAGGAGGACGTGGTGGAGGACGTGGAGGAGGAAGAGGTGGTAGAGGTAAGATCCCAAGAATGAAAATTGCAGAAAGGTTATTTCATTTATTTGTTTTTAGTGAAGTTACCATTGCGTACTTGAATAAAGACTTCTATTGCAAAGAAAAATGATAGGCAGTTTATAGTTTGATGACTCAGTGGTAGAGACAGTGATACCTTTCCAAGGCAAGAGCTAGTTTCTGTAATGCAGAAAAGGGAGTACACTGATCTGTAACCGAGACAGAAAGCATAACTGTTAACCAGCTTGTGGTAAAAAGTAATGGATACTACCCATTCAAAACAATGAAAGCTGTACTTTTACTGTGTTCTAAAATGTAGTTTGGACAAAATACTTGAAATGCAGTGTTGTAGAGGAGGAGTAAATGATCTGGTAGGTCTCATCCTTTACTTTTTAAGCACAGTTTATGATGTACTCAGTTAAAGTTGAGTTCTAACCACTCTGCCACCTTGTATGCAAGGAGGCGCAAAAATGTCTAAGTTTTTTCTTTTATTGTTTTGAAGATTTCATGTGTAATAATTACAGAATCACAGAATTGTAGGGCTTGGAAGGGACCTCCAGAGATCATTGAGTCCAACCCCGCTGCCAAAGCGGGTTTCCTACACCAGGTCGCACAAGTAGGCATCCAGGCGGGTCTTGAATATCTCCAGAGAAGGAGACTCCACAACCTCCCTGGGCAGCCTGTTCCAGTGCTAATTGTAGTTAACACTTTTCATGACAGCTAAAAATTATCTTGGAGTTAATGCGTTAGTGTTTTAGACATTGGATACTGGATATTCAACAACACTTACAATGCTGTGGATAGTCCTCAGAAGAAAGGGTACTAGGATGAAGCAGTTGGCTGTTTCTGATTTGGTTTTCCTCACTGTCAATGAAAGTTGTTGTTATATATAACAAAATTTACATGCTCCAGAAGGTGTAACTTGTTTCCTACATTCAGGAGGATTCGGAGGAGGAAGAGGTGGAGGAAGAGGAGGAGGAGGATTTAGAGGTGGAGGAAGAGGAGGAGGAGGATTCAGAGGAGGAAGAGGTGGTGGAGGAGGTTTTAGAGGTGAGTGTGCAGATGTTGTATTTTTTCCATAATGAGAATGGCTCTCAATTTCTAAATTTTTAAGTGTTAAACAGAATGCTGTATTTTCTTTTTCTCTTGTATGGGTGTTCATAGTTTTATGTAAAAACATGACGTGCTTCCCAGTAACTTGTTTAAACCAAAGTTCAGTATTCTCTATTTTTTTCTGCTTTGTGAAGACCATGATAGTTTTGACATGAAAAGGGACTATAAGAACAGATAACAATGATAAATTATTTTATCAATTCATGCAGTTTTGTATGCATAATTTATTTACTCGAACAGCATCTAAGATAATGTGAATTAAGTATCTATGATAATGAATTAAGTGTCCTTTTTGCCTCTTAAAACAGGGAGAGGACATTGAAAACAGAGCAGTGAGAATCTTTCTGCTGACTTACCATGTTCCCTGCAGAAGTGAAGAACAAGAGGAAAAGTTATAAAAGACCATGAAAAAGTTGTTTGTAAAGAACTGGAAGCTATGAAATGACAGTTAAAGACAGTCAACACATGAACAAAGCGTAGCCCTTGGCGAAGAATGCAAGACTGCTCAGAAGATACTTGAACTTTTTAAATTGAGACAGGGTTCAATGTTATTCTTAACTTGTTTGTTTCTGGCAAATGACTTAGTGCTTGACTTCATGTTGGAGTCTGGAGTAAACAATCAACTGAAATTCTTTTTTTAAGAAAAACCCCCTTGGGTTCACTGCATGCACATTTGTCAGTATGAACTTGTAACCTCTGTGTGACTTGGATAAGATCCCTTGTTCTCATTGTTTTATATGGAGTCTTTTGGGTCACCCTAAAAAGGACATGTGATTTAAATAACCGTTATGGACCATTTTTTACAAACTAAACTTAGATTTTTTTGACGTGACAACTTTTTTTTAATGCATAAAAATAAACATGAGGAAAGGAAGATAAATAATATTTTGTAGATTTTTCTCTCTGAATCTTAATGAAAGCAAAGGCATTAAGTCACTCTTAGAAGATATAATCTGATGAGTAATACAGAATTGATTCTGTTTGTAGGTCACCTCATTGTATCAAATTTCACTAATAATAAAGTTGCTAAGAGTTTTTAACTGCTCCCCTCTTCCTCTTAGCCAGTTTCTCTTGAGGTTTTGATGTCCTGGTAAATCACCTCTGTTGTGTTCTGAGCTTGCAGAGGGCTAAAATGAAATAACTCGTTGTGGAAATGCTGAGTCATGGCCTGAAACAGTGATTGAGCACCTGGTGTAAAGGCAGGGCCAACCTGGGAGAGCTGAGGTGCATGCAGAAAGGCCAGAAGGGATGGAGTCAGGATCCACTCCTTCCCCAACCTCATTTAAGGATTGGCAGTGGAGGTGTGGGTATCTTTTGGAGATACCTGCCTCCCTGAGGCCTTCCAAAGGTAAGTGGCTTTTTTCCTTAGTTTCTTTGTCCATGGCTGCTGCATTTGGGCTTGTCCTCATTTGCTGTATCCAACAGCTTTGCCACCCTGCTATTATCGTTGTACTTTTCATCACACCACAGCTTTACACCCATCATAAGGCTCTTCTGCATGTGGTCTTTTCAGTTTATGCTGCTTTAAAAATACTTGGGGAAATTCTGTGTGAATACATTTCCAGTCTCTTAAATCAGATTTATTATGAGGAGTGTTGAAAAGCTAGTAAGTGTCTCTGCAAGCACAGAGAAGCACCTTGTCATCTATTTTTAACTTTGGAAATTGAATAAGAACAGGAAAGAATCTGTCTCTTTGCATTTCATCTGGAGCAAGGAGTCCATTGGCAGATCTCATACCAAGCATTTTCAAGAAGAGATCTGTAGATTAATTGACATGAAAACATTCTGAGCATCATGTTTGATGTGGGTAGATTTCAGAACTGATCATGCTGTTGTACTTTTAATAACCATAATTGCTGAATCCATTAGCCTTGTGCTTACCAAAAGAAACTAGGTTATTTGTCAGCGCTAAAATCAGACAACTACTAGTCACTAACAAACACAACTCTTAGTTCTGAGATATTTCTGAAACAAAGCTTGAGCAAGCTAGCAAGAAATCTTCAAGAGCTCAGTTATCTAGTATGAACACCTACTCTATATAGGACAACAGTTAAAAATGTTTAGAAGAAACATTCAATTTTCTATTAGATCTACTTTTATGAGAAGAAACCAAGTGTATTCAACTGCAACACCATCAGGAATTATAGAATATCAATTATTTTGTTGGTGTTAGTACCCACTTAGGTCAATTAAATAAAGGCCTTTAAAAGCATTTAGTCTTTTGTTATTGTGTGTTACTAGGTCTACGGAGGTGGGGCTCTGACTTTAGATATTGCAGAACTGCAGGCATTGTAAGCCATCCGTCATATCATATTGCAAGTGTATGGTACCAGTGCTTCACAGCCATGTTTGTAAATGCATTCTCTGCAATAGATGCATTCTTCATCAATGCTTCTGTGCCTAGTTGTGGATAGCTGACTTAGATCTTTCCTTATTCTTCTGGCTTTGGAAGACTGGGATAATGCAATCCTCATTCTTACACCCAAGTCTGTGCTCTGTGCTGCTGTTCTTGCTGCATGCTTTAGAGATGTGCTTTTTCTGAGGGTATCAAAAGGCTGGCTATCTTGACATCGCCTTTCAGTCGCACTGATGTGGCAACTGACAAAACCGTCTTGCAGCCTAGAGCAAGAAGTGAATAATTTCAAGCTTACAGCAGGTGGAGTCGTGAGTCATACTCAAGTCTGAAGCCACTGAAAGGCAAATCCTTGCATTTTGTACTTGTGCAGTTACTTTCAGTTTGGCAAAGCCATATCTTGGCAATAAATATTATCTTGAGAAAATCAAGGTTAGTATGTGAAACAGGGCAAATAAAGATTTGAAGGCCCCTTATCAAGGCATCTTGTCAGTCACCTGGAGGTCTCCTTACAGAATCAAACTTTATAAAATAACAGTTTAAATCTAGAGACTGTGTGAAAAATTAATAATTTATTAAATAATTTTTCTGCCTTTGGTTTTGAACCATTTAAATGTTTGTGGAGTTAAGATTAAAGGGAAGTACTGCCCTATACAGCCCTCTAGTGTTGATGCACTTTAATGAATGTGGAAGGATTTTTTTTAAAAAGCAAGCAGTATTTCTACTTCTACCATGTGTGGATTGAAATATTTCTTTAAATATTTTACATACAAATATAATGTTTACAACTTGCTAAACCAGGTAATCTTGCATTGCCCCCTATCTGTACAGGCACCTACAAATTGAAGGATTGACTCAAACATAAATTACACTATTTTTGTACTGATCGGAGCCAAGTCAAAAGGAAAAACTCCGTAATTCAAGGGCATTTGTTATTATCTTAATAGTGAATTAATTGCTTTATATTTTGGCTTTGTTTTATAATTTGCAGTGTTCTAGAGGAAGAAAAGAAAAAAAAGGTACTTCTTTTAGAGATGTGCCTAGATTACCCAAGTTTTAGGAGTTGGGGGTGTTTAGCTTGCAGAGGAAAAGGCTCTGGGGAGACCTCACTGTAGCCTTCCTGAACCTGAAGGGAGCTTAAAAGCAATAGGGGGGAGCAACTTTTTCCATGGTCTGATAGTGATAGGACAAGGGGAAATTACTTTGAACTATAAGAGGGGAGATTTAGAGATTTAGTTTAGATGTTAGGAAGAAATTCTTTACTCAGAGGGTGGTGAGGTACTGGCGCTGCTGCCCAGAGAAGCTGTGGGTGTCCCATCCCTGGGAGTGTTCAGGACCGGAATGGATGGGGCCCTGGGCAGCTGAGCTGGTGGGGTGGCAACCTTAACCAAGGCAGTAAGCATTGCAAGCTCTGACTTCTATGCAAGCTGCATGATTGGAGATGCTTTTGAAAATATTGCCAAGGTTTCAGGGGAGGGAAGTAAAGATATCAAATTATCATTATGCTTTTATCTTTCAAGATGGAATGATTAAATATTAGGGAAGTAGATTAATCACTGAACAGATAATTTTCCCTTTCAAATTCCTTCCACCCTGTTCCTGCCTAGCCCTATTCTGACAGGGAAAACACCACTGCATACAGTAGCTTGTTGATACAAGTGCCCTACAAGCTAAGAGTGTGTGTAGTTCTGTGCTAGTAAAATGTTTGCTGGTAGTATTGTCACATGATCTGTAGCAATGATGATTAATTGTCATGACTGCGTAAGTTTTATACCAAAACTTGCTCACCTATAGGTTGAAATAGATGAAAAGTAGAGGATGTCTATTTTAAAAAGCTGAGGTTGGATGGGGAAAGCTCTGTGAGTGTTTCATGGGTTAGAGAAGAGAGTAGCTCAGCTCTTCAGGTATATGACCTTCCTATGGGATGGCTTTGTTCCTCAGTGCTGCCTGGGGCAGTAGATCCTTCCTGCTGCTTGCACACGTGGTCTGAGCTGCCTATGAGCTGCATACAACTGAAGAATTTTTATATCACTTTTGTATATAGTATGGGTACAAATTGCTTGAAGGGGAACCAGTAGTAAAGGCCTTTGATTGTTTGGATTGGTGCTGCACGTAAGTTCTTTGGACAAAGGTTTGTTGCTGCTCATATTTACATGAGATTCTGTAAAAGGCCCTTGTGATCTCCCTCTAGCATGCTGCTACCTCATAACTGAAGAAACGAAAGCTGTGTCACCTTTGGAAAGTGCCCAATAATTTTCTGTTTAAGAAAATTTGCCCAAGCCTACCTGAGTAAGTCTGAGGGAAGGAGAGTGTTCAGACTTTATGGCATGTTCAACATCCATTTTCTGCAGACCAGGCCATTTTAGAAGTGTGACGATTGAATTTTCCAAATGTCGAGCTTTACTCCAGAAAATGATTCGGTTCTTGTGTCTGCCACCGGTTTGATTGTTTCAATTAAACTAAGAATCTTGACGAGGAGACGGAAGTATTTATGGGTTTGAAGGGGTGGATACAGTCAAGGTATTTTAATGAAACTGACATTTGTGTTCGTGCTGTGGTTGTGTTCTCTGCGATGGTTGGAAGTAATTCCAAGCCAGGCTGAAGGCCAACTAACCAGAATCAACTTTCTCCTGAGGTTTCTCAAGCGTTGCACAAGAGATTTGAAGTAAAAAGGTTTGGGGGCATGTGACTGTTAATCTCTTTAGCAGTAAGAATAAAGTTTAAGCATTCTGTTGGAAATGTACTTGGTTCTGTGTTGCTCTTTGTTTCAATTAACAAGCTTTTCTCCTGCATAGATTGGGAGTATAAACTTCTTTGTGCTCTGTCCAATTAGATCATGCTTGGAAGCTGTCAGCACTGATGGTGAGGCAACCCTCCCCTGCCTTTTTTTCAGTTGTTCAGTCTGTTGGATAATGAAAAAATTTGTCTGACGGAGTTTGGTAGTGTTTTGTCCTGTAGATGAATTACTGCAAGATATAGACGACAGTCTTGTGTGTCCAAAATGCATTGGAATGATTCAGCCAACTCCTCAGAAAGTGACGCTGAAGCTCATTCTGCCTTTACACAGACTGAGCACAACATAGTCGCAGCTTACTTAATAACAGCAGGTATGGGTAACTGATCAATTGTTGCAGGACTTTTTATAACAGAACTGTAGATCGAATGTTTATTTTGTATAGTAACAGCAATGTGTTTCATTCTGACTTACAATTGACCAATGGCTTTTCTCCATAGTTTACTGACAAGTCAACAATCAGACTGAAGTGCAGAAACCTACATGCTCTCTGCTCTATATTTGAAGGCAGTGCTATGTGTTAAAAAATACATTTTGTTGATATGTAATTATAGAAGAGAGTAAGAATTAATTTCCGCCAGCTTGCAGAAGAGATAAAAATAGGGCATAGCTGTCACATCTTGCATTTTTCTGTGATGTGCTTGAAGCTATCTTGAGATTTCTCTTGGGCCACATGTTTGTAGTAATATATGTGTAGTCTGAGCATGTGAGCGGGTGTCTGATAGGGGGATGTAAGGGGAAGGGTTGGAATGTGACCAAGGGGGGGGGGGAGGAGCTGGTCATTTATCAGAGAAGAGCAGACTCCACTTGCAGATGTATTTTTCACTGATGACCTGTGTTAGGAAAAAGCATGCTGCAAGGCTTGACATGTGTTTTCTGTGATTGCAATGGCCTTTGGCTTAACTTGAATGATATAGGTTTTGTTGTGGGTTTTTTGTTTGTTTGCTTGCTTTTTTTAATTTCTCATTATTATAACTGTAAGTGTTGCAGAAATGTTTTTCTGAAGCATTGACTGCTGTAGCAATGAAATAACATCTTGGCCGAATACTGGAACCTACTGTGTTTAGAAACATGCCTTCTATATTTTTGGTGTGGAAAATAAGATCAATTTATAAATACATTATTCCTAGACTATACCATACATTTTCTATGTTATAATTAGCTTTTCAAATACTTTAAAATTTTACTTAGAGATATGAAATAGTCATTTTATTTAGCATGTATATCTGAAGTGGGAAATATCAAATCACTGATATAGATGACATTTTGCATCAATGTGAATGCAAAGGCAATAGTTAATTTCAGATTTTTATTGAAATTGTTAGAATACACACAGATACATGGGCCTGTTGAGCAGCTGTAGTTCTGGATGATGGTGAAGTACTGGAAGACCAAATAAACTCTGCAGTACCACATCGTTTGCAAGTAACTTCATCTATTAGGTGCTGCAGATATGTACCATGCTTTGTTATATTCTAATTGGATGGTTTATGCTGTATGTAACCAGTTGATATTTTCAGATAGTTTGAGCACCTGATGTTAAGAATCAAAGCCTATCATGTATTATCCAGAATCAACTCAGCTTCTTCTCAGAACGAGAGAGTTTAGTAAATCTGTCAGCTATATGTTGGACTTTGCTTTCTTCATTAGTAAAGTTTTTGACAGTAAGGACTATAGCATGGTTCAAACTATGGTTGTTTACTGCAGCAAATATCACATCAAGAAAATTTAGTTTATGTTAATAAGTGGATATGTAGGAAATGCAATGGAAGTCAGATACAGTGTTCAGCATGCTGTTCCTTTTTAGGATTGAATGCTTTCTTTTTTCACAAATAATTGCTTTGTTTTCTGAGGAAGGAAGCCATTAGTAGCTGTTGCAGTCTACAGTGGTTCAACACATTCATTTCAGTGATGACAATGGGGACACTCAGACTGCAAGAAGAAGCCTTATGGTTGTCCTTCACCTTGTAGTGGTGAAGTGCTCTGGGGTAATTTTAAATTGCTGACTGGAAAAGTAAATTCCATGTAATGCATGGACCTAACCATGCATTGACCTAACCTGTTTTTGATGCCACTGCTCGTGTGTCCTGATTTTCTCTGTTAGAGCTTGTTTGCATTCCATCTACCTTTACTTTTTGCTATTTCTCTGAGAAAAGGAAAAATAATAAGCATTATTATTCTTGACCATTCATATAAAAGCCTTTTATCCTCATATTGTCAGAATCACAAGGTATAATGAAAAATAAGTGAGAATAGTTGTTGAACTCTAGGCTATTTCGCACACCAACTGGCAGCATCCATGTGCTTTTTCTGAATCAGATGAGTTTGTCCTACCTGATAATATGAGGTTACTGAAGTCTTTGGCCCTGCACTCTCTACCTTCTAAGAAATGGGCTCTGGTTAACTGCTTCCTGTAGAACCTTTGTTTTTCTGTTTGACTTATAAATTCTCTCTTTCTGAGAATACTTGTTTATTGAGTCTATATATTTTTTCCTTCTTTGTTCACAATTTAATCCATCTTTTTTTCTTGCATGTTACTCTCCAGAACTTCTTTTCGTCTCTATTACTAATTTGTTCTTGTACTTCTGAAATCTTTGATCAGTATGAGCTTGGTGCTTTCAGTGCTTTTTTTTTTCTTTTTTTTTTTTTTCTTCTTTATTATTGTTAAGTTTGGGCACTAAATATGTGTCTAGCAGGATCCTTCTTTCACCCTGAAGGTAGGAGTTTACAGTTCTGTTGGATTTCTGATTTCATTCTAGGTAACTGTAAAATCATAGAATCATAGAATCACCAAGGTTGGAAAAGATCTCCAAGATCATCCAGTCCAACTGTCCACCCACAACCAATACTGCCCCTGCTAACCCACATCCCTCAACACGACGTCTAAATGTTTCTTAAACACTTCCAGGAACTATGACTCCATCATCTCCCTGAGCAGCCTGTTCCCGTGCCTGACCACTGTCTCAGAGAATAAATTTTTCCTTACATCCAACCTGAAATCTTTTAAAGCGTGTCCCATAAGAAGCCTATACAGTTTTAGAAACCTGTGACTGGCATTCTTCCTCTCCCAGTGCATTACCTACCAATGTGGCTGAGTAGGCTGGCATGGAGGATGCTTCTTGTTGCTCACTTCACATCTGATCCCCAGCTTCCTGCTTTTGTTTATTTTAGGAGCTCAAGGCATCACAGTGTTGTTCCTAAAGTGTGTGAAATATCATAGGTGAGCAGTTGTAACTTCCAGCATCACATTTAATGTTATTTCTTACGTACTGTGCCCTACCTGAGGAAAGGTCAGAGCATGGTCTTTTGAAAAGAGACTAGCAAAGAGAAAATACTGAAAATTAATGAGGTTTTTTTCTGCAGACCTTATTTCACTCCTGAGGGTGAAAGATTAATTTCACTGTGCTGGATTGCTTGCTGCTCGGTTTTCATTGAGCCTTATTGTCTGTACTTGTTTGTGTCTGCTCGGCCCTGTGACTGTGCTGTTAAGGATGTGATGTTAATATCCTTTATAGAGCCTGATGTACTATTTCAGACTTTCTTGCTCTGTTTTCAGCAAAACACCTGTTCACTAAAGTTCTTTATAGAACTGCAATGATGCAAATTACAGTGTTCTGGCTCATAGGTGAAGCGTTTTAACAGGAAAAAAAAAAAAAATGAAATTCCGAAGGGCATTTCCATGGATATTGCACTGTTTGACTTTTGCCAACATAATATTCCACTGTGCTTGTAATCTAAGGTGCCCAAATTATACAGATGTCTGTAAGTTTAGCATTTGGTTCAGTGGTATTGTAACAGATGTACGAGACAAGGGAATTCATGAGCAGCTTACTAATTCCTGTTACTACTTACAGGGTTGGTTTATGCTTTTTATTTATTACTATTTTTTTAATTTTAAATGGTTGTGTTTTCTTGAATGTTGCAATTCTCCATTTTGCTGATAAAGGGCTGTGATGCTTTCTCAAGTGAGGTGCAGACTGCTATTTTAACTTTATTAGCTCTTATGACTGCAACTAATAGTGGGGTAGTAGACATCTAAATGATAGTAGTTTGCTCTGAGTATTTCTGAGTCTGAAGAGAATAAAATCAGAAGAATTAAAAGAAAACCCTGTTTTATGGGATTCCTATGTAAATTCATTCTAAGTGCCGTGCAGTATGCTTTGGCACAGAGGGAGGAAGAGCAAGAGAAATGAGGGATGTAGAGGTTTTAATATAGATACCAGGCAAAGCTTGCTGATGCAGAGGGTCTTAAGAAGTAGTGTCCTGCACCGTTTGGAGGGCATTGTGAGGCTCCAAGAAAATTCTAGAGTCATTGGACATGAAGACAGAAGAGTGTGCATGCTAGCTTTAGTCTGAAGTCTATTTTTTTTTTCTCTATTACAACTCTGTCGACTCACCTTTTCTGGTGTTGCCTCATAGTCTTCAGGCAGAGTCTGAACTTGTGTTTAAGTTTCTGGGACACAGGGAGATTGAGCACTGGAGTCCTATTTCTGCAAAGAAAGCAGACAAAAATCCTGTGCCAGAGGAAAGAAACAGGGTAAGAGACATGCTCTTCCTAAAAGAACCACAATTACTCAGATTTGTGAGGTAGGAGCAAAATCAGTACACAGCTGGACTTCTTTGATTATGATACTGACTGGACCTTTCAGATAAAGAAAACAGCTTTTGTGCAGGCCCAGCATGCCACCAATGTGAGCCAAAAATGATGCTTGCAAATAATTCAGGCCTCGTGAATAGAGAAGAGATTTGTGACTGGCTGGCCTGGAGGTAGCAAAGACATCACCTAGTCACTCATGTTTTATATTTTTTTGCCTGGGAATATTACTTAAATATACAGTGGAAACTTCCTTTCAGAAATGAACTCAGGTTGTTGTAGAGACCTACTGCATCAAGTGAATCAATGTAAAAGCGCTGCTTTTTTTCCAGTCAGCCTGCATTCTTTTTGGCCACGGAAAACAGCTGTACTCTGTGGCTGAAGTGTCTAAATTGCAATTCTCTATGCTTTTAGATGTCTGCTCTGCCTATTACCATTGTACAGGAGGTCCTAGGTTTGACAAAACATTCCACTTTTGGCCTTTACTGAATCAGTGTAAGGTGAATCTAATTACAAAAGCTTTTTTTTTTTTTCAGGTGTTTACTCTTCGCAAATTTGTGCTTGATTGAAAATAATTCTTGTTTAGGACTTTAGTATTACAATATACCGTGTTTTTTTTTGTTGTTGTTGCTTGTTTGGTTTTTTTGAATGGATATTACTATCTCATCTACAACTTTTTGTGAAGTTTTTATTTTCTGTTTCCACAGGAGTGATAAGCATTTTCAGTAACATTGTTGTGTTAGGCATCTTCGTGAAGTACAAAGAGCTTCGGACAGCAACCAATGCAATTATTATCAACCTGGCTTTCACTGACATTGGTGTTAGTGGCATTGGCTACCCCATGTCTGCTGCTTCAGACCTGCATGGAAGCTGGAAGTTTGGATATACTGGATGCCAGGTATTGCAATTTAGGCAGGGAGAAAATTCTGAGCACCTAAATGCAAGATAAGGAATAAGTAGTAGCTATAATTGATATTGGCTCTTCTAAGAGAAAAGATGGAAATGCAAAATATGACTCTGGACTTGAGGCCTTTACAGAACATAATCTCCAATTTCTGCATGTAGATTCTGTTTTGAATCCTTTTCCAAGCTTTAAATCATAAGTTAGAATTCATTCAAATGTGACTTTACATTTATCAACCAGAAATTTTATATTAGCTTTAAGAAGCAAAGTCTTATGAAAGGAAATCTCCAAACGAAGAAAGTTATAGCAGTAGCACATGCTTGTTTGATGACTCGTTTAGGGGTAAACGGACTTTGGATACGACTGCTGTTTAGATGATGAGCTTGACAAACTTTAATGAGTTTTGTCTAACGAATACATCTTCCTTAGGATGGAACAAAGGATATCCAAAGAGGTCTGTGAGATTAAAAAAGGGCACTATCAAAAATTTTGGCTTAGTTTAAATAGCTGCCTATCTTTAAAATTTAAGAGTGACTTAATGAATTATACTTCTGTAGCAGATGAGGTGTCCTTTACTCACTATGTTCTGTGATTATTATTATTATTCTTTTTAACTTTAAACTTTTAAGCAGACCACTAGGCTTAGCGCTCAGGAAAATGAGTAGTAATGTGAAATTATGTGCCAGAAATGTGACTCAAGAAAAGTATTAACAACACTATATATTTTGGGCTTGTATATCATCGGTATTTATAATCTGGCATCACTTGCTTGAGTGCACAATTATTTCAAACTCAACGTTCTTGTCATTCTTTGACAGAATTTTTGATATCTTTGCATCTAGATTGACTTAATATAGGTTGAATTTGATGTGAAGTCTCACTACCAGTGGTTTGGGAGTTCCTGAAATCATTTCAAATGCAATAAATCCTGTCAACTGAGACAGATGAATGTCATGTGGCTCTGTTGTAGCTGTGGGTGGCATGTGGTCTGGCATGGGGCTCTGAATTTTGGGGGTGCCAATGATAACACAACCTTTCAGGTCATCCTTCCCAGTCAGGCTGCCTATGAGATGACAGTGTAGGTGCTTTTGGAGTGTGCTGGCACTGCAGCATGTGTACAAGTACCATCACCATGCATTGTCAGACCCGACACCAAGTAAAAATGGGGACCAATGGAGAAAATCGTATCATATCAGTGAAAAAATACATAGCAGAGGGAAGAGTGATGATTCAGAACCTCAGATTTGCTAAAGCCTTATATAGTTCTAATCTTTTAATGATGAATCAAATGTTCTTTGGGACTCTTTAATGTATTTTAAAAGTATGAATTGAAAAACCCAGTCTTTGCCTCTGAATCTCAATTTTACCTACTGGCATATATTGTATTAGACTGTCTTCCTTAGGGAATCTGGTGTACAAATTGGCAGATTGCTTTTGAAATATTTGTTGTAAATGAACCATCACCAAAGTGCCTTCAGTGAATTAGTTCATGCAGCACCTTGCTTACAGAAGAAAATACTGATTATAAGGTGTCGTATTGCCTTGTATTAATAATGTAATTTTTTCCTTGTGCATTTGAAAGATTTTTTCAAAAAGGCCATGTTATCTTTTTTATAATTTCAGATCTACGCTGCCTTAAATATATTTTTTGGGATGGCAAGTATTGGTTTGCTCACTGTTGTTGCAGTTGACCGTTACCTGACAATCTGCAGGCCTGACATAGGTACTGTCTGTTTTGTCAAACATCCTTCACTGTCAGGCTTCTGTGAACTGTGTCCGATTGTATTGTTTTCTTGTGAATGACTCCATAATTAAAGAGTTGGGTGTAATTAAAACAGAGTATGATACTGCAGTACACGATGAGCAATACAGTTTGCATGGATGGTACTGCTTGTGAATATGAGAATTTCAGAGGTAGGCTGTTACTCGCTTTATGCGTTGCATTTTCCTGGCAGTTTTCAGTCATTAGAAGATCACGTGCATATACTGAAGCACACAAAGTGCCTTAGCTGTGAGAGGTTTTGACCTCTGTCAAGTCTGGGTTTACTTCCAGCATTGAGTCAGCACTGCATTGAATATTTTTCACTCTTCTTTATTACAGCTGTATTGGAACAGTCAGTTCCTCTTTGTTCTTTCTGTGTACATAGTAGGCCTTTTGGCATGGCATCAGGGTCAGATCTTGTCTGTATGCTGTGAGTTGAAGTGGATGATGGAATTAATTTAAGTCTGGAAAGATTAGATGTATTCCAGTGATAGGAAGCTTGTATGCTGCAGTGTTTGGGAGTGTAGTTCTCTGAGACGATCATTATGATTAATGCCATGTAGGTTTGCTCTCACCTACTTGTGGTTAAAATTCAACACTGGAAAGAAGAAAAAGATGACAGCAATTTGTGAATGTATGTGTTTTGTCACAGGAAGAAGAATGACTACCCGTAACTATGCTGCTCTAATCCTGGCTGCATGGATCAATGCAGTCTTTTGGGCGTCCATGCCTACCGTAGGCTGGGCTGGCTACGCTCCAGATCCAACTGGAGCAACTTGCACAGTCAATTGGAGGAAAAACGATATGTAAGATTTCACCTTGCCTTTTCTTGTAAATTTGTTCTTTAGTTGAAGGTTTTGACTATTTAATTTACCACAAAATTACAATAAATTCTTGAAGTATAAAGCCTAACTTACAAAGATAATTTATTAAAAAAAATATATGTGTATATATATATTCTAGTGCAAGGCTAGATGAAAGGTAGAAAATGAGCAATGCTTGAAAACTGTTCATTAAAAAAAAAAAAAACCCTGCATCTGTTAATAAAAACTAAGGACTGAAGATTTTTTTTCTAATTCTCTAGAATTTTATTTCAAATTTCATAGTCAAATCACAATATCAAATTCTTCAGTAACTTCTCATGCATGGATATTTGTAAGTTACTGTGTTTTGTTTTTCTGTCTTATCAGGTCCTTTGTTTCCTACACAATGAGTGTAATTGCTGTTAATTTTGTTGTACCCTTAACAGTCATGTTTTACTGTTATTACAATGTTTCCCGGACAATGAAACAATATACTAGCAGTAACTGCCTGGAGAGCATCAGCATGGATTGGTCTGACCAAGTAGATGTAACAAAGGTATGGTAAATGAGGGTATGTTTCATTTTAAGCATGTTCTTTTGTGCTAGTTTTGGGGAATGGAGGAACAATGCAGCCTTTTAAGCTTTTCTTTCCTGCATTCCCTTTTTCCTTCTTTCTTACTAAATATTAACTGAAATTTAGCCTTAGTGAAATCTCTAGACTTGACTAACATCACTAGATTCTTTATTCTTCCCAGATGAACAGCTGTTTTAAAACCTGGGAACCATGTCCTTGTCTCTGCCCTCTATCATTGTATGGGAACATACCTCATCAGTGGCCTAGGAGGATTGTTTAAGATATTTTACTCTTTGTGTCAGAAGAGTCTTTAGGTACTCTGCCAGGCTCACTAGTGTAACTGGTCAGAAATGGATCAGTCAGCTTTGTTTTGCTCTCATAAATGAAAGTGCATTTCCAAGGTCCCAAACTGTGTCCTTCTTCTGATCCCTTTTTTTTTTTTCTCCTTTTTTTTTTTTCCTTGTTCTTTTCTTTCTTTTTTTTTTTTTTTTTCCCAGTCTATTGAGCTTATCTCTTTCTTAGGTAAACAATAGGAAATGTGAATTATGGCATAGAATGATACATCCTGCTTGAAAAGTTTACATTCTTTTAACATACAAGAGTCCTTGAGAAAGCTTCAAGTGCACTGGCTCCTTTGATTTTCGATGAAGATATGGTTTATGGTTGGACACAAGAAGAAAACATACAGAAATTAGAAGTAGACTGAAAAGAATGCATACTTGAATTAGTTATCAATGCAAGCTTAACATTCCTCAGAGAATGTTCTTGTTGTTAAATTAGGGAAAGAAAACCCAAACCCCAGCCCTTAATTATGAACATTTTATGTTTCCGAATAACACAGAATGCTTTAAACTGAAGATTCAGTTATAGATTTAGACTCAGATTTGTTAAGACGTGTTTTTCATATTTCACAGTTGACTATGAGCTGTATTAAAAAAAAAAAAAAAAAAGAAAAGAAAAAGAAAAAAAAAAGATGAAACCTTGTGGTTGAGCATAAGTGTTTAAAAATGGACTACTTGATTTTTTAAAATTTTTTTTAAAATTTTTCCACAGTTTGGCATTTTCTAAGCTTTCTGTGCACTGACAATTTCTAAATAGAAGTATTCTTTTATGTAAGAATCACTGTCATGGAGTTATTCTCTTACAGATATTGTGTTAGTATTGAAATAGAAACCTTCTGTGGACAGGGTACAGCTTGCTTGTTGGTTGTGCTCTGAAAGAGCTCACACAGACTTGTTGATCATTTCCAGTGAGAGCCAAAATGAGAAACAGAAGGACAGAATATGGGCACAGGTGAACAACACTAGAGAACCTTATGCTAGAGAAAGAGCATTCAAAGAGCCCTATAGTTTCATTTAGTTTTGGGGTGATTTGTTTTGCTTTCCTGATTAATTTGAAGCTTCCGTTCTGATTTCTATTACTGATTCTCATCCCTGACAAAAGCCAGAAAAGTCAGTCCTACTTGATTCCACTCCTGCCCTCCCACTACTCTCAGGTTATTGCTGTTTGGCCTGCTGGTGGCTTAATATATCTTGGTGTTTGAGCCCCAACATCCCCAACTGCTCTCTGTGAGATGCAGGCAGAAAAGACAGTTAACTGCTCACATCTTCTTCCATACCATGCTTGAATGTGGCTGTCGTGCTTCATAGAATGAAGACAACACTTCCAGGTTTCCTAAGTATAAGGACAGAGCCTGTGTGTCATGGAACCTTGTACTTTATTTAATCAGACCTTTGTTAAACCTTATATGTTTATTGGGTTGGTTGTTTGGCTTAGATATTTTATCTATTTTTTATTAAACAAAATGCTTTCTCCTGGTGTGAATGAGAAACATCAATTTCTAGAAAAATTTATCTGCAAGATGTTGAGTTTCCTTGTTCTTTCTGTTTGTATTTATTGTCTGTAATAGCAACCCAAGGTGACCTGTTTTCACTGGATTCCTTCCACTATCTTCAGAATAGCAAAAAAAAAATTGTATTCTGAGCTCTTTTTCTTGATGTGTACCTCAAGACCCTTTAGAAAGGAAGCCTGTTGTTCTCACAGAGCATTTTGCCCAGTTTATAATATTTTCTCCAGCAGGGTTAGAAAATAGTTGTTTACACCTGGACATTGAACAGAAGTAGCTAGGAAATGTTTAAAATAATGTGATTTATACAAAAGTTGGTACTTTCTACTACATAAATGATATTGAGCACCTGATCATTTTAAAATGCATTTCATTTTCATACAGCCATATTTGGAGATGTGTGGTAATAAAGACAGGTACTCTAATGTGCACTTTGGAGAAGATTTGCTGATATGCAATATGATTTTTTTTAGCTCTGAAGTGGTGGCCGTAATTCACTTGTGAAGTCTTCTATGGCCCTTTAAATTTTTGATGATTGAATTTAAAATAACGGTTAGTGCTAATCACAAAGGAAAATGGTAACAAAATAACAGTATGCCAAAATGCAGTATGATGCATTATTAAATCCCAAAAATGAGATTTTGCTATAAGTTATCGAGAATGATCAGATGTTTTCATTTACATGTCATTATTTAGTCCTGGATACCTCTTATTATCATACAGATGCATGTACTTTTTGAGTTAAGTTAATCTTCAGGTTATGCGTGTCTTCCCCTTGTTTTACAGATGTCTGTAGTGATGATTGTAATGTTCCTGGTGGCATGGTCTCCCTATTCCATTGTGTGTTTATGGTCTTCCTTTGGAGACCCGAAGAAAATTTCTCCTGCAATGGCCATCATAGCTCCTTTATTTGCAAAATCCTCCACATTCTATAATCCCTGCATTTACGTCATTGCAAACAAAAAGTAAGTGTTCTTCTGTACTGGTCTACGTAACGATCATCTGTAGATTAGGAGGAACTGATTGGTGAAGAGATCCAGAGTAAACTACTCTGGATTTACCAAAGATAAACTTTTGGGCAGCAAAATCCAAAAGAAATTGCTTTGTTTGATCAACATCAGAATATATTAAATTGATAAACATTTTTGGAAGAAAATTTGTGAAGATTGTGTTAGTTCATTTTGAGAATCCTTTTGTGGTTTCTCAGAGGGGCTTATTGTGGAATTTGACCTCATCAGCAGCAGATTAGTTGTTTTAGTGACTGTGGCCAAAATGTTTTACACATCATCGTAGTGAAGTGTAAATTTGGAATTCCTTGCTTGACTTGATATGTTCCAATTTGTGATTGATCGGGAGGGACTAACACTTTCCACTAAAGTAAATTAGTTAAGCCTATTCTTCTGTATTGAGGGAGCATATAAAATGCTCTAACCAACCCATTGCCTCTGAATGGGAATTGGATTTTGCATACAGGAATCCTTCCTTGCTTTACTACCTAGCTACAAAGAGGCTGTGATCTCTGTCTGGCTTGTCTGCCCTGATCCTGCTGAATCCATGAACGTCCCTCACCTTTTCACCCTGTTCTCCAAACTTTGCTTTTTCATAGCTACACACCCAGTCTTCAATTACCAAAAGCTGCTGAGACTCTTGTTGTGGGAGAAACACTTGATCGAGTTATTCCTGTACATGGAAATGTAAAAGATTCAGGTCCTTTTGAATTCCGGATATGCAATTTTTTTTTACTAAGCAAGTTTTACTGAAGTTGAAAGCAGTTGTAATACTTAAAAGAGCATACCCAGTTTGTGTTTGTATATGGCTCCAGCTAGTGATATTTCTGCTTTCATTTTCTTGTCATTTGCAGGTTTCGGAGAGCAATCCTGGCAATGGTGCGATGTCAGACAAGACAAGAAATAACTATAAACAATGCCTTGCCCATGAGTGTTTCTCAAAGTGCATTGACGTCATAAAACTCGTTTAGTTTTTCTGCATAGATTTTGTGGAAACAAATTAAATCTGGGTTGCAGTTTATTTTTTTGGAATAACAATCTGCCTCTTCCAGTCAATTGTTTTCTGTTAATTGCTGAAGTATTTTTTTAGGTTAAAGAGAAAAACAACAACAAAAAAGCATTACAACTTTAGTTTTCAAGAATGAGGCTTATTGGACTGATGTTTCTGGCACAAACAAAAAAGGCCATTGAAGTGTTCCATGTGACTTGCAGGGTTGGACAAGGTGACATAAGGGCAGGGAGATACTGAAGTAGGAAGTGCTTAGGTTCAGTAACAGATATAGCACCTTTAATTCCTCTTGCAAATGACTTTCTCTCAATTTCACTTAAGTTTCCAGACCTGGATTCTCCCTGTATGTATGTATTTCTATGTCTGTACTGACATTTGTTTTGCTTCGGTGGATATGGTAAGGTTATCAGAATACCTAGCCAAACCCCATATAGTTTGTTATCAGTTTTTAGGATTTTGAAAGACTCATGATATTTCATGTATGTTTGAAGTTTTGGCTCAGAGAATCAAATGAATCTGTGGGATGGACAGCTTTTGTTTTAGTAATGCTACATTTCTAGTGCTCGCCCCTGCACAGCAAATCCTGACAGTGGGGCAAAATGCTCCTTGAAGGTTGACATTCAGGTGGCACACAAAACAGTAAAGATGATTTCTCATTATTTCTAAGTCAATGTCATGAACATCCATTGTGTAATTTTTGAAGAAGAACATTGACAATGTCAGCAATGGATTTATTTGGGTTGGAGAAGGTGGCTGCAGATAGAGCTATTGATGGATGGTAGTACATGTTCTTGATGATTCTCAGATTTTGAAAATAAATATATTTTTTTGATTGCCAATCCAAAGTTTTAGTGATCCTTCAGACATGCCTCAGCCACTGTGACTTTGTGCAGCTACAGTTACTCTGTTTGGGCCCTTTTTTCTCCTAGGATCTCTAGTGTTGGTCTGACAGAGTACCACTTTAAGTGATGCAGTCATCTGGGAAAGCTAAATGTTAATTTTATTAATTTGTGTGAAATATGTGATGTAATTTCTTGAGGTCCCCCAAAATGGTGGGAAATAAACTTTTTAGAAAGTACGTTTTAAGTCTGACCATGTGAGATTTAATTTAGCAGTATTTTGAGTACAATTTGCATCAACAGATGTTTCATTTCTACCATTTTATTTTGATATTATTGTATATGCGTTCATCCAAATTGTGGCTTTGCAGTGTGGAGTTGTTTAAAATCTGTGTAATTGGTAAAAATCTGTCTTTACAGGTTTTCTTGAAAGTTCTTGAGTCTATGCTTCCTATTAATTTGTACTTTTCAGTCATAAAGTAAATGCCGTGCAATGTCTTCTTGCTGTACTTGCCTTTTTCCCATAACCTTGGAACACTGCATGGACAGTAACTCATGCACTGCCCCTCAGAAGAAGCAAATACATGTTGTATGGTTAGTACATAGTAAAACAAGTGTGTATTTAAAATAGCCTGGAAACATGTTGTGTAGACACAGTGTGGTGTTGTGACATGACGAAGAACGAGCTGGTTTAACAGATCCCTTTCAGGATACATTTGAAGGTTAAGCAACTAAAGATCTCAGCTAATCTGATGTAATCTGCTGTTACTAAATGGATGTCTGTATGTGCATTCGTAGCATGCTGCACACGCGTGTGTATCAATAAAGTCTTCAGTTTTTTTTGGTGTCATTTGTGCTGGGAGAAAGCCATGTCTCTGCTTTTTTACTTATACCTCATAATGAGCATTTCTGCAGAAGCACACGGTTTTTGTCCTTCTCAGTGCACTTGCGTTTACCATGGCAGAAGTGATGGCACTGGAACAAGGTATGTGTTTTCATTAATTCTTATACTAGTTGGTTTATAGGGAAAAGGAGCGAGGATACTGGAAATAACATCCTCACATACACTGCAGTTTACAGTTTATCATGGTTACTTCAAAATAATGGCATAATTTATGTTAGTATTACATAGCTAGCAGTGCTCCTGAATGGTGCAGATGGTCTTTGTTTTATTTTAATGACTTTGTTCTTAACAATAGCTACTTTAAATCTTCATTTTCACCGTAGAAGGCGATTTCTGACCCTTGTTTTTCCTACTACTATAATGATCTTTCTATTTCCTCAAACTATTTGTCTACTGTAAAATGAATCTGGTTTAAATAAATACAGTAGTTTCTTCTTTCCTGTATTTACAGGGAAATCATACTTTTTGGTAATAAAAATTAGGTTGATTGGATGTTATTGTGTCAGTTTGGGGAGATGCTATTTCAGCTACTTGTCACAGTATATCTAGTATAAAATGACAGGAGGAGGAAGCAAAACTGAAGCATGCAGAGGAAAAAAATGGAGTAAATTAAAGCTAAACTTTTAGATAGGTGGGGACTCTTTAAACTAATGCATGCAAACCATATATCCAAAGGAAAGGGAAACTTTCTGATTCCCGAGAATGCAGAGGAATCTCACTTCACTGAAATCAGTAGGAACAGGAAGTTATATAGAATCTCTAAAAAGCAGATTGTTCCTGCTTAGGCACCAGAAATAGAACTAGCAATCTTTTGTTTTGAGAAATATGCTGGCATTTTCAATTTCCGGTCTGTTCTGAGAAGTAAATAAAGATGCACAAATGCTTTGAATCTTCATCATGACAGAAAACTAGAGATTAGTATCTGACATTCTTCATTATAATAAAATGTCCTACAGCTCCCATTTGAGAACATAAATGTGTGATTCACTATACAATGACTTTTCTTTTTCAGTTGACAACAAAACATTAGATGGAAGGTAGTGCTTACATGGAATAAAACAAATCTAAATTTCACATAGAAATATTGCTATTTATATTCATTTTTTCCTTAGAAAATTCACGTTCTTTTTAAAATTGTTTTAACTTTTTTTTTAAAATTCTGACGTTAATTTTGTAGAAGTTAATAGCATTTAAATCTGAAATACAACTTTCTGATAAAGAAATGCAGATCTCTCTCTCTTTCTTTTTGGTGCTAGGTCTGTGCTCTGTAATGACCCCGACATGTTTGAGATCCCTGTGAACGTTCCTGTGGATACTGTAAAACTTCGTATAGAAAAAACTGTCATACGAAGGATTCCCACAGAAGCCTTTTACTATCTAGTAGACCTCAAATATCTGTGGGTAACTTACAACTGTGTAGCCAACATTGATATCAGCAGCTTCTACAACCTGAAACAACTGCATGAGCTCCGGCTGGATGGTAATCTGATCTCAACTTTCCCTTGGGAGTCTCTGGCAGAGATGCCCAACTTGAGGACTCTCGATTTGCATAACAATAAGGTGACCAGCATTCCAGCAGAGGCTGGCAGGTACCTGAGGAACCTCACCTACCTGGACATCTCCAGCAACAAGCTCACCACCCTGCCCTCTGACCTGATGGACATTTGGCCGCCCTTCTCAGAAGTTGCCCCTCCCAAGAGCACAGACATTCTGGCAACTCAGAGAGTCATTTTGGGTATGTTAATGTTCTGTCATTCCTTATTAAAATGTACCTAAATGGTAAGTTGGAAGGGAGAACAGGGTGAAATGGGCCTTCGGTTTGGGAGGGTCCTAGTACAAGTCATTCTTCTGGCTTGCTCTGCAGCCTATCTGTCTGTCATCTATCTGTCTATCTATTTTCTGCTGTTGATAGAAAAATATATAGGGAAGATAGTGACCTTCGTGTATATTGTTATCTCAGGGTTATAAAAGTGTATGACATTCCTGTTTCCTAATGAAATATTCAATATCCAGATAAATAAATGCAGGACTTCCAAAAATTGTGCTTCTGAGGATGTTTCTCTTGTCACTGAATGTGGCTGCAAATGCAAGTGTGTCCACTTGCAGCTGTTTTTAGCAGTGACTCACAAACTAGATGAGGAGCTAGAGTAGATGCTTTATAAAGAGCCTGTTCTGAAATACGGTAGCCTCCCTATGAGTTGTGGTGACCCTGCATTGTTCTAGAGCTGACATTTCTGCCAATTCACATTGTGAATACAAGAGGAAGAATAAAGATCCCTGATATACACAGTGTTGCAGTGCTTTTTATAGTATTTAAAGTGAGCATTTAGGAATAGCTTGACTGAACTTTCATTGTTCGGTTTTATTCTCTCTTTCCAATTTCTTTTTGATCATGATGTTAGTTCTTTTTGTGACCTTGTGCTCTATCAAGTTTTTGTTCACTTTGTAGCCTTGCCGGTAACCATTTACCATTTGCAGTTTCAGAATACAGCTGGATCACATTGACAGGTTTCTTGTCTGTCACTGTATAAGTGCATGTTCTGGTATTTTTGTAATGTGGTGCAGTAGTGTAAGGGAGGAAAACTAGCACCAGATGAATAGCTGGCTTCCCACAGTCTTGCTGCAGGGTCTTGGTACCCACTGGTGAAGATCCTCCATGCGCTGTGATGCCCAGTAATTCCACCTTCTTGGTCTAAAACCACTATTAAGCATTCATTTGTTCAGCTGCTTTGTTTTACAACAAAATGTTTGATCTGAAGTTCTCATTCAGATGAGATTGTAAATAACTTCATAAATGAAAGTGGGCTGAGTGATTATGTACAGGGTAACTGTAAGTTTGCAGCTTTAAAAGGAACTTGGTTAACTTGGGATTTAAAAAACAAAACAAAACAAAAACTGTAAAATTAAGTCAGCTGACTACCCCATACTGAAGGCAATAACACGGGAACTGACTGGGCTAGTCTAATCCTGCTTTTGATGTCCTCAAGTGGGAATCCCTGAGATTATTCAGTTGCCTTTGCTTACATATAGCCCTCATTACTACTACTTAATAAATAAATAAATAATAATTAAAAGAAAAAACAAACCCACACACTCTCCTCCCCTTTCTACCTTTCCCACCATCTGCACTGTCCATTGGTGCATACTCTGCCTGCCTCCTTCAGTCCTGGTAAACCCTCTGAGACCAACAGTGACTTTTCTAGCAATGTAGGATGTGACCTTTGGATCATTTTCATTATCATTTATGAACTACAAGTGGACACGGATCTGCAGAGAGGGATGTGCACTGGGTGCAAAGCCTTGCTTCTCCTTTTTTAACATTATAGTCTGGGGAAGGCTCTGTCCAGTCACTGTAGATGTCAATGGGAGAATGTAAATCTGTGGGTAGTGCTCAATAAATTTACCTTAAGTAAGCTGTAGGTAATGTACTGAATTTTCATTTGTTGACAGCATAACCTTCTTATGACTGTTTCATTGCAGGCAAACAATGCTTGCTGTATAAGAAACTCTATAGTGAATCAGAAAATGCTCTTTTTCTTTGGAAATTAGAAATCAGAGTGTTTTTTTGTGTAACCAGATATTTTCACAAGCTTTGTTTCCACTTGGTGTTGGCTTTGTTATCTGTATTACTGCAGCTTGGAAAGTTGCAGTTAGGCCACTCATAATCATTGCCAGAGGCTCACCCTTTGGTCACTGTTGGACTGTTGTGAAACAGACAATTTTTAGGAATGAGAGGTTAAAAGAAACAAGAAAGATGCCCTAGAAGTTGAGGTGCGTCTATATTGCTCCAGCCATAGGAGATGCTGGCTCAAAACAACGGGAGTAAGGTGTGCTTTGTGACATTATTTCCTCCCTGACACCCCTTGCGTTGGAGCCTGAGGGAAGAAAATCATATCCCATTGATGCCCTTCCTCTTCTCTGAGATGGAGATAGGGATCATAAAAGTAAGTGACCAGGAAGGATTTCAGAAATGTCTCTAGCCTGCTGGAATACAGATCTAGATGAACTGAACTCTGCCTACCTTTTGGCAAAGAGGTGGACCGCTCCAGATCCTTCCCTGGCAACATCTTCCAGTGCTTATCTTTCAATACAGTGAGAAAGTTTCTCTTAATACTTAACCTCAATCTCCCTTACTGCAAACTAAGCTGATTAAACTGATTAAGTATTGTCCTACATGAGATGAACATGCAGAAAAACTAATTGCCTTCTCTTACAATAACCTTTCATACATTCTCCTTCCCTGATGGACTTCTGCTTTCTTAGCTGGTTGCACTATTTCTTTCAGCTGTTTTTTTTTGACTATGAGTTTTTTCATTTCCTACCATATTTACTGTTTCTCTTTGGCCACTTTTTTATTTGGGGGGTGGTGGGGGGAGGAGTGGAAGGGACTCAGTGGGCAAGTAGGGGAGGAAAGAGTTTCTCCTTAAATGTGATGCCCATGGTTACACACAGTATTCATTCTGATGCTCAAGAGTGGTGCTCTGCAGGAGTGTTTAGTCTGGCCCATGTACCTACATGCAATGAGTACTGCAGCCAGAGCACTGCTAGAAGCTGGAAACTGAAGCAAATAAATGCTGTTTTTGTCTAGTTGAGAAAATAGCAGTCAGATTCTACTTAGTGTAAGTACTTATGGCTTGAACTCGCTCATCTTCTACTTCTGGCAAAACAAGATTGTCACTTGTATTTAATTAACAATATCAACACCAGCAAAGCCCTGAATTCATTTGTGCAAATGTTTTGGGATTTTTTTTTTTTTTTTTTTTTAAACACCAGAAGGCAATTTTATCCGGAATGTCTTGACTGAACATAAAGAGAGTTGCATATAATAGAAAGTTCAGGTTCCCTATATTCACTTTGAGGCCTCTTGGAGAAGTCAAAGTGACTGGCAGATTAGTATATCTCCTTATGCCAATTCATAATTTCTGTCCTGCGGGGTGGTTTCATTGCTCCCCACTGCATGATGTTCCTCAGTATGCAGACTATGCTACGTGAAGAGGGAGCAGGGGATGATTCCTGGCTCTGTGGCTGAGTGGTTCTCTGTCTCACATCCTCAGAGTACAAAGCCAGCTCTCTTTTTTTTTTTTAAACCTGATTGGCCGTTCAACATTTTGCAGGACTTGACTATTGGTTTTCTGCAGCTCTGATGGGATGTTCCAGTGTCTCTGAAATGAAAGTGAGTGGGTGGGGATGTCTTTTTCTTAGTTCAATCTGACTGAATTAAAGAGAGAATGCAACCACTGTGCTTTCGTACTATGAAACAGTATGCATGTTACATGCCTGATGGGCTGACAGGTACTGCAGGATGACTTTGAAGGTGCAAAGCCTACTGCACATATGCTAGGAGAATGAATAGGACAGAGGAAACAAACCTTGATGCAATCTCATCCAAAATCCCACCAGGAAAAGGTCCCTAGAGGGTGCTGGCTTTGTCTTGGAGAGTACACTTTGGAACAAAGCTGTGGAATGAGCTGACAATTAAACAGTGGAAATAATTAAGGAACGGGTGTGTGAATTCAGCTGGCTCTATCTTGGTTAGCATGGAACTTTAACCTAATACTTTGATCCAAATCACAGCTAAGCTTCAGCATTGGCTGGTGTACAGAGATTGATATTTCTGGCGTGAATGATGGTAGCAGCATTTTCCATATGGAAAATTAAATCTAGCGTGTCACTGAGAGGAACAGAGGAGTCCAGGATTTGACAGAATGGCAGTAAAATGAAATTTTGCTCTGCTGCTTGTAGGGATGCCAAAAATTTGAAACTCAGCAGGTCCATTTTGTTCCCACTGGTTGTGCTGGGCTATGAGGTAGATGATGCTCTTCCTGAAACTTCACACTAGCTATTAGTGTGTGGGAAGCACTGGGACACAATGAGGGAAGTAAAATTTAAAAAGTAGAAGTTATGACCAGCTACTGATTTACAAGGGGAACTTTACTCATAGCTATTTCAAATGCTAAAAGTTTACATGGTGTGGGAAAATCCTGTTTACTGAGAAGACTGGGAAAATATACATGTGTAGATGCACATATGCATATCCATTATACATATGGACATGTGTGTGTGTGAAAATAAACTTCAAATATGCTAAATCTAGAATAAAGGAAGTTATTTTTTATAGAGTAGTTTGTAATCTTTATTTAATTTCACCATACATTGCATTGGTATATCGCAATGCAAAAATATTTATCAATGTTTTCTTTGGTTGATATTTCTCTCTCAAGTCAATAAGCTGCTTTAATATCTCTTCAAAAGAGGCTGGGACTTATAAATATTTAGTGTTCCATTAGATATATATGCCACTGGGGACTTACTAATTTTTAATTCTCCTCTTATGAATTTATTTTTCTGAGGGAATTGTACCACATTACTAAACTTGTTCTAGTTTCTTCAGTTTGTACCTTTAAAAAAAATCCTTTCTTTATTCTTTCATATGTTCTTTCTCACTTCTATCACCTTGTAAACACAAGTTGTTAAAGTTCAGAAGTTTATTCCCATTTCTGTTCTCTTCAGTAGCTAACTGAAGCATAATCAAATTCAGTGTGTTATCCTTGCATCTAGGTGCTTTCATCTTTTTATTTTGCGATTTTATGTGACTTGATGACTTACAATGGCTCTGCAAGTTTACTGCAAATAAAGTGCATACTGCCAGGTATTGGCAAGATGCACATAAATAGAAAGGATGAGCCACAGAAGTAAGGGAGTAACTCCTGTAGCTGTAGGTATTATCTGTATGTTTGTCCTGCTTCTTCAGCGGGTTCCTCTGGGCACTGTGACAGATGGGGGAGATAAGGTGATGAACTGAAATAGCTCAATTGCACAGAAATACAGAAGCAGGGAGTCCTCTGGGACTGCAGCTTTCTTCATCCATTGAAACCAGGCCTTCAGAAAAATCTGAGATGATCAAACCTGTCTGAAGTAGACTGAACAACCACACAATCTAACGGCTTTGTTTCACCATTCCTTCTGTTTTGCCTGTTTCATTTAGTCTAAGTTGTAACATCTTTAGTTCTCCTCTTCGACACTGGGAGAATGTGAAAACCACGTATTCATATATTTGAAAGACCTTTTGCAGTACTATTAGAAACAATAATAAACCCATCCTTTCCTGCACTGAAGCTTGCAGGAAACAGAAGGTAGCATAAGATATATGTTTAGTATCATTTTGTGTAGCGACTGTGCTGGAAAGTTCACATGCATTTCAACATTATTTGGTATAGAGGGACTGTTGGTGGAGGGCTTGCTTCCAGGGGAGTCTTGATTCCCTTCTTATACATTAGGGGGAATTTCATTTTCAGATACTTCTACAGTCTTTTCTGCTTGAGATGGTAGGGAAAATTGAGAAACAAATGAGAATAAAAAAATACAGGAATATATTCCTAACTGCCAACTAAGGTTGCCCAAATTAAAACATAAGTACAAGTATGTAGGTGCATATTCTTAATTGGGCAGAGCTTGTATAAAGAAAAAATTGATATGCTTAGACATGGCAAACAATCTGATGATATCACTTTTGTTTGTAAATTCATATTTCAGTTTCAATGAAAATTAGTTTTATATTTTGGAGATTCTTTTTTTTTTTTCTTAAAGCAGAACTGTTGCTGATAAGATTTCCTTGATTTCTCCATTCCTGAGGGCAGTAGGTGGTGAATAGATACAAAATCTCTTGTATCTGAAAGGGGTGAAATTGGATTGTGATGTCAAAGTCAGGGAATCTCTTCAGGTCAAGTCTTGTTTTAAAAACAGGGATTAATCAGGATTTATCACTATGTTAGCCAATCACTGCTGTGGTGCTTAAAATAACCTAATCTTGGTCAGGTGATGAAAGGAACTAGTAGTTAATTATTCATATACTCTTTTATCAAAAGGTTTCTTTCAAAATGGAAGGCATTTTTTTTTCCATTTGCTGGTACGATAATTCCTAAAAACACATCCTGAGAAATACTGGCAGGTGTTGCATTTTTTCTTTTAATTGTGAATTAGTTGACATGACTTGCCTGTTGTGCTAGTCAGTAAATTCAATAGTGAGCAATTGCATCTTGTGCAATTCAAGTGAGCAAATCTTGCATACCATCCTTCATTTCAGTCTGTGAGCTCTATTTATTGCTAGAGCTAGAAGAAAACGGAAAAGTTATGCCCAAAAGTACAAATCAAGGGAGAAAATATTTGAACCCACAGGTGATGCACTGTGCAGTTTTTTTACCTAGTAAAGCGAGTGTTGCTGTGTTGAGGTCAACATTGTAATGGACACCACCTGATGATTTAGACACTTTTCTCAGAAGTGGCTACTCTGCTTTGTCATAATAACTTAACCAAGTGAAGAAGCTTCCCATTCAAAGATCATAGAACCAAGAAGAAAATTTTATAGCCTATAACAAAAGAAGAGACAGTATACTTCTATGCCTCCATAAAAATCATTATAACTGTCAGCTTTTCCCAGGATCCTTCCCATTTTTCTCTATTCTTTTATATTTGAATGTTTCCAAGACTGTCATAAATTAAAGACAGATTTCTAAGAGTATTGGTATGGTTCGGAGCCAGATAAGAATGTTGTTGGCCTAGAGCTTTTTTTCCTTAGCCCATATTCTTTTTTCCCATAGGCAGAGATGTTGATGTAAGCTCTACCCCCTCTCCATCATGTTCTCTGCAAGCACAGAACAAGGGTCTGAGAAGATTAAACTGTAGAGCCCAAAGAAGTACTAAAAGCAGAGGAGGGGGACAGAGTGCAATAACTCTGAGAAGCTCTCTCCAGAAGTCACAGACAGGTGAAAATATGTCATCAATCTTATGATATCTTTTCTAAGTGTTTTTTTTCCTAGATAAATAGCAAAGTTAAGCAAAGATAACGCCAATTTATTACTGTGCTCCTGCAAATTTATGTGACGAAAAGACTTAATAAGCATTTTCAGTCTTTTCATCTCTGCAAAAAAATTCCCTTCCTGTCAGCTAACAGAAGAGAACAATAGAAAAATATTAAGTCAGAATGGGCCCGTGGTTCTTGATTGTACTTGATGGTAGTCATGTCGTTTTTAAGTCACAGCACTTGAATATTGCCTGACAACAATTTTTTTTTCCTACTCTTTCTTTCTTCAGGTTTGCAGGACAACCCATGGTTTTGTGACTGTCGCATTTCAAAGTTAATTGAATTTTCCAAAATTGTGGACAACTCAATTGTACTTCTTGACCCACTGGTTACATGTAGTGGACCAGAGAGCTTGGCAGGGATCTTGTTCCAGAGAGCTGAGTTAGAACAGTGCCTTAAGCCATCTGTGATGACATCAGCAACCAAAATCACCTCCCCGCTGGGAAGCAATGTGCTACTACGCTGCGATGCAACCGGATATCCAACACCACAGCTTACCTGGACTAGGTCAGACAATATACCAGTGAACTATACAGGTATAATAGCTCTTTTATAGAAACAGCTCTTTTATAGGACATGAGAGAGCCTGAAATTACTTGGTTTCCCATGCTTTGAGATTATTCTTATTAGTAACAGTGGACTAGGTATTACACCATTCTGGCAGTTGCATCCATGGACCAGCTGTTAGGAAATGCTTTTTCCAGGTCCAACAGGTTGTTCTGATTCTGTTTGTGATGTGTGTGTGTGTGTGTGTGTGTGTGTGTGTGTGTGTGTGTGTGAAAACTGATGAAGGAGTGAAGGATGAAGGAAAAACAGAGGTTAGAATAGTTGGGTAATAGTTTAGAAGCTGAGAAGCAGAAAGGAGAATTTGTTACTGAAATCTCCTTTTTCATTTGAAATCTTTGTGATAATAGAAAAAGCTAGTGAGGATACAACTGAGCAACTTAAAACATAGCACTGTAAATGTGGGATTTTCCAAAAAACCTGTTTTCTTATTTGCAAATGTTTACTGCTTATTTGTAGTGCCCACCTTGAATACTAAAGACTGCGATTATCTAATATCACTCTTGCTGTAATATGCTACAGTACATCTTTATGCAGTAGCAGTCAAAAAAAGTTTATTGTTAATGGCAAGTAGCTCGCAGTTATCTTAACTTTTAGTTCTGAAGAGAATAAATAATAGTCCTATGTATCGAAGTATCTTACGACAAAGGTAGCTTTTGACATTTTTTTTAAATAGCTATTGCATCCAGTGTATCTTGAAGTCATGGAGACTTACACTTTGTAGTTGTTTGGCTTTAAGACATTTTGATTTCTCTTGTTCTTGTTTTATTTAATAAAACTAAATCTTGTAATTACTCCTGAAATTCCATTTTGACCCAAGCTGAGCACTTTTCTACCAGAAGTTCCATAGTTAGCATGTATGTGTGGTTTTTTCATTTTTAATACGTATGCTTCATTCTGATAGAAATAATTTCAGAGAAAAGAAAAGCTAATCCAATGATTACTTTCTTTTTAGCTTCTTTTTATAATATTTTATTCTTTATGTTTTCGTTTAGTAATTCAAGAAACACCTGGAGAAGGTGTCCGATGGTCCATATTAAGCTTGACAGGGATTTCATACAAGGATGCAGGGGAATACAGATGTAAAGCAAAGAATTTAGCAGGAATGTCAGAAGCTGCTGTTACTGTCACAGTGGTTGGTGTTGTTACTACAACCGTGTTGCCACAGAAGTATGGAAGGAAGCAGGAGGCTGAGAGACAGAATACCACACTGGAGGAATCCAAGAAGGAACCTGAGAGAACAACCACACCTCTTCTGACCACATCAACCACCACAACAACACAGGTTACCACTGAAAGATCCACAAATGCCAGGGTTACTGACAAGAAGCAATCCAGGTCCATGGCTGATGGAAAGAAAAATTCAAAGATAGTGACAAATGGTAGCAAAAAGCAGACTGGGGACATGAGGAAGAAAGGTGAGGAGGCAAAGCAGACTGAGGAGACTTCACTTAAGGCAGCAGCTACAGCTGAGCAAAATACTACTGTGAGGGACCTAAGGGTGATCGCTGAAACAGATGAAAGAGTGACCTTGACTTGGAAAACTGTCAATGCCTCAAGCAACACTGCAGTGACTGTGTTATATTCAAAGTATGGAGATGAAGAGATGTTGCCTCTGAGCACGGATTCTAGCAAAAACAAAGTCACAATTGATGGTTTGCAACCTAGTACTCAATATATGGCGTGTGTTTCACCCAAAGGAGTGCCACCTACAAAAGAGCAGTGCGTTATTTTCACCACTGACATGCTAAATGATGAAAGCAGCTCTCAATTTTCTATTCTGATAATGGGCAGCAGTGCAGCATGTGTTGTTGTTTTACCTTTGATAATTTTCTTACTCTACAAAGTTTTAAAACTTCATGTGAAACCCAAAGCTCCTAAGGAAGCTGACCTTGCAAAAGAGACTTATGTGAAATTTGAAACTCTCTCTCTCAAGCCTCGAGCAGTGAATGCAGGAGGAGAACTGTGGGCAAGAAGATATACAGACGAGTCAGAAAGACTTCTCCTTTGTTCTAGGTCAAGTATGGATTCTCAAATGACCTTCAAAAGTGAAGGCTCTAGGTCTGAGTATCTGTGTTGAACATGGGTGAGGATGGAAGTGATGAAATATACAACAGGCAAAACTATCCAAAGTAATGATACTGCATGGGGAAGCAATTTGGTGTCAGATGGTGGTCAGAATATATCATCTGATGTCATTGACCCTACCAGATGGGTAGAGTAGTGGATAGAAGAGGGAACTGAAGATATTTTTTTTGGTACACTTGTGACTTTGAATATGAAGGAATGACATTCTTTGAAAGATTAATATAGCATAAAATATTTACTTGCTTAAAGATCTTCTATTTCTGCTTTAATTAAAACATCACTGTTTTCTCCCATTTAACTGTATAATGTGCTCATTGTGTAAATCGAGCGTTATCACAACTTTCATTTTAAAAATTATGTATTTAAAGATGATAGGAAGAAAAAGCTTAAATCTCTTTTATTGAAGTTGAAGCATTGAAAATTTGTCATACAGCTCTGTTTGTAAACTATTTAGAACTGGAGGTGATCCTAAGCAGATGCAATTTATAGATTCTTGAGAGCTACAATATATGTCATATTGTCATTTTGGAGATGCTATGGTGAAGGAGCTTCTTTAGTGTCCTGAAACTTGTGAAAGATGGCATTATGAGTAACTCTGAGTGATACCATATATTGATACTGTAAATTTACAGCAAATGATTTTATTACAAAAATCCTAGCCTTAGAATTTACTTTCATTCATGTGGCTATATACCTCAATTTCAGAAATCTCTGTAGAGAGAATTTTGTGGCATTTTATAATACAAAACACAATGTCACATAGCAGTGTATTACATAGATAATACAGAGTATTATATATTACACTGTAGTACTATAGTATATTTTGAGATAGACTAGGAGGAGGTCTTGTCCTCAGGCTGCATTGGATGCCTAATGAAGTTTAATGAGCATAATCAAAGTTAATTGTGAGTTTGCTTCCCAATCTTTAGAAAATCTAGTGTTAGTAATAACAGTGAATGTAGAATTACCTGTTACTAATAATAACAAACTACCTATTCTGAAGCCGATGTTTCAATACTTCAAATAAATAACAGAACTGAATTAAGGTTCAGGTATTACGGTTAGAATAACGTGTGAATTAGGAATCTTATGTTTTCCTAAAAATGGAAACCATACTGTTTTCTTGGACCTTTTTATTCCTGGAAGAACTGTTTACTTTGCTTGGAAACTGGGAATCTTCTCTCCCCAAAGCAAGAAACATTGCCTAGAAGCTACAAACCAAAGGTTACTTAATTAAATTCAAAACAGTGGCATCTCTTAATGTCATTAGTATAGCATTAAATTTTACCCACTGGAATGCTGGAGTGATTGCCTTGTTTAAGCTTAGGCTGATTTGTCATAAAAGCAACATAGATCATGGCAGAAAATAAACACACTCAAAAATTTCCATAGCATCTATATGTCAGGGCTCCATAGTCAGGGATAACAGGACCCATGTCTGAAACTAACAGAGCTATGCTAAGGAAGCAAGTGAGATATTCAGAAGTGCAACATTACTTTACCCGCATGTGCTTTTAGAATTGATCTTGTTGTTTCTTCTGTGACTAGTGTGTGTGGTTAAAAAGTGTTCTGTCTTCTTCCATAGATAATTTTGATTTCAACAAAGATATTTTTAGTTTTGCAGTGGAAGATTTTGACTTTGGAATATTTTTTTTGTTGTTGTTGGTTTGGTTTTTTCTGTTTTTTGTTTGTTTGTTTGTTTGTTTGTTTTTTTAATTTGGCATTTTTTAAGGGGAGTAGTTTATTGTGTTAAAAACATGGTTTGTCTGAAAAGATATTAGAGATAAAAATTTAATAAGATCTGATGCGTTAACTTGAAGTGTTACGTTATTTGCCTTCTATTCTCCATATAGATAGTAGAGCCAACAGCTGTCCCTGAAGGTTTTCCCAATGAAAAACACCGTTTTTCATTAATAAGAGTAATTATTTTAACCTTCATTTTAATTCTTGAAGAACGTTTGATTTTAGGTTTCAAAGCTCTGTGAGAAACTTGAATCTAATTCTAGGGTGATTTTTAGACGCTGTGTCAATATACCAGATTGTGGTTGTACAATGCTTATTTGAGTGAGCTCATTTGTAAATGTGAAACCTGTTGGTTTGAATAATCTTTGAGGAATTCATATGTTTTATAGTTAGGAATAAGTTAGGTCCATGAGTACTCTCAGTATATTGAAGAAGTGTACTGTGAAGGGTGTGGTTTTTTCAAGAAAACACCATATACATTATTTTTTTCCACATTTCCTGAAACAATGGAGTTATATAACCTGAATGTGTATCTATACCTCATGTCAAGACTTCTGATGGAGAATTTAGATAGGAATTGAGTGCACACCCAGAATTGGTGTAACTGAAGTGCTGAAGAAGTACATCTTGGAACAGATGGAAGTTTTTAGACTGTAAATTCTTACATAATAGAATCATAATAGAATCATTATAAGATAGATTTTTGTTGAGATTTTGTTTGTATTTATCTGGTGTCTTTTGAAATGCAATGCTGAGTGAATCATCATGATGAACAATGAATGACTGCAACCTATGGTTGGCCAGAAGGAGTCTTCGGAGAAGATTTGAGCAAAGTTTATGTGCGGCCTTTTATATGTTTTTGCACTTTTTTGGCTCAATTAATCCCATGTTTCACCAGAAAGGTTAGAAACCTCTTTATACATTACCTGCAATGAAATAACTGAACTGCATTCCAAGAAGATCCAATTTTTACTTGAAAATTAAAAGGGTCTCAGCACTCATTACAGTTAAACACAATCCTATCTTCAATATGCGCTTACTAAGCCCAACTTTAAAGTCATGTTTTAGTCCTTGCTGTTACCCACACTATATTTTGTATTCTTTGCACTACTGTAGAAGTCTCATACTTGTCCCAGGTGGGGGATTAGGAAAGAAAACTCTTTCACGTGTACTGTGAAAACTTTTGTAATAGCAAAACCATATGTACTTGGGCTTAGTTGACAGACTAAGGAAAGGATGTTTTAAACTCATTACCTTTTCTCTTTACTCTTAAAGAAGTAATTACAGTAATAATTGTTTTGATGTGAAAATAAAACACTGTTTTTATATGTGACCATGTATTTGCCTGACCCTTCCTTCTTCAGTTATAGCTTTGGACTGTATGTGATGAATGTAACTGTGAGAATAAGAGGAAATCTGGGAAGAAATGAGAGAAAATACAAAAGAAGGCTGAGAACTTGGAGGAATAATATCCTCAAGAATGATTGGACTGTGTGCTGCAAAGTCATTTGTTTGCCGTTCTTATGCACACAGCAAGGATACTCAGGGGTATCTGCAGACAGGCAGACATCAAAGGATGGTGAAGATTCTACCTGCACAGTACAAGGAGATGTACTTCTGACAAACTGGGGGCAACTATAAAATAGAAGTATGGAACAAGGGCTCTAAGGGAATTTAACATTGTGCTTGAAATTGGAATTAAAGTCTACTTGGGTGCATCAGAAGCAGAAGAACCATCCAAAAGGCCAATTACTGGTAGAGTCAGTGCAGCTGTTAAGTAAACCCTATGGCTTGCCTATTCAATAAACAGAACAAGTGCTTTGTTGGTATATTTTTAGTCTTTCTGTTCACTTAGACATACAGTTGTATGAGTCCTTTAGAAGCCTCAAACAGCTGTTTCTCTAATCCTTTGAAGAGTAAATTCCTAAACAGTTCTCAAAATCATGTTACTGCTGAACTCTCTAGCATTTATTCTCCCAGATTAATGTTGTTTGATAAATAGGAACAAAATAACGTGAATAGTCTGCTTTGTAAAATTTTCCAGTCTCTAAAACAACTGTACTTTTGTTGAAGAAAAGGGATATTAAGACCAATACTTGTAAGTACTTTTTTTCTTTTCTGTGAGAACCTGATTTAATTAATTATGCTGAAGTCTAAAGCCTTGAGTTGATCAGATTGGATTCTGAGTCATGTGTCCTGAATTTTTTGCTGCTAAGATTTGGCCAAACTTTGGAACCTCCAAAAATAAGCTTTACCAATTGTATTTTGTTTTGTTTCATAGCCTATAATCTCCTGTGTTCAAATTACAGAGGGAAAAAGAGGGCAGGTAAACAGCCAGCTATGGGACATGGAAAATTAAATTCCTTTAATTTTTTTCCTGCTTTTTTGATGGAACGTTTTTCTATGTTAGACTAATCCCACAGTTTGCAGCTAACTTGCGTGAATGACATTATCTGCAGTTGTTTTCATGAAGCAAACTTTTAGATCTTGAGAGACCTCTTTTAGTTTCTCAGTGACTAGTTTAAAAATAAAAATTACTTTTTCACTCCTTGTCCTTTAGTGCAAATGTAATATGGTGACATGGTTTCCTTCCTGCTGAAGCAGGAGAGTGAAATAAAAAATTTTAATGGCCCTGCATTGAGTTCTGGAACTCAAACTCATAGATAAGTATCATCTTCACCTTGCAGCTGCAGTGTTTGCTGCCACATCTGCATTATATCAATGTACACAAAGCACTCAGTTCCTAGAGATCTCTTCTAATCATCCTGAAATTTGAGTATAGTTTATTTTAGTAGATTGTCTTTAATTATTTCTCTACATTAGAAAGGAATCTTCCTGGACGGATACAGGCTCATTTTTGTGACAAAAAATGTTATTTGTTCTTTATTTTACTTGAGCATTCTTTATTCTTTGATAGAGGAGCAGACATTCCCTTTGGATATGGTAATCAGCAGCAGAAACAATGTAAGCCACGTTTTTCACAAGCCAGACAAATAACGTTCATTGTTTTGGTCAGGCACAATGATTGAATAGACATTGTCTATTCATACATGGAGTATTTCTTAGTGACAGGAGAATTCATGAGGCGAGGTTTGGAGAGAGAACTAATGCAGTTCCTTGTTTATTGATAAAGAAAAGTGACATTTTCTTGAGTTTTCAGTGATGATTTAGCTCTACTGATTGTCTGAAATGCTTCACATTCTGGCAGAAGTTCAGCTTGTCACCAGTTGATTAAACTTTTCAGTTTCACAGTTTCATATTGCTGAAAATTTGTGTAGAAGTGTAAATCAAATAATCTGAAAGAAGAAAAAGTGATTGTAAAGTTTATTGACTTTCATAAAGTAATGAGAACTCTTTCAAGTGTTGATCAGCCCTGCGATGCCAAACGAAACCCCACGTAGAGTAGTGAATGACTGCATTTTTTTTAATATATATATATATCTATACATATGAATATGAAAGACTGGGATAAGAAACAAGAATTTTTAATATAGCTGTTCATGTCTGCCCTGGAAGAGAGCAAGAAGTTGGCATCCTGATCAAACACAGATTCTGAAAATTGAACAAGCTGTGCTGAATGAGAGAAGAAAAAAGTCCTTCAGGAAACACAGAAGTAGGATTAAACAGAAAGTAAATGTGCTTTACAGAAGAGCACTCATTTCTCTAAGTAGAGATACCTACTTCAACAGTTTTTGGGTTTACAAAATCATCAGTAAGAACTGCAAGGAAGATGAATACTGAGAATGTGTCACTTCCAGTAGAGGACTGAGGATCCAATCTTCAGTAGGATCGAGGGAAATCCCTTCTGAAGCATAAAAGATGGTGTTGTTTTACGTGATTTGTGCATTTCATTTAATATTAATTCGAACGTTAATTACTTTATAACAAGGCTTGTGGATAAGGAACCCTAGACTTGGGCTGAAGGAAACAAGACAAAAATTGGCTTCTTGAATTTGATGGAACTATAAAGGTGAGGAGCTGTGTGACTGACATCTTTGCTGTCAAAGGAGCCTCACAGGACTGACAAATGAGATGGACCACACACTAAATCGTTACAGTTCAGATAACATGTAATTCATCAAAAGGGCAGGGGACAGGCCTAGAGGAAGTTGAAGTCAAATATCCCACCAAAAAATATATCTGAAATGATGAGGTTTGTTCCTCTGATGAATATTCGGAGTAAATTCGCAAGAGGCCATATTCTTCTTGAACCGTGTGATGTTAAACTTGTGTGGACTGGAGATAAAAATTAAAAAAGACTTTGAAAAGATACTCTAAATAACTTACTGACCACATTCTTGGAACTGGCATTCAGTTGTGTTTCTAATCCCACAGCCATTTCAGCAGATGCCAGCGGTTTGAGAATGTGAAGCAGTACTCCATTACAGTGAGATGAATCCTGTTGCACATTATTTCAAGTAACTTTCAGACACCAAGAATAAGTACACACAAATAAGGAGAATGTCTGCCAAGAGGTTGGGTCAAGGGAGAGATTGAGAGGATGCTTCCTCATCTCAATAATTTTGGCCTCATGACAAACGGATGACAAGCCGCTTGCTGTATTGATAGTAACCGTTAGAAAAAGCATGCCTTACCGTCCAGTTTCAGAACTATCTCAAGAAATGGTGATACAGGGAAAGTCTCCAAGGATAACTGACTGCCTGTTAGGGAGACCATAGGTGATCAAGATCTTTCATGTGGTAAAGGAGCCTGTGCAAATGCTACTGCGCGTTCTCTCTACGTCATTATACAAAGCTGATATGTTGTAAGTAATCATTGATAATCACAGGCAAATTAATATTATTCATGACTTTTCTAGCTTGTCTACATACCCATCCAGAATCTGTGTCATACCTGGCACTTGTGCAAGAGCAGGGAACTGTTTGGCAGTTTCATTGCAGTTCCAGCATCCTCAGAGGTCAGCAGTTTGTGAGAAACAGCTGTGCTGGTTGCCATAAAGGTGCCATTTACAGAGTTTAACGTACCTGTTCCTCAGTAATGGTGCTGCAGGAAGGTAAAGTGACTGCCACATACAAGGTAGCATATCATTTCTTTCTGTTGCCTGACTACCTTTTCTGGTTTTCTGGAAATTCTGCTCCTCAATGACTCTTCAGGGAGCCACAGAAAAGCAGTTCATTTGGGTTCAGCAGTCAAATCTGAAGAGTATTTCTTCAAATCCTAACCACTCTATGAGTGCTGATTGTCAAGGTTTTTGCTGTGTCAAAAAGAATTGTTTTCTTTTGTTAATTTAGTTAATAGTGAGCAGGCTAATTCTAGGAGTAGGCCAGATGGCTAGTCAGGAGAAATTATGACAACTTTGGAGTATTCATCATAAATTAATTTACATTTACACATGAATTTAGGGTATGGCAGTCACTCCATTTGTACAACTGACTGAATTTGACTATGTGCTTCATCTGATGGGCCTTGGGAGAACCAGCATGATGTGAAATACAGACATTACCATTTATCCCTCTTGGCTGCAGCTATCGGAAGAGTTCTCAGCAGCCGCACAGCAGTCCAGGCAAACCTTTCTGTGTTAAGCACTTGTAATTCTTTTCTCTCTTGAATCTTTCTGCACTTACTAGTTCATTCTTCTTCACCTCCTGACAAAAGCATTAATAATAGTGGAGTACTTGATCCACGCAGTGCTGTGACTCGGAGAATTTTCAGTAACTCCTTTCTGACAGGTAATTTCTTTGCTGGGTAGCAGTGAGCAGTGGCTGCTGCTGGTAGAGAACAAGAAACTTTGTTATCAATTGCTAATTAATTGCCGGGTGATCTATTAGGAACGAGACAGAGAAGAAAAGCCTGCATCGTATGCTCATGCAATAGCAATGTGTTTGGGACAGGTGTAAATTTACATAGCCTGAAAAACATATCTTGAAACCTTACTCAAATGTTACTTTTGTTTTATCTTTAATTTTGCTACTCTTTAGGAAAATATTCATATATTAATATTAGTATATCTATTATTTCTGATTATTGGATTTGAAGTACATTATACAGGTTTTAAAAAAATACTTATGTGGCCCCTGGAGATCATACCATAATGGTATTTTCTTACCAAGAAGTTGATCTGTTTTTGTTTCTGTGGGAGAAAAAGGAAATATGCTTATTTCCCCATATTGGGATGGGAAAGAATCTCTCTCTTTCACAGGATATACCAAATCAAGTGTGGGTTTATTGTAGTCATTGGAAATTTGCTATTTATTTCAGTTAGCTCAGGATAAATTTCTCCTTGGTGTCTGAATGCAAAGAGCTGTCACTCTGAGTATTTAATCCTGGAATGTGAAGATGAGCCTGTGATCCAAGAACACTTGAGGAGAGTCCCTGCCCTTGGCCCACATGTTTTGCAGTGATGAACATCTAGGGGCACTGAGAATTTATGCAGGGATCGCTGTCTTGCTGTCTTTGACCTCTATGTCAACATCTGTAGGGTAGGTCCTTCTCTAATTCTTCATAGACATATGTACATGATACTAGAGTTTTACTAGTTGGCCCAGGTGTTTTAGTATTTAGATTTCTTCTGATGATGCATGCTGTCTTGCCAGTCAGCCCAGTTCTAAATAAAACAGCCAAATGAAAAGGCGCAAAGGGAGAGGTTTCTTTAGCACTGCGTAATGCATGCATACTCTCAGAATAGAATTCCTCTCCCCTTACCAGAGTCTTGTTTCATTTTGGAAAACCGGGCACCTATGGCTGATTTTCAAAACACGGCCCGGGGGATACATCCAACCCTCTCCTGTTAGTGTTACTGGAAAGGATTTGGGTGGGTACTTCCTTTTATGATTTTGTCCTAATGACCAATTGACCTTTACTATGGAACAATTTTATTGTTAGGCAGAGTGGCCCTAAAGTACTCTAAATATTAATACAGATGCTGTAACAAAGTGGGGTAGATATTATAGATTGTGACACTATATTACTGTGTTCATAGTAATTGTGTTTTAGTTTGTTAACAAGTGAAATGACTTGAGAGAGTGAAGCATTTTTTTATGTAGCATATAAGGCAATGAGTCTAAGAAATACTCTCCTTACTTTATGCAAAACTGTATGCTCCTTCTGAAGTAATGTGCTAGTTCTGGTAAAACCATAGAGAGATTCTGTGTATCCATCTCCCTACCAATAAAAGCTGGCAGATATGAATGAGGTAGCCAGATCTTTCCGGAGTCTGCTTGCTCACTCTTTAGCTAGGCAGATGTTGCTGGTTGCCATGCAGCTGACTAGAAATTTTGTAAGAACGTGTTAGTGAGCATTTTGCTTGCAGTCTGGTTTGCTGCTTCTGCAGTCACTGCATGCTGGTTTTCTTTGCTCCTTAATGCTTAACCTAGTGCTCAGAGATCTTGGGCCAAGGCTGTGTCATTAGCTTCGAGAACACAGGACCACAGTCTCTGAGTCCTATAGACAATCTCAGTGGATATCCATAGACCAGTAGTGTTTTGCAATACACCAAAAGCAAAGAAACTGATGCTAAGAGTTGTCTCCCCTTCTCTGAAATAGTCTTCTAGTCAAGTAAAAGCTGGAGTATCCATGTTCACGCTTCTGCTGGCAGTGCAGGATCTGTCTAAGGTTTTTGGGTATGCAGAACCATACTCTGAAAGTTAAACATAATGTGGGCTATTGCTTGCACCAAATCCCCCTGCCTTTTTTTCCCCACTGCTCTTCTCTCTGTGTCTCTGTATAGGTGGAGAACTGACAGCTGTGGCCCCAAGCAGGGTGTGTTTGATAGCTGCAGGATTCAGATGCCAAGTTCTGGGGTATCATTCTCTTGGTGGCATTTTGGTCAGTGAGAGGCTCTGGCACCGCACTCCCTGCAGCTGTGGGGCTTGCTCTGAGGTGGTGTCAAGTCAGGCTGCCTCCTTTGCCAGCAGCCCCGTGCAGATCACTTGCCACTTTCTCTGCCAGCTTCTTCCTGATATGGGATAGGAAATCCACATGTGGGGCTCTTATGGCAGCTGTGGGTAGGATCTGCAATATATGTATTCTTTTTCCTTAAATCTGCAGTGTGCCTTTAAAATTATTTCATTCACTAAATACCATCACACTGTCAACGTGCTCTTTCAGTGCAAACTAACTTTCAGCAGGCTCTGGGCAGATTCGTTGTAAGATTCTGCTGTTCAGATAGCTATTTATTAATTAGGACACATTTGGTTCTGGAGATCTCCTGAGTATGTTCTATGAGCAGCAGGGCACCAAACATTCCCAACAATTAGCAGTGTTTAGTTACACCTGCTCTTGATTGCCTATCCATTCACCAACTGGCTCATCTGGCAGCATCTGTGCATCCATTCACTGGAAAGTATTGCATTTTTGCAAAGAGAATGAGGCTTGTATGTGCTCAGTCTAGATTCACTGCAGGTGAAGAGCTTTCACAGATATCATTATTTCAAATTAAGCTTTCAAGTCTGGCAGCGACAGGGAGCATCCTGTAATCCGCCTATGGGAGCTCAATGCCAGGCACAGGCTGCATCTCTGGTAATTCTGCTCTTGAGTTCATCTCAGGTGCTTTGTTATGGAAAGATGGCTGTAGCAATGGCTGTTCCTTCTATTTATTAACCATCTTGTTGGGTGCTGTGTCACTAACAACTACGTACGTCAGTGATGGACAGACACAAGCTTGTACAGAAAGTGTACAAGAAGAACATACCATCTGAAAAGAGGTAAAAGTAACAATACTTTTAACAGATGGGCTTCAGAGTAAGTATCTACAGGCTATGTGAAATCCTGCTCTCTTACTGGTATAAGTGGAAACCCTTGAGTGCTCAGTAGCTCTGAAAATTAGTGCCAGATTTCAGTGAGTGTCTTTCTTTGGAGAGATCTGCTGTAAGGCCTAATGCATACACAAGAAATCACTTTGCTATGAGTGTGCTATCTCTGGGATGGAAAGTAGCTGTGGAGCAGAGAACGTGGGGAGGATACGTTTTTTGACCCTGATAGTGAAGTAATACCATACATACCTGTTACTAAGATTTCTTTTCTCAAACGTTCTCACATAACAAGCTGCACAGACCTTATCCATGGTAACTAACGACTTGCTTTATCTTCAGTTTTATCTCCACTTCAGAGAGCCAAAAGACTTTCAACATGCTATTTTAGCCACTCCTTTATGTCTGCTAACATAGAGGCCTAATGTAGGCATCTAATGTTGATAAATGTCATAAGTCAGCAATGTGCTATGTGGCTTCCCCAGAATGTTTCGCTGCTGTTCTGTCTGTCTCGGTGCAAGGGAGAGCATGTTGAACTTTCCTTCTGGATCCTTCTGTGGATGCCAATGGTGGAAGGTACCTATCAAAATGCTTAACATAAATGGGCTTTTAAAATACAGTATTGGTTATAGTTGAGTAAAGTTTCAGAGGATTGAGTGGGTTGTGTTTTTTTCCCTTTTTCTTTTCCTTAAGATCAGATTTAAGTTGGAAAAATTGCAAATAGCCAAAAAACTCCTGTGGGTATTTGTTGTAATTGCTGCCATAAAAGAAACTGAGACAACTGGAAAGAGATTAACCATGAAAACATTATGGAAACCAAGTGCTGTTGTAGGTAAAGCCCTGTTCTTTAATTAATTTTACCAATAAATTAAATTAAAACATCCTGCTGGCCAAGTATTGTTTTCAAATAGGTTGAGTAGAACAATGAGTGGCATGCTTGAGGACAAAAACAGAATGGCCATCATACCTTGGGAAGAGACTTCAGACATTCCTGACTGTTGGAGATTGCTAGAATATGTTGCTCTCTCACTTGTTGATTGTTGTTTGCTTCTTTTTTGCTTCCCTGGAGGCTATCAGGAATCTTTAGTGTCATTAAAATTACTTGTGTTCATCAGCTCCTGCTTCATTGGCAGTACATCTTCTGTCCCATGGGCACTCTGACCCATGGTCTGGCAGGTTCCCTGGGGCCATTGTGATTGATCTGAAGGGCTGTTTTGTGGGGTTATAAGTGCTCCTTTCTGCTGTGAGCTCTTACTAGAAATAGCCACTACACGTTTTCTACTCTGTTTCAGTGAGCTCCTGCGTATAATCATTAACCTCTACTGGCAGTAATTAGTATGGTGCTGACTATAAAGTATAATTTTAACCAGATTAGAATATGGCTGAGGCCAGGATCAAACTTCCAGAGGCTGACAGGAAGAGAATTTGAAGTGCTGACAAGCTAGTATAATGTGTAGTAAGCAAGAATAAAAGCCAATATATGATTCAAACAATGTGCAAATTAATACAATATTGATACTGAAAGCCCTGGGAAATGGAGGGAGGGCTCTCTTTCCTTCACAGCTCAGAAAGAGCCAGAACATACTGTCCTTGAATCAGACAACAGCAGCTCTTTGCCAAGGTAGGGGACAAGGCGCTCTCCAGTTGGGTGACTAGCGGACCTTTACCAGCTTTGGCAAAGCGAGACCTCCAAAGCTTTGAGATAAAGGGAAGTCCAAAAGAAAGGGAGAAAAGAATGTTTCTTTGTTATTAATTTATCAATCATTGAGTCGGGAGATCAAATTAAACTAAATCAACTTTCTGCATTTGATATACAGGGACAGATGAATTTGAGATCATTTCGGCTGATTGTGTAATGAGTGCCACAAATGAGGCTACTGTATTAATTTATCTGATTTATTGTGTGAATTCTAGGCTGAAATATATTGCTGTTCTTCATACATCTAGATGGGCACAATAATTTGCTTTGTGATAGCGTATTTGAAATGACTTAAATGTTGAATGATTCAGTTGGGAAGTAATCATTATGCACAGCATGCTAAACTACATGGTGAAAAACGGTTTATGTGAGAAGTTTAGCTGTCTGGTACAGCTGATGGATTTCATCTTTTGCTGAGAATTTCTTGGTCTGGTCTAGGGGAAGGTGATCAATTCTATTCACTTGCAATCTTGTACATCCTCATTTCACACAGTTGAGCTGAGGTTTATTTTTGGAGTGATGTACCTTTGGCCTGTAAGAACCAAAAACCTATTTCTTCTAAGTGTTTATTCATCCTGTTTTTAAGCCATCCCTGTATTTCCAAGGTGGTGATATCAATGACTCTATAAACCACTCTTTGAGTGCAGGGAAGGGATCTCTTCTTCCAGGAAACATCATTGTGGTATTGACACATTGGACAGTTCTCTTTTCACTGTTAATCTAGAAAACAAAGGGAAGGTCTGGACATGGTTTTGACAGTGTTTTGAGTATAGGCAAAAAGAGTATATGAATAGCGGTAGAGGGGGGGAAATAATGAAGGAATTGTTCCATAAAGACAACAGTGTAAATGAGAGACTAAAACAACGTGAGAGCCTCAGGAGTAACACAGAAATTACTTCTGTGTTTTAATATGAAAAGGAGAGTTTATTGTTTTTGTCTCCCAGTGATTTGCCTGAGTCTCTTCTGGAAGAGTTCGGAGCAGTGCCAGGACTGCCACTGTTGCAATCCAGCAAACTCACAAAGAAGTGCCACATTCCTTCCTAGCAGCTCTGGTTGTGTGTTCACAGTTTGAACAGCAAAGAAAATAATGTGAGGAAGAACCCATGGTAGCAGAATTAGTAGAACAGACCCTTGTGGCATGTACCACGGATCCTGGGAAGGATCCTGTAATCCTCAGTGGAATGGCATTGCTCCACTTTCACACTGGTTGCCCTTTTGTATTCCAGGGGACTATTTGGAGAAGCAGATACTATTTGGCATGAGTCTGCCCCTGCATAATTTGCATTACTACTATTGGATTTTATAACACACAGAATAGAGACTCATTTCTGAGCAGGGTATATGAAAACCTGGTTCACATTTGTCAGCCCAGATTTAATTAGTTGCATTAGCTGTGGCAGTGAAGACTGGGGAAGAACATGGATACAGACCCAAAACATCAAGAAATAGTTGCTTTTAGTCGACAGTAGCCCAGTTGATAATCATGTTTTCTACTTCTTACTTCCTGTCAGTGCAAGTCAGGACTCCTATCAATTCAGAACAGTATTGGGGGGGGGAGGGTGGCGGGGAATTTCCCAGGGAGGAGCACGCACAGTTGCAGGTTGCTGTCTGCTGTTACTGCTGTTCCCAGCTGTTGCTGTGTTAGCATTTATTCCAGTGCAATATTGAGGACATGGAAGAAAAAAAAAAAAAAAAGAGAGAGAGAGAAAAGCAACAGAACCAGAATGCCTCAGAACAGTTAGCACAACACAGCCAGCCTCAGTCAGCCACTGAAACACCTGCTTAGCTGCCAGCACATGAAAAATTCAGCACTTTACTTGCATTTGTGCTCTCATGCTTTGTTGAGCTGGGAGATTGCAGCTGAAATTTCTCTAGTGCATCTACCTTAGCCAAGCAGGTGTAAAAGTGCATTGCAGTCCCTTATAGCACCAATGTGTGCTCAGAAATGTTGGTCTTTGATAGCAGAAGGGCCACATTCCAGTTTGAGAGAGACAGATGAACTTTTTTGAAACCAGAATGATACACATACCCTAAATCTGAATCTGACCTTAAGCCAGTTTGTATTTACAGTTATTGGAGTAATCTTAGCACAGAGCATTTTGGTGGCAGGATTTGTTTGTGGTAGTAAAATGCAAGAAGGTATTAAGATGAAATGAAATGAGAAAAATGTGGCTGTGACACCATAGGTACTTTTCAGGCCCAAGGGACTGCCTTTCTAAATAGGCTGCTCATTATGGGCAGCCGTGTATCTGCATTCTGGCTCCGTTCACTAGAGTAAGGAACTGGCCACGTTACTATTTGCAAACACAGGGTTCACTCGAGTGGTACTAAAAAGAGAAGAGGTGGGGCAAGCGGAGCCTTAAAAAGGAAAGAGGAGTCCGTCCAAGTCTGTATGTGAAAAGCAACTGCGTTTGGACAGTACCTGGAGATTGCACTCCCTGTATTCCACTGAGGGCAGCAGTGAAGTTTTCTGAAATCTTTGCTTTTAAGACCCAAACAGCAGCTTTGCATGTTGTGAGGAAGTTTGCAGTGATCCTTGTGAGCCTTGCTTTTAAGCTGTGTTAAATTTGTGGCGAGAGTGTCAGGCATTTCATACTTGGCTTCCAAAAAAGAAAAAAAAGAAAGAAACGAGAGAGAGAGAGAGAGAGAGAGAGAGAGAGAGAGAGAGAACGACGTGTGCGGGGAAGAAATCTCCTAGGAATTTCTTCAAGGTTGTATTCAGACACTCTGGAGTGACAAGAAAAGCAAGGCAAAGATAAAGTTTCGTGCTGTGATAAGATGTCTGAGTGTAAAGCAGGAGATCACAGAGACTATTCGGGATTACCTATGTTCATCTCACCCTGGATATGACTGCAGACAAGCTAGCTTTTTTCGAGTGACAGTTTAAAAAAACTCAGGACTATGTTTCTCTTCTCTGTTGCTTTCTTGCCAGTGTTTTTTACCATTGGCTTTGCCAGTCCTTCAGCTCTGCAGCACTGGAACTGTCCTAATGGATACAGATTAAAGAGTGAAAGCTCTGCCTGTGTGGGTAAGTGGTGGACCATTCACAAATTAAGAAAAAAGCAGTTGTATTCGTTTAGCTGAGCTTTATAATTGTCATGAATTTTCTATATAGATTGCCTATGCATTGCAGCTGCACAATTGATACAGCAGCTTCTTATTATCTTTTCCTTCTTATAATGGACATTTTGTCTAGTTGCTTTTTCAGAAATCGGTCCCTTGTCTGCCAGTTCAGCTATCACAAAGCAAGTTGAAGGTTTATGTAGTCAAAAAGAGATAAGAACTGCTCACTAATCACAAAAATGCCTTAGTGTAGCTGTAGTGTCTCTGTATTTTTACACACTTGTGCAGATTCCTGCTTCTATATGTATATAATTTGTGCAAGTGTTTTTGTACTTCTATATGCATATAGAAAAATAAATGTAATGATTGTGTATGTGTACAAATAAATACTTAGATATGGACTGGATAACTTTAAAAACTGCTCTTTCTATGATGGTACTGTTATCTACCGGGCTGTGTGCAAATATACAATGAATGACTCACATGTACATAAAAAAGATGTATTTGGAACTGTACTGCTAAAGTTTGAGGGAGATGTATTAGATTAATGTTAGTATGATAACCATCAATGATTTGGAATATGTAAAATGCAGGGTCTTATTATTCACAAAGTGTAGGACAAATCACGACAGAAACCTTCTCCCCCCCCTGCTACCTTGCAGGTCTATGTTTTTTTCTGGTAAGGAGATAAGGAAATGCCCTGGAAGCCTTGGACCCAGACCTAATACTTTGAGTTCATGCTTTGCTTTAGTTACATGGGCTTCGAGGCTCTGACTCAGTTCTTGACACGATTCCAGTGAGTTTATAACAGGTGCCTTCTCTGCACATCCTGCCAAGAAATACCAACTTGTAAGCAGAAAATAGAAGTACGCATGTTAGATGTCCTTGTATTGAGAGAAAAGGAGCTAGGCATTTCTTATATATAAATGATGAACCTGACCAAAGGCATGTCAGAGCACCAAATATACCTAGAGTACCTCTGTACTGATTGTTGAATTCAAGGGAGAAACACATTTCTGAAACTTACCTCCATATTTTTGCCTCTTACTGTGCTTGTGTTCACACTGTGGGACAGTACCAGAGGGCATGGACTGGATTCCCTTTATGTCAACCTAAACCAGAAGGTGTACCTTAGGAGAACATCTATCCTCTCTGCTGTTGATGGCCATTTTGTCCACAAGACCAGACTAGACCTGATTCTCCATAACCCTACATGGAAATATGTGCAATCTGGATGTCAGATACCCATCAAATGTTGCACCCTACAGAGTCTCTCCTATAGGTCCACACTATTTACTAAGATGAACCTAGCTTCCAGGACCTAATTAGGATGTACATTAGTTATGACTTCTGCATTTTAGGAATGCCCAGATAATACCTTGTTTATAATAGGGCAATCCTGAAATGAAGTGAATTGATGGCACTTTCCTTTGGGGCAAAATGTACTGCACATCCAAAAGGTGACTATATATATATTTTATATATATGTAATATTATATATATATATATAATATAATTTCAGATGACCTATTTTGCACATTAATGTGCACTGTTCTTCCGTTAATGGAGACATAATATTGTGTCTTTTCTGCTGAAAATTAGATATCCAATTGCTTTATTGGCCTTGAGGAGAGTGTGGGTAAAACACCAAAACAGAATGGCCGCTATTTCAACAGACAGCACAAGAACTGATAGAAGTAGTTTTCTGCATGAGAGCTGGTGTTACTGTGAGCAATTCTGTGTAATATATAATAAACAAAAAAATGAGCTATGCTAAGGTATCTTTTTAATTAGAGACCACTGATTCATAGGTGATTAAGAAAAGATAAAACTTTGATGTGAAATATTAGTCTGAAGGATGATATGATGGAACGGATTTCCTGTGTTCTTCCATGAACTGGATATGCAATTCTGTTCTGACCAGGAGAGCGGATGTGTGATATTCTAGTTCATTAACTATGTGAGATAGAGGGTGCAGTGGCAGCAAATGGTAGGAAGCTGGGGGCGGACTTTGAAGGTAATAGTGGAGATGGAAGTGGTGAGTGGGAGACATGACTCATGCCACTGAGCTGTGAACAATGACAGCAGGCCATGATCTGTGGCTTGGCAACCATTCTTGGTGCGCTGTAATAAATATACCAATTGTAAAACGTTCTGTATCATCTGTGACCATGGTGGCATCCTGCCATCCATAAGGGCTACAGTGAATTAAAAAGCTGTCCCTTACAAACAGCACTGACTGAAAAGTGTTTTTCCAACTTTTCTAGAACAGTTTTCCATACAACCACTACTGATGAAGGCCTAGGCTTTGCTCTTCATACATTGTTAAATAACTCACTTCTTAATTAGTTCCCTTTATTTCTAGGGATATTCAAAGATCAAAGGCATCTCATCCTGTTGAAGGATATTGAAATCTAACTCTAAATGTTTCACGTAATTTTATACAGTTATTTTAAGAGACATTATTTGAATCCTGACTTGGTATGCCAAGAAAGGAAAGGCCTTTAAGCTGGGGGAGCATATATCTCAGAACAGATACAGCACAGTTTATAAGAGACAAAGTATGGGAGAACAGAGCATGAAATCAAAATAAGACTGGCCTGTTGCAAGATTATATCCATTTATAAAAAATCTGTGATGCAATTGGAGACATTTTTTTCTATTCTTGACGTTGTCATCTTGACTTAACTTATGATGATGTAAAGAGAGGGGACTTGATTACCGTTAAATAACTTACCTTCCTTAGACCCTCATGAAAACAAAACCTACTTACTCTAAGATAAAAATAGTCTTGGCCACACAGTGGTTCTTCCTGCAAGGTAAAAATGTGTACATAGGAAGAGCTTAGATTTCTCATGTTGTTAACCATGTAAGCATTCATGTACATCAGGAGATGGATCTTATGTTTGTTGAAATCAAATGATTATCCCTTCCTGAAGTATTGATTTAACAACACTTTTTTTTATAGTCGTGAGGGATATAGATACTCTCCCCACTTGAAACCAAGAAAATTTTCCACATAGCAGTGTTTATTTGAAGACACCCATAGAACAGCCTCTTGCATTACCAATTTTCAGAAGGACACTAGTGCCTGTTCCTCTTGGGCTACCAAAAGTATTATGTTATGAATACTGCAGGATTTGGTATACACCTTGGCTTCAGGACTGACTTTGAGAACTCATTCTATCAGTTTTAAAGGAAAAGAAATATAGTTATTAAAAATACATTTTTTTTTATACTATTGTAAAATTATAACATATATAATAAAAAGGGAAAACACAACCCATGTCATTAAAGTTGTACCTACCATAGAACCTTACTCTACTGTCTCTGCTAACTTCTGGTGTTAACTGATCAGCTCTTTTCACTTCTTCAGCATGCTGCACATTCCTACAGAGCTAAAGTCTGCAATTGGAGGTGACGACTGCAGCTATCTAGGTCAACACTTTCAGTCAGATGCTTCATTCTGTGTTTCAAAATTTCCTCCTTTCTTTTTTGCTGTTCACTGTTCTCCAATCATAGAATGCTGGTGACATGAAATATAAAATATAAAAGTATTCCTTTTGTATATCATCTTTAAATTCATCTTGGCTAGCTAAATGCTAGCTTCATGCTCCATGCAGCCTCACACCCTTTTAAGAATTCTTAGGCTGCTTTCTGAGACATTTGAAATGCCAAAGCCAGGCAAATTAACACTCTGCAAAAGGAGCAGTAAGAGCCAATGAAATGGGGAGAGGTGTTGTCTACCCCTGTCATGACTTAATATTAGGGATAATCCTGTTGAGATCTCACTGTATCCCTATTTTTCAGAAGAGCTGAAGTAGAGGCACGTTTGTTTGCCTCTTTTCAGCAGCTGTCTTCAATATCTCACTTCATATTACACTGCCATGGGGAAGTTGATTGTAAATATAGTTACCAAGTAATAAGAAAGAATTCTTCAACATGGCCAAATCATGACCAGTGGGAAGATTCCCCCTGAATTTTCTGGAAATTGGATACAGCTGAATATGGGCAAATACTGTCCTTACCTATAAAATCTTGGATCAGAATAGAAAGGAGGGAAATGTGTCACAAGAGATGACAGAATTGGCATCATGTAACACATGAAGTTTAATGCTGAAAAGCAGATTCCAGGGCCAGTGACTATTACTACAAGAGTCATCAATGTTTTTCTCAGTGGAAAATAACAGATATTAATCTGACATTCTGTTTTAAGCAAAAATTATTACTTTATAGAATATCATTTGAAAATTGTTCTTAAAGGGAGCTGGAAGACAGTATTTGCTGATGCATTTCAAGGAGGGGTAGATAGGTAATAGCATCATGAGAAACAATCCAGTAATATTACGTTGAAAATTGAACTCTGTGATCTGGAAAATAGAGGTCTGCTGGAACTACGAAAATACCTTGGACGTGATTTTATAGTTACTAATTTATACATGAGGTTTATTTTTCCATTCTTGTGGCTTAACTCTTGAGATCTGAGTCCAGAAAGGTAGGATACTAAACATATCATAGTCCCTTACCACAATACAGGAGCACTACACAGCCTCTACTTCAAATCTCATTTAAAAATTTGGTAGCAGAGACACTGAGTGTGCCACTTCAATCTTACTGTTACTCATTGGTAGCTGAAGTGTCTTCTCTGGCTGTCTTCTGTTCTTTGAGTTGTATGTTTTTAACCAAATAGTTAAAAAAGATGGGTTGTTTCCTTAAGTGTGAATTTCAACCTTGTTGAAAAGGTTATGCTGGTGGCTAGATGAAGTGAATTGAATTCATCCCCAAAGTCCACATTAACCAAATTTTGAGTATGCCTATCTGCAAGTGTATATTTTACATCTATAGTCCGTTTGCTTGGGGCCATAATGAAAGGCGACTTCTGGCTCACTGTGGTTTCTCTGTGTCCCTGCCAGGCATACTAATGCTTCACCTTCTGCAACTAGAGCATTTCTCAGGACTCTCAACAAAGTGGCATATTCGTATGCAAAGTCATTGAGGGCTGCCAATGTCGTGATGAAATGATTCATCGTTTTTGTTGATTCTCCAGGCATTTTCTGCATAAAGAGGCCTTTGAGAACAGAGCAGAACCTCATTCGTCCTTTCAGGACTGGCTGTCAGGGCACTGCAGACAGCCTTTGTGCTCCCTAAGCCTATTTCTTTCACAGGACAAAGTTCCCACTGGGGGAAGTGGTTGCCAGGAGGTGTGAAACAGCTACAGCAGGATGCTGTACAGCTATGTGCATGGCTTTGGCACAAGGAATTCAGGTGAAGGCAGATTTCAATTTACGGATGTTGTTGTGGTCAAGTTCTCATAAGGATTAAGAAACATTTATTTGTTTATTTCCTGCCCCCACCCCTCCCCTCCACTTTACAAAGGAAGGGAGTGTGTTAATAACAGGACCCTCTTCCACTGTTATCAGAATAAGAGTAAAGTGTTAACAATGTGTTTAATAACATCTCTGTTTCTTGTTGCTTCCTCTCTACCTCTGGAAGGTCCACTCCTTGATGCCTGGGTGTTCTGTCTCTGCATCCCTCTGCTTTCATTGGCAATTAATCTTCAGCTGGAGTGATTATTCCCTTTTCAGAATGTGTGAAATTTCTTTACTGTGTGAACTTTGCTAGTGGTGAAAATGGGCACACTGATAATCCTAAAATCCTCTCAAGTACAACTACCCAGACAAGCAGCATAACTTCTTTTAGCCGGAATGATCAGTGTGATCTGATCTGTAGATTCATATTGCTTATTAATGGAGGAGACCACCCTGTAAACCACAGGCCATTTTCCAGTTACCTTAGTATACAGCTCGGCATCCTGTGCTTTGTTAAAGCATGTCTCCCCATTCTGGTCTTGCCTTGAGAACATCCACGAGTGGTTTTCACAGTATCACAGTTCTTTGTGGTAGCTTAGCAGTTCCCTTCCTGAACCATATTTTCTTTTAACTGAATTGAATTTCTCTCATTTCAGTTCTCAGCCATGAATCTTTTTAATTATTTCCTGTGAGAGGTTAAAACATCTCTGAGAAAAGCTGGTACTTTGTGAAGGTATTTGTATATTGTAGTCATCTTCTCACAGGTTTCTTTCTGATAAGCTAAATAGACAGAGCTCTCAAGTGTCTCACTGACAAGCTGTTTTCTTACACTCAAATCATGCTTTTATCCTTATTGTGTATACTTTTTAATTTTTTGATCTTGGCTGAGGGAAAAGCTGCTCCCCAGAGCATCCCTTACTGTGCTTATCCAAGAAATACAAAAGGATATGATGCCAGCGACCTCAGGAAGTTGTTATTAGATGCATTTTATTTCAGTAGGAACTGAAGATTCTCTGAACTTTTAGGGGCCATCATCCATAGTGCTGAGCGCTGCCAAATAGGGTAATATCTTCCCCTCTTATTATTGAATGGGATCCTCAATGGTGACTGTTTTGAAAAATAAGGTCCTTAATTTTCTATATTAACTACTATTTATACCCTACCAGTTAAAAGTCAGGTTTCTAATTTGTTTGTTTGCTGCCTTGATTTGGGCTTGCTGATCTCAGAATACACACATATATATATGGGTACGTGTGTGTGTATGTATATATATATTTTTTTAAGTGTTTTTTGGGTGTTTTTGAAACTCAAACAAAAAGGGCTTAAACAAAAATGAGCTCACTGCCATGGCAGGCTGCTGCTCTGCTGTTTTGCGAAATTTGGTGTTTTATTTTCATAAATGTTACTGTGGATAGAGGGATAATGATAGAGGGAAGCAGCTGCAGAGGGCGTTTACATAGCAAATGATTATGTAAATAGCAGAAATGGAGTAAGAGACAAGTCTGTTCCCTCTGTTTGAGCAGTTGAAGACCATTTGTGTAGAGTACCCAGACACTGGGCAGAATGGTAATTTCCCTGGATAGTTTCGTCGAAAAAAATAAAAACTGCTGTGTGTGTGATGGCAAGCAAAGGAAATAATCCTGGAAGCAATGTGTAATGCAATACAGTCACCCTCCTTTCCTCTCTTAATGTGATATTTTGTACCTAGCTTTCTCCGTGAAGGGTTTTCGTTCTGTTTGCCTTGTGCTGCTGTTTCTGGTTGAATTGCCCTGATCTGTTCAAAAACCACATTTCAGATATTGATGAATGCCTTGAAGGTGGTCTGGGCACCTGTGGTCAAACCTGTACAAACGTGCCAGGGTCCTACTTCTGCTCCTGCTTGCCTGGTTACACCTTGGATATTGACAAACGGTCTTGCTATGTGAATGGTAAGTTCAATTTCTTTTTTATGACTAAAAACTACTTTACAGTTCAGTTAGAAGTCAGCATTATATTTACAAGTGAACAATATCTCACTGGACCCTACTCACAGTGCTGACTTAGATACTGCATAGCAGCTCTGGTTTGGTGACTGAAAAACTGCCTCTTCTGTGTGGTGAGGGGAAAATGAATGAAAGAATGGAAGGTACAGTAGCAGGAAACAGGAAAACACAAAAAAGCAAATGAAAACAAACCATGATTTTCTATTTAGCAAAGCTACTCTTCCTCTGTGATCAGAACTGTGATTACTCTATTACCATGTCCCTACTTCTACCAGAAGAAGACAGCAGCATGTGAGATTTTGCTACCATAATCTCTTTTAATCTGTTGGCACTGATTTCTATCCAGCGTGTTTAGGGTAGAGGCAGAGGTGTGAAATGCAGGTAGCACTTACTTTTTGGTTTGATCCATAGGCATTTTCATAATAAACATGAATCACAAAATCATAGGGGTTGGTTGGAAGGGACCTCCTGAGATCACAGAGTCCAACCCCCCTGCCAAAGCAGGTTCCCTACACCGGGTCTCACAAGTAGGCATCCAGGCGGGTCTTGAATATCTCCAGAGAAGGAGACTCCACAACCTCCCTGGGCAGCCTGTTCCAGTGCTCCGTCACCCTCACATAAAGAAGTTCTTGCGCGCATTTGTGCAGAACTTCCTGTGCTCCAGTTGCTGGCCATTTCCCCTTGTCCTGTCTCCTGAGTGCTAACGTGAGGTCTTTCTCTCCTGCTCTCTTGGGGGTTTCAATTGTTTTTGATCACGTAAGAAGTACTGACATTTAAAGAGAATTTAACCCTTCTGAGAGGAAAATATCCATCATTACACCTTCTAAATAACCTTATTTTTGTACTCAATTGGTGCTATTCATGGCAAAAAATCTGGTTGGATTTTATTAATTGTTTAACCTTGCATCTAGAATATGGAGTGCGAGTGCTCTAAATTTCACCTCTCACCTCTCCCTGTTGGTTTCCTGAACGTCTGGTTTTGGTTCCTGTCTGGGACTTGCTACAACTCCCTCCTGGTACAGGAGCCCAGGCTTTCTTTCTAATATTCACCTGGGACACTCCCTAGTGTAGAGATGGGATGTGGAAGAGCTAGTTTCCAAATGAAGGATTTGGAGATGTCCTTGATTCTCTCTGGATGTTGTTAATCTTCATGATAATCAATACAATACAGTAATCAAAAGTATTCCATACAGCTCCCGAATTGTCACCAATGCAAAAAGCCAGGCTAGATTTCTTTCAGTACTACCTAAGAATGTCTTTATATAGTTTTTTGTTTTTTTTTTTTTTAAATTTGATTGCTTTGTAAGCCATTCTCCTTTGAGCTGAAGAGACCTGAAAACAAACCTGTTAACCTGCAGTGATATTTGTGCTCAGTTATCTTTCAAATAACAGTCTTGCTTTATTATGTTGTATGAGGGCTTCAACTTCTTTAAAGGTTATTACTGATATTTATAGTAGTAGTAACAATAGATGAGAGGTGATAAAATTTAATCCCAAATCTGACTGGCTCCTCTGTGATCAGAATCACATTAGTTCAGTCCCTATCCCATTTATAGCCCTCATTTACAGGTTCCAGCTGGGAAATTTAGAGAGTGGAAAGGACAAAAAAAAAAAGTATAAAAATGTTCTTGGTCATCTAGTTGGCAAAAATGCTGTCATCTTCCTTGTGAGTGACAGTTATTTACATCCTGATTGCTGTCTGAACTTGTTCAATGGAGAAATCAAACTTGGGCTCTTTCCTCTGCTGTGAAGGGGGCTGAATTCTTGGAAGCATTAATTCAACAAGTGATTAGATGGATTTTAAACCTGTTATTCTCTTGGATCTGTATAAGTGCTTGTATTTCAAAGTCACTTGACAAGAGAATTTCTTGTAAGCCATGATCTATTGTTTCAGGCAACCATTTTATGAATCCCCACGGTAACAACCATCATGGGATTTGAATGTGCTCTAAGGGTATACTAAAGATTTGTCTCTGTCTCCAAATATATATATTCTAATTACAACTTCTTCTGCAATCTCAGTTTCACTCAGATTTTTGACCTAATAGAATTTCAACAGTAAATGTGAATGGACTATTATATTTATATCACATTGGTCATTGATTTTCTGTGGTGTACCTAGAAAGTTACCATTAAAAATGAGTGAGAAGGTTAAATCGCCTACTCTGTCTAGGATAATAGTGATGAGAATTTAGATTCATAGAGCCATTAAGAGAAAAAATGTCTAAGATCATCTAGTCCAACTGTCTACCTACCCACAAATATTACCCACTAATCCATGCCCCTCATTACTGCATCTATGCTGTTCTTGAACATCTCCAGGGATGATGACTCCACCATCACCGCGGGCAGTCTGTTCAGTGCCCATCTACTATTTTGGAGAAGAAATTTTTCCTAAGATTTAACCAGAAACTTAATGCAATGCAGCAAAAATTCAATGCTT